>JAEVFN010000017.1:129758-1329758 GCA_030449075.1 Murraya paniculata | reverse complement strand
TCCAAAACATGGAATTGGTTAAAAGGATGTCTGACTAGGGACGGCAATTCAAAACATGACTTGTGGACATAAAACTCACATGGGTTGCAGCCATAGGTTGGAGTTGGACCAGTATGCATGGATGATGATATCGGATTGGCATAGCCTGCATTTGCAAGGCCTATTGATGACTTCATCATCATGATGATGGTCAAGAGATGGTGGTGACAGCTATGTTCGATATGTTCTCGACCTTCTTGGCACTTGATGAGCTTTACAGCACATCCGTAACCAATCTCGAAACTGCACTCTTCACAACAGAACTTATAAAGCTGTTTGTCTTTCTTTAGATGATCATTTGGCTTTATCATCTCGTAAAAACTAGATTTTCTTGCAAGGTGGAGAGAGGCGTGTGGATGACAGGTGATTTGGATCTCATGAGGTAATTCGGCGCATGATTGTTGGAATAGGGGAGTATTTGGCCAGCATTGTTCGCAAATATAATAATCACCCGAGGCCGACATTAAAGAATAGTTATTGTCACAAGCACAGCACCAATAAGGATAAAACTTACAGTTGCTACAACTGTAGAATTTACCAGAGAAAGGGTCGCCACACCCAGGGCAATGAACAACCCCACCTTCATTCTCGCACAGAGTTAATTGATGCTTGTGCAGAATATAGTTTTTAATCTACTTTTCCGCCCTTCCTCCACCTCCCCCACTTTGTGTCGTCCCTGTAACTTGCAATTTAATTTTTAGATAAGACAACTATACATAGGCATGCAATTAGTAGGAAACAAAAAGAAAATTATCAGAGAAATAGTTTATTAAATGCTGCAATTTTTCCACATCTGAACTAGCACCAAGTTACGGAAGGAAAGTAATTTGTTAGGGAAATGATAGCCGAAAAGAAAGGCAACAAGATGATGACAGAATAGAATTTTATAAATGGAATATTTTAAACTGTGCGGGGTTACACTTGCTTTTGTCGCCCTCTTGTCTAATTTTTCTGTCCAAGTTTCAATGCTAAATTTGTTGAACTCTGTCTATAAAGTTACTGAGATGAATAAAAGTAAACACACTTAGCAGTATTTTATACTCATATCATGAAATTTGAGTCAATTTTATTTATGTAAGACAATTTTTTTTTTTAAAGTAGACAAATTAGTTTTTTTTCGTTGTAACTTATATTTGATTACGAGATTTTTATTTATTCAAATTGTAGAAGTTTCTTTTTTCGAATTGTAAAAGTTAACCTTTGATTTTATTATAGATGTTAACCTTTGATCCAATGACCGAAAGATACGAAAATATAGATCCTGATTTACTATTTTGTTATCTTTTGGTGTGTTAGAGTTCAATTTTTTTGTCTTTTACCTCGAACACGATAAATTTTTCGTTTAGACATCTATACTTGAACACGGCTAGTGTGCTTGTCCTAAAAAAATAGTGCGAACACGTATTTTCACAATTTCGTGACTTTACAATGTTTTGAAAGCCGCATCCACATTTTAATTAACTCATGCACCTATTGAAGCCCTCTCGTGGCTCGAAACTCAGGATCCAAGTCCTAGACAGGCTACTGCTTACTATTAGAACTAGACCTTAGCTTCTTGATGTATTTATGGCTATAAATGTAGATTGGTCACAACATTTTCATGCCATATGACTCATATATATCTGTTTCTAATTGAAAAAGAGAGAGAAAAAAAAACTAATCATATCATAAATGACATAAGAGTATAATATGTTGAAAAGTTTAGATACAAAGTTTTGTATACCAAATAAATTGTCACCAATCAAGAACTGTCGTATGTTTGGTTTATAATTGAGATTTTATATCATCATTAATTATATGATTTCACATCGCCGATGAATAAATGACATATTTCACATTATTTGTGATACAAACTGTATATCCTTTCCTTACAAACATAAACATATTCTTCATCAAATGGAAAAGTTTTTGTACTGCAGAAATTGTTCTAAAACTCACCTTGGCTGTCAATTAATTCCTCCTCAATCTCTGCTAACTTTTGTTTGCTCTCTTGAGTGGAATCCGATATGTCTTCTATAGTTAAGCCTTTTTCGATCGTCTTATCAAGAATTGATCTCTTGATAGTTCTTAGCCGCTCTTCTGCAAGCCCCGCCTTTAAAGAATGAACTATCTAAGAAGCAACAAAAAATAAATAAAGAATAAATGCACGTAAGAAGCAATTATGACTTTATCATGAGATGGAGAAATTAATTATTTTAATTAACTAATCCGTTAGGGGTTGATGTTATTAGTTAAGCCACACCCTTTTTTTCAGATTTTAGCTATATATAGTATAGTATAACTATACATAATGATTCAAAAAATCAAAATCAACAAAACTACATGGATTATTTCTTCAATTTCAAATGCAATAGGCATACGTACCTCAGAAATGATGCAGTTAAAATCTACTATAAAACCGCATGTTGAAGTTGAACAGTAGTAGCTAATACTTACTCGAGGGTCTCCTTCTTTCTTGCAAGGAGCCCTCTAACATACATTTGCGGTATGTTACAGTCCGACCAAAACGAGTGAACAGTAACCACGTGTTGGTTACTGTTCATCCATTTTGGCCGGGCTGTAACATACAGCAACTGTATGTTAGCAAAATCCTTCTTGCAAACATCGCAATCACAAAGTTCGCCTTGAAAATCTTCTTCTTCCACAAGGGTAAGGGAATGGTGGTGATTCTCATGTTGAATAGTTTGTGGTAAGGGCGAACAGATGGGTTGTATATTGAAGTTGCATATCACACAACGTAAGAAAGGGCCGACACGAGAGGTAGCAAAATTGCAGGCTGAACATTTTGGGGTAAAATATAATTCCTCAAAGAGAGTAAGATGGTGATCGTGAAGACCTTGGTAACTTATTGAAGGCAACTGTAAGGAAGCGCATGCAATATCCAAATAGAAGTTGCATTTATCGCAGCTATAAATGAAGCCATGACAATGTTTATGGCAAGCTCTGCACTCATAGCGAATTGAAAAGAATTTTGCGTCCCGTAATTTGATTCTGCCCCGAGAGTTGGCGTATGGAGGAGGAAGGTATGCTGAATCTGTCTTGGCAAATCTATCCATGATTTGTGAAGGTAGAATTTGCTGCTATCACAACCATATACTGGATGGCCGTCACCTTGGATAATTTCTCACAACCGCAGCAAAAAGTTACGCCATTAATAATATTATTATTATTATTATTCGAATTCCTCTCATTTTGAAGGAGAGTTAAGTAATGCCTGTGGCTGAAATGTATCCGCTTCTCTCTGAGTGCATTCACAGCTTGTACGTCATAATTTGGATATTGCATGCGCTACTTTACAGCTGCCTTCAAAAGTTACCAAGGTCATCACGAGCACCCTCTTACTCTCTTTAAGAAATTATATTTTACACCAAAATGTGTTGCCTGCAATTTTGCTACCTATTGCGTCGGCCCCTTTTTGCGTTGTGTGATTTGCAACTTCAATACACATCTCCTGTGTTCGCCCTTACCACAAACTATTAAACATGAGAATCACCGCCATTCCCTCTCCCTTGTCGAACAAGTGGATGGTTTTCAAGACAAGCTTTATAGTTGTAATGTTTGCAAGAAAGAAAGAGACCCTCGAGAATATGTTTGCTACTATTGTGCAGCATGCCATTTTATGGTAGAACTTAACTGCGCCATTAGTGAGGCACGTACGCACTCACGCCTATTGAAAACCATAACGTTTTCTTATTCTGTTTTTTGACACATCATGTATATGATATACACTGTTCTAGTGATAGCTAAAATCTTATAAATTAGTTAAACCATAGTCATAAATGCTTCTATTCAAATGTTTTTTTTTTTTTTAGTTTTGTATGGTTTTTGTTGCCTTAGTCTTTTTCTCGATTGCTTCTTAGGTAATTGGTTCTTTGAAAGGACCAATAGATGATCCATCGCATGTGGCTTTTAATTCGCACAAAACCGATATTCCCAATTCTAATGATGAGGAGGAGGATGGACGGTTGAGGGTTTCTCCAGGCACTGTTTTCTTCAAGTCTATAATGGATAATATTCGCTCCTTGGTTGTGGGTTTTAATTCCCCCCATACAAACATCTCATTTCAATCCGATGAGGAGTTTAGCTCCGATGACAATCCAGTAGCTGATGAATATTTTGCATCTGAGCCTGAGGGTACAGGGGGGTGTGATCTTGACCCGGACTTCAGTGTTGCTGGCTTGCCTTCCTCTAGCTCTAGAAAAAGTTTCAAGTTAGTCAGTGGTCGTAAGTATCGCAAGCGATTTTCTAATCGTTTACATTAGTTACTTATTTTTTGTTTATCATTTATTTTAATTTTCACTTGTTGGTTGCTTTTATTCATTTACTTGGAGGTTTTGGTCTATGTCCCCCTCCATATGTATTTTTATTTTAGTTCAATAATCTTCAGGTAGGGGGTCTTGCCCAACCCCCCCACCTCTAGGTGGTTTAAAAAAAAAAAATTGGTTCTTTGAAAGGAGAGTTCGGAGATGTACAACTAAGAACTATCAAGAGATCAATTGTTGATAAGGTGATCGGTAAAGGCTTAACCATAGAAGACATATCAGATTCTTCCGAAGTTGGATAATATGCAGCCAGAAATTTGGGGGAATTGGCTGTCAAACAAGGTATATTTTTTAGAACCCTAAATCTTCACTAATGATATGCATACAAAGTTAAGATACAAAAATATATATCCTCAAAGATATGCAATCAATCAATGAGTGCCATGTGTCTGATAATTGTTGATTTTTTATACAGTCATTAACAAGATTTTTTTCACAATACCAATAAAAAGACTTGTATGTAGGACAAGCCTACCACCTCAGCTTTTCTCATAGATTTTATGTGTAATGATATTGATAAATTTAATGAGTAATATGAGAAAGAAAATATCATAGTCTATGCTTTCCATTCCATTGGCACGTTATCTGAGTTCCAGTTATACTTCCTACCGGAGGAAGGAGGGAAAAGGAGATTAAAAACTTTATCCTGCACGAGCATCCATGTACGAGAATGAGAATGAAGGTGAATATTTTCATTGCCGTGGGTGTGGTGACTCTTTCTCGGATGAATACTTAAGTTGTCGCAACTGTAAGTTCTATCCTTCAGGCTCCTCTGCTTGTGACAATTACTTACACTCGTCGGCGTCGGCCTCGGGTGGTTATCATATATGCAAACAATGCTGGACAGACACACCTGTTTTCCAGCAATCATGCACCGAAATACCGCATGAGATCCAAATTAGCTTTCATCCACACGCCTCCCTCCACCTTGCAGAAAAATCCAGTCTTTATAATAAGATGATTAAGCCAAGTGATAAGGAGAAAGAAAAACAAATCTATGAGTTCTGTTGTGAAGAGTGCAGTTTCGAGATTGGCTATGGATCGGCTGTAATGCTCATGCAGTGCCAAGAAGGTAATCCAGAACATATCAAACATATCTGTCAGGACCATCCATTGACCCTCATCACGATGAAGGAAGATTATGGGCCGTGCAAGCTATGCGATACTATCATTCATGGTCCAACCTATGGCTATGGCTGCACCCCATGTGAGTTTTGTGTCCATAAGTCATGTTTTGAATTGCCGCACCAAACTAGGCATCATTTTCACCCATTTCATCTTTTGGTTCTCGAAAAGAAAAGATTTGATCCCCAGAAAATTCCTTATTGCCAAGCCTGTGGTTCCCTATGTCGGGGATTCTGGTACCAGTGTTCTTTTTATTGTGCATTTTCCTTGGATATTGAATGCGCCTCTCTGGCACCAAACATAAAGTACATCGGTCATAAGCAGCATCATGTTATTCGAATAGATCATGTCGATATGGATATGTCTTCCCAGAGCAGAGAATGGGCATGCTATGCATGCGGTTTTGATATTGATCATCAGGTTGCTGCTCCCTTTCTCCGTTGTGTGGAATGTGATCTCAATTTTCATGAGGAATGTGACAGAGAGCTGATCAAACATTTCAGCCACCCAAATGTGTTGGTACTGGTACTCTGTGACAATGATGGGGAGGAGACTAATGATGATGATAAATTTTTCTATGCATGCAACAAACTTATCCAAGCCGGACCAGCAGCATACATTTGTAATTCCTGTAAATCATGCTATCTTCACAAATCTTGTTCTGAGTTGCCGAGACAGATCCAGCATCGCTTCCACAAACATATTCTCATTCTGGTTTATACTGCAACAAGCCGACAATGCAAGGCTTGTTGTAAATAGTTCAATGGCTTTACTTATAGCTGCAGCACTTGTAATTTCGATCTGGATCTCGACTGCGTTTCACCCCGGCCTTTATTGATATTCAAAGGTCACGAGCACAAGCTTACCATATCTTAACGGAGAAGTTGGCTAACGATGATTATGAGGATGAGGTTTGTGTTATTTGTGAGGAACAAAGAGACCGACGAGAATGTGTTTATTATTGTGCAGATCGATGTGACTTTGTTGCGGAATTTAGCTGCGTGAGATCTTTGGTATGTAGGCCAATTATACTTGTTCATAAATATATATATATATATATAGTCGATCTCTCCCACAGACGCCAGCATGAAATTTCATGTGGGATTAGTGTTTCACGCCATCGTTAATCATTTGACGATGGCGCAAATCCCTTTGCTACACTGTAAAAATCTAAATCCACACGAAAATTCGTGAGGATGTTTGCGGGAGAGAATTTTCATATATATATATATATAATTTGATGGAAAGTTTTCCAATCTGGGAATCCTAGACTTCATAAAGTGCAGTACTTGTTTACAACATTATAAACAGGCTTTTAGCACATTGTAAATGATTGAAAAAAGTAGTTTACAACATTATAAACGGGTCCCGGAAATGTCCAGTATTCCTATACTGGAAGTGGAAGCTGACTCATAATTGAATTTTATATATCGTGAGCATGCATCATATTGATATATAGCTAATTAACTGATGATGATGATGATTTACCTTAGTTGTTGTAACTTTTATAATTATATACAGGTATTAGTTTGTTTGAAGGAAAAGCGCGGAGACGTTCCGTTAAGAGTCGTGGGTAAAGAAGCAGGCTTGACCATAAAAGATATTTTTGAATCTTTAACGGAAGAGGAGAAAAAGAAAATAGAAGACATTTATATGGATATCGACTAGGAAATGGAACAAGTTAGTGGGACATTTTCTTTGAGTAGCAGCGTAATTAACAGGAACTTTTCAGAGAAGTCTCCTAATTATTATTCGGATGCGACTTTGTTACAGTTAATGGCGACGCTCCACCGCAGTTATAACAGCATATCGTCGTTGCCATGGGATTTTGATGGTGTTCATGAGGAGGTTGTCAACGTTGGTGGCTACAAGATCTCTAAGAAGTTGGCTCCAATTCTAGAAAAGTTGCTTACAAAACGTGGGGATCTTGCCGATTGTGCTTTGAGTTTGAGCGCAGGTCTAAAGAATGCTTTCCTTATCAGATTATGCAAGGTTGTGCAGAGCATGTACGAAACTGTGATTATGGAGATATCGGGTTAGTTTAGTTAATATTCGATTGGTGGTACCAACTCAAAACTGTACCCTTCAAAATCATTTGAAGGGTACAGTGCAATATCATTACACAATTGTTCATGAACGAGACAGGGACAGCGACCTTCACCAGCTCTGCGTGAAGAAAGTTCAACATATTCGAGAGATTGATGAGCAAACGGCAAAACTAGAGGAACATAAGAAGCAATTAGAGGAAGATAATAAGCAAATAGAGAATACAATATCCAGTCATCCTAATGAGAAATCCAGAAGAGAGGCAGAGAGCTTAAGTTTTGCTCTGGAATTGGAAAATGAAAAAAGCAGGGGAAGGATTGCTCTGATATTTACGTGTTACGGTAAGTTACAAGGTCAGCCATGATCTTTTTTTGCCAACTTGTATCATCAAGGCCCCGGTTGATGTCAATGGACAATTGTTTGCTTTCGAAATTTATTCATTAGGGACGGTCGGCTTTTGTGATATTCATTCAAAAGAGGTTCTTAACAACCAAATATAAGTCAAGAATCCCGTTGAAACGGCAAGTTCAATAACTTTAACTATCGCAGAAATCTCAATGTGGAAAGAAGTTTCGTATCCAAGAGGCAAAACAAAACAACCCAGAAAGCGCCACTAAAACCTCTAAAAAGTAGAAACCACACTAGTTGCGCCAAGCCATAGGTGTTTTGAATTGAGACGGTATTTTGTAAATACGTAATTATCTTGAATATATTAACTATTTTTTTTATTTTCCAATAGCCTGGAAGGGACAAAAGAAACATCCTAACTCTTATCCAAAGAGCTCTTGGACTCTCGGTGCATGCCAATACACAGTGCAGACATAATGTGTCTAACCCCTAGCATAACTGCATAAGCAGTTTGCAGGGACATAAGAGAAGTTAAATTGTCTTCAATAATTAAAAAATTTTAAAAAAATTGAGAAAATTTGCCTCCGATTTAATTATGTTGCTGATTGAATCCATGTAAGCAGGTTGGTTTTTAAATAAGCAAATATTGACTCAATGTATTGTCGTCAATTTAGGAATCTCTTCAACACAATATAAAATAAAATAGCCAGATTAAATCGGGGGTAACAGAACTTTTAGCAAATAGATGAATTGTTGGTAAGATGGTGGAAATGTTTTGTATTTTCCCAGCGAATATTTCTACAAGAATAAAGGTTTGGCATTTTCTGAACCAATCTCAAGACATGGCGGATATTGTTAGCGAGGGTTTATTGTTTGTTGTGTGACTGTAATCAAAACAAATAATGTATAAGCGTTATTTTACTGAATTTTTCTCATGTATAATTTGTTTTTGGATTGTGGAGAAGAGAGTGATGAAGTGGGTCCATTAGACAAATACATTATTAGCATGGCCATTCTTGCATCATGTTTTTTTTTTTTTTCATATGCCCAAAAATGTGCTATATGTAACATCATATGAAAAGCAATGTTTGTTAAATGCGTAGCCGCCAGGTGGTAAAGAGCAATTGCCACAGGACTTTTAACAAACACATGAAATGCAAAACCCAGATCCAAAAAAATGCAACAATAAAACCTCAATATTTTCGTTCTGCAAAAATTAAACACAATTCTATATCAGACTTATAATCAAGAAATCAAATGTGAGAATCGTCCAAGCACATCGATAATACTGCAAAAAGACTTGAATCCACTAATTTTACCTTCATTTGTACTAAAAGCTAAGACTTTTAGCAAACACATGGAATGCAAAACCCAAATCCAACAAATTTAACAAAAAGATTCAAACTTTCCATTATATTCCAAAACAATCTAGCATACCCATTTCTTAGAAACTGAAATACTAAAACCCAAATCAGATTTAGATACAAATCAATCAATCTACTAAGCTCTCTCTCCCCTGATTCTCCTAGCAAGCTGAATATCTTTGGGCATGATAGTGACCCTCTTAGCATGGATGGCGCAGAGATTCGTATCTTCGAAGAGACCCACAAGATAAGCCTCGGCCGCTTCTTGAAGAGCCGCAACGGCGCTGCTTTGGAACCTCAGATCGGTCTTAAAATCCTGAGCGATTTCTCTGACGAGCCTCTGGAACGGCAGCTTCCTTATCAAAAGCTCAGTACTCTTTTGGTACTTTCTAATCTCTCTTAAAGCCACGGTTCCTGGCCTGAAACGGTGAGGCTTCTTCACTCCTCCCGTCGCCGGAGCTGACTTACGAGCCGCCTTTGTCGCCAGCTGCTTACGTGGCGCCTTCCCTCCCGTGGACTTCCTTGCCGTCTGCTTGGTACGAGCCATTTTCTGAAATTGAAAGAGTGAAAAGTGTGTTTATTTCTCAGGAAAATTTGAGGCGATTGAGATATGGGGGGCAGATCATTTGATGGTAATTTATAAGGGAAAAATGGGAAGAGGGAAACTACAAAAATTTTGCGCCAGTTCTTTTGGGTTTTCAGAGTTCTTGAGACGATGAGTTTTGGACCGTGGATTGAAGTCAAATCTACGGCTGAGAATCTTTTTGAAAGATTGACCCGGATCGCAATCCGTGTGAATATTTTATTTTGGCGGTAGTCTGAGGCTTTTAGATTTTGCGAATTTTTCAAATTTACGCCGAAAGCAAGTTTGTAGCCAGAGCGGGTAAATCTCAACTATCAAGACATCGGGTGTAGTCACATTATTGCCGGGGTGTTTTTAGCATCTCGTTGGAGCCCACGACTGATTCGCAAGACATTGATTGATTTTTTTTTTGGCACCGTTGTGGTCCTAGTGGATCAAAATTGGAAGAAATTCATAATGCTGTTTACTGATACGTCATCAATCATCTATTGAAATTAATTAATTTTATTTTTTTTATCATTAATGATTGGACATTCGGTTAAGTCACTCAAAATTGAATGGTTCAAAGAATATGAACTGATCAATTTTCAGTTTTCAATCGAACCAAACAAAAAACAGATCAATTTAATGTTCAAATTAGAAAGAAGAAATTTTTTCAATTTATATATACAATAATTTTTTTTATTGGTATTTCTCATAAAACATGAATGGTTAGTGATTATAATTAAATTAAACCAAAAGAATTATTAAATTTAGTTGAAAACTATAAAAATTTGGCTAATATAAAAGAAAAATATTAAATTTAACTTAACCATATAAAACCGAACTGAATCGAATCGAACTTAAAAACTAAAGTTCAGTTTGTGTTCGATTCAGTAGAGGTGTTCAGAATCTAAAATGATCTACTTAATCCATCTGATTCGCAAAAATTCAATATGTGGATTGGTGGATTGGATTGGATTGAAATTTGAAAATCTGCAGTCGGTAAATTGAATATAGATTTACTTATGTGAATATGCAAAAATCTATGAATCCGTTATATATATATATATAATTAAAAATAAAACTTATAATGCCACAATGTGGTATGACTACCTACTAATGAATAAATAAGTTTACATTAACACTATACATATTTTATATGATAATAATATATAATAAAAATAATTAAATAACTAAATAAACAAATGTAGCTTTCTAAAAAGTTAATTTTAATTAATTTTCATATATTGATTTAAACAGATGAGATCTTTTTTCTTTTTACTGTGTTATATTTTGAAATTTTGAATGGATTATTCTAACTTTATTTAAATAGTTAATTTATTTAAATCTTATTCAATTTTGAATTTGATCGATAATAAAATTATTTTTATATTAGATTTTTTTTATTTATTAGTTCATAGAATGAACATAATTAAAAGTATTTAATCCACAAACCAATCCACAAAATAGTAAATTGAATATGGATTTAGTTACATCTGTATCTAGTCCACAGACATATAGATTGGATTTGAATTGAGTTCGGTAATCTGTAGATTTAATTAAATTGAAAATTTATAATCTACAAAATCTTAGATCGAATATAAATTAATGTCGATCTGTGAACACTCCTATGGTTTGGTTTGGTTTTTAAACAAAATCGAACTGAACCGATTTATACCCTTAATGTAATAAATTTTTGGTTAAATGCTGCAATACAATCCGTAAATCCCAAGTATATGACCGGGAAACAATTGCAAATTGGCAATTCAACTACGCCCACGAGTACCACTTGCTAAGCCTGCCTAACACGTTCTTAAAGTTGTTTGCGAAATCTTTAGTCAAAGAAATGCGTTGACAGAGTCGCTCCCGGTCCATCAACAATTGACTTGCCGCCACGTCGAACTATATCTCCAATAATAACATGACACGTACTCCCATTCCGCACCTTCCAGTTCGTTTCCCATAAACTCACCGTCCTTCCAGTTGTTTCCAGTTATTTTCCCTCCGCCATGAATTATATGATTGATTATGGAATATAAATACCCCCCACTCTTCGGAAATCTTTTCATCATCGGATTCGGAGTTTTCAAAATCTATAAAAATACAAATTCAAGGCAAAGCATTCAGCAGTTTCTCTCATCAAAGTTAATTAAACGACGATGATGTCGATTTTCAGCTCCTTCGATGCCTTCTTCGCCGAATCGTACGGCCAGAAACTCAAGCTCTCGAAGCCAAAAGACAACGGCAACAACAACAACGACGTTAATGATCGTATTAAGACGAAGAACGAAGAGAGTAGCAGGTCAACGTCAACCCCGCGGCCACCGACGGCGAATGACGCTAACAGGATGACGCAGCAGAAACAAACCACGACGAAGCTGCCGAGGTTTGCGCTGGAGCTCGATGGGGTCAACTGTTTCGAGACCATCGTTCCTTGTTGAATTTTCTATGTAAATTAATTAGTAAACAATTATTGGAATTATTAATTCAATTTTATGATTCTTTTGTATTTGCCTAATTGGCTAATTGCAAACAGCAACCGGTCTTTTTCTTTCTGTGCAATGCATTGCGTTGGCAAAATTGCAAATTAGTTGAAAAATTCGGTTAATTTAGTAATTTGGAGATTCTTTGAAGCAAGAGGCCATTTCATATTTTATCACCTCCGGTCCCACACGGTACTCAATTTTTGACGAAGATAAAACTTTAGAGGGATATTGATGTTTTCAACACTGGGCAAGGAAAATTATATAATGGCATAATTGTCATTTTATCATCCATGTAAAAAATAAAAAATTATCATTCAGCTTCTTACCTTTCAACGAAAATTCAGCTAGCAATTCACAATTGGAGGTTGTTTTTTTTTTTTTACTAATTAAGTCATTAAGTCTATTTATTTTTTTAACTTAATAAAAATATTCAGTTATTAAATTATTAAGTCAAATTTTTTTGGTTTTTAATTAATTTAAAAAATTTGAATGATATCATTAAAAAATATTCTCAAAAATATCCATAACTAATTAATTAATTTTCATCTTTATTTAAATAAAATTTAATAATTAGTAGTAGACTATTATTATTTTTATCTTTTTGTTTTCTTAAAATTAGTATTATTTATCTTCATAATTTTTTATGAATACTTTTCTCATAAAAACATCATGAACTGCAATAAAAATTAATTAAAATATTTTAATTTAGAATATAATGAGTTGTATTTAATTAAATATAATTTATATTATGATAATATATTATCTTATTTAAGTTCTTTGAAATGTTTGTTATTTATTTAACATTTATAATTTATAAGAGTATAAATGTAAAAATATTAGTTTTCAGATTTTTTAAGTTAAAAAATAAACAATTTAATATTTGTTTTTAACAATTCAAACAAAAAATAAACGTATCATTCATATTCAAATATTTAGTTCTACTCAGAATTAAGATATATTTAGATTTCATATAAAGAAATAAACGCCACCATAATCTATAATTGAACAGAAGAAATATATTGTTTTAATAATCCATTGAAATTATTACAAAATTTCCGATGGTTTATTATGTAATAATGGTGTTCTTATCTGCCAACGTTGGAGAATGCTGGATTCACTCTTGTGTCTAACTCTTAAAGCAAAAGATTATTTTGTTCCCAGATTTATTTAAAAAGATAAAATGATGTTTTAGGAGGTTTTATGGGTAAAATAGTATTTTATTGTAGATTTTTTTAATAATGCCTAATATAGTTAACGAAAAAAATAGTTGGTTGGATTAAAATTAAAACTAGAGATAGTTCTAGAATATTGTAAAAAAAAATTGTGGTTACTGCTTGCAGTTTTAATATTTTTGAAATGACTGGAGGATAATTTCCATTTAAAAAAAATTGTGTGCTGTACATATTTCATTTTTGTATCATTAGGCATTGGCTGCTTCCTCGGCCTCGGGGTTCTTTTGAATATGATTTATTTGTCCTATTATAGACGTTCGGATGTCTCGACTGACACAAGTAGGATCCAAAACGACAATGAAATAATTAATTTGTATCAAGCAACAACTAATCAACCTCCGGCGTCTAATCCCAATAACCAAATGGACCACGCATTAGCCTTCTAAATAAATATAAATGGTCTATGTGTTACATATAGAAAGTGTTGGATCTAAAAGCTTGAGGTGATAGTTTTAATATATAGTTTCGCCGTTTCCATGTATATTACAAGTCTACCAATGGTTGTATTAAATATGCTGGGATTCTAATGATGTAACCCAATTGAAAGTTTACTCGCAAAATATACTTAAATAAAGGAGACTCAAGCCCCTATCTTAATGTAGTTCATTTGAAGCTTAAATTAAGAATTTGTTGGGACTTATCTAGAGATAAATTAATTTTAAAATTTCTATATCGAGAAGACCCATGTCTCAATATAATTAATTTCGAATGTAAACTAATTCAAATCGTCGAAGTGAGAATAACTATAAATTAAGGAGTAGCTGTAGAGTCCAATAACGTTATTAAAAATAAATCGTAACATAGTAAATCATGTCCAATACTTAGCAATCACCCTCGGGGATGTTGTAAATGATATTCTTTCGGAAATTTAAGCACGACAAACCATGAGCGGGCATGTTTTTGCAATTACATAAGTTGATATTGAAGCGATATGAAACGTGATATAATTCGACATTCTTCTTGGGTTCAACAAGCGAAGAAACGACTCCCTATACTTCTCGAAGCAACCGAAAAATGTTGTCGTCGAAAATGGGGAAGAAGAAGCCCTCTAATTGTGAGATGATTTGTCGACTTAAAGTAGTCGATGGGCTACAACATCATTGTCAATTTTGTTATACATTAATTGGTTTAAGAGCTTCGATATTTCACAAGACAATATCGTTCTTGAATATCGTATTACTAATTATCTGTGCTGCTGTTTCATGAGGCACACATTCCTCTTACACTTTATTGGGCTTTGTTTTTCAGGGTACTAAATTTTAATTAGTTTTGCTCTAGAGATTCTATTTAGATGGGTTCGATTGTATTAGGTAACTCGAATATTATAGCTCATTCTGAATTGAAGCACAAAATCTTACGACGTTCGTCACAAAAACAATTAATATATATTACAAAATGAACACAAAAGAACGTGAATGTTATCACGACCGTCGGCTCTCATTTGTCTCAACTTAAGCATGAAATCTATTTCAACTACTATGAAACGACAATGGGGGTATCAGAAAAAAATACGGTATGTTAAATCACAAAATATTAAGTAAATATTCTTTAGTCCCGAAAATTTAAGATAATTATCTAATTACTCATTGTATTTATCGAAAGTGCCTATATCGTTACTTTCGACTCTTCATACGCAATAACAATGGTTTATGTGACAATGGGGACCGTGTAGCCTGCACATACATATAACAAGAGGAATAATCTTTTAGCATGAGCAAACAACCAAGCCAAGCCAAAATCCAAACGTTATACGAGGAGTAAGCCAAGCATGCATGAGTACTCATTCTTTCTACTTTCACTTTAAAAAATACTCCTAAATTGGTCAAGAGAGACCCTTTTATTCTTCTTCTTTTTTTTTTCTAATCTAAAATTGATTTATTTGTTGAGATAAATAATAATATAAGAAAATAAAAAGAAATAAAAAAATGCACGCTCAATGCTTTGCGGTATTTTTGCTTGGATTTTGTTGCAGTATTTTGGCTGCTTTATTCTCTTCAGTACGAAAGAAACAGACAGACACTCAATCAATCTGTCCCTTTTATAAATAATAATAATAATAATAAAAGCTGTAAAATGAAAATGATGGGCATTCACTATTTATATAACATAAAACTACAATCATGTAAATATAAATATTCTCTCTGGGGAAAGGTCAAAAAAAAAAAAAAAAGGAAGAAGAAAATTGAACAATATATGAACCAAAGATTGGAGATTATTCTTAACTTTTATAGGATTCTTGTAGTACAATAATATATGATCAGTGTCAATTGGAAGACACGAGGCAACAATACAAATGATGATGGCAATGTTCATTTGCTTCCAAGGGACCCAATTTCGGAGAAAAAACAAATAATAACATTAATATGTGGATATTTAGCAGACTTTACCAGAGTTAATTCTATTATAACACAACTCAGAGGTTTAAGCCTATTCTTCTTATCATGTCCACTTCATTTGCCTTGTTTTAAGGGATTGGGATACTGTTCTAAAAATATTAAAGATATGAGCTGAGTTTTTTCATTATCTTCTGTGACAAGTATATTTATAGCGGTTTATAGTAGAGATTTAATTAAATATCATTTTTTGTTCAATAATTATCCATTATAATATTATAAAAATCTCAAGTCTGAACCCAAATTTAATCATTTTCTCAGTATGGAAGAGAAAAATCCATCTAAGGATTGCATGATTATTGGGTTTTGCATTTTTTGCTTTAATATTGAGGTAAGAAGCTTGTTATCATGGAGATGTCGATTATCTCCTAGTTATCATTATTACATTATGATTAATACTAATTGTTTAAAATTTTTATCAATTACCAATCACAGGAAAAGATATATACTTTATTTTCATGCTCTAAATTCTCCGGGACCAAGATGTGATACCACGTAAAGCTCTACCCTCAATCACTTTTGCGGTATGAAGAGTCATGCGTGTTCTCTACGAAGCCTTTGATTCTAAGAAATGAATTGGACAAATAATTGTGAGGCCCTACCAGTAAACCAGTAATACGGTCTATATTAAATTGTTAGAGTAATATGAAAGGAAAAAGGAAAAAAGGACAATAATACTTTCAAAATTTGGGAAAATGATCACAAAACTCTTAAATTTTTTTAAAAAGACATCAAGATTCTTTTTTATTATAATACACTTTGAATTTAGTAATTAGAAAATTAATTTTAAAATTTTTTAAAATTAAAACAATTTAATATAAATTATATAATCTATCTAGTATACATACTAATAATGTTAAATTATTTTTAGCATTTAAAATAATATTAAAATTTAAATTATTATATTTATTTTAATAATATATTTGTATTTATTATAAAGATTTTAAATAAATCTTCGGATTAAACATATTTTACAATTAACAAAATATGTCCCTATTAATCATATTAAAATTATTTTTACATAATATTCTAAATAATTTTAATTTATTTATTTTAATATTATGTTATATTTATTATTAGATATTACTTTAATATAATAAAATAGGTCTAATCGATTGTAAAATATAAAAATATTTTTAAATATTAAAATTATTTTAAAATGCAAATATTATTCCATTTATTTTAATGTTATATTTCTATTTATTATAAAATTTAAGGGTTATGTTTGTAGACTTTATAGAGTCAAAGGGTGTTGTGGTAAAAAAAAGAGTCTTGATGCTTTATTTTTAAAAACTTCGAGGCCTTTGTGATCATTTCTCCCAACCTTAAGAGTGTGAGTTGTTCTTTTTCCAATATGAAATGAATTATTTTTATTCGTAGTTTTTAGATTCAACATGATAGAGTCATAGCATTAAGTTTTGTCTTAATTTGATTAGTAAAACATCAGATATTATAAGCATAATATTGCGTGTTATTGAAAATCATTTGCATTTCATTGTTAATAACATTACAAATATTTCAAGAATAACGATTTAGTATTGAACTTTTTTTTTCTTATTTGTTGAGCTCTGAATTAATAGTTGTTAGGCAAGAGAATTAATAAAATTTGAAAAATACAAACTATTAATTCAGAGCTCAGTAATAATTTTGATTCATCTCTTTGATTTGATCATAATAAAATAAATTTTATCAGTATAAACAAAATTTTCACCCAACAACATGAATACTAGACAAATTTTTTTCTTGACTTTTTTTATAAATCGTCAAAAGAATGGAACCTAATTCTTTTGTTAGGTCCCAAACCTTATCTTTGCATGAGTCGTGGCTAATTACTAGACAGCTTATAGCTGCTAAGATTCTAAATTTTGCTCAACATCAAACCTCCTATGATCAATAAGCTTAATTTAAACATACTATAGTCATTATCTTGTCGATTAATTAAACAAGAAATTAAAAGCACTTTTTGCATGTGGAGGTTGACAAAACCTTACTAAGCTTTTTGATGGGGTGGTTGGATCAGAAAATTAATCTCAATATTATAATGGATTTTATTATTTAAAAAAAAAATAACAAAAGCGATGGTGGGGGAAAATCAAACTTCATATACTAAATTAACATTTCAACAAGCCTACCTGGAATTCCATTTGAAATAAACAAACAACAAAAACTATTACATAGTTGAAATGTAGGTTACTTCAAAAATGCCCTACTTCTTTCAATAATCTCCGTTTAACCCCCAATTTCGCTTTGATTGAAATTCTCATCTAAGCTTTAACGTCACTGAAAGTAGCTAGGTAGGTGAATTTTTTTTTTTAATTACTAATATTTAGTTATAATTTCGATTCATATTTGTCTACTTTAAGTCATATTAACACTTAAATTCAGTGATGTTAGCATATAAAATAAAAAGTGACAGAGAAATTAATTTGATAAATATGCAGATAACAATGCACACATGTCACGTAACACAAAATTTTTAAAAACTCAAACCTCAAATTAAGAAAGATCATTATTTGATAAATTATGATTGTATTGATCTTTGAAAATTTTCATCTAGCTGATTATAAAGCATTTATACTAAAAATTAAAGAGTATCAATTAATCGGGTTTTTAAAATCTTGTATTGGAAATAAGAGTCTGAAATTTAAACTACGCTCGTATAGATGGAAGGGGATTACATTACCATTGAAGGTGCAAAATTCCTACAATATAAAAAATGACAATTCTATCCTTGTCTTCAAGCTCCCACAGCTTCAAGTATCGATCTGGCACCTATAAAGACAATGCAACGCTCAAGTTAGTGTATGGTTTTTTAGAAAATACAAAAAAAAAAAAAAAAAAAGAGAAATGCAATCTTAATTAGGGAAGAATGGACAGATTCTCCCCTGAGAATTTATGCTCGGATCCCTTTCAAATAATTCAATATTTCTATTTATGAAAACCTTCAGTTATGAGTGATTAAATCTCATCTCAACCATTATTTTGCTCTTTTTTATTTAATTTAGTTTTTTTCATTTATCTATCTGTTTTATGACTCATATACTTTTATTTTTAGAGATATCTTTATCTATTTTTACAGTACATATCTGAAGTCTATAAATCTGTACTGTTTTTAGGAGTATATAAATCTGTATTATTTTTACTGACACATGACACGGTGTAAGTAGTCAAATTTTATGTTTGTTTATAAAAACCTTCAGTTGTGAGTGATTAAAGCCATTATGTTGCTCTTTTTTTATTTAATTTAGTCTTTTTTATTTATTTATTTGTCTCATGACTCACATACTTTTACTTTTAAAGATATCTTTATCTATTTTTACTTACATATTTGCAGTCTATAAATCTATAATATTTTTACTGACATATGATGCGGTGTAAGTAGTCAAATTTTATGTTAGTTACAACCGTTAAGCTAATAAAGAAAAATTATACTAAGATTAATTTTTATGGTCCCCACAGTGGCATTATTTCTCACTAGATTCACAACTCAGAGAAAAGAGCAAGACAATGAGTATTTGGAGGCTATTGGACATGTCTGTCCCCCACCTCATTTCCTTTCGGCAGAAACTGCAAATCTGCCACATTGGGGCAACTCTGTATTTTTCTTTGGACGAAACTACCCTAAGAACCTCTAAATTCTACCTTCTAAGGTCCAATGTAATGGAGTAATTATAGCAACTTTTTCTTTACTTTTCTTCTTTGGTTAATAAAAAGTGACCCTTTTAGTTATTAGATTTTGAAGATTTTAAACATTAAATTAGCTCAAAAGCTAAGGAAGTGGTTCCCAGTGCACATCAATTGCATGGCTTTTAACCATTTTGAAGTCAACTGCATGAATTTTCCACAGTAGCATGCACTATGTTACAATTAATTCAAAGTTTGGTTTTGAAATTGCTATTGAGAAGCTGCCGATATCAAAACCTTAGGTAGAATCAAGAAAAATGTTGTGTTTTAGTCAGGTCTAAGAGGTCTCTAATGTCGAATGAGAATTCAATGAAACTGACTGAATCAAAATATAAGTCTTTGATGAAATTGAAACTGAGATGAAGTCATCAATAAATTGAATGAGTTGAAAGAATTTAAGCATAGAATTATGAGCTAATAAAATGTTATGCAACATTACAATTAAAGTCAAGTTTAGCACACCAGTCAATTTTTTTTTTTTTTGCTTGTGATCCACATTTGTCTATTCTTCATATGGATTTACAGCTTAGACTCCTTTGAAAATGCAAAGGAAGGAAAGAAAATTGAAGTGAAGACTATGAGTGTCAACAGAACTTTTTGCAATAGAAATAATATCATGCTCGTTTACTATTTCTAAACAAATAGTCTAATCAATGTGGGGCTAAAGCATGCCCTTAGATGGGAACATACTTATATGATCAATTATGATGATTACACATGTATGATAACAATTTCAAATCAATGCAATAATGAGAACAATACCACCAACAAAAACTATTGGTATAAATAATGATTTTATAGTGGAACCATCTTGTGATAGTACTTAAGCAATCATGTTTCTAAGTGGTGCCACCATCACTTGCGGTTGCCATTTGAGAATGATCATTTTTTTTTAATGGTGAGTGTAAAAAGATTTGTTATACTAATAAGATTTCTTCAAAATGGTGAGTCTTCGAAACACCGAATGCTCATAATCTCAATCTGCAAGACCTTTTTCCTTTTTAGGTACTACAAAAAGTTTGGGATTCAATTCTCGGTCATATCACAACTTATAATCAAAAAGTTTTGAAACCCCTCGATATTTCTTGAAAGGCTAGGGTGGTCCAAGAAATTTACTTTTAGAAAAATTCATGGGCATTTTAGGAAACTGGCAAAGCTATGAATTGTTCCCTCTCTCTTTTGCTTCACATGCTGTCATTCTATTAATCCATTTGAAACTTCTTTCTCTTTCTTATTCACATGCTCTCATTCTATTAATTCCTTGAAGACAAAGACAAAAGAAAAGCTCATTGGAGTTTACATATATACCTCACATTCATTTTCATTTCCATTTTCTTATTCATTTTCCCAGCTCCTTCAATTTTCTGGCTCTCCAAGATTCTAACACTGGATATCACTTAATCTCTGCGAATCAAATCCATCCGTTAGATGCCCAAATTTTACAACAATATCTAGCCACATACTTTGTTCTTTTCTTTGTTGTGTATTATTTTGTTTATGTACAACTCTGTTTTATGCTCTGTTCATGGCTGCAGCAACTACTGCTACACAAATCTTTCAAAATCACAACAGTGGCAACAAAAACAACAATAATAATGAAGTTAGCAGACAAGAAATACAAGCTGCCATTGCTAAAGCAGTGGAGCTTAGAGCCCTTCATGCAGCTTTGATGCAAGGAAATAGTCCTGCTGCTAATAACAGATTCAACTCTTCTTCTACTTCCCCTGTTTCTTGCCCTGTTTCTCAGTTCTCTGCCCATGATTACCCAGTTTTCACTCCTGTAAGTTTTGTTTTTTCTTATTTTTTTAAAACAAGTTGTAATCTTTTTAAATTACCTTCATATTATTTATTGAAATGGAATGTTTTTTGTGTTGTTGCTACTCCATTTGTGGTCTAATACTTTGATAAGATTCTGTAACAAAAAGGAATTTTTTAGGTACTTCAGTAGTTGGTAGCGATTGAATAAATAAAACCCTGAAATTTGTTTTCTTGTGATATTAATATGCCCTTTGTTTTTGTCATTCTTATATGCTCATTCTTTTAAATTTTTACTTATTTTAATTTTAATCTCTTGTGCATTTTCTTGATTTTTTAACATGACGGGATCAATATAGGCCATTTTTGAACATGCTATGCTTTCAAGTTTGTTCTAGCTTTCACAAGTAATTGGATGTTATATTGAGATTTGGGGGAATTTTTTGACAGAGTTATGAAGATGAACCAGTTACCGGGTATCATCAAATTCACTCAAAGAATCCATCAGGAACCTGGGATGAGTATGCATTAGATGGAGGCAATGGCAATGAATCGACCTTATCTGATTATAAGAAAGAAATTTTATCTTCAAAGAAAGGATTGCCTTCTGGTTTGGCCAGGTTCGAGTCCCATTTCTGCCTGGCTGATGACCAAAAATCAGTTAGTGGTTCCTGCACAAACCACATCACTGTGCTACAAACATCACCGGGAACCGAAGTTTACAAGTCAAGCAGAAGAAACAGCTTGGGGGACTTCACACCTGTATCTTCTTGCAATAGATGCAAGCCAGCAGTTATAACAAGCGAATCCGAAAATGTCGTTAGAAGCATCAGGAGTTCTAACATTGTTGTGCCCTTGACAGACTCTCATTCAACAGTTCACTCGCAGCCTAAGAGTCGTGGGGGAGTGCTGTCATGGTTGTTTCCGCGGTTAAAGAAGAAGCACAAGAGTGAAAACTCCCCTAACCGGACAGAATCCGAGGAAGTTTCACAGGTTTTTAAGGACTTGGGAATATTGTCAATAGAAACATTGAAGAGGGAACTTATGGAAGCAAACGAGAGTAGAGACGCAGCATTAATGGAAGTTTCAGAGATGAGATCTTCATTTGGGGAGCTAAGGCAAAAGCTGGAGTACTTGGAGGCTTATTGTGAAGAGCTGAAGAAAGCCTTGAGACAAGCAGCAACACATGCAAAGGACTCTAATCAAGTTAGTGAAAAGCTTGGGAATTTTCCGCGAAGAGGGAAGTCTATTGATGGAAATGGAGAGAGTGTGATGCCGGTTAGTGAAGAAGTAATGGTGGAAGGTTTCTTGCAGATTGTTTCGGAAGCAAGATTGTCGGTGAAGCAATTTTGCAAGACACTTGTTGCACAGATTGAAGAGACTGATCACACTCTAATGGATAATTTGAATGTGCTGCTTCAACCGTATAAATTGTCGCTAAGTTTAAAATACTCCAAGGCTGTTTTGTACCACTTGGAAGCTATGATAAACCAATCACTCTACCAAGACTTTGAGAATTGTGTGTTTCAAAAAAATGGCTCACCGAAGATTTTAGATCCCCAGCACGATCGCCAAGCACAGTTTGCGTCGTTTGTTTCGCTGAGAAATCTAAGCTGGAATGAAGTGTTGAGGAAGGGGACTAAATTTTACAGTGAAGAATTTAGCAAGTTCTGTGACCAAAAAATGAGTTGCATTATCACAACATTGAATTGGACTAGGCCATGGCCTGAGCAATTGCTGCAGGCTTTCTTTGTCGCTGCTAAGTGCATTTGGTTACTTCATTTGCTTGCATTTTCATTCAATCCACCATTGGGAATCTTAAGGGTTGAAGAGAATAGAAGCTTTGATGCACATTACATGGAAGATATGCTGATGGATAGGCAAAAATCACACGGTTCGAGCCGGGTTAAAATCATGGTGATGCCTGGGTTTTATGTTCAAGATAGGGTTCTAAGATGTAAGGTTCTTTGCAGGTATAAGTCAGCAGCCTAAATGAAGAGCCAAGAAAGTTTGTAACTATATGTGAAATTGATGTTTCAATAAATTGTCAGATGGGTTTTATTTTTTATTTTTTTTCGTTCTATTGCTCGCTTAAATTGACTTGTAATTGTTAGAGGATTAGGTGGAATTTTGAAGTGATAGAATTGGAATCCTATACAGGATTTTTCTTTGGTTAAATGATTGAAGTTTACAATTTCTAATAGGAATTTCTAACGTCATAAAATTGTGAAGCAATGTATTGATTTTGATGTGAGCTAACCCACCTAATCGAGGCTAACAAAGAAAATAATTCTTCTTCCCCGCCTTAATTTAGTAGCCGTCGTATATTGACCGTAGGTCTATGAAGTTCGTCTAGTCCACAATTCAGGACTGATTTTTAAAAAAAAGGAAAAATGTAAATGTTGATTTGATTTGGGCTGCGAGACGGTTTTCTTGGCCCAACCCAAACTCCATAAAATCCGTGACCCAACTCATAACTAGTTAGCAATTTGAACTCCAAAGACTAATACCATTTCATATATGTTTTATCCTTCATTAGGTAACGTCAAAAAGATCCCTTATCTCGTATGGTATAATGGAATCCGCTGCATGTCCAATATTAAAATGATAAGAGTCCTCTGTGTATATTGGGCGAGCGTTGTTCTAATGGGTGAAACGAATAACTTATTTCTTTAACCAACATTCACATCCGATCATGCGGATTCCACTCAAAGTCAATTATGAAAAATAACCCTCACTCGTCCACATTTTAATATTATTGTGTGTATATCAATATCTCTCATAACATTTAAGCGAACATGAAACACAATATTAAATAAATAAGGATGAAAAATAATTAACAAATGACAATAAGGATATCTAAATACACATGTTCGAAAAGTACATTTTTATGAATTTTGTTTTCATATATTGCATGAGTTAGAGATATGAAAGTGTATGTATGAAATAATACATTAATCCTTAATTGTAAAATCGTAAAGACCTAAACGGCTAACCTAATTTTTAACTCTTTTTATTTTTATATTAAATAGACTATTTTATTCTCATATCCACTACTCTGGCTCCAATTTCAAAACTAAAATCACTTCATCATATAAGTGAATTTATTATCTTCTAAGTTTAATTTTCAAAGTAAGTTAGGTTCAAATTCTCTTTATTTTTTAATAAGCAATTAATAATATATTATTATGTATCACTTTCATTTTGTTATTGAACATGATGCTAGCTAATTATCTAAAAGGTCTGAATTGGAAAATAGATGCGAGAAACCAGGAATAAAGTCTAAAAGTTCATTTTTGAAATTTTAAGATAATTGATTTTTTAGCTTTCTTTATCGAACGCTTGACGTTGAGTGGAATTTCATGTTATAATAGATTTATATTTGATTTTAACGAGTTTCATTTTAAGTTTTATATCTTTTTTTTTATGCAAGTTTTACTTTTAATTTGATATTCAACCCGATCAATCCAACCTGACCCAACCTAATAATTTTAAGGGTTGAGTTGGATTGAGTTAAACATGTTTATTTAATTAGATTGGTTTGATTTATCTCAATCCATTCAATAGTGGATTGGGTTTGATTTTCACAAATCCCATCTAACGTGACTCATGCCCAATTCTAAGTGCCATTGATAAATCAAGAGATGCAAATTTCAATTATATCAACAATAAATAGTTGGCATTTATTTTTCTTTCATGATAGTTTATCAATAAAATCATTTTATAAATTATTTTTGTTAAATATATGGTTTTGAGCCGTATGAGTTTGTAAGAGAGTAATGCTTTTCAGTTTTCACACCCTTTTCAATATTCCTATGAAAACCCATTTTTATAATCATAGTCTTGTTGTTAGGGCCGGGAATCCATTTTTATAATCATAGTTCTATTATATTAAAGGACAAATAATGAATCAAACTCTCTTTGAATAATTGAATCCTAATATATGATGTAAATAACTTTTTTTTTAATTAAATCATTATACTTTTGAATCAATGAAGAAATAAATATCTAATAATAAGTATTTTAGTTTGAAATAGTATGTTTACAATTTAAATGGTAAAAACAAATTCAAATTTATTGTAATATTTTGACCCCTTTTTATAAATTTTATCAAAGAAAGAGCTATAGGTACGACGAGAGGGCTTCACAAGTGTTTTATGAGAGAATTAAAAAACCCGGCTTTTGTCAAATTCAACTCAGTCCAACCTAACATTAAAATGGGCTGGATTTCTCTCATCAAACCCAACCCAAATGATGTGGTTGGCGCTGGTTTGATTTAGGTTGTGGGTGTAAATTTTCCAATCCAACTTTATTGTTACTGAAAGTAGTGTGTTACAAGGTAACACTAGTGACATTTCACCTCCTCCTCACTTCTTTCATCAGCCCTCACTTTTTTGTTTTTAACTACCTTGATTTCTACTCAACTGGCTAATTAGTTAATTGTAGTATTAAAAATAGAAATCATATTGTCTTGTATATTTTTATTTTTCAATAAGAGGAATTCAAAAAATAAATGGTGTTAATTGAAAAAAATAGATTTGGAGAGAGAATTGGAAGAGGTCAAATATCACCAATCCTAAAAGTAATTCAAATTCTTGATAATATAACTCACCAAAAAGTTTAATGCCTAATTTTGTGGCAAATGGCGTATAAAAAAGGAAAAAAAATATTGTTCACAAATACACAGGCTAATATGGGAAGAAACAGAGATGATTGCACTATTAGTATATGAGTGATGATACAGCCATAAACTCTTGTACAAGCTAATTTAAATATTAACTTATTAGTTGAATGAAAACACAAAATAATAAAAACAAATTATGTACACTAAGAGAAATTTAATTTAACTAATTTAGTCATACCACATCAGTTTGTATAAAAAAAAAATTATACAAAAGTTTATAGCTATATTATTAATTTTAGTATATATAGCAAAACAAATCTTAAGAGTCTAACAGCAACCATAAAATCAATATGCGTCAGAAGCAATGCTTTGTTTTTATTCGTGTGAGAATATTTTCATGATTTATTAAAAGACACACAACACGCGGCAAAAAACAAAAAAAAAAAAAACAACAACAACGATTACTGATGATTTTTCCCCACAAATATGTCTCATTAAGAGATATAGAAATGCTAAAAGAAAGCAAGAAGCACTCAACATGCATCCAGCAAACCTCATTCTTTCATCCTCACTATTTCATCTCCCTCATCATCAATGCTGCATTCAAGAATCCATGCATGGCTTTCACCGAAGACCCCTTAAAATTTTCTTTATTTCTAAAAGCATTGTCAATAATCTCCTTAACTTTTATAGTATTCATTCTCATTACTTTTCCTTTCTCAGTCTCATTCATTACCAGTTCAATTTTTCCCACCATGTGCTCTCTCAAAACAGCAGAATTCATCCCGCTTGCAACCTCCACACAAACCCCCAACCTCTTCTCCAAGCAACTTAGAATTATAAAACTGCTCTGCTGCCAATGGCCACCCAATTATGAATTATCGGCACCCCACGACTCAAAGCTTCAAGCGCAGAGTTCCATCCGCAATGACTAAAAAATGCAAGATATTGACTTATGAGATAAAATTTCCACCTGAGGTGCCCTTTGTGTACCACTAGCCCTTGTCCTGAACCTTTGATTCTTTCTTCAAATCCCCGAGGCAGCCACTCTCTGTCGTTGGCTTTAAACTCAGAGTTTATGTCAAAGCCAATCGGAGGCCTAACGACCCAAGTGAAATTCTTGCCACTAGCCTTTAAAGCCATTGCCAATTGCATCATTTGCGAAAGAAGCTATTGTGTTCTGTGAACCAAATGACACATAAAGAACTGATCTGCATGGCTCTGTATCGAGCCAATTTTTACACAACTCTGCGGAGATTTCATATCGTTTGCCGGCTCCAGCTCTGCTTCCTGTAGACCGAAGAACTGGCCCTATTGGCCGAACTGGTCGGCCGAATTTTCTCTTGAAATACATTAGTCCAATCTTGTCAAGTTCCTCTATTGTGTTAACCAAAATTCCATCAGCATTAGTCCATTCAGGAAGTACTTTCTGTAGAACCGTTGAAATAGAATCACTTCCATCGGCAACTCTTAGATAATATGCCAGCTGGTTTACATGAATTGTTGAAGCTTCAGGAAAATCCGGGGATAAAAATTCATTGGAATCTGTGTTCCGATGAGGTAAGTTTACCCACAAAGAGTGGTAACATGCGAAGCCAAAGCCACCTCCTGCTATAAATATAGCATGAAAAATACAAAGCGGTTTGTGGCCGTTTTGTTCATCAACAAGATCAATGATGAGTTTCTTGAAATGGGGTTTAAAGGATAAAGTAGCTTCAAGGAGTTTTCCAACAACATGAAATGGAAATGGAGTAGCTTTGAGGGAGAGATGCTTGGAGTTGCTTGATGTTTAAGTGGGTGTTAACAAAAGTTATGGTGTAGTTCTTTGTGCTTTCTAAGTGACGGGCTAATGCTAGGAATGGGATTATATGGCCTTGTGCCATGAATGGGAACATCATCACGTTCTCTTTCTTTCTGCCATTGGAGAAGAAGGGGAGTGGGATGATGTCATATATAATTCAGACACACTATCAGTGTTCAAAAATAAAAAATCAGTACTGTTCATAGTTGCTTATGAAAGCTTAAGCTTTTGTCGCTATCAGAATTCAGAGCCAGTTGAATAGAATTAAAAAAATTGAGGACCATTGATTGAAAGGCTATAGTAACATCTAACAGTTCAGGTGTCCAATTTAGGTGTGTATATATACGGTTCTGTATTTGAGGCTTCTCAAGTTTTGTTGGGGGCTGATGCTCATTTAAACCCTCCGGATTTGGTATTTCCTTTGAGTTGAAATCGTTGTTCAATAGTTTTGTTATCAATACAATCCAAATTTTTTTTCACAATATACTGGAATTAGGGCTATTAGGCTTTTAATTTCAAGTTATTGAGTTATCTAAACAATTTTAAAAGATAAATGGGTTGAACAATGAAATCAAGAGGGCACATTAATAAAGATTATAGGGTAAGACTTAAGTATAAAATAGAAAGCTGAATAGCTTTTCTTAATTAAATTAGAACAGCTGATTTTTGTGGCACCACACTGATTCCGTCCCTGATTATATATATATATATATATATATATATATATATGGGAGCTGTTAAATTACAGCTCGTGTAAGTTACAGCCGCAACTTTTTCGAGTGAACAGTAACCATGTGGTGTTACTGTTCACTCGAAAAAGTTGCGGCTGTAACTTACAGCAGCTGTAACTTAAAAAAATCCTATATATATATATATGATGTGGAGTTGTTGAATCCAGTTTCAGAGGGTCTCAATCTACACTTGATGCTTATGACCAATGTTAGTTTTGAAGGTGTCTTCACCACAGCAAAGAATATATTATTGTAATATGAAAATAGTATAAATTTTGTCTTCCTAGGTAAACACGATTTATTATTGTAATGGAAAATTACTATTCTTTTAATTAATTTAAAATATTGTATTACAATTTATTTTGCATACAAAATATACAAGACACGATTAACTTTACAATTTATCTTTTCAATCAATACAATATACTTTAAAACAAATCTCAATAAATCAGATAATATATATCATTGCCAAAACGAGCATATACTTTAGGGTATTTTTACTTTCTCCAGTCAGCGTCACCATTTGCAATAACTCTTTTCTTTAATCACCATCAACATTTGGTTATAGAATCCCATTATCCGTGAATAATTTTAATTTAATTCCCTCCCAACATTTTAACATTATTGGTTAAATGGTATAAATTTAAATCGTATTTTAAGTGAACACGAAACACAATAAAATGAAACAGTAAAAAAATAATTAAGAAATGGTAAGAAGGAGATCTGAATACACACATTTGGAAAAATACGTTTTACGGCATGTGATTGAACCAAAATTTCATATAAAAAGTTGTGTTTATTCTTTGAATTAACGTTTAACATTCTTTAATCAAAATGCATTTCAATTAAAAAAAAGAAGTACAGTTAGCTCAAATTTTTTTTCTTTTAGATTCAATAATTTATTTTAATATATTATGATCTTAGAAAAAATAAGGATACAAATAATTAAAAAATTTAATGGTGACGATCCGATTTAGCCGAAACTTATAAATACCATTATAGCCACCATCAGAAGCTTGATCATTGCCAATAATTGTGTCATGATAAATCAAGGGATGCAAATTTCCACCATTTATTTTTCTATAACATTATTTTTTCAATAAATCATTTTGTGAAAATCATCAACGCAATCCCAAATGGATTGAGGTTCTCTTATCAAACCAGCCCAAATGATGTGGTTTCGATTGGGCTTCGTTTGGTTGTGGCGTTGGTTTTCCGGCCCAATCCTACTTTTATTTATTGAAAACATTAATACAATTAATTATGCTCTATAAATTCTTGATCCCACTCGGAATGATCAGGCTTTGAACTCAAATTCTTGGATAGATGTAGTCACAAAAAACAGAGGTGGCTCTTTCAGTTATAGGATTAATTTTTATAAAATTAAATTTTACGTGATTGATTGAAAGTTAATACAAAGATAACGTTACTACAAGAAATCTCCCAAACCTGTCTCGTTAAAAGATTACTTTATTTTTCATTGACAGAAATGCAATGGAGACTTCCTTCCATGCAAAATCAAACCTCATCCTTTGATGCTCCCTTTTCCATCTCTCTCATTATCAATGCAGCATTCAAGAATTGATCCATGGCTTTCACAGAAGACCCCTTAAAATTTTCTTCATTTCTCACGGCATTCTTATCACCTTGACCTCATTAGCTTTGTTTCTCAAGTCCATTCCTTTCTCAGTCTCATTCATCACCAACTCAATTTTTGAACTTAAGTCCTCTTTCAAAACCTCACAACTCATCCCTCTTGCTATCTCCACACAAACCCCAATCTCTTCTTCCAACAGCTTAGAATTATAAAACTGCTCCGCTGCCAATGGCCACCCAATTATGGGCACCCCATGACTCAAAGCTTCAAGCACAGAGTTCCATCCGCAGTGACTCAAAAAAGAAGATATAGACCTATGAGATAAGATCTCCAACTGAGGTGCCCATTTGTGCACCACTAGCCCTTGTCCTGAACCTTTGATTCTTTCTTCAAATCCTCCAGGCAGCCAATCATCGGCTTTAAACTCAGAGTTTATGTCAAAGCCAATCGGAGGCCTAACAACCCAAATGAAATTCTTGCCACTAGCCTCTAAAGCCATTGCCAATTGCATCATTTGTGATGCAGCTATTGTGTTTTGTGAACCAAATGATACATACAGAACTGAGCTGTACGGCTTTGTATCAAGCCATTTTTTACACAACTCTGTGGAGATTCCGTACTCTTTACCGGCCCCACCTCTGCTTTCTGTGGACAAAAGAACAGGCCCTATTGGCCAAACCGGCCGTCCAAATTTTCTCTTGAAATACATCAGTCCAATCTTGTCAACTTCTTGTAAAACACTGAAAAAGAATCACTTCCATCGGTAGCACGTAAGTAAGGAGACATCTGTGTTACATGAAGTGTCGAAGCTTATGGAAAATCCGGCAACAGAAATTCATCGGAATCCGTGCTCCGGTGAGGTAGGTTTAGCAACATAGAGTACAAAGAAGCAAAGCCAAAACCACCACCTCCTATGAATATAGCATGAAAAATACCATACTCTTGTGCTATCTCTTTACACCAACCTAAGAACGTATCAGTGATGATACAAAGTGGTTTTTGGCCATTTTGTTCATTGACAAGTTCAGAGATTAGTTTCTTGAAGTGGGGATTGAGCGATGATGAAGCTTGAAGGAAAGGGGGGAGGTCATGGTCTATGCTATCGAAAGGAATTTCAAGAAGGTGAATGGAGGAGTTTTGAGGGATAGATGATTTGAGTTTCTTGAGGTTTAAAGGGGTGTTAACAAGAGTTATGGTGTATTTGTTTGTTTTTTCCAGGCGAAGGGCTAATGCTAGGAAAGGGGTTATATGGCCCCGTGCCATGAATGGAAACATCTCTATGTTCTCTTTTCTTTGTGCCATTGCTGTTGATGAGGATCATCTGGAGGAGGAAAAGCAGAGGATTAAGTGGTAAAGAAGGGGAGTGGGGCCATTTTGGTAATTTTGGTTCTTTTCAAAGACCGAATGATTCTGTTTGGCTTTCGGCTTTTATAATTTAAAAGGTTTGGATTATTATTTAAACTCATCAAACTACTTGCTAAACCTAATTTTAAAAATTATTTTTAATAATTAAAATAATCTTAATTTAAATTATAATTATAGTAGTTAAAATTTAATAAAAAAAATTTACTCTTTGAACTCATTTGTACATTCAATATATTTTTATTAAACCCTAATTAATTAATGACGCAATCCTTCTTTTCAGCCCCTTATACTACACAGTACAAAAAATCTCCTTTAGTGTTGTCTAAGAGCTTTCCACCTTCTGCTCTTTTTGTTTCTGAGAAGCGCTTGGCTGAAAATGAAAAACCTTGCTTCTTTCTTTGTTTGGTGGGTGGTCCTTTTCTTTGACGTCAATCGTTTGGCTTACTTGAGAGGCGATATTTTGATTTTGAGGTGAATGGGTCGTCTTCTTACTTGACCATGGCATCGCCAACATGAGTCTGTGTTCGGTGGTTGATAAGCTGCTAGATTTTTCTGGATTTTGAATAACTATATAAGAAATTTAATACAACATTCATTAAGGATACATAAATGAATTTAATAGGTCTAATGAATAAATACACTATTATTATACAAATTGGGTTTAGTAAGGGTATATTGGGTACTTAGGTGGGTTTAATGGGTAAAATTTTAAATCTCGAAATAAGAGAGTGAATTTATTTAGTAAATGGTTTAATGAGTAATCTAATGGGTTCAAATAACCCTACTCAATTTAAAAGCTAAAAATCAAATCTAAAAAACTGTTTGATAATTTTGTTGTGCCCTTGACACATGGCTTATTTTGATTGGAAGAATCATTTTATTACCGTACTCCTATACGCACAATTGCTAGAGGTAATATTCCTGATTTATCATATAATTCATTCAACATCAAACAAAACCCCAATCCTAAATCATAATTCAAGAACTTCAGGCTGTTTGGTACTGTATCCAAAATGGTGTTTTCTGTTTTTCAAAAATAAAACAATGAAAAACTTGTTTGGTGGCACCGTTTTCCAATAATGTTTGGATTCTTTCGAAAGCAAATCATTCTCATTTTATGTCTTCCGTTTATGAAAGTAGAAAACAATAAAGCTTGTTCTACATTTTTTGTTTCTGAAAAATCATCGAAACAGTCACTTATGTGTTGTTTCTTTATGGTTGAAGTTGTCTCTCTATGGTTGAAGGACCTGCCAACTTAATATTTATTAATTAATTTAACTACAGTATTTTTAAATTATATTAATAAATATATTTCTTATTTTAATAGCAAATTTTAAAATTTTTTCCCCAACATATTCCATTGTTATACGACTTCTTTTCCACCCCCTTTCATTTTCATTGTTACCATTTTTTCAAACAAATAACTTTTTAAAATACTATTATAAAAACAAACTACCAAACACACTTTCAAATTCACTAAAAACTAATTATTTCTCTATTAGAAAAAAAAATAGAAAAACATCATTTGAAAAACAGTACCGAACAACACGGTGTAAGCAATAGTTGACAGCTATTGATTAGTTCTATAGAAAGTGGACATGAATGATGAATCACCATTTTCTAACCTCCAAGATTCATGAGTCACACTGAGCAATAAGAAGTTCAGTTGCTTCAACATTAGCATACAATAAGTGAGCAAGCTTTCAGAAATTGTACAGGCAAAAATCTCCTTAATTTTTTAATTAGCAAGTGGTAAAGAAATTAACAAAGGAAGAAACACTTGCGTTTTTCATATGCTTTTATGTATATGATTCAGTGGTAATTAACAATAATGCACACATTGGAATATATAATTTCAAAAAGTGGCTTTTCAAAAAAGTGCCTTTTCGCACATTGTCAAGGTCTTTAGTGGTTGAAAGAAGAAATTAGAGTAGGCGAAAGAAGAAATTCACAAATAAAAATATTTTTACATGTATTAGAAAATGAACCAATAGAAAATTTAATACAAAAATTTTTGGATGTCAAATAGAAGTTATGAAAATTATTCAAACATTCAAAAAGTTACCAACACATCTATGTTAAGCAAATCTAATAGCAAAGACAGTGAGTATGAATGATGAGGAATGCCGGCCGCCAAATATTATAAGATTGGCTTAACCGAAAAAAAAAAGGAAGAAGAAGAAGAAGAATGCGTCATTTTCAAGTAACATGATTAATATGGCTAAGAGTTCATATCCTCGATGGCTAGGTTCATGCATCAAGAACCTCATTCTTTCATCAATTAATTGTCTCCTTCATCATCAATGCAGCATTCAAGAATTGATTCTTGGCTTTCACAGAAGGGCCCTGAAAATCTTCTTCATTCTTGACAGCATTCTTAATAATCTCCTTAACCTCATAAGCATTCTTTCTCAACTCTAGGCCTGTTTGAGTTGAGGCACTATAAATTTTAATCTACAACTGTTTTTACAAAAAAAATGTAATTATGGAACAAAAGTTAATAGTATGTAGTAAGTATAATTTTTGAATAATAATTTTGACAAAATTATTAAAGATATAATAAATTTTTCATCATACAAGTGAAAAATTATATCAATATAACTTCCAAGCTACAGCAGTTAGTGTTTACCAAATACTTTAGTATTGTAACTTTTAAACTATAACTGTTCAACCTTAATATGAAACCGACCCTCTATTCCTTTCTCAGTCTCATTCATCACCAACTCAATTTTTGCCACTATGTCTTTTTTCAGAACCGCACAGCTCTTTCCTCTATCAACCTCCACACAAACCTCAATCTCTTCTTCCAACAGCTGAGAAATTGTAAAACTGCTCCGCTGCCAATGGCCACCCTATTATGGGCACCCCATGACTCAAAGCTTCAAGCACAAAGTTCCATCCGCAATGACTCAAAAATGCAGATATTGACTTATGAGACAAAATCTCCACTTGAGGTGCCCATTTGTGTACCACTAGCCCTTGTCCTGAATCTTTGATTCTCTCTTCAAATCCCTCAGGCAGCCACTCATTGGCTCTAAATTCAGAGTTTATGTCAAAGCCAATTGGGGGCCTAACAACCCAAATGAAATTCTTGCCACTAGCCTCTAAAGCCCCTGCCACTTGCACCATTTGTGTGGCAGCAAATGTTTGATGTGTCATTTGGTTCGCAAAACACAATAGCTGCATCACAAATGATACAATTGGCAATGGCTTTAGAGGCTTGTGGCAAGACTTTCATTTGGGTTGTTAGGCCACCACTCAGCTTTGACATAAACCCTGAATTTAGAGCCAATGAGTGGCTGCCCGAAGGATTTGAAGAAAGAATCAAAGATTCAGGACTCGGGCTAGTGGTACACAAATGGGCACCTCAAGTAGAGATTTTGTCTCATAAGTCAATATCTGCATTTTTGAGTCATTGCGGATGGAACTCTGTGCTTGAATCCTTGAGTCATGGGGTGCCGATAATTGGGTGGCCACTAGCAGCAGAGCAGTTTTATAATTCTAAGTTGCTTGAAGAAGTGATGGGGGTTTGTGTGGAGGTTGCTAGAGGGCTGAATTGTGAGGTTTCCAAAGAGGACATAAGTGCAAAGTTTGAGTTGGTGATGAATGAGACTGAGAAAGGAATGGACTTGAGAAACAAAGCTTCTGAGGTTAAGATGATGATAGAAATGAAGAAAATTTTTAAGGGGTCTTCTGTGAAAGCCATGGAACAATTCTTGGATGCGGCATTGATGATGAAGAAGGCACAGGAAGAGGATTGATCAAATAATCATGAGGTTTGATGCAAGAAAGAAATTTTGGATTATGATATGGGACTGATTAAGGGTACGTTTAAAGATTACATTGCATTCTCGAATAATTAATTAATTATCAAGTTCAGTCTTAAGTGTTATATATAATAAGAATAATTTTACCAAGATGTATGGCCAATTTGAGTTCCAATTATGGACTCTTAGTTTCCTTCTCTCTAGAAAGTAGATGGTAGTATTACCTTCTCTTTAGAAATCAGTTGGTAGTATTTAAAAAAATGATGGGACTGTACAACAAACGATTTAACTGGTGTCAATATATTTATATATCTCCTATTAATATATATATATCAAACACGCCCTAGAATTTGGCCTCATTTTCATAGGGGATCAAAATATTATTCCAATGTTAGTGCTTGCATGTTGACCAGTAAATTTTACGTTGAATCATTTTTTTTTGCCCTTTTTTGGCTCCTTTTTCAATGTCAAGTCCTACTATTTAATTTGGAACTCAGTAATAATATATCTAGATCGCTAATCTTTAATTATTTTTAAAAAATGATATAAAATTTTCATTTATGTAAAATAGGTCCTAGTCCGGTAGTCCCTGTTAAAATGATCAAATTATATATACTGAATTTTTGAGTCTTTGGCAATCACAATACAAGAGTTGGTAACACAGCACTAAAGGTATTTTAGGTATGCAACAAGGTTCGTCTACATAGTTTTTATGCAAATAAGGAAACCCTTCCGTTATTTGTGAAAATGTGAACACTCAAGGACCTATGTTATTACTCAAAATACGGAAATTTGAACCTTATAATAACCCAAGACCTCATACTAATTATTCAACTCAATTCTCCTTGGCCAATCTTCTCTTCAGCACCATCAACATTCAACAATGGCACAAATCAAAGAAAATATTGTCATGTTTCCATTCATGGCGCAAGGCCATATCATTCCCTTTCTAGCCTTGGCCGTTCACAAAGAACAAAGACACAAAAATTACAATATAAATTTTGTCAGCACCCCTTTAAACATTAAGAAAATAAAATCATCTCTCCCTCCAAATTTCTCCATTAATTTGCATGAAGTTCCTTTCAATAGCTCATCTCATGGCCTCCCTCCAATTCTGAAAATTTTGATGCCCTTCCTTACAATCTTGTCATTTATCTCCTAAAAGCTTCAACTTCTTTGAAACCTGCTTTTAAACAAGTGATTTATAGCCTTATAAGAAAGAATCAAGGCCAGCCTCCACTTTGCACCAACCAAAGAACATATCTGTGATGATACAAAGTGGTTTATAGCCATTTTGTTCATCAATAAGATCATTGACGAGTTTCTTGAAATGGGGCTTAAACGATAAAGTAGCTTCAATGAGTTTTGGAAACTAAATGGTAAGGAACAGAATCTGTGTTTTTGGTACAAGGGGGAAGATTATGATCTATGCTATTGAAGGGCATTTCAAGAAGGTTAATGGAGGAGTTTCGAGGGAGAGAAGTTTTGAGTTTCCTGAGGTTCAAAGGGGTGTTAACAAAAGTTATGGTGTATTTATTTGTTTTCTCTAAGTGAAGGGCTAATGCTAGGAAAGGGATTATATGGCCTTGTGCCATGAATGGAAACAAAACTATGTGTCCTTTCCTTTGTGCCATTGTTGTTGATGAGGATCAGAAAGAGAAAAAGTAGAGGATTAAGTGGTAGAGAAGGAGAGTGGGTTTGACATATATAATTCACACTATTTCTAATTAGTATTATTTTTAATACCTATATGCATTAATTATATTGCTCTGACTAAAACTTGATTCTTAAATTTGAAAGTTAAGAGGTCCATGATGTATTATTGAACAATTCAATCATTTCTAAGGTCCAAACAATGGGGACAACGTGTACGAGAAATGGAGGTCTAGGCTCTTGAGAGCTTGGTGTTGCTCATATTTTACGCGGAGATGCTTACTTATAAATCTGATCATATTAGAGCGCGCCAAGAAGTACTTGGTACTACAATCATTAGAGAAACAATACCCAACCCGGAAGATGCTCTAGAATCTTTTTGATTGCTTGTTCGAGAACTACGATCTTTGGCTTTGGAACTAAATCATTTTCTTGTATCTAAGAAAAACTTCTAGATTAATAAGAAGGAAGCTTAATCGGAATGAGTCAAAAATTTTCTTCTATGATTGATCAATATAAACATCAACAACTCCGAATTGGATCAGTTTCTCCTCAACAAATAAGCGTTTGGGCCACTAAAATCCTATCTAATGGAGAGATAATTGGAGAAGTGACAAAACCATATACTTTTCGTTACAAAACCAATAAATCGGAAAAAGATGGATTATTTTGTGAAAGAATTTTTGGGCCTATTAAAAGTGGAATTTGGGCTTGTGGAAATTATCGAATAATTAGAGATGAAAAAGAAGACCTGCAATTTTGTGAACAATGTGGGGTTGAATTTGTTGATTCTCGTATATGAAGATATCAAATGGGATACATAAAACTGGGATGTCCAATAACTCACGTGTGGCATTTGAAACATCTTCTTAGTTGTATCACGGATCTTTTAGATAAACCTCTTAAAGAATTAGAAGGCTAGTATATTGCGATGTGTGATTTGATCAAAATTTTAATTTCACATATTAGAAATATGAAACTGTTATCATAAGCAATCGAATTGGGATGTCTTAAACCTGATATGTCTCTTGGGAAAAGTCACATGAAGCTCAGAAACTGACATCCTAAGCAATCGATGTGTGATTTTATAAATAATTTGGAGAAAATGCCTGACGACTCAGCTGATTTCATTGAATTCAAAGAGATTAAAAGTTTGAATTCCCCTCACACCAACCTTGGATTGGCTGGGATCGATGGGTGGAATAATGCGGTCAAATTTTTAGCACGCCGCTTAGGAAAATTTTTTAATGTTGCTGTCTGCAGCATTATTATTATTAATAATTTTCTATTTGTTATATGTACATGTTTCAACCAATTATAATAGCTTAAGCTTAATTCTTAACGTACGCTAAATTCTTCTAACTGTTATAAAAGCTGTGTGCGTGTACATATCACACACCCCACACATCTTCTTTACCTCATCCTGTACTCACCTCTCTTTTCTCCGATTAACAAGATTAACAAATGGCACAAAGAAAAGAGAACATAGTGATGTTCCCGTTCATGGCACAAGGCCATATAATCCCATTCCTTGCATTAGCTCTTCACTTGGAGAATACAAACAGATACACTGTAACTTTTGTTAACACCCCTTCAAACCTCAAGAAACTCAAATCGTCTCTGCCTCAAAACTCGTCCATTCACCTTCGTGAAATTCCATTCGATAGCATAGCTCATGGCCTCCCTCCTTGTACTGAAAACACTGATTCCCTTCCTTTTCATCTCTTTCCAAATTTCTTTGAATCCACTTTATCATTTAAACCCCATTTCAGGAAACTCATCAATGGCCTTATTGATGAACAAAATGGCCAGAAACCGCTTTGCATCATTGCAGATATGTTCTTCGCATGGAGTGCAGAGATAGCACAAGAATGTGGTATTTTCAATGCTCTATTTGTAGGAGGTGGCAGTTTTGGCTTTGCTTGTTTCTACTCTTTGTGGCTAAAATTACCCCATCGCAACACGGATTCCGATGAATTTCTCTTGCCGGATTTTCCTGAAGCTTCGAGAATTCATGTAACCCAGATGACAAATTTTTTAAGACTTGCTGATGCTAGTGATTCATTTTCAGTATTTTTTCAGAAAGTACTTCCTCAGTGGATGAATGCCGATGGAATCTTGTTTAACACAATAGAGGAGCTTGACAAGATTGGTCTAATGTATTTCAGTAGAAAGCTTCGCCGACCGGTCTGGCCAGTTGGGCCCCTGCTTTTGTCAACCGGAAGCAGGGCTGGGGCAGGAAAAGAGCACGGGATCTCCAGGGAGTTGTGTAAAAATTGGCTTGATACCAAGCCATGCAATTCAGTTATTTATGTGTCATTTGGTTCGCAAAACACAATAGCTGCATCACAAATGATGCAATTGGCAATGGCTTTGGAGGCTTGTGGCAAGAATTTCATTTGGGTTGTTAGGCCACCACTCGGCTTTGACATAAACTCTGAATTTAGAGCCAATGAGTGGCTGCCTGAAGGATTTGAAGAAAGAATCAAAGATTCAGGACAAGGGCTAGTGGTACACAAATGGGCACCTCAAGTGGAGATTTTGTCTCATAAGTCAATATCTGCATTTTTGAGTCATTGCGGATGGAACTCTCTGCTTGAAGCTTTGAGTCATGGGGTGCCGATAATTGGGTGGCCGTTGGCAGCAGAGCAGTTTTATAATTCTAAGTTGCTTGAAGAAGTGATTGGGGTTTGTGTGGAGGTTGCTAGAGGGATGAATTGTGAGGTTTCGAAAGAGAACTTAACTGCAAAGTTTGAGTTGGTGATGAATGAGACTGAGAAAGGAATGGACTTGAGAAAGAAAGCTTCTGAGGTTAAGAAGATCATTAAGAATGCTGTTAGAAATGAAGATAATTTTAAGGGGTCTTCTGTGAAAGCCATGGAACAGTTCTTGGATGCTGCACTGATGATAAAGAAGGAACAGGAGGAGGATTGATCGAATAATCACGAGGTTTGGTGTATGAATATGGGGACTGATTAAGGGTGTGTTTAAAGATTACATTACATTCTCTAATAATTATCAGGTGTAGTTTAGACCAAATTGTTATATATAATAAGAATAACTTTACCAAGATGAATGGCCAATTTGAGCTCCAATTATGGACTCTTAATTTCCTTCTCTCCAAAAATTAGTTGGTACCTAGTATTGAAAAAAGTGATGGGACTGCATAACAAACGATTTAACTGGTGTCAATACATGCGCCTTCCTATTGAGGAAAAAATATATGGCTGTAATAACATCCAACGATACACTAACGCAGGTGTAGATTGAGGGGCGGATGCTCATTAAATTTTTTGGACTGAGGTGTTTCTAAGGCTCACTTAAAAAGCCTGCGACTTGTCTTGCTTCAAGTAGAAAGCCCACTTAAAGTGTCCAAACACGAATTGGGTCCACCATTTGGTCATGGCCACATCGCTTAACATCGTCATGAGGAAGTGCAAATAATTTATGTCATTATGTGTTTTTAAATGATAAGGAATGAATAAATTTCAAATCAATTTTTAATTCCTTACTTAAAAAAAAAAAATTTCGAAGTTGGACGGCTAGCTAAATGGCATCGATTGAAAACCACTCGTCCACATTCTTGACCAACTCATCTTTTGCCTAAATGGGCATGACGTATCTTTACATCTTCCGTAGCCTCGACAAAAGCTACAATAAGCTTACCCCGAAAATCAACACATAGATTGCATATTTTATTCCTTTACCCGAAATCAGGACTACAACCATCATCAAACGTTAGCTTAAAAATTGGCTACATTTCATCATTAAATGACTTCACTGGGAGTCCCGTGAGCCGAGCCGGGCAAGCGACTTTTAGCATCTTTATTTTGTTGATCACTTAAGTTCAATTTCTGAAAAAGCTTTGGAGGGTTAAAAGTTATATTGATTCTCCTTGTCTCTTTAAAATAAATAAATAAACAAAGAAAGAATGCATATATATAAAAATGTGAGTTTAGAGTACCCTCCAAAAATATTACTCCATTCTCTTTCACTCTTTATTACATGTATATGAATATTTTCATAACTAATTGAAACATACACGTAACAAAAGAAGTGAGCAGAAACATAATAATGCACTTGAAGCACCTAAGATTTTTCTAAAAGAAAAAATCTCAATAAAACGGTAATCACACTTTATAATGTAAGACAGGCAAAAATGAAGATAAAAGTGAACTCTTCAAGTCACAATTTAGCAATCTATTCACATGCGTAAGTCCTGTGGTGGTTGTAGTTTAAGAGGGTCTTTTCAGTACGATATAAATTGATAAGACAATTACTTAAATAGATAATATTTCTCAAAACAAAATGTATTATTGAGATGATCGCTTTTATGAGTATCTTAAATTAGGCTATGAAAATGGGATCACAATATCGTCGGTAGCCTAATAAAACATTATGTAAAAGGAAAGTATTATCTTCAAATTTTTATTTGTCTACTTTTGTTTTCCAAATTAAAGTGATAATCTTTCCAAAGTTTACAAAAATTATATCAAACAGGCCCTAAAGTTGGCCTCATTTTCATAGTGGGTCGAAATATTATTCTAACGTCAATCATTGCATGTTGGCCAGTAAATTTTACATTGAACCAATTTTATTCCCCCAACATGACTTTAGCCTGAAAATCAGTTTTCTTTTGCTCCTTTTCAACGTCCAGTCCTACATTATTTGGAACTCAGTAAATTTTTCATTTATTAATATAGGTCCTAGTCCGGTAGTCCCTATTAAAATGATCAAATTATATGCACTGAATTTTTTAGTCTTTGGCAATCTCAATACAGGAGTTGGTAACAAAGCACTAAAGGGTATTTTAGGTATGCAATAATTTAGGGGATATATTTTATCCAAGTAAGAAAACCCTTTTCTTATTTGTGAAAATGTGAATACTCAAGGACTCACGTGTTATTACGCCAGATATGGAAATTTCAACCTTGCGATAACATAAAAGCCTTGTACAAATTATCCTACTCAATTCTCCTTCTCCAATCTTGTCTTCAGCATCATCAATATTCAACGATGGCACAAAGCAAAGAAAATATTGTAATGTTTCCATTCATGGCACAAGGCCATATCATTCCCTTTCTAGCCTTGGCCCTTCACATAGAACAAAGACACAAAAATTACAACATAACTTTTGTCAGCACCCCTTTAAACATCAAGAAACTAAAATCATCTCTCCCTCCAAATTCCTCCATTAACTTGCATGAAATTCCTTTCGATAGCTCATCTCATGGCCTTCCTCCAAATTCTGAAAATTGTGATGCCCTTCCTTACAATCTTGTCATTCATCTCCTTAGAGCTTCAACTTCTTTGAAACCTGCTTTTAAAGAAGTGATCTCTAGTCTTATAAGAAAGAATCAAGGCCAGCCTCCACTTTGCATCATTGCTGATATCTTCTTTGGGTGGACTTGCGGTGTCGCCAAGGAGTTTAATGTGTTTCATGCACTTTTTAGTGGTGCCGGTAGCTATGGCTTGGCTTGTTACTATTCCTTTTGGACGAATCTTCCTCACAAGAAAGTTACTTCAGATGAGTTTATGTTACCAGATTTTGAAGAGGCTTCAAGGATTCATAAATCCCAATTGGCGTTGAATATGTTAGAGGCTGATGGGACAGATTCTTGGTCTTTGTTTCAAGGTGAAAATTTTCCTGCGTGGGTGAATTCTAACGGGATTTTGTGTAATACCATTGAAGACTTTGATCAGATTGGATTGATTTACTTCAAGAGAAAGATAGGCTTGTCAGTTTGGCCAGTGGGGCCAATCTTGCTATCATTGGAAAATAGAGCAAAAGCAGGCAAAGAAGGTGAAAATTCCATAGAGTTCTGCAAGGAATGGCTTGATTCAAAGGATGAAAATTCAGTTTTGTATGTATCTTTTGGGTCGATGAACACTATTAGTGCAACACAAATGATGCAATTGGCTATGGCATTGGAGGCAAGTGGGAAAAATTTCATTTGGGTCATTAGGCCACCAATTGGATTTGACATAAATTCAGAATTTAGAGCCGGTGAATGGTTACCTGAAGGGTTTGAGGAGAGAATTAGAGATTCAAAAAGGGGTCTTTTGATTAAAAATTGGGCACCCCAATTGGAGGTTTTGTCACATACAGCTACATGTGCATTTTTGAGTCATTGTGGATGGAACTCAGTACTTGAAGCTTTGATTCATGGGGTGCCAATAATTGGATGGCCTATGGCTGCTGAGCAATTTTTCAATGCGAAGTTTTTAGAACAAGAGATGGGGGTTTGTGTGGAGGTTGCAAGAGGGAAGACTTGTGAAGTAAAACATGAAGATATGGTTGCAAAAATTGAATTGGTGATGAATGAAACAGACAAAGGGAGAGAAATTAGAAGAAAAGTTTTTGAAGTTAGGGAGATGATCAAGAATGCCACGAAAGACGAAGAAGGTTGCAAGGGATCTTCAGTCAAAGCCATGGATGATTTTCTCAGTGCTGCAATATCAATGAAGAACAAGACCAATGGAAGAGTCAACAATGGAGCTTGAGGCTTGAGCTATGTAGCTTTGTCGTTTAGTATACTAAAATCTTCAAAGTTATAAAACAAATAAAGTTTGTTTTCTTGTTTATTAAGAAGTCACTGTATCTTGGTGCATGTACTTTTTTTTTTTTATCAAATTGTTGTATTCTACATATTTATTACAGTTCAGATACATATATTGCATTTTCATCTAAAGGAGAAAAAGCACTCTATAGAAATTCGAAGTTGAGCAAATCCAGATTAAGATCATCTGATGCAGATCGCTTTTTGCTAACTTGGAACTGGAGGATAATGTAAAATCGACCACTTTTTTTTTTTCCTCTTATTAACATCTACTAGTGACTAGTGATTGCAAATTGACGTGTTATATTTTCTAGCTCTATTATGGGGTTTCACTATTTTTGGTTGCAAATTGCATTAAGTCATAAAATTGCCCCTTTCATTTTTAAGTATTATCAACTGAACTTCACCATTCTTTCAACTTTGGAATTTCATTTAAATTTTGTTTTTCTTCAACAAGACCAAGATTGCGACAAATCATGAAGACTTGCCCTCTCTTATAAAATAATATAAGCGTTGAATAGTTACAGATTATATTCGATGTAAAATTTTTGAGTTTTGCCTGATAAATCCAATATATATTATAAGACTAGTGCTACTGATTTTAAAATCAATAGATTATAATATAATAATTAAGATAAAATAAAATAAAACAAACGACTAGACCAAGATTATACCAAACAAACTTTGGCTTTCGTCAACTTGTAAGAGATTGTGAAATAGAGCTAGTGCCGTGCACAAACAGCTTCTTTTGTTTTTGCTTTGTTGAATGAGACCCAATAAAAGTCTATTATATATATGTATATGATTCATCCAGATGGTCAGACAGTACATATTTTTCCATTTATTTTATTGGCCTACGTATATGCAAATTCTGGCCCTACAAACATAATGGCAGGTGGGTTTCCACTTTTTCTTGTTTTTCTAGAAGGGAAATTGGACTTTGAAGTTCCCTTCTCTTCTTTTCCGACTTACAGAACCAACATCTATGCTACGCTACTGCTAAGAATATCGACCATCAGATCATTAGAAAGTCAAAAAAAAAAAAAAAACTTCTAAAATATTCCGACTATAAAGTAAAGTAGTCACAAGTGGAATTGATGATGCTGAATATAAGATTTTGTAGTTAAAAGAAGATTCATTAAAACTTCGGAAAACATAAAGTTACAACCCCACATAACTCTCCAACGTTTCTCAATCATGGGTATAAATCAATCTTTTTAATTTACAATAATAAAGGCAACTCCATCACTCGTTTGTAACTTCACCATCACATTTCACCATTTTCACAATCATAATCTAAGCAATCAGGCAACCCGTTACAATTCCAAGAAATTTATCAAACCACACCACTATCACAATTATCAGAAAGATGAACATTCATTTGACAGCATCCATTTTTAGCTTGAGAGCATGATAGCAGACACTAGTTCAAAGCATTTGTTAATGACCAAGCATTCTCAAGCAATGTCAAAGCAATATTGTTCCTGAAACTGGAAAATGTAAACGGTCAAGTCCAGACCAGCAAAGCTGAAATGATATTCGAAAATGTTACAGAGTTCTACAATACAAATATCTCGTAGTTGACTATAATCGACTAACAATCAGAATGTTCCTATATAAGATGATGATAATACACTCTAAACAGTTACAGAATTCTGCTCCCTCTTTTGTATAAAAGATTAGATCTAATATTATTGCACCCGGATCTCTATCAGAAACAACTTAGCATGCATATAAACGATTTGTTACGAGTACGCAGTTGAACTTCCACCATCGCTCCACCAAAAGCTAACTGAAAAACTTATAGAAAGAGAGCGCACGTAGTGCCACCATTTGGGTGGGATGTAAAGCATTTCACCTTCGTCTAATATACAGTCAAAAAATTCTAGGTCATGCACCTTTGGAAACTTTGTCTCATCTATGTTGTCTAGATCAACCTTCAAATAGAGGAGGTGGATTATTTTTCAGATTTACAATTACAGCATTAGCATACAAAGAACAGGCATATTACCACAGATTAAGTCTTACAGTTCAAGTTAATAGCTACCTGGCTGGAATTGCAAAGCATGGTTTCAGAGAATGGATAAAGTTCCTCTGACAATGAAGCTGGGTAAAGTCTAATATACTTTTTACCAACAACCTGAAAATGAAGAGTCAGAGGAAAGCATTGTTTCAGCCCAAAAAGGCCTGAATGAACAGATATGGTAATCGTATAAACAAACCACTCAAGCATCCATACGTGTATATGAATGAAGTATGCAAGTAACACCAGACAGGCATGTTCACAAATGGAACTTATCCAGTAAATGATCTTCAATAAGAAACCTAATCATAGACCTAGCATATCTTTGGATTTATGAAAGACATAAAATTTGAAAAAATGAAGCTGTAGCACTTGTCCAAGGGATGCGAATAAAGACAAATTTGTACTAACAAGATAATTATATAATTCATTGTCCACAGCCATCTGATCCAGCAGCATTAATTTATCCATATTTATGGGGACAACAATGAGGCCATGGGGTTTGATGAAAGGGTGAATATCTTTTTTTTGTGGGGGGGAGGGGGGGCGTTGTTTGGGTGGGAGAGAGAAAAAGTATAGGTAAAAGAACAAGACTCCACCGGCTAATTGATCAGGAATACGTGCTTCATATTTGATCTCATGCATTGGCCACTTAATCTATGAAAACAAGAATTGACCAGCTAATTGAGCAGGTATACGTGCTTTAGCCATATTTGAAATCATAACGGCAGAGATAATAACAGAACACCAGGAGTAAAGAGTTTAACCACAAACTCCTGAAAGTAGATGTATTTTGAGATAATGCACAATACAGAGATACCTGAGCAAGTATATTATGGTGTGGGTCATGATGCAAGGGCGTCACAGTTCCAGCTGGACCAAACCAAGCATTAAGAGACCTCAACTCCCCACCGCCAACAAAATAATAGTCAGGAATACAAATGTCATTCCGTAGTTCGTTAATCTGTCGTTTGAGTAAATCACCAATAAGTTAAATTTCTCCATTGAAGAACTTTAGCTGTACTAATTCCACACTGTAATATTCAATCAGATGAATGCATACCTGATCAAATAATTGATGCTGAGCAAGATAAGTAGGGACACTAGCAGAACTGCCATTTGATTGAATCCTCTCAAGAAATTGAGAGAAGGGGATCAGCTCTTGCTTCCAATCTTGGCACAAATAGTTTTTACCGACCTGTAAAGCATTTCAACTTTACCAGTTTTCAGGTTTTTTTTTTTTTTTAAAAAAAGGGAAGAAGAAGAAAAGGAAGAAGAAGAAAAACATCCAACATTTAGTGAAGTAAAACGGCAACTGCAAAAAGCTCTTCTGCCAGAAAAAAGTAGAAATTGAAGAAGGAAAAAAATTAAAAGAGAGACAGAGAGGGAATGAAATAGGAAACTGCATTCAACATACAATAGATATCTCACTAAGTTAACGACAAAGGATATGGAAGTTTTTGAGACCTAATGGCACATTTGAATCTAAAAAGAACAATTCAGTGTTTATAAGCATAATTCGGTAGGGAAGATAATGATTTACGGCTCATCTGATTTCAGTAGGTATTTGGTGGTCATCATTATTCACTCTATACCAGCCTCCTATTCTTTACCAATACTTGCTAGATTTATTAGTGTTTAATTATGACTGCTCAATAGCTTACCAAGCCTTGTCTAACAAATTATAACTCATCACCAGGTTCATATGCTAAAATCCTGAAATTTACACTACAAAAATAGTTTAAATTACATTTAATCATCATCCCCAGAAGTTTCCTCACACATCTTGATCAAAGCTTGTCTTTTTTAACTCAGTCTAAAAAAGCTCACTTATCACATGGCTCTGGAGATAAGCTGTACAATTCATTCTCTGTTAAACTTATGGAGGAACTAATATCATCTTGCTCTCTGAGTAAATTGGTAACATATGAAAATTACCACATTGAATTAGATCACTATACAGACAGCCAAAACTAAAGGAAAGGTTTAAGGTCCTTCTCTTCCCTTTGAGCAGTTTATTTACTCTTCCAAAATTTATCAAAATTACAGGAAGATTAATTACCTCAACTGGAACCGTGCGGTCACCAGCAACTCTTTTAAGGTAATCCAAGTCCTTCCACTTTGTCCTAGCTGGCCAATGTGCCATACAATCAGTAATTACAACTGGAGAACCCGATATGAAATATTCACTTAAAAATCCCTCCAGTGATAAACCAGACCTCTTCACCACAAGCTTACAAGACAGAGACCTATTTGGCAAAACCTGAAGCACCTACAAGTTCAAAAGAAGCACCATCAATGCTTTATCACCGATTAATTTGCCTCCCAGCAACACGCAACAAGCCAACACAATCCCATTCACAAAGCAAACCAGATAAAAAGACATGCTATTATAAAGTGCTGATCTTCATGGCAAAAATAGAAATCAGCTGGGTAAATTCATTACGAATGTAGAAGCTTTTTAATAGTATTTGATCGAGATTTCTTGAGTCCAAATCTTTCAAAAAAACCTCTATTCTGTCAAATAAAATTTCAGCATTAGAAAAAAATTCGGATTTCACGGAACATTAAGTGCCATCCATGAAAGGTTAAACTGTAATGTGTCATATAATATTCGAAATTAAGCAAAATCACAGGCTCAATTGAATTACAGGAAAGCTATCTCTAAGCTCAATGTTTCTCCAAATAACATACACAATCATAGTGCATTATTAAATTACACATACGAAAGATTGAATTTTTTTTTTGTTTGTTTTTTAGAAAACGAACCTCACCTCAGCTGTGTTAAACCCCTCAGAGACTAATCGATTAACTTCTCTTTCACCAAAACGCTCATTTTCACCTTGTCTAGCTTTCAACGACAAGGTTTCGACAGCAGAATCCAAATCCTTTCGCAAAACCGGCCCGCCCATGATCACTCCCATATCCAAAACCCTAAGCGCCTCCTTAAACTCGCCGTTCCGATAATGGTACTTCGCCACGTGCAAGCACGCCATCGAGTACGCGTCACGCCACACCGGTAGCACCGAGTGCCATGGCCCCGAATGCAGCTGCTCCCACGCCAAGTCACGCGCCGCCTCCGCAGCGCGTATGTCCGCCGCCGCCTGAGCAGCCATGCCGACGTAGGCGTATCCGCCGTGCTCCGAAATGGTCTGCAGGAGCCTCGGCGACTGCTCGTCCATGATCGGCGTCAAGAGCTCGTCCATTAGTTTGTCGAGTGGGCGCGTGTTCGCGTGAAATTTTTTGGACTAAATTGCAAGAAATTGAAAGTCTGAAAATCAAAGCGAGTGAAAACGAGGGAGTGGGGAGTGAGAAATTTATAAGGGGGACAAAGAGAGAGAATGATTGGAAGAGGGGTCCTATTTTAATCATTGGAGTACTTGAAGGGGCACTTATGATATTAACGGAGATATTTGTTAAGATATTTGATTTATTTTTTATGATTGAAGAGGGTAAAGATGTAAATTCGTGCCGGGGACCTGAAAATCTTATTACACTCATTTGTGCACCGTGTTGGGCTCGTAACCTGTTAGTTTCTTTCACTAGCGCGTTACCTCATTAGTTTATGTCGTGTAGTAAATTGTGATTTGTTTTATTTTTTATTTTTGAAAATTATAAAAATATTCGTTGTCAGCTTAATCAATGGAAGATTGCTGGTTTAAATGATGATTAAGAGAGGTAAATCACAAATCGATTATCAAAAGCTAAAATTAAGAGAGGATCGTGACGTATAATATTGCTTGCTAAACTGATGAGAGATAATAGTTGAAGAAAGTGAGAGTGAGATAAGAGGAACTTGAGGGGATGATAATGATATTTTGAGATATCTGAAATGGCAGTTAGTTAGTTATATGATTGATGAGAGAGAGATATTTTTAAAGCTTCCATTTTCTGATGGGTACATCAGATATTTTTCAGTACTTTCTGGGATTTTCTAGAACATTTGTGAAAATTGTGAATGTGATGCTATTGCTTATTTTCATGGCGTTAAGATTATGAACGTGGAATGAGTGAGCTCAAGTAATTTTCTCAAGGTGTGTCTCCTTTCGTTCAAATGATTTTTTATTTATTTATTTTGAAAATAAAAAGAGTTTTTTTTTAGTGTAAGTTTTGAACATAAGAGAAACAGTGCAAAAGTAATTTTTTTAAATTAGTTTTTAAAAAATCAAACATAATAAAATGCATTTGATGTATATGTTAATACACACAAGTAAAACACCTAGAAGTTAATTGTCATTCTCAAAACTTCTGTTTGAAAAAATATTGACAACACTAATATTGTGCTTTTTATTCTAGATAATGAGAGTTGAAATCAAGTGGAGTTGTCTTTGTATTATAATCAGAATCAGAAGTCTATTGATATTTATAATCAGAAATTTATCAATTTTTTTTTGTTCATGATGTGGTTTTAGGACACGAGCAAAATATTCTATTCTCACTTAATATTGGAGGAATCCTGACTCCCAAATAAAAGAATATCAACTCTAGTCTAAGAGAGAATCGAGTCCCAACAAAGATAGGACTCAAATCCAGGCACTCATTTCTATTGACAGGTAAGATTTATAATTTTTATACAAAATATTCATGTTTAAATAAACTATTCTTAAACTATTCACAAACGTCACAAGAATTGATCATTTTCTTTTTGGTTTTCATCTTGTGTGATAACTTTTGTCATGCAAAATACAGTTTTCATGATATGTTAGTTGATTTAATTTGATGTTTTCCTTTTTGTTGGTATATGTAGTATATGTATTTCAATTCTACAATACACTTTGCCCCCACATTTTGCAATTATTCCCATTTTAGCGAAGTGCTTAATTTTAAAACTGCTTTTAGTGGAATCAACTTCTTGATTGTGTTGTTTGTTTTTCTGAAAATGGAAAGCAATCCTTTGCATCAACAAATTGCCACAATGAGGCAAAGCTTCTTGGATGAGGTAATTAATTTTGTTTAATCCTCTTAGGATATACAATATACTCTTCTAATTTAATTGCTCTTTGCTTATTTTTTAATATATTAATGGGAATATTTAATGATCGTTGTCGGAAATTCTCAATGACCAATTTATTCAATTAGAAAATATGGCTACTGAAGATGATCCTGCCTTCGCTGAGGATACAATTAATTTGTATTTTCAAGAAACCACCGAAATAATAGCTACCCTTGAGGAGGAAATGTAAGTTAAAAAATAAATAAAATTTTCTCGTTATATATATAATAAATCTGAATGGTTAATTAAAAAGAATTAACAAATTTCCTTTTTTATTGTAAAGGGTCAAAGACCCTATCGATTACAATGCATTGGAGAAGTGTCTTCATGACTTTAAAGGTTTATGTGTGAGGTAAAGGCGAAAAAAAATCTAAAAATATTCATAATGTTATTGTTACTGCAATAAATATTTTAGCTGCATAATTTAAAATGTTTTACAATTGATCGCAATCGTTATGAATTTTTTTTTATTTAAATATTTTTCAGCATTGGTGCCAACAAAGTGCTCATTGAAGTGAATAAGGCAAGATCATGCTGCGATAATGGGAATATAGAAGGGTAATTTTTTTTTTAATTATTTCAGTTAATTTATTTTTTTATTTTGCAATGTAAAAATTGAAGTAAATTTTCTTCATCATCTGAGTGCAAAATTACATATTTATTTACAGAGGCAAAGCTGCTTTGGTGAAAGTGAAAATTGAGCAAGAAACTCTCAAGACTAAGCTTGATTCTTACTTTCAGGTATTTTTGTTATTAATTTACTTATTTTTTGCCTAATCATTTGAATATGAAACAAAAATATTTTGATAATTACTGTGTCTATTTGTTAATTACCAGATGGTGAAGCAAGCTAAGGATATGGAGGAATCAAGAAATGGAGAGAGAGACAGAGAGGAACTAATAAATGAATCCAGCATTTTAATATTAATAATTGAGAATAAAATAAACCTCAAGTATTTGCTGATTTTGAGGTTTTAATTATCTTATGAATTTTTTTTTTGGTGGTATCTGAAATAGGCTAGATTAATATTGAGGTTTTAATTTTTATTTAGGATAATAATTTTGAAATTTTATATGAAATAAATTCTCTCCATTCTTTTATTTTAATGTGATTTCACTTTTATATTATCTCCATGGCTAGTAAATTAACATACCGAAGTTGATTTATCAAAAAAAGGGTTGTTCTCCTTTTCTCTTTTTTATAAGATAAAGGTTTAATAATTTATATTTATTTGTTGATGTTGTTGTTAGTAATATTAATATTATTAATTTTTTTGTAATTTCAGTATATGATGGATCATATTGAAATTATAAAACTTCATAAAGGGACACAATTTTATTGAAAGACAACTTCCTCTTGCTTTCTCTTCTTATTTTCTCCATAGAAATTGTTAGATGAATTGAAATTTTATCAAATTGCTGCAAAAAAAAAAAAAAAAAAAAACCAGTAAATTAATGACAAGAGCAAAACAAAACCTTTGCATTATTGTATCAGAACCGGTAACTGATTATTGGACCTACAAATTTATAAATATGCGACACTGATATGGAGAAAATGGGTCATATTTTGATAATTGGAGGAAATGAGTGCGGTAGTTATGATATCAACTGACATATTTGATATGACCTTGTATAATGATTGATGATGATTGTTAAATGATGAAGGAGATATTTTAAAAAAGCTTTAATTTTTGGTGCATGGGTGAGTAAGATATTTTTTTTCAAATCTTAATTTCTGGACTTTTCTAGAACTTTTGATATGAAAAACTGAAAATTGTGATTGTGATTTTTTTATGCATTTTGATAGATAAGAGTGACTTAATTAGTTGTTGTTTTCTTATTTTGTTCATTTAGGAGTCTGTTAGTTATCATTAATAAAATCCTAATTTTCAAAGTTAAGGTTAATTAGTTGGATTTTAGTTAGCAAATAAATAGCTAATAATCTTAAAGTATGTTCGGTACTCAACAGAATTAAATTGAATCAAATTAAATATAATTGGACTAGATTATATTTTGTTTTTTCTTGTGTAATACATGATTAGACTCGACTAATAGATTATATCACTTTATAATGATTAGATATTTAAAATTATTATATTTATAATAGTAAATGTAAAAATAAAAATTTTATTTAACTTAGAGTATGACCCGTCATTTACAAAATTCATCATATGGAGGACATGCTATAAATGTACATAAATTATGTATGACAAGTTGTTTGTCATCAGATTGTCACTATGGAGTTATAAATGTATGATCTATCGTTTATTAATTTATATATTGATGACATATCATGCAATCTACATAAATAGTATGACAAGTTATTCATATTTTCAACACGGATGACGCGTTGTAAAATATTATAGGACTTGCCATTTACATATCTACCATATAGAAGATATGTTGGAAACAATCGGAGCAATTTATAAGGAGATTGCCAAAATTCCCCTACTGTAATTAATATATACCATTTATTGTATGTTGTTTTTATAATAGCCAATACTCTCTCTCCCCCGACAGCATAAGTTTACAATAATATCTTTATTTTTAAATATATTTTTACTTATATTTATTATAAATTAAATAAATCATATAAATATAATTATATAAAAAAACTAAGTATTAAAAATAAGAAATATATGTTTTTATATGAACAAAAAAATTAATAATAAAATTTTTTTTCTTGTACTTTTTTATTTGTAAACATTTTCTTATAATAAATATTTTATAAAATTTTAAAATTAAATGTAAAAAGTACAAGAAAAATATCTTATTATTTATTTTATAATAATTTTTTATTTATCATTCAAGTTTTCTGATAATAATTTTCTATATATTTATCATAAGAAAATGCTTATAAAATAAAAAAAAGCACAAGAAAAATATTTTATTATTAATTTTTTCACATCAAAACATATATTTTTTATTTTTAATACTTAATTTTTTTATTTTAATTTTCATTCATGTAATTTATTTAATCTATAATAAATATGGATAAAAATTTATTTGAAAATAAGGATAATATTGTATACTTATACCGTTAAGGAGACTATTGGCTATTATAAAAATAATAAGGGGCAAATGGTGTGTGTATATACATATAGATGACATGTTATATAATTAACCAATTGAATTATTTAAAGAAGAAAAAAAATTAACCTTATCCAATAAAAACTTTATTTAAACTCAACATTTCTGTTGTCATTGACTACAAAAACACATATTAGTAAAGCAAAAGCTGCTTATGAAAATTTGAAAATTGAGCAAGAAACGCTCAAGGCTAGCTTGTCTGTAAGTTCTCAGTATTGAGTTATTTATTTATATTATTCTTACATAATTGTTTGATTATAAATAAAATGAATTTTGATAATTACTCTCTTAATTTATTTGCTAATTCAATATAATTAACGTGTTAATTTAAATCTTACACTGAAAGTAAATTGGTTCCCACTACATTATGCAAATCGAGCATCAACGATGAGCACCGTGCCCCCAAATTTTTTTTCAAATTTCATATTTGGAACCATACAATTCTTTTAATTTATGATTTGATTATAAAAATTAGGATAACTTATGTTTTCATCCATGACCTTTCAAAAATTCTTTTTTTTTAACCAAATTAAACAATCTCTCTCTTTTCTCTCTCTCTCTCTCTCTCTCTCTCTCTCTCTCTCTCTCTCTCTCTTAATTAGCTTGTTTAGTTTTCTTATCAACTATTTTCCTTTCCTCCATGGAAATTGGTTTTTTTTTTATTGTTAAATTTTTCATTTTTTTAAACTCTAAAATCTCTTTGCCGCAAAAGAAAGCTTTCTTCCTCAATCCTAATATTTCTTTAACTACTAATCTACCATATAATGTTATGCTAATTTTTGTTAGAGGCCATACATATTAGCGCATTAAATCTATTTTTGTTTGATCGATGAAATAAATCCTAATACGGTCAAACAAATTACACAAATCGAGTTTGTTCAATCGATCATAACTAAAATTTTATTTTTCTGTTCTTAATTATTAGTGTTTGTAAATAACTTTTACGAGTTTGCTTAGTAAATTATTATTAACATATGAATTATTTTTAAGCCACATGGAGTCTAGTGAAGTAGTTTTCAAGTAATTTTATTTAACTAAACATCCGAGTTTGAATCCTAAGAAAGTGGAGGCTAAAAAATTAATTTATACTTTGTCCACCCCTCTACCTTTAAAAGAAAATATGTAAACACATACATACATGATACATGCATATATGTATTTATATATAAAGATTTTTACAAGGATGTTTTTGGCATTTGGAGAGGTGTATAGACTCTATAGAGTATAAATTTAATTTTCAAATTTTAATAGTAAGTACATTGAATAAATGGGCGTAATGGAAGCTTTAATCCCACTTCAGTTTGTTTCTTAATATTCATTTATTTATTTTTATATATATAGTCTCAAGCCTTTTTAATTCTTACATTTATCTTTCTATTTCTAAGATGTTTTTTTTGGTCATGACTTTGCTTCTACTGGCATTAAACACAGAAGGCAGGCATATTTCATCAAATTCTTAATTCTCACAATCACCTGTAAGTATTCATTGATATGCATTATTGTCAAATTGGTGTTTGTTTCTTTATTTCTTGGTTGTCAAATTATTGTTGAAAAATTTCTCTTATTTCATACGCTCTCTGTAATAACCATCAATGAATAATGATAAGAGAAATTGAAACTATGTTTTAATTATTATTGTGTTTAAAATTGAATGATGACACTGGAATCAAACACTCTCAAAACCTTGATTAATTGATCAATAAATATTCAATCTATGAAGCACTAATCAAGAAAATGATCAATCACAGCGAACAGAAACAAGAAATTAAATCAAAAGAAAGATCAAAAGCAAATTTAAATGGTTCAAGGGTCGAGATAGATACCTACATCTTATTTAAAGGAGCGTAACACCCTTTTTTTCTTTTTATTAATATCCCAGATTCGTATGTTTGGCATTATCATTTTTTTTCCAAAAATGTCACAAACACCGCTTAATGTTTCACCTTAAATAAACAATTCCGGATGGGTAAAATAATTCTCTTAGGATTTTATGAAATTTTAAAGGATTATAAAGCATTTCTCACTTTTACAATAAATCTAATTAAAATATAATTTTTTTCATTTTTAATTCGTCAGTCCAATCTAATTTAAAATATTTGATGAACTTTGGTCATTAATTATTCAATTTAGGCTCAAGAAACTAACTTAATAAGTGTGTGTGTGTGTGTATTTGTGAATTAATAGCTGGCTAATTAAGAGCATCATATATTATATAGTAAATATAATTGATGCATGTGTCTAATCTTACACCTGATCAAGTAACTCCCAACGACATTCACACAAACGCATACACATTATGCATCGAGCATCAACGATGATGTTAATTAAAAACAAACGTAAATAAATAAAAATAAAAAAGTTCGTTCTTAGTTGCACGATTTACTCAATGCTCAGTTAATTTATGGAAGCTTTAACTGCTCTGAATTAAAGCAAAACGCCAAAACCCCACTTCAGCTGGTTTCTGAATATTCAGTTTTTTCATTTCTCTATTTTTGTGTAAATATACAGTCTCATGTCTTTTTAATTCTTAAACCTGTCTTTTTATTTCAAAGTTTTTTCTTTTTTTAGAATTTAAAAGTTGAAAAATGTCAAAGAGTCTCAATTTCGTCGTCATGGCTTTATTTCTACTGGCAATAAGCACTGAAGGCAGGCTTGTTCCATCAATTTCTCCCAGTCAAGCACCGTCAGCTGTAAGTGTTCGTTCACTTGTTATTCCTTGTTGACAAATTGGTGTTGGTTTATTTATTTCTTTGTTGTTATGAAACTGCTTGTGCTTATCTTGTTTATTTATTTTTTAGGTATGGTTACCAAGTAATGACGATTGCTGGGTGGTTGAGTGTTGGGTGTATAAGGCTAAGCGTGCTCCCATTGACTTCTTCTTCAGATGGTCATTACGGCCCATATTGAATAATTAGTTTGTTATTTCTCTTATTGTTGTATCAGTGTTGCAATAACTATCATTGCTAGAGAAATTGAAACTATGTTTTAATTAAAAAAAGGGAAAAAAGGGGAAAAAATGGTGTACTATTGTGTTTAATCCAATGATAAAACTCAACCAAACACTCTCGAGACATGTAATTGATCAATAAATAGTCAATATCTATGAAACCCTAATCAAGATTTTGCTCAATCACAGCAAACAAAAACAAGAAATCAACATAAATAAGCTATCAAATACAGATTTCAATGGTTTAGCGCTGAGGTGCCTACATCTTATGTGCATTTTGCGGAGTACCCATCTTATTACATCCTAAATTTCTATATACGGCATTATCGAATATGTATTTTTTTTTCTTTTTGTAAATGTCACAAACACCTCTCAATGTTCAATTAAATAAACAGTTCCGGATCCGAAAAATAATTTTCTTAGGATTTTATGAAATTTTAAAACGATTATAAACATTTCTCACTTTTAAACTAAAACTAATTAAGATATATTCTTTTCATTTTTAATTCATCAAACCAATCTAAAAATTTTTCAGTTGGAAAACATTTTACCTATTCCTCTTCACATTTCACTTCGTCAATTATTAGCAACGATTCAATATAGTTTATTCAATAATCATAGCAAAACTGATTCGATAGAATTAGATTCCAATTCAAGACTAGATCAAATTGCATTAAATTTTAACAAAATACAATAATCTAGTTTCTAAATCTCTTACTTTCATTCACCTTCAATGCTTCACGCTATTTATGAAGAGTTCGCCTTCAACATAATCTTCATGTGCAATCTATGTTTAAACAAATCACAAAGTAATTTTCATGAAAAAAAAAAAAATTGTTCGCCCATTTTGTTTATCGTGAAAATTCTTGTCACGAAAAATCCAATCTTCATGAATTATTTTTTGCTTTTCGCGTATATATTCTTCAATTTCCACAAAGTCATTTTGCTGCTAAATTTTTTCCATTTCTTGCCCAATTGAGTACTTTGCTTTTAATTAAAGTTGCTTTTTGTCGAAGAAAATTTTAACTTCTTGATTTCATTTTTTTTTTTCTGATCGAAAATGGAAGGCAATCCACTGCATCAACAAATTGCCACAATGAGGCAAAGCTTCTTGGATGAGGTTATTTTATTTTATTTTTTTGGGATAAAAGATTAATTAAATTTCATTCAGTTTTCATTACTTTTTGCTTATTATATATATTCCATAGGAAATTCTCGACGAGCAATTTATTGAGTTGGAAGGTTTAGCTTCAGCATCTGATGAGGACCCTAGCTTTGTTGAGGATACAATTAATGTGTATTTTGAGGAGTCAAACGAATTGCTACCTATGATTGGAGAGCTATTGTAAGCAAATTCATCAATGTTGTTAATAATAATAATAATAACAACAACAATAAGAATAATAATAATAATTTTTTTATTTTACAAATGCATATATATATTTAATTTTTTTGTGGTTTATTTCAATAAATTATTATGTTAGTTTTATAATTTGAATATTTTCAGTGTTGGTGCCAACAAAGTGAAAAATGAAGTGAATGCGGTGATAGCATGTTGCAGGGATGGGGATGTCGAAGGGTGATTAATTTTCTCATTAATTACTTAATTTTATTAATTTTCTCGGCTTTGAAACATAAAATACAAAAATGCAAATTAATTAATTGAGTGCAAACTTATAAAATATTAGCAGTGCAAAAGCTGCTTTTAAAAAAGTGAAAATGGAGCAGGGCAATCTCAAGGCTAAGCTTGACTCTTACTTTGAGGTGTTATCGATGTGTCATTAATTTACTTAATTAATTAATTATTGCTTAATTGTGTGATTAATTATATAAATCATACACATTCTGATAATTGCTCTATTTATCTGTTAATTATCAGCTGGTGAAGCAAGCTAAGAATCCAAAGTGATGGAGGCATGAAGAAATAATGGAGAGAGAGAGGACCAAATGAATAAAATTAAACCTCTGTATTTGTTGTCTTTCAGGTTTTAACTATCTTATGAACTTTTCTTTTTTTTCTCTTGTTTCTGGAAATTGGATGTCTAATTTGTTGTATCCGAAATAAGGTGGGCTTATTTAGGCATAATAAACTTCAATATTTTATATATATATATATATATATATAGTTGTTTCTGTGTCTCACTTCCTTCAATTTCAGTTTGATCATTTTGGCTTATGTTGTTAGTTATAATTTATAAAAGCAATACAATCTTGGAATATGTATGAATTAATTAAAAAAAAAATTATACTCATTAGTCTATATTACATGATTTATTTTTCATTTTTATATACGGCAATAAGGTAGGTTTTGGTTATGTATGAGTAGATATTTCACTTGAAAAAAATAAATAAATAGAGAGTAATTCATTGAAACAAACTACCAAATCCAAGTTTAGAGAAATCAAAATTTCAATGTTAAATCATGAGTTCAAAGTAACATGACATGATGCTTAACATGAAACGCAACATAATAAAAAAGTGAATAATTTGGCCATATTTATCAAGCAAGCTGCTGCAAAAAGCATGGCAACAAAAATAACAAAAAGAAAACAAAGCAGCAAGCCACAGCATTGTTTCAGTTTCAGAAAGCATCAGCGCACACACAAAATTGGCCAGCTAGAGATCTGTACTAGAGTACAACACAGATTGTACAGTCTGATTCTAAGACAAATAAAGAAATATGACACCAAAAAAAAAAAAAGAAAAGAAAAATTGCAATATCATCATCCAAAATTTCTCAATAATCATGTGGATAATTAGTTAATTTTGGCAATATAGGAAAAAATAACAACCATTCTAGAATTTGTATAGAACAAAAGAAAAGAATAAGATTAATATTTTTATAAAATTAAAAGAGATAGCAAGGAACCATTTTTTAATGAAGAAAAACTTTACACAATATTAAAGGGCCACAAGATTAATTAAAAAGAGAGCAAGCAAGCTAGGTAGATATAGCTTCAAGGACCAGTGGGATTGTCATTGTGATGAAGAGGGTCAGGTCCTGTTGGCACTTCTCTTGCCGAATCTTCTACAACAACATTGGTGAAATTTGTTGAAGAATCTCCATCTTTTGCTTCAAAGTCCTACACAGAAACAAAAGATTTAAACCCAATAAATAAATACAAAAATACCCATTTGACAGAAACAAGTTGAAAAAAAAAATGATTTTTTTATATGGGTTGTGAAAATATGTTACCTGAGTGGCCATGCTCGTGTGTTCAAAGCCTGAAAAAATGGCAAGAATAAGAAACAAAGTTAGCATTTTTTTTTAAAGGAGATTAAAAAGAAAAAAAAAAAAGTGAAGGAGAAGAAGAAAAGAGAGAGGTTTTTTTGCTTGCTTACTAGAAGAGTGGACTAATGGCAATAAAACAAGCATCAAAATAAGCACAAAAGCTTCCATTTTTTTGGCTATTATAGCCAACCTCAAAGCAGCCATTTTTGTTTTGTAGACAGACACAAAGAGAGGTCTTACCAAAATGTTGACACGAAACCCCTCTCTTTATAGCAAGTGAAGAACATCTTAATTACGTTTTTAGCCTCAGAGGAACTGTAGAATTACTAGTTTACTACCGCACGGAAGCAAAAATTGTGATGAGGGTAAAGTTGTCTTTTGCAAAAGCGAATGAGGGCAAATGAAGAATCAAATGTTCGTTTTGGTATGTTTTCAGGACAGGACAGACATCCCCGTACGGAGACTGATTTCCTTGAGCTGAGGACGACACGTGGCTGTATGTAATTGGCTTTATTTTTAAAATTTACAGCTAGTGTCATAATAGTGGCTACGGACGGCGGCCCTTTGTTCCTCCTCTGATAATTATTTGTGCAATTAATTTCAAAGGAAAATCAAACTTAGGTTCTTTATAAAGATTGTGCCACCCTGCAACCAACCATCAAGAATTTGTCCTCAAAAATCCAATTGTTCACGTTTTCTTCATCAACAAGGCGATTCTCATCTGAAAAGTATCTTCAATGAGAGTGGGTAATGGCACAATATTGGGCCTCTCTACTTTGCTCTCTGAGTTAGACTTTGGGCTGCTATGTGATACGGCCCATAAATTGCTCATTAATTGATTTATCCAAAGAGAGAATGACATTTAGATCCCTCAAAATTGCTCATATTTACAGCATAGGTCTGCACGTAAAGTGCATGCTTTGAATCGCAAGGAAAGAGGAAAATGGATCTCGCGAAGTGCTTTTGGAAGCATTTGAACTCTAAAGTGCTCTTTTTATTCCGAAAACACTTTACTCAAAATGCACGTTGCTTTTCAGCTCATCGTCAAGTGATTTTCATCCAGTTAATTTGCAATTAATCACTGTAACTAACATAAGCATATATAAACATGCTAAAAGCATTTTCAGTTACATCTTTAATAATTAACGGTTATCATTTTAGTTGAAGAGAATGAGTTCTCAAGGTTTGGTGGAATGTTTCAAATAATTTTATTATTTTAGATGACTGTTTGAGATCAAATTTTAAGAGAAATAAAGACTAAAAATCAATTTAGATTCTTGTGTCTTAAATCGCATTTAATCCTCACACCAGCACGATGGTGTCATTTTTGTGACTTTTAAGGAATCAAAAACAACCCTAGAACGCTGCGTTTGACATCTCTGATTGTTTCGATCTCAACATCACATCAAAGGCAACTACAAGCTTAATTTCTATTGCTCATTTGGTAGCCTGTGGAAGCTGTAGAAATTAGAAACCAGCTACATTAAAGACTCTCTTTCTAAAATAATAATAATAATAATAAAATTTCTATGATTAGCAGCAGGTGTTTGTTTAGGGTTATGCAAAAATACGGACTCTCAATACACAGTTAAAATTTAATTGTCAATATATTTTTATTCAGTAATTACTAATCATAATTTTTTAAAGAAATCAATACATAAATAAGACACATTGCTGCACCTGGGACAAAAAAAGATTATAAATATTATTTATTTTCCAATAACACACAAATATATATTGCATTGGACCTACGACATGATGTTTGATTTGATTCTCAAATCAGTCAACTTTAATTTTTATTCCAATTCTTTTAGCCCATTTCTGAGAACTTGGCTTTCCACCTATTAATTAACTTCCGTTCCGAATTTCCTTTCCACACAGAAATGCTCGACCAAACATTTATTTCCTCTAATGAGAAAAAGAAATCTAAGCAAGTCCGGTCCTCCAAAGGAATTTTTGAATTTTTGGTAAAAGCTCTTATCAACAACCAACTAAATAACTAAATTTCTTTTCAGCAAAAGCTCCACTCGTAAAAGCTTTGCCTAGATAAGCTTTATTACTGAACGAAGCCTTACTCCAAATTGAAAATGATAATAACTGACAATAAAGTCCATGAATGTTAATAACAATTTATAAAAAGTAAATAAACATATATCATCAAAAATTAATGATCGGTTATATATTTACAAATCTTTTTTTAAAAGTAAATTGTTCATTTAATCCAGGTTAAAAATAAATTAATTTGTTCCCCAATCCTTCTTATAGGCTCGGCAAGAAAGTGGACTGTGCAATGGTGATTGATTAGTACATGACAGCTGGGGGGATTAATTGATCATGGTGTGTAGTCAGATGAGTTGTTCTTATTTTCAAAAATAAATAACTTTAGAACGAAAATTTCCGAATATATCAGTCATACTCGTACTAATAACGTTGTGGACTTTTCCCCTTTTCCTCAGTTTTGACAGAGATTAATTAAGCTAGACTAAAACTTGTCGGAGAAAAATATTTTTATTCAATGCCACAGCCAACGCGTAAATCAATATATGCCTTTGGATCTGCCTGTGTTTTTGCAGCCTATGATTTTCTTAATCATCCTTCTGAGATTGGGAGCCTTTATAGTTGAATGTATTTCCAGAAATATTTGTCACTAAATGGTGCCTACGTAAAACAACAGAGATATTTACGATCCTCGACGGTATGAGAGGAGTTTATTAATTTTTTTTTAAAAAAAGTAAAAAATACACCTAGTTAGGAGTGAAGTAATGAACTTTACCCTTCAACATGCGTGTGCAAAGCAATAAAATAAAGAGAGAATAAATTCTGGAGAGGATAGAAAAAACACATGAGAATTGAGAACATAAAGAAAGAATTATCTTATGAAGAAAAATTGTTAAAGATACAAAAGGGAGACAGGAAGAACTATAACACCATATGGTGTTATTATGTTAATTGATTATTTTGCCTTTTGAACATTTATCCGTATGGTGTAAAAATTAATAACTTTGCTTTCTTTCTGTTTAACTTTTCTGTCTAAGTAGGATTATTCTCTTATAAGTTTAAATTAATGCATAAGATATTATCTTATAAATTTAACTTGGAACCAACTTGCTGAAGTTAATAATTCTGTAAATTACTTAGTCCCAAGTTGTTGGAAATTTTCTCATGCAGTGTTGGAAAGATTCTACAGACAATTGTTCTGGGCTTAAATGTATTTCTTCTTTCCAGCATTTTTCTCGTCAACAATTTGGAAAAATATTGCTACGTTAAACTCATACTAAAGAATTAAGAGTCTTCTTGGAGTCTTGGTTGCTGCTGTGAGTGTATATATACGTCAAGTTCTCGTTCATGATATGCATGCAAAAGACAATAACATAAACAACATGGGATTGCCAATCTTCAATATTCTGATCCTATTTCTTTTGTTAAAATTTTCACATAACGTTACTTCTGATTCCAGTGAAGAAGCGTATGCTCTTCTCAATTGGAAAACAAGCCTTCAAAATCAAAACCTTAACTCCTCTTTGTTGTCATCATGGAGACGTTATCCTGCTAATGCAACCAAAATAAGCCCCTGTTCTTGGTTTGGAATTTCTTGTAACCGTGCAGGAAGCAGAGTCATCAGTATAAACCTGAGCACTTTGGGTTTAAATGGTACGTTTCAGGATTTTTCATTCTCATCATTTCCTCATCTTGTGAATCTTAACCTAAGCTTCAATTTATTCTTCGGAAACATCCCCTCGCAAATTGGTAACCTCTCCGAGCTTCAGTATCTTGATCTAGGCAGTAATCAATTATCTGGGGTAATACCACCGGAAATTGGCCGTCTAAACCAGTTGAGGATACTTTACTTGGATTGGAATCAGTTGCATGGCTCAATTCCACCAGAAATAGGTCAATTAAGTCTTATTAACGAGCTTACCTTGTGTTATAACAATTTGTCCGGTTTTATTCCTTCTTCCTTGGGTAACTTAAGCAACTTGGCTAATTTTTATCTTAATGGTAATTCACTTTTTGACTCCATTCCTTTAGTTTTTGGAAATTTAAAATCTCTTTCCACTCTGGACTTGAGCAAAAATCAACTCAGTGGCTCAATCCCTTTTTCTCTAGGTAACTTAAGTAACTTGGACATATTGTATCTTTATTCGAATTCACTTTTTGGTTCTATTCCTTCGAGTATAGGAAACTTGAAGTCTCTTTTCCAACTAGACTTGAGTGAAAATCAGCTTAGTGGTTCAATCCCTCTTTCTTTGAGTAATTTAAGCAGCTTGATTATGATGTCTCTTTTTAGTAATTCACTTTCTGGTTCCATCCCTCCTACTCTAGGAAACTTGAAGTCTCTTTCAAAACTACTGTTGTACACAAATAAACTCAATGGTGTTATTCCTCCTTCAATTGGTAATCTTAGCAGTCTAAGAGTTTTATACCTTTACAACAATAGGCTTTGTGGTTTTGTTCCTGAGGAAATAGGACACTTGAAGTCTCTTTCTGAATTAGAGCTCTGCACAAATCATCTCAGTGGGGTTATTCCTCATTCAGTTGGTAATCTCATTGAGTTGGTTTTGGTAAACATGTGTGAAAACCATCTTTTTGGTCCAATTCCTAAAAGTTTCAGAAATTTGACTAGCCTGAATAGAGTATGTTTTAATAAAAACTCTCTCACTGGAAATGTGTATGAAGCTTTTGACAATCATCCACACCTAAATTTCCTAGATCTCAGTCAGAACAATTTTTATGGTGAAATCTCATTCAATTGGAAAAAATTTTCAAATTTGAGCACTTTCAATGTTTCCATGAATAATATTTCTGGGAGCATACCGCCTGAGATTGGAGACTCATCCAAATTACAGGTTCTTGACCTTTCTTCAAATCACATTGTTGGTAAAATTCCAGTGCAATTGGAAAAGTTATTTTCTCTAAACAAGCTAATTCTGAATTTGAATCAACTATCCGGAGGCGTGCCTTTTGAACTGGGCTCGCTAACTAAGCTTGAATGCCTCGACTTGTCTGCAAACAAATTGAGTAGCTCGATTCCAAAAAGTATAGGCAACCTGTTGAGGCTGCACCACTTGAATCTAAGCAACAATCAATTTACCCATAAAATTCCAACTGAATTTGAGAATTTGATTCATCTTTCAGAGTTAGATTTGAGTCATAACGTTCTCCAGGAAGAGATACCACGTCAAGTCTGTAATATGGAAAGTCTAGAGAAGCTGCATCTCTCCCACAATAACCTCTTCGGTTTCATTCCAAGATGCTTTGGAGGAATGCGCAGCTTGTCATGCATTGACATATCCTATAATGAGTTACAGGGACCAATTCCTAATAGCACAGCGTTCAAAGACGGTTTAATGGAAGGGAATAAAGGATTGTGTGGCAATTTTGAGGCGTTACCATCTTGTGATGCTTTCACTTCTCACAAACAAACTTCGAGAAAGAACTGGGTTGTAATTGTGTTCCCTACCCTAGGAATGGTTGCGCTTTTGATTGGTTTGACTGGATTCTTCTTCTTTTTCCAACAAAGGAAGAAGTACTCCCACGAAGAACAGAGTAACTCCGCGAATCGTTTGAGATTGCTTTCAGTATTAAATTTTGACGGGAAAATTATGCACGAAGAAATCATTAAAGCAACAGATGATTTTGATGAGAAGTTTTGCATTGGAAAAGGTGGACAAGGAAGTGTGTATAAAGCTGAGCTACCCTCTGGGGATAACGTAGCAGTTAAGAAATTCAACTCGCAGTTGCTTTCCGGTGATATGGCGGATCAGGATGAATTCTTGAATGAAGTTTTGGCATTGAATGACATACGACATCGAAATATTGTAAAATTTCACGGATTTTGCTCTAATGCCCGACAATCATTTTTAGTTTGTGAATATCTTGACAGGGGTAGCTTGGCTGGAATCCTTGGTGATGATGCAGCAGCAAAAGAATTGGGCTGGAATCGGAGAATAAATGTGATTAAAGGAGTAGCTAATGCTTTGTCCTACTTGCATCATGATTGTCTCCCATCGATTATTCATCGAGACATATCAAGTAAGAATGTGTTGCTTGATTCAGAATTTGAAGCCCATGTTTCAGATTTTGGAATTGCCAAGTTTCTCGAGCCACACTCGTCCAACTCGACTGAATTTGCAGGCACATTTGGATATGCTGCTCCAGGTATGTGTTTTTCAGCCCTTGTATATATTTCTTTGGGAAAAAAATATGAACATTTCATGGTTTGACAAAATAGTCACGGGAACCCCATTATCTTTAAAATTGGTCGCACGTACTTCTCTTGAGACCTACAGCCCATAAGGAGGTCTGCTTTACTAGTTTGAAGCACAAAATAGGTTATATATCCTATAGAGAGATTTGTATCACCATTTATGAAAATAAGAAGGTCTTCACGATCACTGTATAATCAAAATCACGGAAGGTGTCACAATCGTTTTTCCTTTCTCTTTTAATAAATGATGTATATGTTAGTATATTTTGTGAACTACAGTTTTATTTTTGAACATCTTATAACATGTGGAGAAAAAAAAAAAAAAACGAAGAAAGTCCAGTTGACGCATCTACCCATCTTGCCATCGTGTCGCTTTGCCCAAGCATATATTATTAGCTTATTTGAGATAAACCATTATTTACTAGTTATTGATGCTGGACTTTATGATATTATTGTCTATTAACTTGCAGAGATTGCTTACACAATGAGGGCTACTGAAAAATACGATGTCTATAGTTTTGGAGTGTTAGTATTCGAAGTGATCAAGGGAAATCATCCAAGAGATCTTTTTTCCATAAACTTTTCTTCATTTTCCAATATGATCATAGAAGTTAATCAAATTTTGGATCCTCGGCTTCCAACTCCCTCCCCCGGTGTTATGGACAGGCTGATATCAATTATGGAGGTTGCCATTTTATGCTTAGATGAGAGTCCAGAAGCGAGACCATCCATGGAAAAAGTCTGCAGTTTATTATGCAAATAAATCAACCAAGTCAATTTTTTTTTCCTAGTCTGTTTCAGATTATTTGTTACTGTTCATATGGCAGCTTTGAAACCTGTGGTGAATAATGTAAAGTATTTTATAGTTGAAATAAATATATATTTGATCATTTGAATTAGAGAGATTTTATGCTCTCTCATTGTGGCTGCTAACTATGCCCGTGCTCTAAAAATTTTCATGAGATGAATAGGCGTCCACCTCAGGCTAGTTGATTAAGGTGAATGCTGATGGTCTTTTACAAAGTAGTTTTGGGGATTCTGCTTATGGGGCTATGTTTAGGGACGCTCGTGGCTTTCATCTTGGAGGGCTTTGGTCATCATACTGCTTATTATGCTAAGATACTTGCTGCGATATTAGCCATTGAAGCAGCGGCTGATCATGCCCAGAATACGTTATGGCTAGAAACTTACTCTATGTTGGTTCTTCATTTATTTAACAATCCAAAGCTGGATCCTCCTTCGGTTCTAAGAAATCGTTTTATTAATTTCATTCTTTGATTGATTCTATGGAGTTTAATTTGAATTTTTCTTACTCGACAATGATATTGCTAGTCTCTTGTGTAAAGATGTTTGCTACCGCATGCTTTTGTATATTTGCTAGTTTAGCTTGTTGCTTGAGCTTTCTTTTTTATTAACTCAAGTCTTAGATTTGGAGGGTTAACATTATGTCCACCTAGCCGGGTTATACATAAAGGAATTTGATCGTCTCCTATTTTCATTTTTCCAAACCTCCTGAGGATTTTGTGGTATGTGGCGATAAGTAAATTGAATGAGTTTTTCTTTTTTTATTTTATAGCGATGGATAGGCGTTTTATTTCCCAATTCTAAAACCAAAAAGCATGAAAATTAGAAATAAACATCGCATAAGAAAACAAACCTAAAACTCCCGCAAATCAAAATCTAAGGATGTTAATTGAACAGAATCCATGAGCCAACTATCTCTATGAGAAGTGTTGGAAGAATTAAAAGATAAGAAAAATGAGAAAAATATAGGAAATAGAGGTGTCCGTGGGATGGCTCTTTTGCCAGCGGGAAAGATAAGTGTGGGGAGTAGAAGAAGAAGAGCCGGCTAGATTTTTTTTTTTTTAATTTTACATTTAAAGCACAATTTAATATAATTAAATGTAATATTACTATTTAGACTCCCATAAAAATCATAGACATTTTTAATTGGGATAGGTTCAAGAGACACCAATATAAACACAACTTTTTTATAACAATTTTGAATGGTCTGATTTAACAAAAATGAACTGTGAAAATTAGATGACATGACTTTATTAATTTCATTAATATTTTTCTCTCTTTCCTCCATAATACTCTATTCTTCTCTCCTCCCTCAACCAAATTTCTCATCTCTCTATCCTCTTTATTATTAAATCCAAATCTATTTATATTTTTCTGTATAACAATATAGTTGATATCACTCAAAATAATTACAGATTTTAATTCAAAATCTTGAAATCATACCAATTCTTCACTTTTAACTGCTCAGAAAAAGCAACAGCAAAGCCAATACTGATTTTGTAAAGTCACATTAATGGTCATAATAGATAAGAATGGGATTCGTGAAGAAGAGGTGACAAATTCTTTAGCTATTCCCCTTACTCATGCTTTCCGTATGCCTTAGATTTGATAGTCAAATTAATCAGTACTTAAGTGTTGTGCTGTGAAGGAGCTCTTCGGATAAAAGATTTGTTATTTTAAAAGAAAACGTGATCAGTTATTTGGCGTTGCTGTTCATTTCACTCCATGGTAAGTGAAGAACTAGAAGAGAGAGATAACAAATTCGGTGGAAGGAGAAAAGAGAATAGAGTACTAATGAGGAAACCGAAAAAAATATTAATGAAATTAATAAAGCCTAACTAATCATTTTTGTTAAATCTAATGATTCAAAATTGTTGTAAAAGGGATTTACTCTATCTAATAAATTAATCGTTTGGTTGGATATTTAGAAATCTTAAACCAAGTCTCCCAACATATATTATTGTGTGCCACGCTATAACCCCCATAAGTAATAAAAGGAACTGAAAATTTCTAAATAAATGTTATAATTTTGACATGATTTATTTTTATTAATTTATATTTTTATCATACCAATAAATTTATGCCGAACAATTTGTACTGTCATAACTCCTTTTCAAATTAGCCCGTCTGTCACGTATCGATCTTAAATTCCCGCACGATAGTCCCGGCCAACAAAAGATAGTCAAAAGTGGCGTGTTGGGAATATGATAAATGTATTTCTTCGTCAACAATCATGTTTTTCTAATCAACCATGCGACAACAATCATGTTGTGGGCCGTGGGGTTCGTTCCAACAGTGAGGTCTATTTAGAATGCAAATTAAGATCTTTTCCGCGAGTGATTGTTGGCTTGTTGCAACAAATTGACGACGGAGATGGCAGGGATAAGTCGGAACCGATGGCTGCTACTGGCAGTGCTAAGGTTTTCCCGTTTCTTGGTTTTAATTCTCACATCTCTTCAATGGAATTTGATACATGACTTGCGCTCAAAATGCAGGCTAATCAGGCCGCGAGAATTATAAAATAATATTTCATTGGATGGCGTAAAGGGCAATTCTGCTTGTAGTTAAGTTTACTACTCTAATGTAGTGTTTACTTATTAGAGTGAGAGTGGAGAATGTAGAATCATCTCATTCCATTATTTACTTATTTGTTTAAAGAGAGAGTGGAAGTCCCACTCCGTAGGCCCTATCCACTTTTAGAGTATAGAGTGAGATTCCTACTCCCGTGATGGGAGAGAGGAGTGAGAATCCACTCCTACCTCTTCATTTTTTACTATTTTTATTAATATAATTTATATTTATTAAAATAATATAATATTACATTTTAAAAATAATAATATTTATTTATTTAAATAAATAAATAATTTATATAAATATATTATTATTATATATTATTATTATTATTATTATTATTATTATTAGTTATTATTATTATATTATATATTATATTATTAAAATATATTTAAATAAAAATTTATATTTATTTAAAAAAATATTTTTTATTTATTTAAATAAATTAGTATATTATTTAATAATATTAAACTTATTAAATAAATATTATTATATTCATAGAGAATTAATAATATACCATCTACTATCTTTATTTGAAAATATAATATATATATTTATTTATTTAATAGCATTATATTTATTTACTATTAATAATTAGTAATAATAGTTTATTCAAAAATATTATTTTGTACTATATTATTAATAATAATGTTTCATTTGTGTTGCTCTTATTAATAATTTTTTAATTTACATAATCACAATTAAAATTAATAAAAAATTATGATTTACATAACTAAAAATATTAATAATAATTATTAAAGTTATATAAGTAAATTAATAATAAAATAAATAGTTTATTTATAAAATATTTTTATCAACATTGTAATGAAAAACTATAATTTTTTAAATAAGGGTATTAAAATTATAATTTGAAACTATTTACTCTTAATTCAAGACAATGTAAACACATAAATAAGATTATGATTTTTATTTCACACTCTCATTTTAGTATAAGTAAACAACCTACTCCTACTCCATACTCCCGTGATTCCCACTCATCAGGATTCTGAATCTAATTCTAGAAGTAAACGCTACCTAAATGGTGTACTTTGTGTCTCTTGTTTGGTATTGAAGTGATGCAGCTTTTAAATTATAGTTGTTGTGGAAAAAAAAATTATAACTATGAAATAAAAATTAATAATATGTACTGAATATAATTTTTAAATAATAATTTTTACCAAATTAATAAAGATATTATAGATTTTTTATCATATAATTATAAAATTGAATCAACTTAACTTTCAAGATATACACAACAGCTAGTATTTATAAAATACTTAGCATTGTATTTTTTAAGTTATAGCTGACAAACCTCAATCCCAAGCATAACTAAAAGGGAGAGTTTTTTATCCCACTTTCACAAGATATGAAATAGGAGTAGGTGTATTTTTTTTCCAATATTATGGAATAAATCTTCGATTTGCTCTCAATATATTTTTGGGTTGATTTTCAGAAACTAAAGATTACCTAACAGAAATCATTCACTTTCAGAAACAAGATATGAAATAGGAGTAGGTTGCTGATTGTGGAATAGTTTAAAGCATATCACAACGTCGGGACCATGACAAGTCTGAAGTCTTCCGAAAGAGGACGACCAATATCCAACTGTTGAACGTCCAATTATTTTGCTCAATATTTAAAATTTAATTCTGAATTTTAAATGTTTTATTTGTATGTAATGTAAATGACATTTTATTACAAGTTTGTCGTCTATCTTTCTCTCTTATTACAAGTTTATAGTTTGTAAATGACATTCTTAATACCATTTAATTCTGTTAACTTTAATTCTAAAGTTTTATAAGAAATAGAAATATAATATTAAAATAAATATATAAAATTTTAAATTATTTTCAATATTATATAAAGTAATTTTAATATTATTAATACATGAGATATATTTTATTAATTGTAAAATCTGTTTAACCTAAAGATTTATTTAAAATTTTTATTATAAGTATAAATATATTATTAAAATACATATAATAATTTACATTTTAAAAATTATTTTATATACTAAAATTTTTTAATATTATTAGTCTACTAGATAAATTAAACTATTTAAATTATATTTATATCTTTTTAAAAAATTTTAAAATTAATTCTTTTAATTCTTATCTAGAAATATTATAAAAAAAGTTATTATCCTCTATTAAAAATTTGAGGGTTTATATAATTATTTTTTCAATATAGGTGTCATTTCGCCATATGCATAATAAGATTTTCCCTGTACATATAATATGACCCTTTAGGTTACGTTTGACATATAAGATTAGATTGGACTAATTATTAAAATTAGATAAAATTATATTTGATTGAATTAGACTGGATTATAAAATATTGTGGTACAATATTGGACTGGACTATATTAAATTATATTTGAATAATATTTAAGTTGACATTTAAATATAAATATGAACTATTCATTAATATTTATTGATAAAATAATTATTAAAATTAATCTAAAAGAAAATTAATTAGAAATCAAATATAAAGAAAATTAGATATTAGGCAATCGTAATTATAATAAACAAATTATAAATTAGACTAAATTAAAAACTATTTAAATATTTAATTAATTTTTATGACATATTTTAAATTCTTTTAATTTTATCAAAATGTTAGCAAATAATATATATAAAAGCAACTAATTACTGGTATTATTAATTTTCATGATTAATTTTAATATAGTGATTATCAAACTAAATATTACATTAGATACATAAGTAATGGTTAATTAAATAGACAATTATTCTTAAAATTAATCCTAGGTAAATTCATTGCAAATTGGGATTGCTAATCCCATGACTTTAGGATTAAATTCATATTTAATCTCCTACTCTGATCCAAAATGAAGGTTACCAAACACAAGATAAATAATTAATCCTAAAATTAATTTAATCTTATACTTAATCCTTGCTCGCAAACATAGTCTTATAAGGTTGTGTTTGGATGCTAGGATTAAGTATAGGATTGGACTAATTTTAAGATTAAATATTTATTACATGTTTCGCATGCTTAGTTGGATTGGATTTAGGGTGACCAAATTTGAATTTAATCCTAAAATCACGGGATTAATAATATCAATTTATACATGAGTTTAGATGAGATTAAATTTAAAAAAAAGTTATCCATTCATTAGACTTTTAATTATATCATTTTTTTTATTTACACCTACTATTAATTAATTAATTAATTTTTAATTTATGATTTACTTGAAATTTATTTTTAGTTATTATCTATGATATAGTTAAACTGGTACTTCTACTTCTATTAACTCTTGAGATTAAATTTTCATTACGTGTATATTTAATAATTTAGCAATAAAATTAACCATTTAATAATTTATTGCATTATTTGATTATACTAAATTTAATAATCACAAATATAATATTAAAAATAATCATGAAAATTAATAATACTATTAATCAATTGATTTTATATAATATTTTTAAATATTTGATGAAATTAACCATTTAATAATTTATTGCATTATTTGATTATACTAAATTTAATAATCACAAATATAATATTAAAAATAATCATGAAAATTAATAATACTATTAATCAATTGATTTTATATAATATTTTTAAATATTTGATGAAAATTAATTAAATATTTAGATTGTTTTATGTATTTTTATTTAATTATTAGATTATGACTACCCAATAACTTATTTATAATATATCTAAGTTTCTTATTAATTACTTTTTAAATTTATTTTAATTATGATTATAAAATTTCATGAATAAGTAATGTTAATATTTAAATATCAATATAAATAATATTTAATATTATTTATATATAATTTAACAGTTTAATTTAATATTGTACCAAATGTAAGATTGTATAATATAATCTAACTTAATCTAATTTAATCATATTAATTAGTCTAATCTAATCTTATGTGTCAAATGTAGTCAAAATTTTTAAAGTGGCCCACAAAAGAAAGTCAAAAGTGGCGTGCTGGAAAGTGATTTTGGCAATGTTTTTCTCGTCAACGTTATTGTGGTGGGATAGATCAATTTAAATAGTGAAATCAAGTGATTATTGATACGACAAGTGACAACAGAGACGGCTGAGATAAGTCGTAAGTGACGGCTGCCACGGGTGGTTATTTAGGAACACTTTTTAGAATGTTGTACTATTCTTGTGGAAAATTTTATAGTGTACTATTCTTGTGGAAAATTTTATAGTGTCCTATTCTTGTGGAAATTTTATAGCGTACATATTTCAATGTCTTGACTTATGACAATTTCATTAAATCTCGAACGTCTATGGAAAGGGGCCCAACTGAGTACGATGAGTACCAATAGACTTTTGGCCCAATAGAAAAGTCCTTGCACTTATAATGATAATAGTTAGGTTTAAGTCTTCATAAAAATATTATGGGAGTTAGTTTTAATCCTTTCTTAATTATCAAGAAATTGAGTGGAGACAGTCTCTCCTTCACGAAATGTGAGTAGAGCAGACACTCCTTAAATATTAGAGATGTTTTAAAGAATCTGACCAATACTTCAGAAGATTAATATATATATCATCAGAAGATTCCAGTTGTATAATTTGATTGTAAATATCAATTGTAATTTCTGATATAATATCAGTAATAATTTTGTATAACAGTATTAAAAAAAATGAGGACAATGAGTATCATGACATTTTATTATAAGTTGAAGTTTGTCATCTATCTTCTCTCCTATTATTTTATGTGTCATTGAAATTAGAATTGACAAAATTTGGCACGATCTGATTATCCGATGTGAACAAAACATGAATAAATGAGTATGGATCATCATATTTAACACAATTATTAAATAGGACGGATCCAAATAATGCAATTTTTTGTGTCGTGTTAGAGTTAAAGTTCTTAAACTATTTACCGGATAAATAACACGATTATGTTTTCTATTCTAAATTAATTTATAGGTTCTTATCATCAAATTTCAAATATTGGATATGATTCTCTCTTTTTATTTTTATTTTTTTGGAAGGAAGAACATAGATATAGTGTTTTATTTATAAAATTTTATATAGATTAAAACTTCAATGGTGTAAATGTGTAAAATATAGGTAGACATTTATATTTTATAATATTGACATATAATATTATTTATATATATAATTAAAATTTCAATAGTATAAATGTATAATATTTCGGTAGATGTGTATAATATTTATATTTATATATAGAGAACAGTGTGCAAATGTTTAATGTAAATTTTGTAAAATTTATTAAATTTTTTGTATTAGGTTAGGGTCTCAATATTTTAAAATAATTATTAAATAAGTCACATTTGGGTTAACCTAAATTTGACACAACACAAAACTAACATGAATATTTCACGCAACCCGTTTTGCCGGCACTAATTGAAATAGTAAATGTTTTTCCACTAGATTTTGGTTTAGTTTTAGCTTTTGTCTTGGCTTAGAAAATCTAACCATTGAAGTTGGATGCAGCATTCAGTAGAAAGAAGCACTCGTGATTGACTTGCAGCAGCAGAAGGCCTTAAGAATTCTTATAGCATGAATAATCCCAGTATAAATATCACTTTTAACTCACTCGCCATCATTGTGTTTTTGCGGTTATATATATATAAATATAGAGAGAGAGAGAGAGAGAGAGATGTGATTATTGCATGCTCAATTTAGAGAACCAAATCCCGATGGTTTCAGTTAGTAACTAACATCACTGCATTACATTGGATTTGTACCCCAGCGGTATGTAAGGGTGGCGCTCCAGATCCGAACTGTACTACGAAGAAAGATTAACGTATAGGTGGACCATAACAATTCTCTAGAAGAAAAAGAAATCATTTTTCTTAGTTCTAAACATGCATTGATGTTGGGAGAAACAAGTGAGATGAAGCACCTCCAGATGCTCTGGAGACAGTGCAATCCCAACGGAATGCATGACTTTCTGGGAAAAATACTTATTACAATGAGACCAATGAAAAACATCTGTCATAATATTATCACCACCATTGTTTTCCCCACTTGTGGAATGTGAGAGGTGATTTTGCGACTTTTCTGTCTCTGTATCATGTAACTGAGATGCTGGAACAATTTTAACCAACTTCTGTCCTGCAAAAGAGAGTTCATACCTTCAGATACAAACTCAAAAGATCAGAAAATACAAACCATCACCAAGAAATTGCCACATGTACTTCAGAGATTCCAATCTCGAGAAAATTATTCCTACTTGAGGATATAAATCATTTTCTTCTTACATGCACGGACAAGAGAATTTAATTCAAATGACTAGTTATATTTGGGATAGATATGAAATGAGAAAATCCTGTCAGAAAAAAGATAAGAAATGAGAAATTTATACCCCAACACCAATAGGAACAAGCAGAATGCAGACTTCAAATGTATATGTGGCTTTCCGTAAAAGCAAAAGCCTAATCCTATTCCATCAACTTGGGAGCTTTACTAGGATCCTTAAATTGAAAACTTAGCAACTCCAGGTAAGTTCAGGTTTAAAGCATTTAATCTGTACATTGTCTTATTTCAATGTTCCACAAAATTACATGATGATGTAAATAGGCGATCCATCTCAGTATAGTTTCTTTAATTTGTTCATTTGTGTTGCGTAGCATTAAGAACAATAAAATGATTATAAGATTAGAAAAAGAGGCTGATATAAAACAATTACACAACAAATTTATGAAAATAAAATCTCATTTTCCAAAACTCCAAATGACAATCAATCAACCTGGGCAAGCAATTCATGTCAATAAAAAAATTAGCATGGTGGTATCTTTTTACACGTCCATGGAGGCCAATGTAAAGCAAGAAATTGCTCCAAATCACAGCTTCAAAGATACAAAATACAAAATATAACATAATTTATTGACATAGACTGAAAACTTGGACTTTAAGGCTTGAGAAGAGAAAGACATATGTCAATTAAATTTAAATTCAAACCCAGACCAACAATTCAAATCAAACCCAAATCAATAAATCAAATCTAACTTCGATGGTTGATACAGTTCAAATCAAACCCTAATCATAAAACAATTCAAAAAATCAAACCTAATACTAACCTTTTGCTTGATGATTCTGGTGGTGAAGAAAATGTGCAGCGAAGCCAGAGCAGTCGCTGTGACGTCGCGTGGCAAGGAGGTGCCGGTGCAGTAACGAGGCAGAGGTGGTGGAGCAATGTGTCCCACAAGAGCACTCGATGGTGCCGAGCGGCTGTTCTGGTGTTGGAGATGGATTGGGTAAAGAAGAAAAATTTGAAGAGAAGGGAATTCGTGTTTTGAAGAGAAGAGAAGGGACCGTGTCTGGAAGATAATTTTATTTCTTAATTTTCTAATGTAATCACGCATAAGCCCGCGCCATACGGGCTTCGCTAATTCCCTCTGTTACAGCTGTTGACCATAAAAGTCTATTATTCGGCTATATATTGGTCAAGTTCTAGTCATGATATGCAAAACACATTTCCACAAAAACAATGGGACTGCCAATCCTGAATACGCTAATCCTTCTTTCTATTCTGTTCTTTTTCACCCATAGCATGGCTTCTGATTCTTCTAAAGAAGCATTTGCTCTTCTAAGATGGAAAAAAAGCCTTCAAAATCAAAACCTTAACTCCTCTTTGTTGTCATCATGGACATTTTATCCTGCTAATGCAACCAAAATAAGCCCGTGTTCTTGGTTTGGAATTTCTTGTAACCGTGAAGGAAGCAGAGTCATCAGTATAAACCTGAGCACTTTGGGTTTAAATGGTACGTTTCAGGATTTTTCATTCTCATCATTTCCTCATCTTGTAAATCTTAACCTAAGCTTCAATTTATTCTTCGGAAACATCCCCTCGCAAATTGGTAACCTCTCCGAGCTTCATTATCTTGATCTAGGCAGTAATCAATTATCTGGGGTAATGCCACCGGAAATTGGCCGTCTAAACCAGTTGAGGATACTTTACTTGGATGTTAATCAGTTGCATGGCGCAATTCCACCAGAAATAGGTCAATTAAGTCTTATTAATGAGCTTGCCTTGTGTTATAACAATTTGTACGGTTTGATTCCTTCTTCCTTCGGTAACTTAAGCAACTTAGCTAATTTTTATCTTAATGGTAATTCACTTTTTGACTCAATTCCTTTAGTTTTTGGAAATTTAAAATATCTTTCCACTCTAGACTTGAGCAAAAATCAACTCAGTGGCTCAATCCCTTTTTCTCTAGGTAACTTAAGCAACTTGGACATATTGTATCTTTATTCGAATTCACTTTCTGGTTCTATTCCTTCGAGTATAGGAAACTTAAAGTCTCTTCTTCAACTAGACTTAAGTGAAAATCAGCTTAGTAGTTCAATCCCTCTTTCTTTGGGTAATTTAAGTAGCTTGACTATGATGTCTCTTTTTAGTAATTCACTTTCTGGTTCCATCCCTCCCACTCTAGGAAACTTGAAGTCTCTTTCAACACTACTGTTGTACACAAATAAACTCAATAGTGTTATTCCTTCTTCAATTGGTAATCTTAGCAGTCTAAGAGTTTTATACCTTTACAACAATGGGCTTTATGGTTTTGTTCCTGAAGAAATAGGACACTTGAAATCTCTTTCTGAATTAGAGCTTTGCACAAATCATCTTAGTGGGGTTATTCCTCATTCAATTGGTAATCTCACTGAATTGGTTTTGGTAAACATGTGCGAAAACCATCTTTTTGGTCCAATTCCTAAAAGTTTTAGAAATTTGACAAGCCTGAATAGAGTATGTTTTAATAAAAACTCTCTCACTGGAAATGTGTATGAAGCTTTTGACAATCATCCAAACCTAACTTTCCTAGATCTCAGTCAGAACAAATTCTATGGTGAAATCTCATTCAATTGGAAAAAATTTTCAAATTTGAGCACTTTCAATGTTTCCATGAATAATATTTCTGGCAGCATACCACCTGAGATTGGAGACTCATCCAAATTACAGGTTCTTGACCTTTCTGCAAATCACATTGTTGGTAAAATTCCAGTGCAATTGAAAAAGTTATTTTCTCTAAACAAGCTAATTCTGAATTTGAATCAACTTTCCGGAGGCGTGCCTCTTGAACTGGGCTCGCTAACTGAGCTTGAATACCTCGACTTGTCCGCAAACAAACTGAGGAGCTCGATTCCAGAAAGTATAGGCAACTTGTTGAAGCTGAACTACTTGAATCTGAGCAATAATCAGTTTAGCCAGAAAATTCCAGTTGAATTGGAAAAGTTGATTCATCTTTCAGAGTTAGATTTGAGTTATAACTTTCTTGACGAAGAGATGCCGTTCCAAATATGCAATATGAAAAGCTTGGAGAAGTTGAATCTCTGTCACAATAACCTCTCCGGTTCCATTCCAAGATGCTTTGAAGGAATGCACAGCTTGTCAAGCATTGACATATCCTATAATGAGTTGCAGGGACCAATTCCTAATAGCACAGCATTCAAAGATGCTCGGATGGAAGGGAACAATGGATTGTGTGGCAATGTTAAAGGGCTGCCATCTTGTAAAGCATTCACGACGCACAAACAAGCTTCGAGAAAGAAATGGGTTGTTATTATGTTCTCTACTCTAGCTATGGTTGTTCTTTTAATCTGTCTGATTGGTTTCAGGGTTCTTTTCCGACAAAGGAAGGACTCAGGAAAACAGCAGAGGAGATCTGTAAAGTGGAAACCCTCTAAAATTGCTTTCAATGTTAACGTTTGACCGGAAAGCAGCTGTCGTTGCTCAACGTTAAGAAGCTCTCCTCTTCTTCTTAGATTTCCTTCTTGCTCTGTTCTTCAATCATGCCTTGTTCGAAGAGAAAAATAATTATGTTTGTTATATATATATATATATATATATATATATATATATATATATATATATATATATTAATTAAAGACACGAGTCGAATTTTCTCTATAACATTGGATATTAGAACTGCTACGATTATTGAATGAGAACCCAACAATTTTACTGCAGAAGCCATAATTTTGCATCGGCAAATGGAAGACGATAACTAACTTAACAATGATAAAAACTCGTTTTTGCTAGCGAAAACAATGATATTGAATCCAAGCCCAGATATTATTAGGTTAGTCGGCTAAAAATTTTCACCTTCAGCATGTCGTCGTTGAGACAAATCACCATTTCCCTGCTTTTTATGTATCATTCGGTCTCGCTGCAAAATCAACGAACATTATAAGAACAGAAACAATTTCGTACCGTTCAATTACTAGAAACAACATTAACATTCAATGCCAGGGGGATATCGCCTTTATTATTATCAATTAACAAAATTATTCGCCAAAACCAGGCTTTCAAATGGCCTGCAGACCGACCATCAGTTGTTAATTCTATCTTTTCCAAAATGCTCTGAATGACAAATCGATAAAATCAAAACTTGAAGAGCGGCTACGTCGGAGATGAGTCACAACTCAGCCTTCGATGATCGGCGACGTCGGCTGCGATCCTCGTCTTGCATCACCCGATTCAACTCATTCTTCTCTCAATTAGATGCCGGCTCAGTCGACGTCCCTGCCGGTCACTCGTCGCCCCTGCCGGTCACTCGTCGCCGACCTTTACTAGCTAGACCAACGGCGGTGGGACGAAGTTTTCTAGTAGAATTTGGTACAGGGTACTTCATGCCCGTTGTCCATATATAATTGTTGTTAGTTGTGCTGAAATAATAAAGATATGTTTTACACTCTAACATAATATTAAAATTTTGACTAATTCAAAATTAATCAATAAAATAAATAAAAATAAATAAAAATAAATATTAATAAATTATTTTTGAGAGGTTGTATTACCAACCACATAAAATTCTTTAAAAAATGAAAACCACTCACCAGGCCCCTGGGGCTATTGAAAAAGTATGACTGTTAATAAAGACAATATGATTTCATATTTCATATATTTCTGTAACAAATTGAACCATTTACATTAAATTGTGTCGTGCATGCCTTCATTTGTTTTGAGAACAATGACTTGTAAAACAACAAATGAAACATGTTCCTAGAACTTATGGTGCGTTTACCAATTAATAATCATAATAGGTTGAAATTGGAGTAAGCTGTAATTGAAATGAAATATTATAATTTATTAAGATGTCTTTTGTTAATTATTGTCCTTTGATAATAATAAAAAAAAGTTTAATAATAATAATAATAATGACATTAATAAATTACAATATTATTATTTATTAAAATATTATTATTATTATTATTATTATTATTATTATTATTATTATTATTATTATTATTATTATTATTATTATTATTATTATTATTATTATTAAGGATAAAACGAGTATTAGAAAATTTAATTGGGGGTAAAAAAGTCATTCATGGAATAGAGTTCTGATTCCTAACCCCTCGTTGGAATTAGAACTATGGTAATGATTCTCGAATTTGTAGACCCGACATTGTTCTCATTCTGATTTCAAATTTCAATTTAACAAATAAATAAGTGTTTTATTCTGATTCTTTCATTTCGATTCCCATTCCGGTTTAGTAAACATAACATTATATAATTGATAGGAAAATTTTCTCCACCAACATCAACACTGAGTGCCACATTTCTATAAGAATTTAACAATATATGTATGTATATATGTGTGTGTATATATTTATATATAGCAGGTCAGAGAGAAGTTTGCTCACGAGAGAAGTTCGGATGCATAAAAATATTCATAAACTCTAGTGTCAGCTAACCAGCTTCTCATTTTCGCGTGCCCCATATAGATGGGTCTACATTTTCAATTTGGGCCGGTCATGGAAGGTATCCATTTATGCCTTAGAAAATGGTACTTCATTAATTAATTTTTTTTAAAGTTACATTAAATTAAAAATCTATTTCTTTACTACTCCCCTATTACGTACGTTAATTGTGACAAACGTTTTATCCTTGGTATTATACATAGGGCCAGTTTGGGATTATTTTTAAAATGCTTAAAAGTAATTTTTAAAAGTCAAAATTTAATTTTAGTATTTAGTAAATTTATTTTTAAAAATCACTCAATCTTACAACAAATTTTGAACTACATGCAATGAGTAATTTTTCAAAAGGTGATGATATTAGCTCCCATTTTTTAATTAACGCCAAAAAATTTTGTAAAATGATTTCTCTCTCCCAATTTTAAATTTTCAAAAAGTTTAAAACAAAAAATATTCGCTTAGTTAATGATGAGATTGTAAAACAACTAGCAATATTGGGGGTTAGCGAAGGAGACGAGGTGGGGTGTGAATCCCGGTTTCTGGGAATCGAGTAGGGTGTTATAACTTCCGACAATTTTTAAATATTCTTATGGGGTAAATTTAGAAAATGGGTTTTAAAAGATTTTTTAAGGGGTGCCAATAGCTCCGCTCTGGATTAATTCCATAAATATCAGTTAACTAGCTGACCACAGTAGTACCGATCTATGTCAGCGTACGAATGGGGCAGCTAGTGCGGGCTGCCTAATGGATCAAATTCATTACCCAGGCCTCCCCATTTCTAGCCCTTAACTTCCACTTCTTGACGATAAAGGCTCTATCAGTGAGCTACGCGAAAGGGCCCCTTTCATGTTTCGACCCATTAACAGTTATCCATATTTGCTGGATCGAAACTGTAGCCCTCCTTGCTAGCAAATTTGCTGAGCCTTGAAAATCTAGTGGATTTTATTAAATCAAAGTCCAATTTATTATATATTAAATAGATTTGAATGGGTCCAAATTCGGAATAAACTTTATATATATATAAATATAAGAACATAAATATCTTAATATTTTAACATATATAAGAAAAACTACATTCAATTGAATACATAATGATTTTATATATTATATAATATATAAAATACAATATATTAGAGAGTATTGGTGGCTAAACGTGTATGGGTAGTTTTTTTTTTTATTATATAAGATTATTGTTCAGATTACAATTTATATTTTATGAGATTTTTATACTGATATTTATAATCAGATAATTACTGAAACTAATTTATAAATCTTATATAGTACAGTTTAGATTTTTACATGTCTACTCTACTTAGATAATTTACAAATCTTATATACCATAGTCTAGATTTTTACCTCTCTAACATTCGAGGGATATCTACTGCACTCATATTTCGAAAAAGAGAAAATTATCTTTACTTATATACCATAGTATAGATTTTTACCTCTCTAATATTCGAGGGATATCTACTACATTCATATTTTAAAAAGGAAAAAATTATCTTTACTCAAATTGAGAAAGGAAATTAAACCTCCACAATATATTATGGAGGCTCAAATCCGTGCCTCACAATTGTGCGGGTTGAGTTATAAACACTAAAATACTTTCGCCTAGTGACTGTGTATGGGTGGATTTTGAAATATGTATGACAAATAATTTATAAAGTAGAGGTATTTTTGACATTAGAATTTAATTGGTTCAGATTTCTATATTCTGTAAAAGTTAAAAAAATTAACTTATGTTATTAAGTCAAAATTATTTAAAAAGTCCTATTAAATTATAAAAATAAGTAACTTTAATTTAAGTTAAGTTATTTTTAAGTCATCAAGTGTAAAAAAAAAAAAAAAAACAAACAACCCCTAATTACTAATAAATAAAAATGATGTGTAGTTTTTTTAAAAAAAATAAATGAAGAAAATAAAACTAATTAGTTGGATTGATATATGTTAAATTTTAATTCACATGAATCTATAGACTAATCCAGATTTTTTTTTAATAATTCAATTCGATGGAAAGGTAAATCCGATAAAAATTGAATTGATTTGAATTGGATCGATTGTTTGATTGGATTTGATTGGATCTTGAACACCCCTTCTTTTAATATGTACTGATTAGTTGACTGTATGCATCATGTTGTTTGATTGGAAGGAATCGGTAGAAGAGGAACTTGATTGGATTGAACAAAATACGCACATGATGGCCGATGCGACTGCCGTGGTTTACTGAGGTGTTTCTTTCTTCTTTGACAAATCTTATTTTGCATTTTTTTTTCATGTATAGAATGTTTAGTTGTGTTGAATTTTTAAAACTTGTTTGACAGATTAGTCAAGTCATTGTAAATAGTCTACTCATTATCTTAGATGGATCATAGCATTAAAATTGATTGCTAGAATAATGAATTTTTAAGATTATTGTGAAGAAGATGGATTGTGAAGGGAAAGCACGGTTAAGGTGTCCGAATCCGAACAGCTAGGATATGAATGCATTTTGACCCGATCAGACCCAATTATGTCCATTAGGGTTACTTGGATTATTTGGGTTTGTTCCATTGTAATGAAACTTTACCGTCCATGACTTCACAGTTGAATTATATCAGCTCTGATATTTGATGATAGAATTGTGTGTGTGTGTGTGTGTGTGTGTGATAGACTATGAGATTTCCCATGATCATGCAAATACTTCAATTCTTTCATGTTTTGAAATACCTTCAGTCATGGTGTTCTACACATATCAATACTTGGATGTATTATAGGTATTCATTAAGATATCATTTCTATTCTAACTGTTTATTATTTCACTCTTTGTAGGCTTCAGAGAAGATGAAAGTTGACTACTATTGCACGTTTCTTTGCAAAAGCTTGGCACTCTTGGATGGAATTTGACTAATCAAGATGCGGTTCGGATTATTTACAAGTTCACTTGTATTATACATTTGCGTTTGTATTGGCTAGAGATAGTTAAATCCTGAACGAACTCCCAACAGATAGCCTGGTTGTTTGGCCTGAATCATTAAAAGCAAAAGGTCAAGGGTTCAAGTTCATGGGAAATTTTGAGAAAAAACATCGACTAGAATCCAGCTTAGACTATTTGGATTCCATGCATATATTAATTTTTTCTCATCTGACTATGTAAGTTTTGGTTATGTGATGCACGTGATAGTTCAACGTTTTTCATTCTTAGAGATGCAGAAAATTAGCTGCATACCCCATCAAGCATTTTATTTGAAATACTATTGTGTCAATGGTGAATGTTTTTTCTCTTTCTTTACTGTTATTTATTGTGCTAAATATGTCTTATGCTTCTAGTTCAGAAGTTATCTCTCATTTTTGTTAGTGAATGTTGCTTGTTGGACTACTGCTTTGCAGCATGGTTTGATACTCTTTCTCCTGTTTGATTTCTAGCCTTTATACTTTTCTTATATTAATTTTTGTTGTGCCATGTAAAGGTCGAGCATACTTTCTGTTACTTTTTAATATGACACCCATCACTTTCCTGGAGCCCTGATTACAATAAGTTTTTTTAATTCAGATTACTTTTGCTGCTGGCAAGTGTGGAGTTTTATACATTATATGTGGGGTCTTTGTGGAAGAAGAACATCTGCTACTTTTCAGAGGCATAAGAAGATAGGTGGTCGGGGTATAATTTTTATTTATATATCTTTTTCCTTGGTTTTGTAGTGTGAGAACTCATATAAAGAAATAAAACAACTGCTTGCAGTAACTACAAAACAAGGACAACCTAGTTGTTCTTATTTGCTTATCCTCCTCTCTCTAAATGTGGAACTATTTGCTTGTCCTCCTGTCTCTAATTGTTCCACATTAAGATCTCTCCTACATTTATGTCCCTCTATTTTTCGTTGACTTAAGAGTTTTTCATAACTGACGATATGATACGATTTGCTACTACCAAATGCTTCATTCTAATTAAATCTGTTTGTTTTGCAATTTTCAACGTGGTGCACTTCTAGTATTTTGGATATTTACAATTCCAAGTTACCTATGTTCATTTACGTCCTCTGGCTTGTTGTATGTTGGATATGTAGAATTGTATATATTCAGGATTACTATATGTTCATCGAAATGTCAGCCACGTGTTTAAGTATCCTGTGTAATTACTTTCTCTTAGTTTCTTAGTAATTAGGAAAAAATCAGGCCATTCAATTTACACTTGAGAAGGCCATCGTGGCTACCAATAAATTCTGAAAAATTTTCTATTGACTTCTTCTTTTCCACTTGGTTTTATTATTCTTCATTTAACTCATAATATGTTTATGGTAGATGGGTGCATTTGTACCACATGGCTCTCAAGCACGGAATCTGCAAAGACATTGTATGATTATCTTGATAAGACAATAATGCATATCTAATTTATCTACTTAAATTTATTTAATTACATGAGCTTAGCTCAGATCATCTCGATATGTTTATTAATAATTCAAGCTTGAGGTTGATTTAAGTCTCATTTAGCTACGAAGTATAAAACTGAGCACTATAGAGTTAACTTGATACTATGAGGATATTAGTTTATAGAGCATGTCTACACGACTAGCATATTGTACATTGTTAAATTTTTTATAAATGCAAAAAAATAAAATAATAATAATGGTGATGGTGTTGTTATTGTTGTCAGGTCAATTGGGGTCTATCCAGTGGATGATTTAACTCTAACTTACTTTGAAGATTGTGGATTAAAATCTGTACCCAAATCAGTGGCTCATGGATACACCACTTCTGTCTATGGATTTGTTCAAAAGACATGCCTTATGCCTACTTTGATGAATTCACCAAGACTTCCATTGCTGGACAAATTTGACATTTTAAAGGTGGATATGCCAGTCTGAGGCAGAAGCTCAGCAAATATCTTCCAGTAGAAGTAGCAACACTTAAGGCTGAAGCACAAGCAATCGGGGGCGACGCTACTAGTGCCAGTGTTGTCAAAAAAATTACTAGGGAATTTGAGTTTATGGAGTTTGATAAGATCATCATCTGTGGAGGCTGGAGCCTTTCCAGTAAAAATATATTGTTATTAGTCAGCAAGCTCCCTCAGCAGTCGGTCGACAATAATATAACATGGGCTGCCTCATAATTCATTGAATGCGGTAAGCACTTTCTGGACGCAATGGGATATTCAGTTCAATTTTGCGTGATTTAGTAGTTGTACTTTGTAAACATATTTGCTTAAATGTCACGCGATTAGATTTTTTATTGTAAACATTAATATATTTTGAATAATAATAATAATAATAAATAGACCAACTTTTTTAAATCTGAAAAACAACAATACGTTGGTGGATGTGGCCCAAGTCCAATGAATAATTGTTAAATGATTTTATGAATTTCAACATGAAGGCCCAGATTGTCCTTAAAATATTCTCTGCCGTACAACCATCGTTATCAGATTTTCGTTTTCTAGAAGTCACTGTGCAATTATTAAATGGGTAATTTTTTGATACCTCCCCTGAGGTTTTGCCTTGCTACACTTGGAGGGAATTTATCAATGTATTGACATATCACCCCCGGACGCGAGTGAGCGTTAAGAGTGCCGTTTGCTCTGTTGATGAAAGTACAATAATACCCTTCACTCTACACTGCGGTAACTAACAATACTCCTAGCAATGCAATTATTTGTTTTGAGTCCAGAACATGGTGGTTATCTCGTTTGTTGAAGGCCTGCTAGAAGAATGAAAATCAAATTTGTGGAGAAAAACATAACGGTGGTTATCTCTCACCTGTCCTCTGCAGCTCTGCTCCCCTCACTGAAACTTTTCTTTAAACCCTCCGAATTTACCCGCAAAATTTCTCTGTTACTCAAATATCAAAAGCATCTTAGCAGAGCAAAGCATATCAGCTACACGGTAACCTCCAGTATCCTTCAAATCTAACAAATGGACTCCCTCAGCTCCACTTTCATTGAAAACACCACCCAGTTCCGGTTCCTGCCTTCGAACCCAAAACCAGCCAAAAATAATTTCAAAATCGCCATAAAGTCCTCCTCAAGAGTGCGCCCAGACCCCTGCTCCTTAAGTGACGGCAGCGACATCACTAAACCCAAACCCAGATCAAAGAACCCCAAAAGGCCTCTCTCCGACGACGACACTCGTCGAATTTTAAAAGCCAAGGCTCGGTACTTGAGCGTGCTGAGGAGAAACCAGGGACCGACAACGGCCACCCCCAAGTGGATAAAACGGACGCCGGAGCAGATGGTGAAGTACTTGGAGGATGATAGGAACGGCAATTTGTATGGGAAACATGTTGTGGCTGCGATTAAGGCCGTGGGAGCCATGGATGGGAGCCGGAATGTGAGAGTTGTGATGGGGAGCTTTGTGGGAAGTTGAGTTCTAGAGAAATGCATGTTGTGTTGAAGGAGCAAAAAGAGCAGGTTGGAGGCAGGCTACTGAGTTCTTTGCTTGGATGAAACTGCAAGTTGGTTTTTGTTTTTTTTATACTTACTGTTAGCTAAAAATGAAATTGAATTGATCGGGAAGCTACCATTAGAACTTCCCTTCAATTATGAATTGATTCAGTCTTATTTGTGTTGAATTATTAGCAAAGATAGGGCACACAAAATTATAGCATTGATAAATGCTTTCACTTTTTCGAAGTAGCTGAAGCTAATTGCCTGAACAGTTGAGCTATTGCCCCTGCGCTGTTGTTTACGACTCTTCTGCGATTATATGGGCAAGTTGGAAAGATTACCCTTCATTGCCTTCAACTTACCAAACGGCACTCTAACGCTTATATACGTCTAGGGAGTGATATTTAACAATAGATTCTCTCCAAGTGTAGTAAGGCCAAACCTCAAGAGGAGGTAACCCAAAATTACCCATTATTAAATACATTGAAGCAACCCTAGCACGATATCCACAATCGCAATCAATAGACCAGAACAAAATTTTGTATTATCAAATCTCATGGTATGCAGTTAATATCAAATACTAAATTTATAGGAATCAAATGTGATTCGTTTATCAAATGTCTGAATTCGATTTCTTTAACAAAATTAATAAAATAAACACATCAAATTTGGGTTCGCTGCATAAATTTATCAAGCAAAAAATAATAATAAATTAAAGAAATAAAGCAGAAAAAAATATTATAACGTATCCATCTCATTAGTTAACATTCAAAGTTTGAAACATTCGTTCATCTAAATTATAATTTTTTCGACCCCACACGACTTAAAACTCATGGTTGCGATGCTGTGTGATCGCCGTTGTGGTGGCTAGGGTTGGGACCTGATCGGATCGGTCTCGTAGCGGGGAGAACGGCCAAGTTGCTGCTGCCATTCACAGTGTGAACGGTGTTGGGATCTGCTTGGCCCGGTCTTCCACGGGAAACGGCGGTCCAGTTCCCGCTGCCGCTGCTTCTATTCTCTGAGCTGGCAGATTCCTATCAAGAAGAAAAAACATAAAAATCGCCCATCACATAAAACCAAAGCTCCGCTCCCAGTCTTATGTTGTCAAAACGAGCAATGAATTAATTAGTTACTTACCTGATTGATGTTCCCAACAAAACCAGAAGAGCTGGCCAGAGCAGTGGAAATAAGATATAAAACGAGAACAAATGCTACGGTGACGTTTTTGTTTTCTGAGGCCATTTCAGTAATCCGGAAACAGAAAACAGTTTTATCTTTGGGAGGAACGCTGCTTTTATAGGGCAACGCCGAAGAATAAAAAATGCTGTCCATCAGAAGATTACGCAAATCGTGAGCTCAGGATTGTTATCTAGTCGGTGGAGTTGCGGCGGTGATAAAAATATAATAAATTTGTGGGAATGCTGGCTGCTTAGATGCTGATAATACGTGGCCGGCTGCTGCACGCTTTTGCAATGACACGATGATAGTCGACCGGCAGCAGATAAAATAAATTAAGGAGTTCGTTAAATTACGCCTCATATAAAAATAATAATATAATGAATGATAGGACATAAAAATGATAATATAATGATAGGATCTGTATAATTTATGTAAAATGAGTAAGTTATATTTGAATATAATTTAGTATTTATCATAAATTAATTAAGTTTGTAAAATATTATAAATCAAGCTTATTTAATTGCTTAATCATATAGGCAGGTGATTGACGGGGTTACCCTCCGTCTCTACCGGTCATTCTTATCCAAACAAAAAGCTGCTGTACATCCAACTGGGATGTGAGATGCGAAGGGAATATTTGTTTGATACTGTGACGGGTGGGCAAACCAAGTACTTTTTTGCTCTTAGCGTCAATCAAATCATGGTTATAAGTAAGTGGTGTCAAATTTATCAGCAAATTGGGTCAGCAACTGCGGCTTTAAAAGCTGCTTCTCCCAAGAAACTCAACGACTCTGTTTGAATGTATATATATCTATATGAACTTTCTAGAGGGTCAGGTTAAATTTCCAAAGAACACACATCTTGTGAAGGAAGTTATCCAGTTATGCCGTAGAAAATGGTTCGTCATTGAATTTTTTTAATTTATATTAAATTACAAATCTATTTCCCCCATTACATATGTAATTGTAAGATATGTTTCATCCTTAGTATTATATTTAGGGTTTTTAAGATGCTTAAAAATGGTTTTTAAAAGTTAAAAATTAAATTTAAAATTTGATAATTTTTTTTAAAAATTATTTTTTAGTAAAATCATCTCATTTCTACAACGGTTTTAAACAGCGTAAAAAAAATAATTTTTTAAAAAGTGGTGGTACTATCTGAATTTTATGAATGTATCATTAATCTTAATTATTCTCAAGAAGTGAGGACATTTACACATTTGAAATATTAAACATGTGTTGTAGTAAAACATATTCAAATGAGGGCAATTTGCTGTGTGCAGACAAATTAAAGTCAGCGAGATAACTGTGACTTTTCAACTTTCTCGGCGTCATCTTGCAGCTTTTGGAGCCGACTTTGAGCCCCCGAATCAATTCAACAGAAAGAGGTAAAATCCCCCAGTTGGGCGGTCTTCGAGCCAGTATTAGTTTACCAGTTACCTATAAGAGTTCAGTTTGACTTGGACTACGAATCCCAAATCACCACCGCATGATTAGTTTGACCATGATAATTAGTAAGTCAGTAAATCATTGCCGTGTGTTGGTTACAGCTGGTATTAATTTATGGAGAGGTGGTGAATGATGTGGCCGGCCTCAATTGTCAAAATAATAATTAAGCCTTTTACACCTTTTTTTTTTTTTATATTAAATAAATAATGAAAGTACTTTTTTTCTTTTCGGCTTTGGCCCTTCTTCATCGTCTTCTTCGTCTATTTGCCTTCTTCTTCTCCATTTTTTTTTTCACTTTTTTTGTATTTATGAAATCTTTTTTTATTATTATGTTGCAAGTTATTTTGGGTTTAAAATTCAGTATTGAACATAAATAAATAAAAAATTAATAACTAAAATTAAGTTAAATAATTTCTTTACAACTTGATTGAATTATATTGTTGTAAGTATTTGTTAAATCTTTTAAAATTAGTGTGCTAAATAGTTTTCCTGGCATTTTAAGTAAATAAAGTTAAATAATTTAAATAGTTTAACTAAGGATATTTTACCTCTCAAAAAAAAAAAAAAACTAAGGATATTTTAAAGAGTGTACAAAGTAAAACTTAAATTTTTATAATTGGTGTGCGAGTGTGCAAAGTAATATAGTGCTCAAAGTAATATTTAGAGTGTAAATAGCTCTATCTTTAAAACAAACCCAAAATATATATTATTAAACACAAAGTTTATAAAAATAAAAATAAAAATCTACTAGTAATGAAAAAATAAAAGTTGACTCGTTTCTTAGAATTTCATAGTGACAACAATATAAAATAATTATTAAAATATTGCTAAAATCAAATATTTGCGCTAACATTATAAATAAATATAGCTAGTAGGACCTAGATATAATTTGCCCCAAAAAAAAAAAATCCGGCACTAACAAAACCAAAACGTAGAAAAATGTAGTTTATGGAGGTTGGTGTAGGATTCAAAAATCAATTACTAATACCGGTGTATGCTTACTGCCGTTGCTGCTTGCAACGCTGCCTCAAAAAACGGTCTGATAAATGTACAAAAAATGTTAATGATTTATATCTAAAAATGTTAATCTTAAATACATATTTATGTAAAAATTTCAATCAATCTCATTAACTGTCATTTTAATAAAACAGCCTAATTTTGAAATTTGCCGAAGGCCTAAAATTTTATTGGGCCGCGTTGCTATGATTAGCCTTACAAATTCGGAAGTCAAGTTTGTAACGGCAAGTGATGCATAACTTATTGTGCAATTTATTTATATTACGTTTTTTAACAAAATAATTTTGATTAGTATTTAAAATTAATGATTTTAGGAAATATAAATAAAAATGAATAATAATTTCTTAATGTAATACATTATTAATTAGTTTTTACGATATTAGTATAGTACATTATTTTTGAATTTAGAAATACAAATTTCATGTGACATTTATGGGCATCCATATCTATAATTAGATATGGATGAATCCATCATAAATAATTATAAATTTATACATGGTTGGGTGTTATCCATATCCAACTAGATATTTGCGATCCCTAAGTTTAATGAGAAGCAAGCGTAAAACGAGAACATAAATTGCGGTAAAAATTTTGTTTTAAGACACCATTCGTTTGAAGAAAGTGGAAGAAAATGTAAGATCTAAATAAAAAAATGCCATTGCAAATTCTATTACTTTTTCTTAGCTATTTGGGGGGGGGGGAGATGGATTTTACATCCCAAATTAAATGTTATTAATTAATTACTGTAATTTCAAATTTACTCTTAATTATCATTCTTTTTTATCCTTTTTATACTCCCCATCATTTAAAACTTCCAAAATCTAGTAGTTAATTTTAATCATATTTTGAAAATTAAACATACTTCCTTAAGAAAAATTAAAATTAAACCTCTGACAGATCCCCAACACCAATGAATTATCCTCCTCCTGATTTCTCCATCTTAGCCTTTGGATACACAAAACTGGTATTTGACAACTAAATATTTTTCTTTACATTGAAACCATTTTTGTAGGGTTATTTTCATGGAAATTTTTCCCATTAATTTTCTTTTTGGTAAATCCCACAATCTTCATGGCTAATGAATTACGCAGTGGGGGTGGGGGTACAAGTTCATCATCGTCATTCGTGAGTTTCTAGCTATTTCGACTTCTTTTTCCTTACTACAAACTAGATAACGAAAGTAGTCTGAGAATTTAAATAATTTGAAAAAAATTTAGAATATTATAAATGTAAAGACAAGACAAAATTGATTGAATAGCTCTATTATTGTAAAAAAATTATTTGTATTGTACTTAAAACATATTTATCCTCTTTTAGTAATTTCAAATAAGGATAAAATGGAAATTTAAATTAAAGTAATTATTAGGAGCAAGTGAGAGAAATTAAGGGGTTCAAATATCATCACTCATTTTCAAAATTTAATTTTGAGAATCAATTTTACATTTAATATAATTTTATATATATATCCGTTCTCACATATATTATAAAAATATGAAATTATCCTTGTTCAATAAAGAAATAAGGTCATTAAATTTAGTTACACTATTATCATTACCAATTATATTGAGATTACAATTAAAATAATAATAAAATAAAAATATTTATTTTAAGTTTTCAATTAATATGTATGTACAATAAAAAAATATTATACATATATGTTAATAGATATGTAAATAAATTTTAGTTAGCATTATGTCAATTTTAATTATCTGTATTCTTACAATAGTTTAACAATAAGATTTACCAAAAATATAAGATAATTTTTAAAATTTATAACTTTTAAAAATAAATTTGAACAAACATTTAACTAATTTCTTTATAATTGATTATATTTATAGCACAATTAATAATTATTATTTTAAAAACTATATAACATTATCAAACTCCCACGTAATAATGTTTGGCATTGGACACGACATGTGCTAACAAGAGACTTTACTATTTAGATTAAATTCATCTAGAAGGTCACAACGGCAATGATTTACTCACTTATCAATCATCGTGGTCAAACTAATCATGCGGTGATGATTTGGAATTCGTAGTCCAAGTGAATAACGTGTCAGCGATTAATGACTCGCATAAATGTTTGATAATAACTGATTTTTTTATTGTTTTTTAAATTTAAATAAATTTTGTTTATTTGTAAAATGGAAAACCTTATTAAATAATAATTAAATTGGAATCTTGCATCAGAATTCGTTAAGCGTCAGCCCACTGTGCACAACCGTCGGATTGGAAGCCTGCAAATGCAACGAATGAAAAGGAAAGTTAGAATAACAGCAAAACAGAAGGTTCCAACGGCCACACGTCTTGATAGCCATGTGTGCATGCTTAGCCAACCGACCCAATGGATTTACGGTGGGGCCTTAAAATAAAATTCACATGATCTTGTTGAGTTAAATCATACATAACACACAGCAAATTTAAAAGAGTAATATAAATAAATATGTGCAAATTGATATGGAATGAGGAGATTAGTTGTAAAAAAATATCATAGATAAAAAAATTAATTTAATTTTTATTAATGATAATTTATTACAAGTCAATATTATATTATTACTTTTAGCACTTATATAGCACACGCACTATTCAATTTATAATTCTCATATCTTAAACCTTGAAACTTTTATTTTCAACATCTTAATTAAGATTTAGATGAACAATGAGGAAATTAATTTTGAGAAAAACTTTGATTATAAAGTATCTATGATATTTTTTTATGTTTAAAAAATAAATGAAACAAAAGAACTCTAAAGGTGCTTTTTTCTTCTTGGCTTTGGCCCTTCTTCTTCGTCTTCTTCTTCTCCCTTTTTTTTTTTTTTTCAATTTTTAAGTATTTATGAAATATTTTTATCATTATTATGTTGCAAGTTATTTTGGGTGTAAAATTCAATATTGAACATAAATAAATAAAAAAATTAATAACTAAAATTATGTTAAATAATTTCTTTACAACTTGATTTAATTATATTGTTGTAAGTATATGTTAAATCTTTTAAAATTAGCATGTTAAATAGTTTTACTAATATTTTAAGTAAATAAAGTTAAGTAACTTAAATAGTTCAAGTAACGATGTTTTAAAAAATGTACTAAGTAAAACTTAATTTTTTATAATTAATGTACGAATGTGCAAAGTAATATAGTATTCAAAGTAATATTTAGAATGCAAATAACTACACCCTTTAAACGGACTCAAAACACAAATTATTAAAAGCAAAGTTTATAGAAATAAAAATAAAAATAAAAATCTACTAGTAATCAAAAAATAAAAGTTGACTCGTTTCTTAGAATTTCACAGTGACAACAGTATAAAATAACTATTAAAATATTGTAAAAATCAAATATTTGCGGTAACATTATAAATAAATATAGCTAATAGGATCTAGATACAATTTACCCAAAAAAAAAAATCTGACACTAACAAAAACAAAACGCAGAAAAATGTAGTGCATCAAGGTTGGTGTAGGATTCAAAAATCATATTTGGGTACCGTATTACTGATGCCGGTGTATGCTTACCGCCGTTGCTGCTTGTGATGCTGCCTCGAAAAACAATCTTTGAAATTGATAAATGTACAAAAAAATGTTGAGAATTTATATATAAAAAAGTTAATCTTAAATACATATTTATGTAAAAATTTCAATCAATCTCATTAACTTTCATTTAAATAAAACAACCTAATTTAGAAATTTTGCCTAAGGCCTAAAATTTTATTGGGCCGCCTTGCTATGCCAAGGCCTCATTAGCCCTACAAAATTGGAAGTCGAGTTTGTAATGCCAAGTGATGTACAACTTAATGTGTCATTTATTTATATTACGTTTTTTAACAAAATAATTTTAATTAGTATTTAAAATTAAGGATTTTAGGAAATATAAATAAAAATGAATAAGAATTCCTTAATGTAATACATTATCATTTAGTTTTTATGATTTTAGTATAGTACATTATTTTTTAATTTAAAAATACAAATTTCATGTGACATTCATGGACATCCATATCTATAATTAGATATGGAAGAATCCATCATGAATAATTATGAGTTTACTCATTGATGGTCGTTATCCATATCCAACGAGATATTTGCCATCCCTAAGCTTAATGAGAAGCAACCGTAAAATGAGAACATAAATTGCGGTAAAATTTTTGTTTTTAGACGCCATTCGTTTGAAGAAAGTGGGGGAAAATGTAAGATCTGCATAAAACATACCATTGCAAATTCTATTGCTTTTTCTTAGCTATTTAGAGAAAAAAAAAAGGGAAAATAATTATACATCCCAAATTAAATGATATTAACTAATTAATGTCATATATTTAGAGATAGTTGACCTTTTATATTATCACAAAAATAATAAAAATAAATTATACATATGTCACACAGAGCATTACAATTACAAACTTAACTCTGGATTTTGTACTCATAACACTTTAAAAAAAATAACAAAATATGGCATTGTTGAAAAAGAGTAATGATATACTTGTAAGCCTTGGGATACAAAAGTACTAATTTTCTTAAACCCAAAATATTGTTTTATGCAATAATAATTTTATTATATTGTAAAATAGGTTTTATTATTCATTGCAATGTTCAATCCAAAGGACGAAGTATGATCAAAAGAAAACATACTAATTAGTCGAAGATATTTATAATTTAAAATTTAAGTACTCTTTCTCCATTCATCTCTCTGTCATGATGGATATTTGAATTGATGGTGCGTTTGTACTGTATCCCTCATAGAATTTGCGCATGCTTTTTATAAGAATTTCGTATACTAATAACGAAGAGGAAGAATGAAACACCATGAATAAGATCTTGTAACTTCATTTAGCAATGAACCCAGAAAATTAATAGTTTAAGCTTGTACCAGACTTAGTGAAAAATCGAGAGTCAAATTTCACCCTTTTATCACCAAATTCAGTCAGCAGCTGCAACTACTCTGTTTGAAATTACATCAAATGTGTCAGGCAGTAGAAACAGACCAACCGTATGCTAAAAAAGACTTGCAAATTTCTGAACTTTTTGGAGTGTTTAGTAAATTTCCAAAGATCACACATCTTCTAGTGAAGGAACACATTGATATGAATCAGCAAATCCAGCAGAATTCCCATTTGGGAGTCAACTTGTCCAGAGAAATTCAAAAAATATCATAACTTCATCCTCAAGCGAGTCTATCAAATTGAATCATTTACATTAAACTGAGTCATGCGTGCCTTCATTTGCTTTTGAGGACAACGACTTGTAAAACAGAAAATGAAACTTGTTCATAAAACTTGCAGTCTCGACATGCTTGAATGATACCGCCTGCAGTGGCATAAAATGATTGGTAAGAAAAATGTTGTCCACCAAGTTCAACAATGAGTGCCACATTTTTGCAGCCCCGACCGTAAGAATTAAACGATAAGCTAAAATCCATAGCAGGTCAGAGAGAACTCTGCTCAGGATAGAAGTTCAGAAATATAAAAATATTCACAAACTATGCCCCAGAGTATTTGACCAAGCCGTCATCAAAACCATCAACTAAAATGTCATCTAAAGAGCCTTCCATGCATGACATGCTGTCAGGTGGAGATCCAAACTGATGATCAAAGGTTCTCTCTGTGAAATGTGGTGTTTATTTAATGGGGCAAACCTCTTCCGTTACTAATCTCATTTTCGTTTCTATGAAATTCGGGGACATGAACTCCACCAACCTCTGGCCTAATGTGCGGTGCATTTGTTTCAATCTGACAGTGCTGCCCATCATTACTGTGCCAAATTCAAACGAACCGTAGAAATTGCGAGTACCGCCATGTTGCAACTCAGCATTTTGCATCATTGGATATGCTGTAGGTCTTCCGTCCATATACATCCAACTCAGGAATGATTCCATACACACATCCGCGCGTTTTGCAGACCTCGATTAGCTTCAACATAATGTTAAGAATTCCATTCTGGGCATTTTCTTCCTCCGAGCCTGATCAGTAGTCTGCTTCGGTTTTCGCTTCTCTGCAGTGTGTTGGGCCGCAAACTTCTATTTCTTCTTTATGATTTCAGATTTCATATATTTCTCAAACAAATTGAATCATTTACCTTAAACTGTGTCATGATAATGACTTGTAAAACAGAAAATGAAATATGTTCATAAAATTTTCGGTCTTGACATGCATGAATGATACCACATACACTGCCATAAGATGATTGATAGGAACACTTTCTCCACCAGCGCCAATAATGAGTGCCACATTTTTGCAGCACTGCCTACGAGAATTGAACAAGTATCTAAAATATACAGCAGGTCAGAGAGAAGTTTGCTCACAATAGAAGTTCAGATGTATAAAAATATTCATCAACTAAAATGTTATCCAAACGGCTTTCCGTCCTTCGCACGCTGTCCGGCCCATTTAAATGGCTTACATTTTGGATTTGGGCCGGTCTGGGAAGGTATCCATTTGAGCCTTAGAAAATAGAAATTGGTTCTTCATTCATTAGTTTCTTAAAATTTATATTAAAACTAAAAATCATTTTCTTTAGCTACCCCATCGGAAAAGCCCATGCATTAAGTGCATGGGTTCGAGTCCCAACCGTTGGGACTCCATCTCCCTTCTAAAGAAATTGGGGAGGGATAAATCCCTTCGGTATCATATGAGGTAGAAATTTGAGATAACCTTGATAGAATTTTGATTGTAAATATCAATATATTTCTTGTATTGTAATATATCTGTAGAATCCTGATCATAATAACAGTGCATAAAAAAAAAAAAAAATCTATTTCCTTAGCACTCACCCATTACATATGTTATTGTAAGAAACGTTTTATCGTTGGTATTATATATGGGTCGGCGTGGGATTGTTTTTGAGATATTTAGAAGTGATTTTAAAAAATTAAAAATTAATTTTAATATTTGATAAAAATTTTTTAAAATTTATTTTTTATAAAATCACCTCATCCTATAATAAATCTAAAACTGTACAAAAGGAGTAACTTTTCAAAAAATGATGATATTTAACTTCCCAATTTCTCTCGTTGGTCCATGTTTCTTAATTAACCTCATAAAACATTTTAAAATGATTTATCGCTCTCAATATGTCCCAAGTAATTTCAGATTTACCCTTATTATCATTTCTTTTTTTAATCCTTTTTATACTCCCCATCATTTAAAACTCCAAAATGTAGTTGTTAACTTTAGTGGTATTTGCAAAGATAGTTTAGGCATAGATGCCAATAAAATCAACATAATTCTTTAAGAAAAATTAAATTTATTTAAACCTCTAGCAGATCTCCAACACCAAGGAATTATCCTCCTCCTGGTTTCTCCATCTTAGCCATTGGCATAAACAAAACTGGGATTTGACAGATGAATATTTTTCTTTACCTTGACACCATTTTAATTTGTAGGGTTATTTTCATGGATTTTTTTCCCTTTATTTTCATGAGTCTCTAGCTGTTTCGACTTATTTTTCCTTACTGCAACGAGATACCGTAGGTAGTTTGAGAATTTAAATAACTTAAATAATTAAAATATTGTGAATGTGAAGACAGGACAAATTTGGTTGAATGGCCCTGTTCTTGTAAAAAGTTATTTGTGTTGTGGATACTTAAAAGCATATTTATCCCTTTTAGTCATTTCGTACAATGATAAAATGGAAATTTACTTTACGTAAAAGAAATTATTAAGGGCTGGTGAAAGAAATTGAGAGGTTCAAATATCATCACTACTTTTAAAATTTTAATTTTGAGAATTAATTTTATATTCAATATGATTTTATATATATCCTCACATATATTGTAAAAATCTAAAATTATTCTTACTCAATTAAGAAATAAAATTATTAATTTTGATTACATTATTATTACTATCAATTATATTGAGATAACAAAATGAAAAAATAAAAGTAATTGTTTGGGGATAAATTTGGAAGGATATTTTTGAACTAAGAAATGAATGACTCATGGACACTTTCAAGCACTTACAAGGGCAAAATGAGCATAATACTTGGAGTAATATAAAAATGCCATTTGAAAGAATCTACTATATTGGATGGGCTTGAAAATCAACAGTTAAAGTTTAACCCGTCAAGATATTTGTGAGAAAGACTAAAGCTAGTATAATACGAATATTCATATTATTTTTTCCTAAATATGACGCATAACCCTAAAAGTATTCTCTCATTTTAACTTAAGAATGATATAACCATAATTTTTATGCACTCCCGTTATCACTAGACTCCACTATATAAATTTTTTGTTCACCCATAAAGAGGCTCATATCATCTCCTTGCCTTCTCTTCTCTTCTCTCTCTCCCAAATAATATAGTTAATTGTTTCTACAATACAAATTAACAACAATGATTTTTAAATTACAACATTACGGAGCTCGCTCATAATAATGTTTTGGCATTGGTCACAAACACGTGTTAATAAGAGACTTTAGTATTTAGATTAAATTCATCTATAATTTCACTTTTAAAAATAATAATTCCGGTAATAAAAATAATTAAAAGAAAAAGTAAAAGGCATTTATTATTATTATTATTATTACAATTGAGGTTGGTCATGGCTCATTTTGTCACATCAAAGTAAAAGAAGCAATAATACTTTTGTTATAATAATCGGACGTGTTAAAATATTGGACCTAAATTATGGGAACGTACGAGGATTCTTGGACGCAGCGAAGGACCTTATTAATTGGTTGCTTTTGAAATTAAAGTAGCACGCCATCCCATTCGTTCTATTTTGCTGCGAATGGGGTTATTGGTTTTGATCAAGGGTGGGAAATGGGAAATGGGAAATGGGAAATGGGAAATGGGAACAAACAGTATTATAAATAGAGCCTTGTATTTGAAATGTAAAGATGCACAAGTGAATAAGAAATCAGCCAGTAAATTTCCGTTCGGTTTACTTCTTCCTTTTTTTTTTTCCATTTCTTTTCCTCATTTCATTGCAAAAAGTGTGAAAATCACTACATCTTATCTTGATTATACTGCAGCTCCCTTGGCTCATGCTGTACATCCAAGTAAAAGCATGCGCGAGTGTTCATAATTGAATAGGAGTAGATTTACGCTCTTATAGATGTGAATAGAAGGGTAAATATATTCTTCGAATATTAGTGAAGTAAAAATTAGGTATGCCACAATCATTTTAATTTAAGATTATATATATCAATAGACTTATTTACGTTGTGTTGTATAAATATCATTATTATAAAAAGTAAAAGAAAAAGTATGCAGCGATAATGTTTATAGTAACTAAACTAAACTAATTGAAAAGTAAAGAAAATTACTTTATATTATCTTGACTAATGCACCAGACAGCAACCTTGATTGTCCCATTTTCTCACATCCAAAGTAAAGGAAAAAAAAAGAAAGAAAGTAAATTTCCATTTGGCAAGTCCACTTGGAGTTGATGGGGTTTTGCTATAACATTTGATCTATCTTCCTTTTTTATTTTGAATTTATTTTTGCATGTCTCAATGTAAAATTGATAAAGTTGATTAGACCAACTGATAAAGTTCTTTTTAATGAACATATACCTTTCTTGTTGCGAAAGTTTCTTAAACTTCGGCCAGTTACAGACCCACTAAAACTGATGCTGAATATGTATGGTTAAATTCGTTGTTTAAGTGTTCTAAATCTTTAGTTTGGTTGTAGTTTTATCTTAATTTTTTAGAATGTTATCTTTAATTTAATTTCCGAATATAATACCTACTTGTTGTTCAAAAACAAAAATAAAACTGAAAAAGAAATATTAAAAAAAAAAGAAATTTTCTTTCGAAATGAAAAATAGTGGGGGCTTTTCACAAATTTAACCATGATGGATTACACATTAAAAGAATAGTCAGGAATATTTTCACTCCACAATTTGCAGTTAATTTTTTTGTTAGTTTAATTGAAGATTAATAATCATAATAATGAGGATTTAATTGGTTCATTAATTATCTTTATTCTTAATTTAAAATTGTCGAAAATAATGTGAATTTTTTTATAATCAACTATTTTAAAATGGAGTGATTTTACACAATTTAAGAGGTGAAAATATAACCACCCTAAAAAATATGAGGAATTTAATACTTTTTTTTACCAGGCCCACTGCTTGAAAATTACTGGTAGTGTGAAGAAAATATTTTATTTTATTTTGACTAGTGCAACAGGACCATATTGTCCAAAAGCAGCTCTAATTGTTTTAGCTAAAAGAAAAAGAACAAACGTCCTATGAATCCAGTAACCACGCATCATTGACTCCTCCACTTCCTCCTTCTTTAGGTTAAAACTGATGGATGCTGGTGCATAAACGAAACAAGGGAAGAAAGATCCTCTCTCAATTAGCCTTTTACCTCCTAAAATTGCTTATATATATCCTGTGCTTGTTAGATAAATATACAAAAAAAGATGCATTTGATACAACAAATAATATAAAAAATAAAACAATCGTACAATAATGTTTCATCAGTTTGTATATAATAATTTTGTCTATATAAAGTGTCTGATATGGAGTGTTGGGCTGGCTTTCAGTCTCTTTATTTGATTAACCATCTAAGTTTAACTTTTGGAAATTGTGCCTATCCTTACGTCTTAAAAAAGTAAATAGAGAAGAAGTTAAGGATTGAGTCTGAAACACACTATTCCTTCCATCCTTTTGGTAATATATTCTTAATGAACAAATAAACAAAGAATAAGCGAAAGAAAGAGGAGCTAGAAAGATGCTGAAGGTCGATTAGAAAGTGATTTGGAGCATCATATATTACTCTTTGCACCATTTTTCTCGTCAACAATAAGAAAAAATTCGACGTTAGTATCTCTTAGTTAAAAAATGTGAAAGTGGGGTGGTTAAAGTCTTCATTTTTTTCTTCTATATATATGTTGTATATGTTAAGTTCCTGTTTATGACATGCAAAACACAATAACATAATTACGCAATGGGATCATCAACGTCGAATATACTGCTCATCCTAATTATTCTGTTAAATATTTCGCATAATGTTGCTTCTGATTCTACCGAAGAAGCACATGCACTTCTCAAATGGAAAACAAGCCTTGATCAAAACCAAAACACCTCTTTGTTGTCCTCATGGACACTTAATCCTGGTAATGCAACCAAAACAAGCCAGTGTGCTTGGTTTGGTATTTTTTGCAACCTTGCTGGAAGAGTCATCAGCATTAACCTGAACAATAAACGTTTGAAAGGTACGCTTCAGGAATTTTCATTCACATCATTTCCTCATCTTGCGTATCTTAATTTAAGCTTCAATATATTCTTTGGTATCATCCCCCCTCAAATCGGTAACCTCTCCGAGCTTCAATATCTTGATTTAGGAGTTAATCAATTTTGTGGGGTAATACCACCAGAAATTGGCCTTTTAACTCAGCTGAAGATCCTTTACTTTGATGTGAATCAGCTACATGGCTCAATTCCAGCAGAAATTGGTCAGTTAATTCTCATTAATGAGCTTGCCTTGTGCTATAACAACTTCTCCAGCTCAATCCCTTCTTCATTGGGTAACTTAAGCAACATGGCTATTTTGTATCTTAATAATAATTCACTTTTTGGCTCTATTCCTTCAGTTATGGGAAATCTGAACTCTCTTTCCATCCTAGACTTGAGCGATAATCAACTCAGGAGTTCAATCCCATTTTCTTTAGTTAACTTGAGAAATTTGGAAATTTTGTTTCTTTATAAAAATTCACTTTCGGGTTCACTTCCTTCAGATTTAGGAAACTTGAAGTCTCTTTCCCATTTAGATTTGAGCGAAAATCAACTTAGTGGTTCAATTCCTCTTTCCTTTGGTAACTTAAGTAACCTGGCCTTGATGTCCTTTTTTGACAATTCACTTTCTGGTCACATCCCTCCAAACATAGGAAATATAAAGTCTCTTTTGGTGCTAGGATTACAAATAAATCAACTCAAGGGTGTTATTCCCCCTTCAATTGGTAATCTTAGCAATCTAAGAGCTTTATACCTTGATAACAACGAGCTTCATGATTTTGTTCCTGGAGAAATAGGAAACCTAAAGTCTCTTTCTGAATTGGAGCTTAGCACAAATCATCTAAGTGGTATTATTCCTACTTCAACTAGTAATCTCACTAAGTTGATTTTTTTTATGCTGTCTGAAAATCTTTTTTCCGGTTCAATCCCTAAAAGCTTGAGAAATTTGACAAGTCTTGTTAGGGTGCGTCTTAATAGTAACAATCTCACTGGAGATATGAATGATGCTTTTGGCATTCATCCAAATTTAACTTTTGTAGATCTCAGTCAAAATAATTTTTATGGTGAAATCTCATTTAATTGGAAAAATTGCCCAAAATTAAGCACTTTCAATATTTCCATGAATAAAATTTCGGGTAGCATACCGCTAGAGATTGGAGACTCGTCAAGGTTACAAGTTCTTGACCTTTCTTCAAATCATATTGTCGGTGAAATTCCAATCCAATTGGGAAAGTTATTTTCTCTAAACAAGCTAATTTTGAATTTGAATAAACTTTCTGGAGGCATACCTCTAGAACTTGGCTCCCTAGTTGAACTTGAGTGCCTTGACTTTTCCGCAAATAGATTGAGCGGCTCAATCCCAAACAGTATTGGCAACTTGTTGAAGTTGCACTACATGAATTTGAGCAACAATCAGTTTAGCCAGAAAATTCCAATTGAATTAGAAAAGTTTATTCATCTTTCAGAGTTAGATTTGAGTCATAACTTTCTGGAGGAAGAGATACCATCTCAAATCTGCAATATGGAAAGCTTGGAGAAGCTGAATCTTTCCCACAACAACCTCTCAGGTTTCATTCCAAGATGCTTTGAAGAGATGCACGGCTTGTCTCTCATTGACATATCCTATAATAAGTTACGGGGACCAATTCCAAATAGCACAGTGTTCATAGATGCTCCAATGGGAGCATTGCAAGGGAACAAAGGCTTGTGCAGCGATGTTAAAGGATTTCCATCTTGCAAAGCATTCAAATCACCCAAACAAGCTTCAGGAAAAAACTGGGTTGTTTTCATGGTCCCTATTCTAGGGATGGTTGTTCTTTTAATTACGGTATTTGGATTCTTCTTCATTTTCCAAAGAAAGAAGAGTGGCTCACTGAAAAGACAAGAGGGCTCTGTAAACCCTCGAGAATTGCTTTCGATACTAACATTTGATGGGAAAGCTATGCACGAAGAGATCATTAGAGCAACAAATGATTTTGGTACAGAACATTGCATTGGAAAAGGTGGACAAGGGAGTGTTTACAAAGCCAAGCTAAACTCTGGGGATGTCGTAGCAGTTAAGAAATTCAACTCACTGCTTGTTGATGAGATGGCAGATGAAAAAGAATTCTTAAATGAAGTTTCAGCGTTGGCTAAGATACGGCATCGAAACATTGTAAAATTTTATGGGTTTTGTTCACATGCTCGACATTCATTTTTAGTCTGTGAATATCTTGAAATGGGTAGCTTGGCCACAATCCTTAGCAACGATGCGTCGGCAAAAGAATTGAGCTGGAATCGGAGAATGAATGTGATAAAAGGTGTAGCTAATGCCTTGTTCTACTTGCACCAGGGTTGTTTCCCACCAATTGTGCATAGAGACATATCAAGCAAGAATGTGTTGCTTGATTCAGAATACGAAGCTCATGTTTCAGATTTTGGAATCGCTAAGTTTCTCAAGCCGGGCTCATCCAACTGGACTGAATTTGCAGGCACATATGGTTATGTTGCTCCAGGTATGTACTATTCAGCTTTGTAAAGATTAGATTCAATGCTAATCTGAGCTTGTTATTATTTTAAAGTTCTAGTGACACACATGCATTTGCAACAGTGTATTGTCTTGCTTAATATACATACGTGTGTGTGTGTGTGTGCGTGTGTATTCCATGACCACCGGTCACAAATTTACAAAAGGATCAGCATTGAATCCAGATCCTGCATAACGACACTATCAGCACACATAAATTAAAGTTTCTTAGCTTTAATTAGGAATTTTTACCGATGCTACATGTACATTATGATATTTGTCTATCAATTTGCAGAGCTTGCTTACACGATGAAGGCTACTGAAAAATGCGATGTGTACGGTTTTGGAGTGTTAGCATTGGAAGTGATAAAGGGGAATCATCCAAGAGATTTGGTTTCCTTAAAGTTTTCTTCAATTTACAGCATGAATATAGATCATTATCAAATTTTAGACCATCGCCTTCCAACTCCAACGCGCGTTGTCATGGACAAATTGATATCAATTGTGGAGGTTGCTTTTTTATGCTTAGATAATTGTCCAAAATCTAGACCAACCATGGAAAAAGTTTGTCGATTGTTAGGCAGATAAATCCACCAGCTTCTTCATTTTTTTTTTTTTAGGTCAATTAATTTTTGTACTTAATTTCACTTATATTTTCGTTGCTATTAATATGCAGCTCGAGAAACTTATGATCAATGTAATAAACATTTTATAGTTGAAATGCTAATGTGTGGCTTTAACAAAGTATGCTTCTTTACTTGAGGGAAAACTATTCAGCATGTTTGGATATTAAAATTAAAACATTTGGAGGCCAGCCATTTCCCAAAAGTGAACTAATTAATTGAAGAGCTAAATTTGTAAGACAATCTGTGTTGTGATTATCTGTAAAGGTATGAGTGCATCTAAAATCCATTAAAGTTATTAGTTTACAATAATTTAATCAATGATTTCTAAAAATTCACGGGAGAAGAATTTCCTATTGGTTGAGTCGTTTTCGAATATATATATTTTAGTTAATCTTCGCATTTGAATCTTAAATAAGTAAATGGTTAAAAATCATTCTAACAATTATACTGTTGAAAGGATGATTACGTCTTTGTACATTCAAGCAAGCGGTCAAGTTCTCACATGCAATGATTCCTCAAATCACATGATGAGATATTGAAAGGCAACTTTCCAACCGTGATCACCAATTTTTTTTTAAAAAAAAAAGGAATAGAAGCTGAAACAATTAAAAAAAACTTGCTCGTAGCCATGGATGTTATGGAAAAGTTGAAGACTCTTAAAGAATACTATGATTAGAGCTGTAGGTCTTTGTTTAAGATTAATTTGAGGAACAAGCTGTTCAGCGTCAAGATGCCAACTACTTCAACTTGCATATTGATCAATTAAAATATTTGAAGATTTTAGTGGTCGCACTCACACAAGGGTTTTCTCAAATCATTTTCACCCTCTTGAAATAGTGTTTTACTAGCGGACACAATGCTTACCAATCTCCCAAAGAACTAGGGTCAAAGATCCCTTTTCAATGCCCTCCTGTCTCCATAGAACAAAATATATGAGCCAATAAGAGTTTAGGATTTAGGAAATAAGGGTGGTCTCTATCGGAAAAAAAGAGTCATTGGCAGGAAATAAAAGAGATTAAAATGGCTGTTGAACTCTCAGAATTTGGCTTAGTGGTTTTTAAACTTTTTTTTTTTAAATATTGTTTAAAATAATCACACAAACTTGTTATTTTTAGAAATTGGCACATAAATTCCTTTTAGAACATATAATTTTGTTTTTAGATAAAACTTGAAGGTTGTATAATTTTTTTTAAAAAAAATAATACAAGAGCTGTATGTTTGGAACAAAATATCTATGTGATTATCTCTAAAATAAGAAGTATCATGCTTTACTAAGCGTTTTTTTTTTTTTTTTAAATGTGGATGGATTGGAATTCAACTAAAATCTGAACAAGTCACAATACATATATCTTAATAACATGTTTATTTTTTTTTTTTTCAATATATGAATATAAGTGTTAAGTTGTTTGTTTTTCAAAAAGAAAACATCTGAAATATGATATTTTGACATACATAACCTCATAAATATTGACAATACTTATATTTATTTGTTAAACACATGACGAGGTATAAATAAATCATTTGATTAGTAGAAGAAAAAAATTGATAATATTTACCTTAGCAAAGCATGAAAAATAATATATATATCAAATACATTTTTTTTTTTACATTAATATATGACACTTATAATGTTGTTTTTGGTATATTATATTAATATTTTTTCTTGTTAATTATATACGTCAATCAAGAATTATTTAATCATTTAAATTAAAATTGATGTATTAAATAAAATTTAAAATTTATTATAAAATAATAAATATAAATATAAAGGGATGGACCTATTATAAACACACTTACCCAAAATTCTATTGTGTTTAAAATTCTCATTCACTAAAAAAAAGTTGAATACACGTATATAACAAAAGGAGGGATAAATAAAAATATAATAAAAGAATAATTTATATAATAAGGAATAAATTTATTTAATCGGAGTATTAATGAGATAAAATATTAAAATTCTACTTAAATATTTTACCATTCAGATAAAAATCAGAATATTTAACTTCTTTTTGTTTATACCTAAGCATCTTATAATTAAACTTAAGTAATAGAAAATAAAAAAGATAAAAATTATAAATGTCTGAAAATAATTAAGATTCAAACTTTTAGATAAAAAACAAACAATCTCTACGTTACATAATCATATAATTTACATCAATATAAAAGTAGTACTCAATAATACAAAGAGATTTACAATTAAATTACACTTGAATTATTGAGTATCACTTTAATATCAAAGTGGGTTACATGATTACACAACTTTATAGGGTCCCATTTTATAAAATTGCAGAAGCGCGCCCGTCCTTTTTTTTTTTTTAAATATTTAAATATCTCGAATACCGAAAAAAAAAAAAAAAAAACAATTGACCAGTGCTACCATGTCGTGGTAATTTAATAATGTAGAGACGGGTAGCCGACAAAAGAAGGCGGAGATAACGGGAAGATTCTAAAGCTCGATTCTTGTAAAAAAATTGATTTGGCACCAATCTCGTCAATCAACGGGAAGAACATATAAAATTTGAAAAATGATACACTAAGCGAATATTAAGAAATAATTTTTGAAAGAATCGGCATGTGGTCTGTGATAATTATTTTTTCTGATGGCAAAAAAATTGTTAAACTCGTTAAAAAAAAGTAATAAAAATTTCATTATTTTAAAAATGGAGTTCTTTTCGAAGAAGAGAATTATTACTCATTTTAACAGACACATTAAAAAAGAAAAAATTTATATCGAGATTAAAAATTAAGCATCTTTGCACATGGTGTATGGTATATCATATGGAGAATTTGATTTGCATTCTGGCACGTGCTGGTGGTGTCAATCGACGGCAACGACGACATGAAGCCGTCGTCGTTGCCAAGGTTCGTCCGTTTCTTAGTTAATTTCGAACTTATATTAACTGTGTAAATGGAACAAAAAGGTGCTAACTAGGTAGCATCAGTCGCTTGTACGTACAGGTGTCTACGGCGAAATATTAATATTTCATATCTCTTACAAATGATTTATAGTAGAAATTTGAATCTGACCAACTGATTCATTGCGAAACAGTTCAGGCGAATCAGGCAATGTGAATTATAAATTTTTAGGATTATAAGTTATTTTTTTCAAACAACTTTAAGGGCATTTTTGTCGTTACAGTAATATAGTAGGTCAAATCTGGGACTTCCGGGCATATGCATCACACTGTATCACTATACATATGTCTCAAGTTCTCAGTTATGCTATGCAAAACATAATCGAATAAACAATGGGATCATCATCATCATCATCATCAATCTTGGATATACTGATCCTTTTTCTTCTGTTAAATCTTTCACATACCATTGCTTCTGAGTCTACTAAAGAAGCTTATGCTCTTCTGAAATGGAAAACAAGCCTTCAAAACCAAAGCGGCTCTTCGTTGTCCGCATGGACAGTTGCAACGGCCAACGTTCCTTCGGACTCAAAAACCAAAATAAGCCCATGTGCTTGGTATGGTATTTCTTGCGACCACGCTGAAAGAGTTATCACCATTAACCTGAGCACTATAGGTTTAAAAGGTACGCTTCAGGAATTTTCATTCTCATCCTTCCCTCATCTTACACATCTTAACCTAAGCTTCAATGTACTCTTTGGTATCATTCCCCCTCAAATCGGTAACCTCTCCAAGCTTCAGTATCTTGATCTAGGTAGTAATCATTTTTCTGGGGTAATACCACCGGAAATTGGCCATCTAACACAATTGAGGATGCTTTACTTTGATGTGAATCAGTTGCATGGCTCAATTCCACCAGAAATAGGTCACTTAAGTCTTATTAGTGACCTGGCCTTGTGCTATAATAATTTATCTGGTTCCATCCCTTCTTCTTTTGGTAACCTAACCAACTTGGCTAGTTTTTATCTCAATAAAAACTCACTTTTTGGCTCTATTCCTTCAGTTTTGGGAAATTTGAAATCTCTTTCCACTCTAGACTTGAGTAAAAATCAACTCGGTAATTTAATTCCATTTTCTTTAGGCAATTTAAGCAACTTGGGAATATTATATATTTATTCAAATTCATTGTCAGGTTCAATTCCTTCAACTATAGGAAACTTGAAGTTTCTTTTCCAACTAGACTTGAGCGAAAATCAACTTAGTAGTTCAATCCCTCTTTTTTTGGGTAACTTAAGTAGCTTATCTTTGTTGTCACTTTTTAGTAATTCACTTTCTGGTTTCATTCCTCCAATCCTTGGAAATCTAAAGTCCCTTTCGGCATTAGGGTTACACATAAATCAACTCAATGGTATTATTCCTCCTTCAATTGGTAATCTTAGCTATCTAAGAGTTTTGTACCTTGACAATAATGAACTCAATGGTTTTGTTCCTCAAGAAATAGGAAACTTGAAGTCTCTTTCTGAGCTAGAGCTTAGCACAAATCATCTTAGTGGCACTATTCCTATTTCAGTTGGTAATCTCACTGAGTTGATTTTTCTGATGCTTTCCAAAAATCAATTTTCTGGTTTAATCCCGAGAAGCTTGAAAAATTTGACAAGCCTAGTCAGGGTACATCTTAACCAAAACTACCTCACCGGAAATATGTATGAAGCTTTCGGCATCCATCCGAATTTAGCTTTCTTAGATCTCAGTCAGAACAAACTTTCAGGTGAAATCTCATTTAATTGGGGAAAGTGTCCAAAATTAGGCACTTTCAATGTTTCAATTAACAATATTTCTGGTAGCATACCGCCTGAGATTGGAGACTCACCTAAATTACGAATTGTTGACCTTTCGTCAAATCATATTGTTGGTGAAATTCCAAGACAACTAGGAAAGTTATTTTTCCTAAACAAGCTCATTCTGAAATTGAATCAACTTTCCGGAGCTATACCTCTTGAACTCGGCTCACTAACTGAGCTTGAATACCTTGACTTGTCTTCAAATAGATTGAATAGCTCAATTCCAAAAAGTATAGGCAACTTCTTGAAGCTAAACTACTTAAATCTGAGCAATAATCAGTTAATCCAAAAAATTCCAATTGAATTGGAGAAGTTGACTCATGTTTCAAAGTTAGATTTGAGTCATAATTTTCTCCAAGAAGAGATACCATTTCAAATATGCAAAATGAAAAGCTTGGAGAAGTTGAATCTTTGTCACAATAACCTCTCTGGTTCTATCCCAAGATGCTTTGAAAGAATGCACGGCCTGTCACGCATTGACATATCCTATAATGAGTTACGGGGAACAATTCCTAACAGCTCATTATTCAAACTGGAAGCATTGCAAGGGAACAGAGGACTGTGTGGCAATGTTGAAGGATTGCCGTCTTGCAAACCGTTCACGTTTCAGAAACAAGCTTCAAGAAAGAACTGGGTTGTTATTACGTTGCTTACTCTAGGGATGATTGTTCTTTTGAATATCTTGATCGGCTTCTTCATTGTTTTTCGACGAAGGAAGGACTCACAGTCAGAGCGAGAAGATTATGCACGGAGAAATCATCAGAGCGAGAAGTAATTTCGATGCAGGGAATTGCATTGGAAAAGGTGTATAAGGAAGAATTCTTGAATGACGTTCTGGCATTGACTGAGGTAAAAAAAAAAAGACATTTCATGTGTCAAGAATAGTTATATTTCATCTGTTCCATGCTAGCCTTTGAGGTTGATAAATTTCATATTTAAAGAATGATGTATCTATCTGCCAGCCAATAAAAATTATGTTCTCTGTTTATTAATGCTACAAAATAATTGGGGTGGCAAAAGATCAAATGTATTTGATTGTACGAGGAATTATGATAAAGATTTACCTTGGCATAATCCAAGATTATGCTTTATTTATCAACATTTGCAGATTTAGCTTATAAAGAATACAGAGCAGACTTTTGGAATGTCATTCAAGAGGCAATAGCTTCACTTTGAAAATCTGAGTTTGCGTTGCTGCTGTGTATTGGCCAATTTGGGAGTGAAACTCATCTTGAGAAATGAAAAGAAGATCCTCTGAGAATCTTAGCAAGGGCAGAATCGGTGTTCAATTCGTTAATTATTATTAAGGGAGACAGACATAGAAGTTGAGACAGCAAAGCTTCAGAACAGTTAAACCTGGATTCCACCTCCAGATATTGGTTGAAGCTTAATGTGTTTTTAGTCTGGTATGTTTTTACCTAGCCGATGAAAGAATTTTATTGACATAAACGAAAACTGAACAGCTGGAAAGAATTTAAAAAATTAATACTACAATTTTGGAGTGGGGCTACTTTATTTTACTTCTCCATGATTTTATGCTCTCTGCAGTCTCTGTATGCTGAAAGGCAACTGTTTATAATCCAATCATCAATTGAGTTTGGTACTTTTGTGATTTTCTGCTCGTCTGAAATTTATATTAAGGTCTGATGGTCTTGGTTCCCATTTGCTGGTAATTTAGTTTATTTAACGGAGGTTTGAACTTATTTTCCTGAAACAAGAAGGCAGCAGGAGTAATAGCTCCTATAGCTGATAAGCTAAGAATGCGATTATGACCCTGACCATTATCCCTTCTGCCTGTTGAATTGGAGAATAACATTGTAAAAGACACTAATCAAATTTTCTTTCAGAATTGCATGTTTTATTTATTTATTTATATTTTAGGTACACTTTTAATTTGTCCTCAAAACCTGCAGATTTTTACATTGTTGGACGTTCATGTGATCTCCCCATTAGCTGCAAGAAAATGGCGATTCATTTTTACGGGAAAATCAGGTTCATCTCAGGCTCATCTTTATATGCAAAGTGCTGAAATACTTTTGTAAATTTCATCCTTATACTTTTCAATAGCGGGTAATAAGATTGTTCTACTCTCACAGTCGTCAAGCATAAAACTGAACTAGGACATAACTCGGCTGGCCGTGAAAGCCATTTGTGCCCATGGTCACCCTAAATTGACTCATAATAGAGGAAAAGGTTTGGTGTTTTAATTCGTGAGGTTTCACATATTCGTCCAAATGGTTGCTTTCCTGGGTTGTTTCGGAACGCAGCCCAAGGATAGCAGAATGAAGTAGCTCAGGTGTTGCTTTCTGCATAAACAGCCGAGAACAAGAAGTTGCTATCCTAGGCTGTGATGCAGAAAACAGATAGAAAAACTGCAGACTGAAGTTTCAGTTGTTTTCTACATAAACATACCAGAACAAGCCTTGTTTGTACAGAAAACATCAAAATACTAATAGTAACACAAATTGAGACCAACTTTTTAATTTAGAAATCAACTTTCTACCTCAGTCTCGGAAACAAAAGTAAAACTTAACATGAAATTGTAAAGGCATAACAAATGTACAAGGCAAATACTAAGAAAGTGATGATAGATGACTTAGCCAGCTAGAACCAAGTGTCAAAGCAAGGCAGAGTGCTCAAGGTTCAGACTCAGGGGCGGGGGGAGGGGGAGTGGGAATGACAAAGCCATGATGGTGGAATGGGTTAGGAGCCGATGGCACCTGTCTCGCACCCAAAATAGCTGCCTCTCCTGTGTTGCTTCCTTTCTGAACATTCTGTAAATTCCAAAACACAGAAAAACAAATAAATAAATAAAAACAATGAAAGAAATATAGGAAAATATAAACAAGTAAAAATCACCCACATATCCACAAACCATTGAAATGCAAATACAATATGGGTTTTCAATTCAGCCAAGACAACAAACAAATCTGTGGATCTCTTTCTGTAATCAAACTCAAAATTGCTACATTCAAACAACTCCAAATTCAACACCCCACCCCTGTCCCAAACCTTCCAATTGAAATCGAACTCTGCGCATCTCACTCTATAAACAATCTCAAAAATTAGAAAAAAAAAAAATCCTTACTTTCTTTCTAGTTTCCAAACAACCCAAATTCACTCAGCCACAGCCCACAAACAAACCAAACAATTCAAAACCCAGATCTCATATTCCTAATATCAAATTGATTTTTTTTTTTTTTTTTTGTTGATAAGAATGGAATGAAACTGAATTTCATGTAAGGGGAGACAAATCAATCATATTTTTTTTAGAGAAGTTAAAATCAAGAGTGTTTAATAAAAATATCAAACTGTTTGATGGAATGCCTCAATGAAGAAAAAATGGCGGGAAAGGTCTCTTTTGAAATTAGAAGCTTATTGGTCATTATCATAGGACCGAGGGAAAAGGGCTTGAAATTTCTAGAAGGCTGAGATCAATTCAAAAGATCAAGGGATAAAATTTACCAGTATTTATAGTTTTACAAAGTTTTGTGCTTTATTCATTCCCTGCGCTTGGCTTTAATATTCAGATTATTTTTTTTAATTAGTAAATTTGTTTTCAAATGGTATAATCACAAACAATATAACACCAAAATAGTTCAAATGCCCCATTTAGGACTTAAAAAACTAAAAGATAATCTCAATATTTTGTAAATTTTTCTAAAAATCACTTTTGATAAAATCGTTCTATTCTAGGGTGGGCAGAAAAGCTCGGATCTACTCAATCCTCCACATAAGAGCCTACACATTTATAAATTTGAATAATAAATTAAAATTTCAAAATTTCAAAAACTTTAATTCCTACTTTATAAATTAATAATGATTAAAAAAAATCTAAAATTATAATACTAAACTCTCTTTGTATTATTTAATTAAGAGAATGTTTAAATTAGATAATCAGTATTAAAAAAATAAAAATTTTAAGTTTTTATTTGCTTCACATTTTATTATTTTATTTTAAAATATTTATTTTCTTTAATTTATTATTAATTATAACAATTTATTGATCATCAACTCATTTGAAGTTTACAACAATTAAAAAAAAAATGAAAGCTATGCCTGCAATGGGCCCGGACGGAGGCCAGATCTTATACTTTTCCTAAAATGGGCTTGAGCCTAAGTTTGAAAAAAAATATAAATTAACTAATCTTAATCTTGCTAACTTATTATTGAAATAATAATAAAATAATTCAAAATCATTTAAAAACAATGGATTTCAATAATTTCGAACACATTATACATGAATTACTTGGTTAATGTATTAATATTTTATAAAAATTTTGAAAAACTATTAATTCAAAATTTGTGCAGTATTATATATAAAAAAAGGAAATATTGTAAAAATAATTGATAAATGCAAATACAGTACGGCGAAAAGCCACGCCCTCCGCTTCCGCCGTACGCGACGGTTATTGGCGGGCGTTACAGAGGCCGTTTGGACAGTTGGAACCGCCGCCGATCGCCGGAAAAAGATCTATGGAAGCTCTTCGGTTCACTGAAAACCAAAAGATAATAATACGACAAAGCGATCGGAGCGGTTCATTACGGTGCAACACGGTTAGATCCAGGACCATGGCCCGTTACCGCCGTACGAGAGGCGATTTCCGCGCGTCACAGTCGCCGTTTGCACCATTACAAATCGCCGTATGGCGATTTTCCGCGCGACCGCTAATTTCAGAAACGACGTGCGTTTTATTACGAACAAAAACAAAACAATGGAAGCTGCGCATATGGCTAACATGCGCCGCTGCGGATTCATTCGCGACCCGTTACTCATTCGCAATAGGTTACAAACAAAAACACTAAATGCAAACGGTGCCGTTGCGTTGCATTACCTGTGCTTGTGTACTAACGCTTGTGTCCCCTCCAACGCCGAAACCTGAATAGAGAGTTTAAATGAATCCAGTAAGAAAAAATAAAAATAAATTGAAGAAAAAGACTTAACCAAAAACAGAACAAGAAAATACGTACCGGCACGAGAACAGCCGGCTGGCTGAAACGAAATAATGAGCCAAAAAGAGATAACAAAGATCAAAACAACGTTCAAAATTTTGTTTGTTGAGGCCATTTTGAGATAACAAAGGTTAAAGTGTTTGTTCTTCTTTGTTTGGTTTGAAGGAAAGCAAGAGAAAATTTTTTGAGAGAGGTGGCCTGTGAAAGGCCTAGTTATACACCCAGTGGCCGATCGAAAAAAATGTCTTAAAATGTTTATATGACCAAAATGCCCTTACTTTCAAGATCCACGCGATGACGCGAACCTTGACGTGGATATCACATGGCAAAACCCAAAGCGGGTCCACTTCCCCAGCAAACGCCATATACGCGGTTACGCCCTGTATTGATTTTACGACGTTGGTCTTAAATTATAAGCTTTGCCTACTAAGAATAGTAACGTTTCAAAGAAGAATCATGATACACTGCCGATTGTTTTATATTTTGTTTAAGAAACAGGGTCTGCGTATGATGCATCTGGTGCATGCATGCTTCATTTCGATATGACATGTAGCCAATTCTATTGTTACATGTGTGCAATAACAGTTATAAAGTGACCGGTTATTCCGGTAGAATTCACAACAACCCTGATTTATGTGTTAGTGTCCCAAGATGTTAACTACTTGTCACAAGTTTTTTAGTTAGTCTCTTATTGTCTCAAGTGCTGCTTGTAAATGTTCTAAGTAACTTGGTCTCTTGTTGTCTCGGCCAATAAACATCAAGCCACAATTTTATTGAGAAACCCACCCAATATTTGTGCTTTTAGTATGTATAATTCGAGATTAATATAATATCATAGCATAATTTTCTTAAATATATTGTTAATTATAAACAACTATAACAGGATATGGAAGCAAGGGGCTTGGACCTAGTATCAGAAAACTATTGAAGAATATCGAAATTGTATTAATGAAGATGCCTTAGAAGTGGCATAAACACTGTATGCTCTAAGTTAGTGTTAGTATGAATATTATTTCTTAATTTATATGGAAATTGAACTATTGAAACATACATAGTATTGTTAAATAAATAAATAAATATATATATATATATATATATATATATATATATATATATATGTTAAAAAATATATATTTAATGGATGGATAATCTTGCACAAATGATTAGATATATGTTAAAAAATAAATGTGGGTGTAGAGATTTGAACAAAGGTTTCAATGGCTCTAAAACTAAGTGGACATTTGAGTGAAATAAAAATCAAACATTATCTAGAGATCTAATAATTTATTGACATGTTTTAAATTATAATACCTCATTTTCATAGACTTAAAGGCATTGAGGATTAGAGATGGCAACAAGATGGGACTAGCTGAGATTTACTAAACTTGGTCTAATGCCAAATAGTAAATCATGACAAAATTATGTGTTAATACCGTCCGTATGGGATCTTAAATTTTTTTCGGATGACATAAGTTTTCTATTATACGTTATAGATTCTATCACAAACAACATGTCATACTTATATATATATATATATATAATTAAAGCAACTTGTCATATATTTTTGAAAACTTAAATTTTATGACATTCTGGATCCCAATCGGGTTTTTAAACATGACAAACCACAGTCTGAATAGTAAATTAGGATAAAATTTTATCTTAAATCCCATCCTCAACGAGTTGAATCCTTAATCTCAATCAGGATTCAATGAATATGCCAACCTTTTTAAGGAGAAATGTAATGAACAATAAAGTGGTAGACCAAGGAATTTAGAATAAGGGAGGCTTGATTCAATCTGACAATATAAAGACTAAATGTAACAAATGTGCACTATTATATTTGATCAATAGTATAAAATATTTATATTCATAAAAGATATAAATCTTTTAAAAATATTGTAACCCCCTAACAAATTAGTTTTTTTTTTTTTTACAAATTAAAAAAGAGTTATAATCCCGTTATATAAAAGATTATATGGCATCATATAAAAATCTGTAATTGCAATTGTAAAATGGATTGTAATTATTATTTTAATACAAATTTTAATTGAAATTAGAATTAGTCAACAGTTGTAAATGTTGGCATTGTGATTCAAAATTTGGAATTGGAATGGAATTATAATAGCAACTTTAATTGAAGTTATAATTGGAACTGGAATTGGAATTGCACTTGGAATTATAATTGGAGTTGGAATTGTAATTATCAATATAATCAAAGTTGTAATTATAATTGTTACGGCTATTGTAATTGTTCTTGTACAATTGCAACTGTATGTTTAATTTTAATTACAATTAATAATGCAATTATAATTGCGATCGTAATTGCAATTGTAATCACAATTGTATCTTTGAAAAAAATTGTAATTGCAATTGCTATTATAATTATTGTTACAACTACAATTTTATTATTGCTATTGTTATTGTTAGTGTAACAGTTGATGGAATTACAATTACAATTGTTATTGTAATTATTGTTGTAATTGGAATTGAAATTTTAATTGTTACTATTATAATTGGAATTACAATTGAAATTAAAGTTGTAATGGTTGTTTTCATTAAATTTGGAAATTAATAATGAAAATTTGAAATTGAAATTATATATGTAGTTATTGTAATTGCAATTGTAATTTCAATTGTAAGAAAGTGCAACTGAAATTTTAGATCGTAAATATAATTAAAATTGTAATTGGAATTTTTCGATAAACAATTATCCACAAAAATGCCCTCGCCATTTTTCATTTTTGAAAAAGAAAAGAGAAGCAGCAGTAACCAATTTCTTAGAGCAGCACTGCAGTACATTGATTTTCTCCTCTCTTTTTTTTGTTTTTCGGTTGCTTCAACTGGGCCACCACGCGCTGTAGCTGCCAGTTGCCCGCCAACTCTTGATTATTCCAAGACAACCTCCAGCCGCTGATTTGCACAAGGCATCAAATCTAGCGGTCTATATTTTTTCAAAAATATTTTATTACATGCGATCTATCAACAAGGCTCCAGCTATGTTAAAACGATGGTACCGTACCACATTCTGGAACGTAAACTGACTAATAAATTGTCCCAAAAAAAATGCTATTGTTAAATATTTAGTTTTCTAACTTATACAATTCAGTATTTTCAAATGAAACTCAATAATTTTTTAACGTCTCTTACGTATAAATAGCATAAATTTGATGGTCAATAAATCTTATGAGATATCATGTCACAACAATATTTTGTTTTATTAATAATTAAAGCTTAATAATTATATAAATGCAGTTGTTTGATAAATCATTTAGAAATATAAATTTTATATATAAAAAGAGAAATTACCGTATTTTTAGACCCTAGAACCATGCTAAAAGTGATCTTTCCCCTTGGATTCGCAAGCTACGATGTGAACTTTTTTGTCTTCCCACAAGAGTCATCACCTCATAAATCGCTTGGCAACGGTGCTCGCGACAGCTGGTCGAGTGGACCTCCACTCTTGCAAAACAAAGAGAGAATCACATTGCTCTTAGAACTCTAAAACCAATTCATTTAATTTTAATTTAAACAAGAATACGTGGATACACTTGACATGATTCTCTAATTCATGTCTTGACATAGCAATGTATCGCGTAATTTGAGGAGGTTGGGTCCATGCATATACGGCAATTAGATTTGGAGCTTATCATTTCACTATGACCAATGTAATGCCTACTCACTTTAGAATTATTTAATTGAGATGTTTATTTATATATCAATTGTTAAAAAAAAAGTTAATAACTAATAATAAATTAATTAATATCATACATAACATTAAATTATTAGTGACACATCCGTGAGTATTTTAACTAATTATTCAAACTAAATAAGTGCATAGCATTATCATTCTATATAACATAGAAAGTTACTATAATAGACAAGACTATATAATTAAATTAAATAAAAAATTACATTTTTTCTCTCACATTCTTCGTTATTCACTGTATTGTATTCACGCTTGCTATGAATTTTTTTTTTTAACTCACAAATTGAATATATTTTTCCTCATTTACACTTCTTCTAATGGGAGAAAGTTTCAATAAATTTTCAATACATTTGGATAAAAGCTTATTTCTGGTTGAATTCCTCTTCATTCCCACCATCTAATCGCATCACTTCCAATTTTTTTGAATTGGATAATGAATTCTCTTCCCATTTAGTAGGCTTTCTTCTATATAAGAAAATGAGAAAAAAAAAAAAACCATGCAAGAACTGTTACAATTACTTGAATTTTTATTTATTATAAATATATATGTAATTTTATTATTAGTTGTTTATTTAAATTTTTTAAGGGTATTGCTCTAGACGCATGAAATATCAAGGGGAACACAGCTACTAAAAATTAAAAATAAGAAGTTTAAGAATTTAGGATAAAAAGTGATGGGTAAAAGTCTATAAATGAAGAAGAAAAGAATAAAGAAATGGAGAAACGATGTGAAAATAAAATGAATGAGAGAAATTGTAATAATTTAGCTTAATAAAGTGGGTTTGCAATGCAAAACTGTATGTTCTAAATTTTAGAAATGTGTTTATTAAGTAAATGCATAGAATGAATAGTTTAGTGGGTTCAAATAGTCCAATTCTTTTAATATTTATCTAATTTTCATCTTAATTTATCATTAAAGTCCTTGCTAAATTTTAAAAATATAAAAAAATGTGAGATATTAAAGTTTAGAGACACATGTTTTGGTTTTCACTTTACTTTTTTCAATCTAAAATCTCTTTCTTTCTCTGCAGTAACTCCATTCCATTACCATTATTATCACTCATGACTACATTGTTGTTTGTTTCATTTTTTCTAAATTGAAAATTTCAGGGTACATAAAATAAATTGGAAAAATAAAACACACGTTATTTTTACAAATTGTAGATTGTATAACACAATTTGTATTCAATGCCTCGAAATTTAATCGAATAAATTAGTTTAATTGAATGTAGTGAATGAATTGATGTCCAAATAGGATGGGAGATCAAATACTATATTGAACTTTTGGATATAACTCCATAATAATTAATTAATTAACTAATTACTTAATTAATTATAAGAACTTTATGCTACATGCATTTGTAAAGTTGCCTTTGTATTGACTGGCCACGCATGGAAGTTAAATAGCAGCACACATTTGTAGCCCGTTCGTAGAAGACTTATTTTACTGGAAAGCAATTTCAGAAAGTAAACGACTTTAGTAATAACTCCACTTTATTTAAAGAATTTTCGGCAATCCAAAGTTGCAGCATTCGAAGGTTTTGGACTTTTGATTGATTTCATTTAAACGATATTAATATAAATATTTTAAAAGACATTATTTAAGTAAGTAACTTTTATATTTATTTTTAGAAAACATTTTGCCATGTTGTGAATCTCTACAAGGCCAAAACAGTTCATCACAACCATAATAATGTTGTGAAAACTTAATTTTTTATGCAAATATTACTATTCATGTTTTATTATACTATACTCAGTTGTTACTTGTCAATCAATTATACCATTTACTAGCAAGTTTTCACTGGCAAAATATGAAGAAAATATCAATTTATTTGGTCAAGACTACCGGATATAATGTTACATGCTGCATGTTATCGACGTGATCATCAACCGCACTCATAAAGATAAATGACACATAATTACAAATTCACCCTCAAATGTGCAATTTTTATAAGTAAATGCACAATCCATCAACGTACACGACAATTGATCATAAAGCAACGTGGCAGAAAGCATCAAAAGAGAAGTGCAAAAAATCCGGAGTACCAAAATTACATAATACGTACGGCCAACTGTTCAATTACGAGTAATTGATGAAGTCAATCAAGCCCCTTCATCAAATCTAAAACCAACAATTATTTTTCGATACAATGAAAGATTGTGACAAGAAATATTGACACGAAGTGTGCAGTTAGCCTGCAGTTAGTTATTTAATGGGCAAGATTGTGTGTGGGTGCAGTCACAATTAACGAGGCCGTCGAGATTTTTGTGTTTACTTAAAAAAAGGTTTGCCTTAAGTGTTCAAAATGGAGACGGTGAATAATTAATTTAAAAGGTCAAAGACTTTAAAAGATAAAAAATATAAGCGTGACGAAGAAGAATCTTGCTCTTTCTGGAATTAATCTGGACCGTCAAACACATGCATGCAAGACATTCTCACGTCCCAACCCCAACCGGTGTCTGAAGTTGGTGGGGGCTACTAGAGAGCCGTCCAAAAATTTATTTTTTATTCTCTGCGTATCGTCCTTTTCCTTTGTACCAAAAAGGCGCCGCAAAAGTCATATGAGACCATGGTTTGGCAGCTTTAGACAAGGGAAATAATTCTATATGGTACCTCAAAAACAAGTGAAAAAGATTGGCACAAAACATTTAACCACTCAAGATTCCATGCAAATCAATCCAATTCAGCTGATAGTTACCTCATCTGCGATAGCGATGAGCGCCGAGTCAGTAGTACGTATTTGAGGTCTATTAGCCATGCTGCGTAGATTAATTCTGCAAAATCCGAACAAAAGGCACCAAATTCATGAATAATACCTTCATAATATGCACTAAATACACACGACAAAACCATTCTACCAGCTACGAATAAGAGTACCTTGTGTCTTTTACACAGCTTTGGTTCTTTTGGATATGAGATATTATTATTTAGTTATGACTAGAACCTTGGAGAAGCATTATCTCTTAATCCTGCTTCGCTACCTTCAAAACGCGCCGTTTTTACTTGCTCTCCATTATTGTTTTTTAACTACTTGCCAGATGCCAGCCAGGTGAAAGCTCCGCACGGATGCCGTTTTGTTTGTAGGAGAGAAAAGTATAGTAGAATTACAAGAATTATTTATTACTAACTGAATTTTGAATCTTTCTGTGCTCGCGTTGCTCACTGGGTATATATTATGAGTGAATGAAGATTTTACTTTTTGAGTTACTAATTTTTATCAAAAGTTAATCTGAATACAGTAGGCTTTTGGGCAGCATCAAGTTTATTGGGCTTGCACTTAGATTATTGATTCATTTATTTATTCGTTAAACAAGTTATATTCACGTGGAGCTTATTTATTTACGATAAGAATTCGTTTAATTAAATTAGTTATTTTATATTTATAATTTTAAAATTTCAAAACAAAAATTTGTCCAGGTTCAAGGTATTTCGCAATTAATTGACAAAAAAGACAAAAAAAGAAAAGTACAGTACCAGTCCCCGGATCCCAAGGTGTTTTTTTTCTTTTTTTATTTTTCTTCAAATTCGAATCTAACGAATCGGATTCTATCTAAATTCAATTTGATTAGTTTATTAGTTTTGTTTAAAAAAAATTAATGAATCAAATCATTAATTAATCAAAATCCGAATTCTACGAGTCCATGCGCAGGCAAGGAATGCGCTAATCTCGTAACGCCCACACTCCTCCTAACCGTCAACAGAAGCAAGTCCAACTGCTTCGTGGCCCGACCGACATCCTTTCGGGAAAAATAAAATAAAATAAAAGACCGACGCTTCAGGTCCCACCGAGGACAGCCCTTCACATTCTTCTTACACGTGTCAGTTGTTCTCTCGGTCATATCCAGCAACACCATCACATCTCAGATCTACAACAGCGTGAATGAGCGATTTATTAATTTTGGAAAAACATTCCGGAACGTATTGTAGAGTTACTAGGGCTTATTATAAACACAGATACAATAATAGCACATTGGACTCAACCTTTATTTCCTGCTTATTTTCTCCCTGATTTTCATTGCAATTTTTCCTCAAACCAAACACTATTTTTAGCTTCTTTGATCAATCAATGGCATCAAAGAACAAAATTGTCAACTGGGTTTGGCTCATTTTCATTAGGCAAGCCAGCTCCGTTCGTGGTGGTAGACTTTTTTTTTTGTATTTTTATTTATTTATTTAGCTTTGGCCTTTTTACTTTTGTAGTTTGTTCTTATTGGGGTCATGTTTCACAAAGTCTCAGTCTCAGTATAAGACAGATAAAAGTTAGTTGATTTATCATTCAGAAATTGACACTTCAGTTGACAGTGGTAGTCCATCATGAAGATATGCTGCATTGACTTGGTGGAACTGTCACATTTTTTATGTGTTCATTCTTTTCTTTTCTCCCCGAAAAAAATAGAAAAAAAAAAAAAGATTTCTACTCTTCTTGCTTTTCGAATTAATAGGATGAGTTTGACAAAGGAAGCAGTGGCCCAGGCACAGGCTCAGCAGGTGTTTTGGGTGCGAGGTGCAAGACAGGTGCCATCAGCACCCAACCCCTTCCACCACCATGGCTTCGGCAATCCCGCACCACCTCCACCTGAATCTCGAACTTGAGCTTTGCTCTCTGCTTTGCCTCTAAGTAGCTACCAATCAATCATTTCTATATAATCTTATTACCATCAGTCTTAACTTGTTCGTAACTTTGCTCTCTGCTTGGCCTCTAAGTAGCTACCCATCAATCATTTCTATATAATCTTATTACCATCAGTCTTAACTTGTTCATAACCGGAGCCGAGGGTTTGTGTTCTTTTGTTCCTAGAAATTATAGCTCTATAGAGGAAGAATATGCTTGCAGAATCTCTGTACAAAGAAGTTTAATGAGAAATCCTCCCACTTAAAATGTCACCTTTTAATGTCTGTCATGCAGTATAATTGCATAATAATGATCTGAAGCTCTCTCTTTTTCAATGGAAGAGAGCTCTATAATTATTGAAGGAAGAAGATCACAAAAAAGGCAGTGAATTGGCACATCAGGCGAGCCTAACAAATTGAATCATTTACATTAAACTGCCAGGCCTTCATTTGTTCTGAGACCAATGACTTGTAAAACAGAAAATGAAATATGTTCACAAAACTTACAGGTCTTGAAATGCATGAATGACAACACCTTCACTGGCATAAGACAATTGGCAAGAAAATGTTATCCACCAAGGTCAACAATGAGCGAGACATCTATGCAGCCCCGAACGTAACAATTGAACAGTAAGCTAAAAATAGGTCAGAGAGAACTTTGCCACGGATGGAAGATCAAAGTATAAATATTCACAAACTATGCCCCAAAGTATTTGAGCAAGTCGTCATCAAAGTCATCAACTATAATGTCATCCAAAGAGCCCTCCATCCATGGCATGCTATCCAGTGGAGATCCAAATTGATGATCAAAAGTTCTCTCTTGTTCACTGTGAAATGTGTCGTTTATATAATGGGGCAATTCTCCTCCATTAGTAGCAATCTCATTTTCATTTCTGTGAAATGCTGGAACATGAACTCCACCAACTTCTGGCCTAATCTGCGGTACATTTGTTTCAATCTGACTATGCTGCCCATCATTACCGTGCCCAAACTCAAATGATGGATTGTAGAAATTGCAAGTATCAACGTGCTGCAATTCAGTATTTTGCATCATTGGATAAACTGTGGGTCTTCCATCCACATACATGCTCTGAGCAGCCATTATATCGACAGAAGGAATAGCAGAAAAATTGTTGAACTCAGATGCTGAAACTTGGGAGTGGCCATCAAAACCTCCCTCAACAGGCCTCAATGCAGTCACTGAATTGTTTTGTTCCTGCTTACCTTGCATGTTATAATCAATCAACAATACATCGCTATGGTTTATATCAGGCAAAGTTTTTCTTGATTCATCATGTTGATGCTCATTGAGAGACTCTCCACGTTGTTGATCAGCACTACTGGATGTTACACGAGGTCTTTTTGCCCTTCGTCTTTTTTCTGGTCGTTCTTTGTCTTGAAGTGAATGGATAGTTGCGTTGTGATGGATAATTACTGGCTCCACGTCTACAGGTCGATTTGTCCTGTTATCTTTGGACGAGACAGAACCCACAACATCATCAATGCCATCAACATCATAGTCGCTATCACTGCTAATAGCTGGCTGCTGCTTATTACCATGAACTCCTGGAGGCACTTCAGTAATCCCAGAAGTTCCATTGTCGCTGCTAGGCTGTCGAATAAGAGATTCCTCTCGGCTCAAAACCCCCAACCAAATTGCACTCTCCTTGGCCGTCATCTTATCTTGTAAGCACTTTGATTGGCGCACGTGTCTCCTGATCTTCGCAATATCAGGTGACATATGTTTTATTACAGCTGTTAACACTCCAACTTTCCACATCTTTTTCAGGTCATGTGGCTTTTTATAGGGAGGAATCTGACCCTTCGGTAGCCCTAGTTTTTCCCACCAATCTTCATTGCCGGTTGGCCACCAAGGAGGCGGAACTCCTTTCTCCAATGGGTACTTCCTTTGAGGGGGATCACAATGTTGCATCAAAGAAGACAACAGAGACCCTAGAGTTGCATCTTGTAGGTCTTGTAGAATGCTCTGCGAGTTTCCATTTCGATTATTATTATCAGCCTCACTCATGGCTAAACACTCTGCTTCATACTTCGCTATGGCTGCTGGCCCATTCTTATCAAATTTCACCTTTTCCTTCCACCAAGCTCTAATATTATCGGATGAACCACTGACTGGCTTACCTTTTTCAGGAATGATTCCATACACAAATCCGCGAGCTTTGCAGACCTCCATTAACTTCAACATATACTTAAGAATTCCATCTTGGGCCCTTGACATTTTCTTCCTCCGAGCTTGATCAGTAGTTTGCTTGGGTTTTTGCTTCTCTGCAGCTTGTTGGGCTGCAAGCTTCTCTTTCTCCTTAATCCTCTTAAGTTTAATACGATCTTTCCACATTCGCCTTTCCAACTCCTCCGATTCAATCTCTTCATCGCTAACATCTTTCTCCGCTAAATTTCCACACCTTTCATCAACTTCAATATCCGAGCTGCCACCCACGGTTTCCACAACAATCAGAAGATGCCAATTCAACAAAATCGATAACTATTATCTATCTCTAATGGACAATTCATTAAATTGAGCTCAACCATTTTTATGGTAATAATTATTTCAAATTGAACTAAATAAAGTAGTCGAAGAAACCTCTCGCCGCACTTACTCAGTCAAGTGATTGTTCAACAATCACTCGCTCAAAAATCCAATTCATTTACTTTTCCTACATTTTCTCACATAAAAACTAATAAAACCAAATATGATCTCATATATTCTCACAAACAATCATCCTATCTTTATTAAAACAAAACCCATATCACAAATACTTTCTCTATATTGACGTAACTGAAACTCTTCAAAATCAGATCAACAATCAATAAGAATTTCAAAAACTCTATTCCTATTCCCAGAAACAAAAATGGAACCATGTGAAAAAAATAATAATTTCAAGAAAAATAACAGGAATCATACGAGTCTTACCAAATATCAGCTCCAATCTCCTCAAGTTCACCCATGAAAGAACTGATCAAATCCTATAACTCTCCAAAAACCCTAAAAATCGATTTTTTTTTTTTAATCTATAATCGGCAAAATTCAAAATATTTTTTTTAGAAGATGACAAAATTAAAGCTGGGCAGCGATAGATATGAATCGCCCCAAGAAAAATTACGGACCCAACAAGGGATTTTGCCAGAAAAAACGATTTCGTAAATTTATTGCGAAATTAGGAAAAACGTTATAACGTTTTGGTCCCCGTACTTTTGTGTTTCTGAAATGACAGTGTTTTTCTATTTTGTGTTATTTAAATGGAATAGGTTCCTGTGAGAATTTATTTTCTTTGTTTTTATATTAGGCCATAATTATGTATTTCTAAGCTTATACAAATTGGGTTATAAGTAGGTACTTTTGTGAGTTTATGTGTTGTAAATAATTTTAAAAGAAACGCCAAATAATAAATTTTTATTTATACAGCATAATTACAAAAATATTTAATGTATTTATCTATAAAATTATATTCAGCATAAAATAAGATTAAAAAGTGTCTATAGAATTATAAAAATTATATCATATCTAGATTTAGTATTAAGTCAAAAAATAATTTAATTTTATTCAAATATAATTATTAAATTTCCAATGTTAAGCTGAAAGAAAAGAAAAAAAAAAGGCTTTTAAAGTATCGAAATGGCCGAATGTAAATTAGAATAATTTGGTCGAGTGATCAGCGGTGGTTACTTACACTTAGGGATCTATTTGACGCATATGAAAAAAATTACGTAATTATTGTAAAAACAAACAAAACTGACAGGGATCTATATGTTATTATAAAAAGATTAGAGATTGTGCGGCGGCCAGCAGGAGTAACTAGTGGGTGAATACATGTCAGACTTGGCCACTTGGGATTAGGAGTAATCACCTGTATTCATCCCCATTGGATGCTCACTGAGCCTTACCTTATTGGGGTGTTATTGATTTGTTGTCCTTTTTAATAAATAGAAACCAATCAAACCATCTCCCTCGTAAAAATTCTCTCTCACCAAATGATCCATCTTTTATTTAAATAAATGTAACTACGTAAATAGCATTTGATAATTAAAAATATAATAAATAGAAAAATCTTAATTATACACACATAAAAAAGAAAAAATACAAATCAATAAAAACAAATCTTTTAATTTTCATTTATACTCCGATTATCAGATCATCCCTTGTAAAAATTGGTACTAAATTTATGAGAACAATAATTTGGCCTTTTTGATAACTGTTTCACATCGTCGTCACGTTTTTCGTTTTTGTTATAATCTTGAGACATGTACAGGTGCATTGTATCTGGTACGTAAATTAGGAAGTCCAAGCTGTAAATAATCACCGTGACCAATTTATACATGTTCCGGCTGGGAAGCCAGATCACATTTTATTGTTATTCACTTTTTTTATTTTTATTTTTTTCACGTTAATTAAATTTCTTGAATTACATGACCTATTTTACTAGGTACTTAACACAAACTTGAAAAAAATGTAATAAGATTGGATTACGGAAGAATTCCCTTCTTAGAGAAATGGTATTATTTTTTATTATAGTGATGATATTGTCACAAACTCTTGTATAAACTTATCTTACATATATTGATTTGGTATTAATTTATTAGTTGAATAAAAATATAAAATAACAAAAATAAATTATGCGGACTAAGAGATATTAATTTAACCAATTTTATCATGTCACATAAATTTGTACAAAATAAATTTGTATAAGAATTTATAATCATATTAACATAATTTTTTAAGTTAATTAACATTTGTTTTAGAACCTTTTTGTGTCTTCGAAAAGTTGACAAATCTGGGTTAAAAAAATCAAAAGACAATAAAAAGACAAAAAAGTACCTAAATCTTTAAACAAAGAAACCATTTTATCTTGTTCTTATTTAATCTTGGGTACTCGGGAGGGAAAAAGGAATAAAAATAAAAATAAAAATAAAAATAAAAATAAAAACTGAAAGAGATGCTAGAAAAAAGGACGATAGTAAAGGAAAGCTCAAATGAGAGTGACGGTAAAGGAGAGTTAAAAAAATAATGGCTTCAATTTCTTGAGAAAATTGTACAGGTTAATTATTCTAATTTTATAATTAATTTTCAGTATTATTTTGTGAATACCTCATTTATTATTAATTTTTTAAATAAGTAAATCTATCTCTAATCAGTTACAATATTTTAGAGATTTCAATTATTATCTCTACAACTTACCTATAACTGCTATGTTAGATAAACATGTATTCATTAATATTTATTAAATTTTCATCAACTATATAATCCCATCCCTCTATACACATTAATAACGGACTGATGCCATAGTTATAGATAAACATTCATATCAATTGGAGCCCCAATGCTGGGATTATAATTGAGATTCCCACACAAATTTTTGAACTAACCGACAAAGGGTAATTATGTAATCTTATTTCACCTAACCTGTAGTTAAAAAATTCGCCTCCTATTTGACCATTACATTTTGAGTAATATTTAATGTTCCCCTTTTATTTTTTTTAATCTTTTACTTAAATAATGCCACTTGGGCCAGTAGCCCAGTGGTGAGCCCTTATGAGGGCAGGGGTTCGAGTCGCCACAGACTCAAATATTTCCATCAATTAAGCATGATTGAATGGAACTCATTTATAAGTCTCTCCCTTGCGGAATGCGAGTGGAGATAGACATCCCTCCTCTGTGAGGGGTATTTGTCTGGGCAAGTGCTTCATAGATATTAATGTAATATTGTAAGTCCCAGTTGTATTTATCTACTGTAATAGCAGGTGTAAATATCTGTTGTAATAACAGTCCTGATGTATAATCAGATTCAAAAAAAAAAAAAAAATCTCTTACTTAAATAACAACCGAAGTCATCAACCTGTACTTAAACATAGGTGAAAATTGAATAACCTACATAAAAATATCTATCTTTATAGTCATCAATTATTAGTTTTTTTTTTTTTCCCTTTTGAGCATCCGTAAAGAAAAAAAAAAATTAAGAGAGTGAACATAACTTAAAAAAAAAAAAATACCTCTTATATTTCTAGAAAGGCTGACTATTTATTGAAAACAATTAACCAGCCAAATGTTACATTTTGATCTAAATTTGGGGTATCTAGCTAGCAAATCAAGCTAGCCAAAAGCCCCTTAGCTTGACCTAACAATTTCTTCTTTCATGGCCAAAGAGAGAGCACCAAGACTCCCTCCATTTTCAACTCTAACCCCAGGCATTGCCACTGCTCTGCTCCCCACAAATCCCCCTTCACCAATTCTTATTTTCCCGAACTTCACTTTCGCTCCATCACCTTCGTAAATGTGCCCAAATAACAAAGCCTCTTTGCCCACACACCCGCCATTTCCCTGAATTTCAACCATTTCGGGATTCAACACTGCCCCCATGCTGTCCACATAAGCCCCTTGGCCCAATTCAACTTCGGAGCCCATTAGTTTCATCCAAGCCACAAACAAAAATGATCCACTTGTCATTTCAACAAAATATTCACCGACCAACGTTCTAATTGCCTGCCATGCTGTGTCCATGAACACCCCCTTGCTCCAAATTTGTACACTCTCACGTTCTTTCTTTTTTCCTACAAGTACCCATTTCGCTGCTGCACACGCCAATGCTGCCAAAATACCTGAAGATACCCAAAAGAATGGGAGCAACCAATGGAGGGGGAGGTTTTTTTTTTCTTTCAGGAAAAGAGTCCATTTTAGAGGAGTGAAGATTACTAGGCCTATCAGGAAATAAGGCAAGACTGTTTGTAGCAATGGCTGAGCAAAAATGGACCATAAAGTTTGATACCAGGTTCTTTCCAGAGTCACTTTATGTTCCGGCTTTTCCTCCAGGGTGCCTGCCATTGGACAGCCTGAGAGGTCTACTTTCACATCACTTTGCTCTAGGAAAATCCTCCAGGACTCCGGAAGTGGCTCACCATTTCGGAGATGTTGGCATATTTCATAGACTAATGAACGGCCGTGATCAATTGAAGCACTCTGAGAGCTAGATGTTGCTGGAATGACATCAATTTCATTGCACTTAATATAAGGATTAAATTCAAGCTTTTCTGATTCTTCCCTGGAGAGATTTTGATCAATGCTTATCTCTCCCACGTCGATGTATGGGAACTCTGCCTCATCCCATGGCTTGGTGCAGTCTAGTGCAATGTCCTGCATAGCTTCGTCCTGTGGGACTGGCCGGATTTGCAGCTGGAAAATGTAGCGAACGCCAGAGGGAGAACTTACACGGCGTTGGAATTCATCGGCAAGGAAGAGCAAAGGCCTAGTGTCATTATCATCTCGTGGAATTGCTCCTGTTTCTGGCGGGAGAATCCCTCGAGGCCCAACCTTACCAGAATCTTCACCAATGGATTCATCATAAGGTCTCAGCTTGAATTTTACATACATTTCCTGTCCATCTGTGAACCTGAAAAGTCTGCAAATGTTTGAGTAGTAATGCAGCTCGGCATACGAGTCAGATAGCCTGAGGGATTTCCAGACAGCATCACGTATGTGAGGAACTCGCTTCACGTGCTGCTCTCTTGCAGCAAGTCCACACACCAGCCATGTTGCAAAGTCTCCAATTGTGCGGGCATAGAATGCGTTGCCTGTTTTTAGTGTCAAATCAAGTAGAGAGGAGGTGTCACCATTTTGATCTGAAAGTATTCTGATTGCTGCACCGCGAGCATCTATCCTTGCATCATCATCAGCACTCAAGCTGTTGCTGTGCCGAATTATGACAGGGTAACATTTTCCGGGATGGAAGATTTTGTGATCTGGCAAGCCTTGAATATTGTCATAGGTCTTCAATTGTCCCTTCCCACTTACACCAATGCGGTGGAAGTATCTTGATTTAACCTTTAAAGTAGTGGCAGCCAAATTTGCCGACAAGTTGCCTACAATTTTCTTGTATTTCGTGTCCATTTCTTCTATCCTCTCATCCAAAGCATGCATTGTGTTCTTGATCATGACTGGAGATTGAGATCCTATGTAAATGCCTCCTCTTTGGAGAACTGAATGCATTGGAGCAACTGAAAGTGCACCGAGAATTACATCTCTTGAAACAACTGAATTTGGCAGGACTAGGCTTTGGCTACCAATTACTGAATTGTCCTGTACCTCAACTTTCCCAAAAATAAACCCAATAGAAGAATAGAAACCAGGAATTATCCGGCTAAAGTCACCAAGATGGACCCCAGCACCAAGTGTAACTTGTTGTGGACACGAAACTGGATTGATGGCTCTGATCGAACAATATCTCCCAATCTTTGCACCCAAAAGGCGTAAGTAGATACAGAATAATTCTGTTCCAGAGAGAAGCTTGGCGAACCGTAGGTGGCAAGCAATGGTAATTCGGTGGCAGAGCCAAGCCTTCAAGTGGGTTTGCTTTTCTTCCTTTTTACGAGCGAGAACGTGGGTCAAAATGCATGTGAGGTAGCTGAGTACTAGGCCATGAAATAAGTAAGCAACGGCAGTTGAAAGAGCGAAGTAAGCTGCGTTTGCAGGAACACTTGCAAACATGGTGGCGTATGCAATGATGGTGAATGGAAGCCAGTGGAAGGCTCCGGATATGCAAAGAAATGCAAAGTGCCGCGGCGAAGCAGGCTTTTGAGATAGCCAAATGTAGAGGAAGTAGGTAATGGCTGCTGATAGAGTGCTGAGGAAACTGACTATGTAGATGCCTATGAATTGGTGAATGGCCTCGTCTTGAGTTCTGTTATTAGAAATTTTCGAAACTGCACCACCCTGAAATGACAGCGGAAAACATAAGGTATGCTAATTTTATAACTTCAATCCCGAGAAAAAAGGAGTCCATAGCCCATACATGTATGTAACAAGAAGAAAACAATTTATGATAATTCATGAATCTAATTATGTAGAGAACGCTAAATTAAAAGAAAATGCCAATAGTTAAGTAGAAGTTTTTTTTTTTTTTTTTTAAAAAAAACTTACCTTTTGAACATAGTTAGCGTTGGTGGATTTGAGAATAGGTTTGCCTCCTTCACTCTTTTGCAAGGGTGCTACTTCAGCTTCTTCTCCGATTACACTTCCTTTTTGGATCACAGCATACGGCCCAACTGAAACTTTTCGAGCAATTTTAATTGGATTAAAGCTCAAGACTCCATTCTTTACCTCATGGCTCTGAATTAGAGCCCCTTCTGAAATCACAGCTCCATCTCCAATTGAAACAAGAGATGGGTCTGTTATATCGACAGTGTCAAGCAACACTGATGATCCAAGCTTGGCTCCAAGCATCTCAAACCACCAGTTTAGGAATACTGTTCCTCTTAAATAAACTGCAAGAACTTTAGAAGAAACTTCATGGACCTTGTAAAGTGCCCACCATTTAACGAAATCAGCTGACCAGATGGAAATTTCAGGATTCAATGTATAGTTTGGTCTCAAGAATGAATTTCCAAAAATAGTTATGGAAATGCAAGTATTAAATATGCAAAGGATCCAAGCAAGAGGTGCAAAAGTCAGGGAGAACATATAATTCAACCAAGGACATTCATCCAACAGTGTCTGTGGGGCTGAGACCAAAGTTGTAAAAGCATAAACTGATAGATAAGCAGGAAGTATCAGCATAACTGAGACATAAACAAGAGCCAGGAGTTGGAAAATCCAGATACCGCATTGGCAAGCTGTTGAAACTTCCATATCAAACTCATCATAATCTGTCTCAGGCTCTGGTGTAAATGATGAATCTGTCATGAGTTGAGGCTGAGACTTCATGACAAGATTCTCCGAGAAGCTTGCCAAGTCTGCAATGCAGGTTGCTGTGAAGATATCAACTGCTCCAACTGGAACTCCTAGGAAATCTGAGAGTTTCTGAGCTGCTCTGACCACACCAATTGAATCAATTCCATAAGACACCAAGCTATCAGTGGCAGAGATTTTGGTAATGGGAATCCCTGTCTGCTCCGAAACCAGTCCTTTTAGGAATTCCACAATGTCTTTGTTACTCATTTTTTCGCTTGCCACAGGAGAACTCACAAGTTGAGGCCTAGGCGTTTTTCCCTCTTTACAAGTGCCAGTAGTGAATGACCTGGTCAATTTCCTTTTTGTGAAAAGTGGTTCTGGTACTTCATTTAGAGCTCCATCAACAAACTGTTTGAGGCATTCAAATCTCTTGATTTTCCCTGATGTTGTTTTGCTTATGGTCCTAGGCTTGATCAGCTTGACAGAAGCAACGATAACACCATGCTCTTCTGCAATACGAGTTTTAATATTTTCAATGACATACTTACCAACAGGCTTACCATCTCTAACTTCCGCAATCACAACCAAGCCAACCTGATCAGAACTATCTGAAACTGAAATTCCTTTCGTTGATAGGACTTCCTCTGGCACACCAATGACAGCACAGCAACCTGGGCGTATATGTTCAGAGGAGCTCTCCACGGTCTTTTCAACATCACCTGAGTAAATGTTCCTTCCTGCAACAATAATAAGATCCTTGATTCTTCCCGTGATAAAAAACTTTCCATCAGTAATTCTTCCAAGGTCTCCAGTTCTTGTATATTTTCTTCCGGGGTTATTTTGGAGTTCATTTCTGAAAGTTGTCTGGCTAAGCTCTTCTCTACCCCAGTACCCAACTCCAGCACTGGGGCTACTGATCCATACTTCTCCTTCCTTTCCAGGCTCTTCAATCTCTTCAGTAGTCTCCGGATTTACAATTCTGATGTCAACATCTGGATCATTTTGATCTACATACCCACAACAGACTCTTCCTTGCCAGTCAAGAAATATAGGCTCCCCTTGTCCATATGCACAGCTGACAAATACACAATTTTCGGCCAAGCCATAACCAGGAGCCATCACCTCTTGAGAAAGGCCAAAAGGACTAGTCAACTCTACAAATCTTTTCACTGTTGTTTGCCTTACTGGTTCAGCAGCAACCATAAGGAATTTCATTGAAGAAAGATCAAAACTCCTAACCTTGTCCTTGTCAGATTCCAGTCTTCTAACCATGAGCTCGAAAGCAAAGTTTGGGCCAGCACTGTGAGTAGCCCGGTATTTGCTAATGGTTCCAAGCCATAAAAGTGGGTTCTTGACGAATGTCAATGGGGAAAACAATATTGCTGTGCTTCCGCCAACCATAGCTGTAAACAGTCCGCCAATTAGCCCCATGTCATGGTATTGAGGAAGCCAGCTGACTAATACTGTCTTTGAGGTGCTCTTGTATCTCTTTCGCATTAACTTTACATTATGAATAAGCCCACCATGAGTTATCATTACTCCTTTAGCGTCACCAGTTGATCCTGATGTGAACTGAAGAAAGCAAAGATTGTCCGGCTGAGAGTCAGTGAAGCAAACTACATTTTCTGCAAGCAAGTTTTTGGAATTCTTGACCCAAGAATCTGTGTGCAGCCATGGTAGATTTGGCCACTGAGCAGTGGCTTCGCCATCTTTTCTAACCAATGAGATCAGACTCTTCACAGATCCTGCTCGAACTGCTGAATGATAGCCAATGGTTGATAAAATTGCCACTGCAACACATGATTTAGAGATGTTTTCAATCTTCAAAAGTGCTTGGCCACCTCTTTGCAAGGGGTCTGGAGGAAGAACTGGTACTGGTAAGACTTTAGCTCTCAAGCAACCAAAGAAGGCATCAATGAAATCCAAACCCGGCACATAGACAAGAAGAACCCTGTCCCCTGGCTTGATAACTGGTTTTCGGTTTGTCAAGAGCTTATGTGCAATGCAAGAAGCGTTCGCATGAAGTTCTTCATAAGTCCTCTGGCTCACCGCTTTACCTTCTTCATTAATCCAAGTATAGAGAGTTTTCTTTTGAGTAACTCTATGAGTTCCCCAGTGCTTCAAGTAACCATCAAGACTTGACAGTTCAGGAAACTCAACTCCTGGCAGTTCTTCTAATTCTTTGAAATTCCTAGCCCAGTTATCTGATTGCAATGGGAACAAATTCTGCAAGCACATGTTATTAGATATTAGCCTTTGAGCAACTAATATCGTAAACGTCAATCTTCTCAATATTTAGGAGGAAAAATTACCTTTACATATGGAAACTCTGGCATGGAATAATTATTTGCGAAGTGCTTGCACATTAGAGCCATGGAATAGGATGAATTTCTCTCTGTAAGTTCAAATGCCATAAGTCCACCTACATAGTAAGTGTTCCTCTGACCTTGAAGTTCATACTCCAATCTCTCATAAAATCCGTCCTTCATATCTGAAGAAAAACAGAAGAATTATTTTCCAACTTCTAGTAGGAGCTAATGATTGAAGTAGCTAACTGAGCTCACCTTTGCTGCTAACATGTGGAAAGTACTTGAATCTTCTCTGTAGCACCACATTCTCAATCACTGCCCCCATATTTTTAACTGTCCTGATTGCAAGCTCAGTGACAGTTGGTCCCGTGATATCATCAGAGTTTCCGTATGACCAGAATAAGAATATGTCAGTGTCTGCAAAGAATTTTTGCATTGCAACAGGATGTCCAATTGTTGCAGGATCCTCCATATATTCGCCAAAGTAATAAAAGCCAACTGGCAAATGTTCTAGGCCAGTAATCTTTAAGACAGTGGTGTAGTAGTCAATTGTTTCGACTTTGCTGAATATTTCCTTTTCAAGCTCATCCATATCCATTATTTCCGTTTCAGATTCTGTGTTCAGAATTGCAGTCAGACAAAACAGAACGAATTTACGAGTATACGAGTTATTTTTAAAATCAACAAACCTGTTGGCTTTGAAGTTGGTGATCTGTAAAATTTTCCATTCCTTACAGGAAAGGCTCCAGAGATGATGATCTTATCAAACTCCATAACTTCACAGTCACCATTAGAATGTTTGACATCAACGCTGACAGTAGTAGATTCGCGTTTGATTGCTAGTACTTCAGTATCGCAGTAGACTTCAGTTGGAAGATGTTTGCTGAGCTTCTGCCAAAGACTTGTGTATCCACCTTTAAAACGCCGAATTTTTCCAGCCATGGAAGTCCTGGTGAATTCATGAATGTAGGCATAAGGCATGTCTTGAACAAATCCATAACCAGAAGCAGTATATCCATAAGCCACAGATTTCGGAACAGATCTGAATCCGCGATCTGCAAGGTAAGTTGGAGTTAAGTCCGAAGCCAAGTCACTCACTGCATGAACCCCAATTCGACCAGACTCCTTTGCCTTGTCCTGTAAGTAAGCAACATGGATTGTTACACTCGAGTGTTGAGCTATAAAATCTGGTGAAATTTTCAAGTCTGTTCACAGTAAGGGAAACTGACCTGTAGCTCCAACGTCAATGAGATAACCGACACATAGTCTTCAGCAACTTTGATGTCCTGAAACTCCCCAGTTGAGCCATCAATGAGTGCAAGTTTGTGTGAATCCATTTCTTCTAGTTCAGCCCCGGCCTCTTTTGCGAAGTGAAAGATAACAGGTGCACTATTTGCCGCAAGCACTTGACCGCCCAGATCATAAATCCTTCCTGTTTATAGTTATGCTTAGACAGTTAACGTACCTTGCAACTATAAGTGATAGATACAAAGTAAAAAATAATTGTTCATTTTGTACCTTCAATTTCAACTGATTCACACATGCCTCCAACGGTATGATACTTCTCTAACAGAGTCACATTTCTGTAGCCAAGTTTTGCCAGTGCATACGCAGTTGATAAGCCACTTGGACCGCCTCCTACTATCCCAATTCTCGTGTTCACGGGCAGGCATGGATGCAGCTTGGAAAATTGGTCATCTATTGATTTTCCAAGGTCCATTTTCTGTACGGTTTAAGCCTCCTATAAGCAGTGCCTATTGAGTCCAACTCCCATCAATAAGCATAATGCATATTCTTCTCTGTTCTTTTAAGGGCTATGGTTTGTGCAAACACAAAACAGTTTTAAAGACTAAAGCTTATGGTTTATAAAAATGCTACTGACACTTCAGAAAGGTACCCCATTTAACCCCAGCAGCACCAAATAACTTACAACTAGAACTTCATCATTCTCACAACAAAAATCAATTTATAACAATGAGATTAAAAGAATTTTTTTAAAATAAGAAGATTAATGGGGAACACCCGATTCCTACATCTCTAGCTTCTACTGCAAGAAGCCTAATCAACTGGGCTATGGTGTTGAGGTAAATCCAAGGCAAACTTGTTTTGAAGAGGATGCATAAAAGAGCTTCGTAAGAAAGTAGAAAAAATCTTTCAAGACTCAGTTAATGAAAAAATCTTTCAAGACTCAGTTAATGAAAAAATCTTTCAAGAATCAGTTAATGCAAGTGTATGTCAGCCGTTAACAGAAACAAACCTTAAAGAGAGAAACAACGTGCACTGATATCACAGCTTTGGAAACCTGCAGCTGCTTCCTGTAATGCCATTGTCACCAGAATGTAGCTAAGAGACCAAACACACTTGTAATACACCACATATCAAAACTAAGTTAATTTAAGTTCATATATACTTTTCGAAATGCAAAACATTTAAAAACAAAAGCATTTTAGGGTTAATTAAATTATACTAACCTGTGACTGTGAGGCAGAATGTGTATAAGGGTATTGATTAAAAGTGCCAAATGGCAAAAATGTATAAGCAAAAGCCTGAGGCCGAAACTCCACAATACAAAAATTAAGGGGGGCTCATTCTTCGAATATAAACACTTCAGATTCTTATTGGGTCCAAATTACAACCCGACAAAGATACAATGTTCATCATAGTTAAAACCAGCTGATTTTTCTTTGTATCCTCCGAGCATTTACAGTCTGCTCATGAAAATATTCTCTCTTCATGCTTTTTCTTTGATATTAACAACGACTGAGTGAAATATTATAAATATTTAAGTGTTTATAAATAGTGATCATTGCATGAACCCAAAATAGAACCAATCCGAACTTGACATCTGTAGATTCCTCATTTTAACTTGCTCTTAGAATCATCGATTATCCCATTTTCAAACATTAAACAAAAGTTCAAGAAAGATTTGAAGGCTTGGCAAAATTATTAATAATTTCATCTCCTCGTATTCTTTTATTTTCTTTTACTTTATTTTTATTTTTGTTTACATGAAAGGTATCTGAATGATATATCTAGCTTTTTAATCGTATTGTTATCATAGAGTATGCTTTTTGGTGCATCAAAATTTTTCATTCTGTAATTTACAAATCTTATTTATGTGTTTGTAGTGCACACACAAGTCTTACAAAATATGTATGATCAATTCCGAAATTAAGAGCATCTCTCCGTATATTTAAGAAATTTTTTTTGGAGATTTTGATGGTTATATCCCTAATTATATTTGATGATATAATTAAATTAGTTTGCTGATTGGGACTTGAAAATGTGTCCACGACTGTATCTAAAACTAAGATACATGTAAGAAAACTAAAGCGTTCCCTCGTTCATACATATGAATGTGATATGAGATTTCATAATTCATAATTACGCATCAATATATAAATACCCAATTCGCTTACCAGTCACTTGGATAATAACCTATTTTAACTGGTAGAAAGATTAGTTAAACCTCAAATTTTGTATTAACTAATGGAGGACGTGATCTCAACGTAATAACATGGGCATAAATTTCGTCTACATAGAGAACTTATATATGTACATAAGTCCTATCAAAGGGTATTTATGAAACTAGCTATCGTGAGATGCGATAATAAATGCTATAATTTACACAAAAATCTGTTATATAGGCTTTTAAATTTGTAATTTTTATTATTTTATTCCTTTTTACGAAATTTTCTGCAAATTTTAATCCTTTTATCTTGTTATTGACTTCATGTATTTAGTGTTAATTGACTTCATTTTCTATCATTAATGTAATAATATTTCTGTAACAACTAATGAAAGTCACGTCAAATATCACATCAGTTGATATACGAACCGTGTATTCTGATTATATATGCTTAACATTGCTCATAAAGAATTAATATATTGTTTGCCAAGAGAAATTTCCCGAATCATACGCTTGGTTTGGCAATTAGCAACGAAGTGACCCTCCTATATAATTTCAGCTCGTCTATTTGTTTATTTTTGGGTCATTATCTGTGCAAAAGCATAGAAACCAGTGATGCTCATGCAAAATAGTTTTTTAAGACCCAAAGTTTTTTATTTTTTTTATTTTTTTATCTTTTTCGTTTGATTTGTAAATCCAGTGAAGCTTATGGAAATTCTGGGGTAATTCAGAGGAAAGTTTTCTTGTTGTTTATTTTTATTTGTTCTATTCTAACAAATAGACAGATTAATACATTCATAACCAATGATTTTATACAATTAAAATCTCATATCATATCTATACAACTGACAATTAATTTTGGATTAATTTTATGTAGCAAATATCGAAAAATTTGAATTACTTGCAGAAAAAGAAGTCAAAATCAAGAGCCGGTCGAAGTTAAGGTACTTTTCTCTTAAATGTTGCTGTCTCCTACAGGGTTAACAAAATTAACCATTCTGAAAAATATTAAATCATCGAGAAAAAAAAAAGCATATTCTTTGGATATTTCTTTGATCAAAAGATTTGTTATCAACGCGACATCAACAATCGGCTTTAATTGAGCATAATTTTTTTTTTTTTTTAAGTTTCACCAAATCTCTAAAGGACACGAATAAAATTCCCCCCTATATTTTTATTGTCGATCCATTGAGTAACCAACAAAATCTTAATTGATAGATTCAAAGGTGGGTTAAGGATATATGGCATGGAATGTTGAGGTACCGTAGCATCTTACATAAATTTATCTATGAAAAACAAAAAATTAAAAAGAAAGAGGTTACGCTTAATCAATTGAGATATCAAGTTAGTATCCCAATTGATGTGTTATCAATCATTTATAGTCTTGTGTATAACATTAATCAGATTTAATATCAATTATTAACATAATACTTTCACTATCCAATACATATAAGATGTCACATCAATTAAAATACAAATAAAATAAATCATTTTTTTTTTTTAACTTAAGACTCAATTGACTTAATTTCAATCAGTTAAGTCATTAAATTTATTTATTTTTTGAATTTAATAAAAGTATTCAAGAGTTGAGTCATTAAAATCCTAATTGAACAAACATTAATTTTTTTCTCGAAAAAAAGAAATTTTGAGTTTTGTCTTAATTTTAAGAACAGTAATATTGAGTTTTTCATTTTCTAGTTTCTTAAACGAATGCTTATGAAGTGTGATGTACGATATATCTTCATTAAGTTCATAATAAGTTCAATAATATATTGTTTTAAAGTGCTTTCGATTAGGAATATAAGTGTCCAAAAGCATTTTTTTTTTTCAAAAATTCGCCATTTAAGAGACTTCAAATTTACGTTTTACGAGAATGCCAAAGATTTCTTTTATCTTTTATAGAAAAATTAATTAAAATTACTTACTTTTTTTTTTAATACCCTGCCATTCATTTTAGGATTTCGGGTAAGACTAGTGCCATTAATTTAATCATCTTGCAATATACATGTGGGTTCGTGACGGGGAAATGCTTCCTCCGGGATTCGAGAAATTTTTTTTTTTTTTATAATAACAAAATTGGCTTATAATTTTAAAAGTTTTCTAACTCTCCCTTGCAATTTAAGGTTTCCGAAAATACTCCTTATGTATTGACATAAATTTTTATTAAAATTTGAAATTACACTATGCTTTGAACTTACTCCGCCTCAACTAAATTTTTTTAGATTGCCACGATTTCAAAAAAAATGAAGAGAGAAAAACTTTTAGAGAATATATTTTATTAAAATGATTTTTCAGGAGAAGTATTTGCTTCTCTAAAGAGTACTTTATAAGTACTGACAAGTACAACTTTATAGCTCATAAATTGTTATATCATTTTCATAGTATCAAGCATTCTTTTTAAGCCAGAATGACGCAACTAGCAAATTCAATTATTAAGGAAGAGTTAGAATTTAGTTTTGACTCTTTGAGTGGTTACATTGTCTGATTGTAATCAATGCTAAACTAGCATAATGGCTGACCTATAGCTGCTTCTCATGCAAACAAGAACACGTCACTAGCAATTGTTAATTGAATCATTGTTTTCCGGTTAAAGAAGTTATTAAATCAACAAAAACAGAAGAGATCTTGTACAATAATTTTTCTTGATCAAACGGATTTGATACTATTACATATTATTTCCTAAACTAATTGTATGATTAGTTGCCCATTAATCCACATGTGACGTATTGGCGATTAAATAAATTGATTGTATACTATCATTTGTTCATTATTTTGTCACATCTAAATGCACTCTCTTGTCATGTATTTGTCTCTCTTGTTTCACCCCTATTTTCTTCTTACATCCAGCAAACAAACACATCTATGATTTGAATTTTGGAAATAAAATAATTTCTAAACATTTAGTTGTGCTTGCAGGAAAAAAAAAAAAACAAAAAAAAGGGTCTGTAAAGATAAACAAGGGGGTTTGAATAGATATGCTCATACTTAAAACAATATACCGGCATTCGTAGACTGAAGCCGGAAAACAAAAATGGGTTATGTGTGGAGACAAAGCCCAATCAAGGCGGGCAGTTAAATCATAATACTTGCACAGAGTAATGTAGGTAGCATAATTTAGGTGACAGAATTGCATAAACTAATTAATACTAAAGTTTACATATTACAAATGAACAGAATCAAATCAACTTGAACAAGCTGCCTGCTAAGTTTTTATGAAATTTACCTGATTGTGCAGATAAAAATTAAATCTTATAAAGAAGCAGAGAGAGGTTGAGTCGCTGGTGCAGTACTTTGGCGTGCTGCTTCAGAATCTGGGGGCCAAACTATGAGAGCCAAACACAGCAAAGGCCAAGCAAAAGTTGGCTGTCCTCATAGCATGCTGTCTGACCTTGCTGGCAACCTCCTGAAGAAGTTGAGAGGAACCGATGGAAGCTTGTGGCGAAACCTGGGATGCCTTAGCACGTAAATGCCTGCAAGGAGTGCAACAACTTGGAATGGAGTAACATAGAGGACTATAGCAGCAATCAAGCAGAAAGTCACAAAGAGAGTGGTTGCTCTTGGGTCTCTCCAGCTTATCAGAGACTGAAACCTTTCCCCTTGAGTTGCAAGGTCCCCAATCACTGTCTGAACCCTCCCTGCTATGCTTCTAAGGCGGTCATATCTCATGCGAACAATGTCCGATCCCTTGGTAGTGGGGAATGTGTCGAATTCTTCATCTAGTTCATCAGGGTGAGCAGCTTCCGCATGAGACAGTCGAGTGTCCATGTGAGGAGGGTGCCTCGGCCTCCAACGGAAATTCCAAATGCCAATCAAGAAAAGGTAGAGAAACACTGTGGGGAGTATGAGCTCAGGATAAAGGACCAATATGATGAAAAGGATGTGAATCAAAATGGTTGTAAGAGGGTTTTTCCAATTGCAGATTTGGTCGAACCATTTACCAACAGAAATTAACGAACTTAGAACACCCATTATTCTAAAGAAATTAGCCTTGCTTCTCCTCATACTCCACATATGTGAGTCTACATCAAGCATATACTCCACAACCTCTTTCCTCAATGGTGGCTCAGCTCGGTTCAGCCTCATGGAGACAATCTGCATAGCCTGGTGCCTCAAGCTATCAAGTTGAATAACAGACAATGGATGAATGTAGTGCATTTTGGGCAGCAATGGCTGTGAGTACATATGCAACATGTTAATCAACGATGAGCATGTAAATCTCACAGCTAATTGAAGCTCACCCGTTTTCCTCACCCCCGAAGGATGCAAAACTAAAAGAGGATAAGAGTGTGTGTAAACCCTATCGGTTTCAAGAGTTGATAATCGAATCCTCACTTTACCAATTCTTGAATCCTTCCCACCGCCGCCTTGTCCATGGATGTGGCCATTATCAAATACCCCTACTGTAATGACAGTACATGGGTCAAAAACTTCCCAAGTGTACTGTTCATTCCATCGTGGCCCAAAGCTGTCGACAATTGTCCTTGTTCGCACCCATTTCTGCCCATATTTGGCCACACAATAAGCATCTGTGGTTCCTCGTCCATCTTTCGTCTTCATTGGCATCAGCCCATGAGCACTGAGAACACCGAGCTCCAATATTCCAATGCTGGGTTTCCACAACTGTTTTGCAGTTGGCCTAAGATCACTGCTGTAGTGGGTTGATTCATCCAAAACATGATATCCACCTTCCAGACATATCCTCAAATGAATTCTACTGGAAAATTTAGTCTCTTTCTTTTCCCCGTCTACAATAACATGCTTCTCAAGATTAAACCACCTAGTGTTCACAGGCTTATGGTCCAATCTACGCTGCACTGCCTGCAATGGGATCAGACACTTCCCTAGCACTTCATCCTTGTTTGGTGCTACCCTATCTTCGACGGTCAGAATCAAGTGCTCCTCAAAAGGCTCGGCTACTACAAACATCAAATCTTCATTCCACATTGGGTTTATAGTCTTGCTTTGAGAAACTCTAGTTCTCAATGCCTGATTTCCGAGGATAGCTTTCACAAAAACTTCAGGAAACCTACTTTTATCACTGGGTACCAAGTCCTGAGCTTCAATAATGTTGACCCTCACATACCAAAGCTTGGGGGATAGATATACCTTTGATCGAATATTTGCAACTGCTTCACTGCCGACTGTTGCTGCATCCGAGTGCCATGCATCAGGAAATGCCTCGTCTGCTTGAGTTCCCATCCAAACAGCCAACATCAGCTCTCCAGTTTTAACCTTATCTCCCTTACGATCTTCCAATCTGTACCACTGCGGCGCCAAAGGACTATCTGGAGGAACCCTTTTTGGCACTTCATTGAGATCAAACATTACCTTGCCAATTATATCATCCAAAACAACATCCTTGTCCTTCACCAACACTTCCAAAACTGAAGCTTGAATCCTATCTTTCGAGAAAGCAAAACACTGATTCCATTCAGGATTGGACTTCTTCTCAAAATGCTTCGTAGTTCCCTTATAGTTTCCAAGCTTTACTTCAACATAGGGATCACAGCTACCAGTAACATCTTTTCCAGGTAAATCTTTTGCCTTGACAACCCGGACATAAAGGTATTGCATTTGTTCAACAAGGTCATAGGTGCATGAAAGCTTATCACCTGTGACAGACCCCGCACCAATTTTGGGCGAGGTCTCCTTCAGAGCAAAGTCTATAGCTTGTGGAGACTTCTGCATCTTGACTAAAACGCAATAACACAACAAGAGCTACCCAGACGAATATTACAGTTATACAAGAAGAAACAAAGATTTTCAAACTTAAATTCAACCTTAAAATGAAGGTCTCCAATGACCGAAACCCCAACTCTTTTGTTGTAGCTAATAGGCTATTGTACAAAGCAGAGATCAGAAAGTTGAGGACACAAGTATTATGAAGCTAAAAGATATGATGAGGCATTAATCATGGAGAGACAATCAAACATAATTTCTAGACTTTAAATTTCAGATCTCTAGTGCATGATTAGAGAAGGAAAAAGATTAAAAGACCTCATAATCATAATACAGTAAACACTAGGCACTTCAGGCAACGCATTTGAGCAGAAAGCACCAAGAACCTGCAACAATCAGAACAAGAAAAAGAAGGGCTACTAATTACAACTCATACCTTCCATTTAGGTGCAAATCAAAACAGATATAAATGAAAGAAAATGACATTTTTGAGTGTCAAGTTCGACTTCCTAAATATATATGGCTATACATGAATGTATTATTACAAATTAAACTCAACTAAACCCTTTTTTTTTTTTTATCAAGCTCGGCCGAGCAGCATATCTAGCCCATGTAATGTAAACTTCAAGATTTATAATTTTTCCAAGTACATCATAACATTTAGCAACCAAACAACGTCAATAGCCCGCAGATTTGGACCAACAGATCTATTTTTTTTAAAAAAAAAAAGTCACAAAGAACATATGTTAAATACCAAACAAGAAGTTACCCAAGTTCAGTAAAAATGTGCTGGCTTTAATTTTCAAAGCTATCAAGAAACATGTATTATAAAAGAATGCATTTTCTTGCATTACTTGAAAGAGTAAGCAAGGTAACCAAGTTTCGAAGTTTCAACAACTACCAAGCTAACTTCAACAAAAGCTAGAGTCTTGAAGCAAAGCATTGTTCAAAGAGCTAGAAAAAATGTACCTTTAGCACAATGTGTGTAATGCTAGCTAAGTTGTGAAGTTGCAGCAATGAAAAATCTTTTTTTTTTTTTTTGTTTTGTTGGGTGTTGGGAAATGAATAATGGGTAGTGAAATATAGAGCAGTGAAGAGACAAAGATAGCTAGTGAAGGCTGATGAGTTGAAGTATATAATATAAAAAAGTGAGATCCATGGAAAGACTAAATCTAATCTATAAAGAGCACACAGATAGCCTACTCAGCCACCACCAACTTTTTAAAATTTTTATTTTAACCTTTTGTCTGGTTCATTAGCTTTGTACATTGTTTATTAATTTTTGGTTTCTTTAAGGCCAATTCCAAAGAATTTAAGATATGAAATACTTATAATTTTTATTTGAAAATTTTGTTATAATACCTCTTTGATAATTTGAAATTGATTAAATAACAAAGCAAAATTCCGACTATACTGAAATTATAGTTAGATGTTAAATATTTGATTTTGTTGATATGTGAGTGAACAATATAATATTTATTAGTAAATTTTAATAAACTTTTGAGAGAAATTTCTTGTGAATTTTGTATAATTTTTATGGATAAGAAATTTGTTTAATACAGCTTGTAAAATCACAATTTTAAGAATTTTGTAACTGCGTGTTTACTCGATTTAAGATATTACATAAAACGCAAGGAGAGATGCGATATTGTTTTCAATATTTTATTTTAATTTATTATTTGGCACGAGAAAACGGAGGCACACGTGCGGGACAGTGGTCGGTTTTGGCACGTGCGGAGTGGGTTTGTTGGTTTGGTGGGCTTGTAGTTGGAGACCAAGTCTTTCTCGTTCTCGGAGACGAGAAAAACTTTTCATTTTATCTTCTTGGTTTTCTCGTGATATTTTAATAAGTTGGTTTTATATACATAGGCTTTTTTCGGCGAGGATTTTTAAGCCTACCACCGACAATGACCCGTCAAAATATTGACTTCTTCCATTTAAAAAATTATACTTATATATATATATAATTACAAAAAAAAAAAATTGTGATATTCTTATGATTTAACAAGTGTTAGTCTTAGAAATAATCATTTTTTTTAACAATTGTGCTAAGATCACATATAAATAATTATTATGGTCAAAAAAATAAATGGACTATTAGCACCCCTTAATTAACCTCATAAAACTCCTATTCTATGGAAATTACATTTAAAGACAATTATGAACAGAATTAGTGTAATTAACAGCCCCAAAAATTCTTGAAAAAACCTTTGTCCTAAAGATGTGCTAATTAAAAAAAAAATTAGAAATTCATATTCTAATAACACCACTATTATCCTAGAACAACCCCCTCTCTCCCTTGTTAATCAATTTCTACAATCAAAATTTGTAGAAAATGTTAATCAAATGATATTTCTATCTCAATGTTTAATATATTGAGTCTTTTGTTCTTAATTAATTAGAATAGCATCTTTTTTTCTCTCTTTTTCCTTTGAACTTACAAGATGATAATTTCTTATAAATTAGTAGCTTTTTTTTTTTGGTGTGTGTAATTTTATATTGATGCCTGAGATAAGGAGAGAGAAAAAAAACTTCGTTAAGAGTTTTATTTAAAGCACAAAATTAAGAATTATTTTTATATATCATTGAAATTTATTACCCCAAATAATATTTTTGCAGATGGTTATGATTAGCAATCATTGTATGAATCTGGTTTAAATTTTAGAAGTTGACCCAAACCCAAGGCTTCATCTTGAACAAGGAAGTGAGAGAAAAGAGGGGTTTCATCATTTACTTATAATTGAAAACATAATTTATTCAAAAAAAAGGGTATTTTTTGGTATTAAGTGGGATAGAATTGAAAAAGTGTTGTCAAGAGAATTTTGGCAGGATCCCAATAGTTCAACTCTTTTCCTAAAAAAATTAAAAAGAATTGAGTTTTCGTGATTATTACTTCAAATTGTTGTAGTGCTATTGTTCTTTGCCCTAATTAGATAACAAAAAAATGTGATTAGGCTTTTACTTCTAATAACAATGATAGTGAAATCTACTATTACATGCAAAATTGTTCATAGAACAAAATTTATAAGTCAAGTCATCTTTAATGAAATATATTTTAAATTAAAAAATTACAAATTTAAAACTTATTATTTGAACTCAAATTGCTTTCAATTCATCGTTACAATTTACAAAGCATTTGAAATGAAAAATAAATCCCACATCTTGGAAGCATTTTTTTCTTTTTATTCATTTATGGGGGGACGGCACAAATTGATTTCAGTTTTATAAATCTCAAATTTTTTTTTAAAAAGTTATGGAAAATATTTTCTTGTAACCAGTGTCAAAATATCACCTTGTAGCTCGTGCGAAAAACCCGTAGACGATAAAATCGTCAAAAACAATTGAAACAAACATACGGCGTACGGCCTCCTTACTGTGCGAGCACTGTGAGGTTAGTCCGGTACAGCTCACGTGTACCGGTAACTGTGAGTCCCCGTCTCCAAACAACAAAAAGTGATAGCATCGTGTTTCATGTTCAGATATTGATTCAGTAAGCCCTTCTATGATTTTGTGCCAAGTGTCAGACTGTAATAAAGAGACAAATAGTTTTTTTCGCTATTGGTTGAGCTTAATGGATGTAATCTGTGCCAAGTGTACAGGATCCTGCTTCCCACAATGCTGCACACATTTTCACGAGTTGTTAGATATTTGGCCGATGTCCAACTGTTTGAGTTTTTTTTTTTCTTTTTTTTTCCAATTTTTAATTTTTTCCTTTTTATTTGAATTGGTCCAGAAGTGTTTTCATTATATTCAAGGGTGGCAATCTTTGACACGTGTGAACTTGGTACGGAGTAACATGTGTAAAATTAAAATTTTTTTCTAAATTCGTTCATCTAATCATGACATACGATTAATAATTTGGATAATTGCAGCTTCCCTTGGGGCTAATGCGCCTATTCTTATGATCAATGTGAAAAGAGTGTGAAATTTTAGATAATATTTAAACTTCGACAGCTTAGACTCTATGTTGATTTGATTCAAAATGAGCAATTAAATTCAAAATAAGCATAAGTGTTTCTGTTCTTCTCAGACGAGCCTAAATGAACTGGACAAGGGTTCCTCATTGGTGAGATAAAAAGACTGGTGTAAAAGCTCTAAAAGTACCAAAAATGTTCAGGAAAAACGTTGCCAAGACAGCTTGGCAAATCCCCAAATGGAAGAAGCAATTGATTTCATTTTGGCAGCGAGTAGTTCAATTAGGTCCATTCTCAAAATTGAAATTTCTGTGATAGGAAGAGGCACGGAGACAAGAAATTGAAAATTTGAAAACAACATGCAACTCCTTGTTTTGTCCAATCCTTTTGCATTAGCAGTTGAGAAAATAAAGAAAGAGATATTGTGGTAGGCACAGTTGGTGTGAAGCAAGTCGTCCTTTTTCTCTACCCACCATCTTCTTCCAACTTACAGCAATTTCGTTTTTCCTTTTTTGAATAAAAGATTGATAAGACTACAAGGTAGAAATTGTTCCATACTATAGTACTTAATTTTAAAATTGTATGCCATTAAATTATTTAGTAAACCCTTTAAATTATTTAGTAAACATTCACTTTTATTTAATATACCATTAACATTTATTAGCTAACCAATCATTGAACCAATAGTAATTATGAAGTTAAAAGACACAATACTTCGATCTCAAATCTATTTTCATTCTCTTTGAATGATTAGGATATGAATGTTTTTTAACTTAAAGATATTAATCTCTAAATAAATCAATTAAAATTTAATACACCTTATCATGCAGTTGTAATTTTGCTTTTGTGTCTACAGTCACCCAACTTTGAATAATAATATACAAGAGATAACGATTGGTTTTAACGAGTGAAATTTATCATTATTATTCAAAATTACCCCACACCTCTCCCCCCCCAAAAAAAAAAAGAAATATGGGATTTTGGAAGCATTATCATGCAAATGCTACTTCTTAGGATACATCAACATGCAATGTTTAATACATAAATTCATTTTGAATGGATTTTTAGAGACAAAGTTTTGCTTCCCCTACGGAATGGACCTTTCATGAATTTGTATTAATAGGCATGTGATGTGAAGCTAAAACGGCACATTTCTTTCTTCAACTTCTGTGAATGCCATCCCAAAACTTATTGCTCACCATGTGAAGTGGTCACGAGCAAAAGGACATTATACAATATGCAAGCTTCGCCATTTTCTTTGGCATCAGTTGTCTCTCAAGATTGTGACTCAACACCAAATGGGTAAGAAATTGACAATAAAATGATGGGATCAATTTTTTTTTTTTTGGCCTTTTCATTTTAGTAGGATGCAATTTTTTATTTTTCCAAGTTGGATAGGTTTGATCAATCAATATATATATGTCCCATGCGCGTGTGATGAGCTTTCCTTTGCAGCGAGGCAGGCCTCAGAACATTCTGAAGAGGAAAAAGATAGCATTAAATGACTGGGGGCCCTGTTTAAAATTATAGTGCTTTGTCGTCTTTATAACAGCCAGTCAAGTAACAACTCCTTAATCTAGCGGTACATCTCCTTATCTCCCTCGAATTATTGTATGATAGCACCTACTACACTAATAATATCAATAAACTCGATTATTGTAATTGGTCAGGATACGTTTTTTCAGCTTCTAGTTAATTTCTAAAATTGATTTCAGTTCAAGATCCTCTTACAAACTCGAATCAAAGAATTAGTAGATTTATTCCAAACAAAATGGGAATGTATTCATGTAAGTCATGTGGCTGTAATAGTAAAATTACTCAAAAATTTAAAAGTAAGAGCAGATTTTCGGGCTGAGTTCAAATGGACCAAATAATAGTAAGTAATGCAGTCCTTTAGAGTACATGTAATCTTAAGAATTCGGCTCTATCATACACAAGCACTAGTAAATTTGCAGAGTCCTCATGTAAGAATTTTGATTATGAGTCTTTATTGAGCAGCAGTTGACTGATACAATAGTAACAGTGAATCGATGGCTTCAGAGCCAAAAACTTGCTACGAGTAGGTGAGCATTTAACAGTTCTAATTCTCATGGCAGTTATATTCTAAATGAACAACTGAAGTAAGAGTAAGAGCAATTAGAAAATATCAGGCATCTGAATCATATTCCGAGCTCAAACAATGATGTAGCCAAGCGTAGGATAAAAATCCTCAAGGAACCCAACCTAGAACTTTTTCACGTGAACTAGGGCTCCTTGTTTTGATCCAGATTCAAGCATTGCCTCTAGAAGAGCAACATCCCTGGCACCTTCCAGAAAAGAACTGCGTGGCTCAGCTACATGGCTTATTCCCTTCTGCAACAAAGCAGAAGAAAGAATTTTATGAAAAAAAAAAAAAGGAAATCATAAAATCAAGAAGTAACCTTAGCACCTACGAGAAACTTAATTTTATTCAGCAAGAAAAGACAATAAAAATAGGGAATAAACTAGCAAGAAGCCTGCTAGGATGGCAAGACAGGAGGAAGCTGAAAATGAGGGAAGGCTTAAAAAGGATTTTAAGCTAAATTAATTAGGAATATTTCAAGATACTGCAGGGAAAGTTACTATCAAGCAGAAAAGCTAGGCTTGATGATTAGAACTCAGATTAGACATACTAATAAGAAGTTGGCCAAAATGGCATGGCAATCTGGTTTGTGGAATTCTACTGTAAACACCATGCACTGAATGGAACACCCTAGGCTGAAGAAACGAAATTATTATGGTCCACATAAAATATGGAAGTCACCTATATTACCTTAGCCTCTGAAATGTCATGAATAAAAGCTTTTAATTCTTCAGTCACTCCACTGAACTGGTAGAACATGCTTTTACTCTGCCCATCAGCACTATATTGTGTTACCTGTAGTACATTCCCAAATTGATGTAGCAAAGAATTTAGAGTCTCAAGGTAAAAAGAAAATAAACAGTTAAATTCTTAAAGGTAACTAAATCTCACAAGTACTACAACAAAAGTTAAATTTCAGTATACCAAGTAACCATGGCGTCCATCTTGGCTTCCACGCTCAACTTGTAGTGTTCCCTTTATGCCAACAACTCGCCAGAATATCTGTAGTACCAAAGGACATGAATAAAGAACAATAAATGAATGTGCATGGTGTTTGAAGTAAATTATCACTTTACCACATGCCTTGGGTGATCTACTGGACACAACCATCACGAAAACTCCAGAGCATCCGTTCTCCAGTTGACTGAGAGCAGGAAATGTGATATTCTCATCTTTAGGATTCCAATCGATGGTTAAAAATAAATGGTTAAAACTTTCTCAAACAATCAAAATAATTCAGAAGACAACTTACAAGTTGGAGGATAAGTTGTCAGGGGGAGGTAAAGTTTTATCTACATGAGAGGTAATAGCTGACACGGAAACAACCTCACACCCTGCGAGCTTTTTACAAAGACAAGCAAATCATATTCAGCATCAAAATTTAATAATAAAGTCTTCCAGAAGAAACCTATTTATTTAAATATGAGCCTCATAATGCTCTGAATAATGTAGCTCAAGCAAAATGCTTCAAATCATTTTGAAATATTCTGTCTATGACTCAAATGACAAATATCTATCACAATTCGTTCCTCAAATAAAAAGTTTGGAACATTGGAAACTTTAAGGATGCACAACAGTTGTTTCTGCACATTTAAGAACTTCATGTTGTTAATAGAAAAGACATTTCAAACAGTAGAGGTTATTAAGGATGGAATGAGAATTTCATTGATGCAAGCTCATCATAGCATTTTTCTCTTACTTGAATTTGAAAATCTAATAGCTTTCTTTTAATTCTGTTGGGTATTAATCTTTTACAAAATAGGAAGAGGGAAGGAGATGAGGTTGGTTTCAAAACTGACAAAAGGGAAAACAGAATGTAGGATTCTTTACATTGAACGCTGTAGGCACCCCATATTATTGACCCATCTTAATTATATTTTTGCATCATAATATATTGATTGCCTTTTTTACCTTATAACTACCCATTAATTAGTCTCATAAACAAACTTGAATTTTCTAGTTCCCATAGGGATAAGACATGCAAATAAGAGGATGTCAGAAGAAAGAATTAAAGAAACCAGAAAAAGATAAGGCAGTTTCATAAGCATAGAATTTCACTGCTTGCTACAGAAAGATGACCCAACCAAAGTGGTGTTCTGGAAAGTGATTTGATATGATTCTAGCTTTGGGCAATTTTGCAAGGAATGGTTGATATAAGAAGAGAAGATAGATTAAAGAAAACACAAAGGCATCTTATTATATATAAACCAAACCATTATTTTTTACCATTGAGTGTAAGAGAATATGAGATTACCATCCTCAATCCAGCAATGAAATGGACCCCCATATCTAGAATGAAACCTCCCTGTCAGAAAGGAGAGTACAATTGTCAACATGTGGGATGAAAGTATTAATTCAAGTACAATAAGAATGTAAGAGAACCTATTTCACAAACTATTAGACATACGACAGGGATTAAAACTATGACCACTAGAGTTTCAAATTCCATCCCAAACAAAAAATTCTATCACTGCCCCTAATGCTAGACATAGTTTCTGCCCCTAACCTAGCCGCTAAGCCATCAAATCAGTATCAGAACAGTTAAGCCCTCAATCACAGCATCAACTAATTCATGAATATTGAATTTAAAAATAGGTTGCATGAAAAATTATTAAACACATGTTTTTTTTGGCACATGGTAGTGTACCTATATAAGATATTTGAACACTGAAATTTAATATGAAATACATACAGTAAAATTTCGCCTCCAAGAGCTGGAGAAGTAAGGATTTGAACTGTTCATTGATCCTTCCACAATAACTTGGACATTCATCATTTCGCCAATTTCAGCTATTAGTTTCTTGCACTGCAAAAGCAATATTGAGCCCCTTGCAAGTCATAGATGGAATAAAACACATACGCCATAAACAAATACCTCCACAAAGGCAGGTTCAAAACGATAATTTTCTGCCACAGCCCAAATTGGTTGACCAGGGGAATCCAGACAAATAGAATTGTACCTTGACAAGGCATATTCTATCTCATTAATATCTGCGTTATCAAACAACATTTAGTGGCTAAAAATTTAAAATTTCATCAACAGTAACTTATTTATTTTAGAATCAAGGTATAGTTTGAGAGCAACAACAGATGCAATATCCATAAGCAATGTATCAAGAGTAAACATTGCAGATATCATACTGCGGACAGTTATGACATAAACACAGGGAGACAAAATGGCTGGTTAGCAATAAAATATTTTTGTCAAAAATAAAATTACAACTAAGTAGTAACGTGAGATTGAAACCTCCAGTAGATTTACAGACTGAAATTCTGTCCGTATCACTCTGAAATGTTATCATGAGCTTAAATGAGAATCAGATTACGAAGATTGAGATCAGACAGAAAATCAGATTCTATCATAATCTTTCTACCTAAAGCCAACTAGGTAAGCAATTAGCATGACCGACTATATCTACAATAAGGCAGTAATGTCACATCCGATTGGAGAATCTAACAAAAAATATGAGTTCGTTTCTATACATTACTAGTTCTCTGTACTCTTTCTGTTAGGGAATCAGTTAAAAACTAACCTATAGCAATGCTAGCACGGTAATCTAGCATTAAAAACAACTAACAAATTTTGCATAAATATAATTCTGTAGTATCTTGTGGGCAATAATATTGAAGGAAAAACTTTTTCTTTTAAGGCAATTTGATTGTCATCCAAGTTACATTGGAACCACTGGAATCTCCTCTAGTTAAAGAAGAAGGTATATCAGACTTTCTGATTTTTAGGTTCCAAGTAATACTCTCCGTAGAACTTGACACACACCTATTGTTTTTGAACGTTTTATCGTGATCCTAGTACATCTATTCTGCAATGGTGAATTGAGAATATGAATGGAGTTGACTAAGGGAGTGTCAATAATTTTTACTGAATGGATTTAACGGAAACCATGTGATCAGACTTTCTCCGCGTCAGTGGTCCCAAAATTTAAAATTTCTCAAAGAATCAGTTTTCAGGTTAAACTAGAAGCTATGATTAACACATCAAACTTTAAAAGAGACAACAATCATGTTTGTTTCTATGAAGAGAGGATAAAATAACCAATGAACGATGCCAATTAACTGAAAACACATTCAACTTACTAGCTGCAGCAGGTTTTTCTTCAGATTCCCCAAGTCAGCCAAGCAAAAAGTAAGGCACGTCCAAACAAAAGACAAATTTCAGTACATTTCACAAATTACAAAAACACCAAAACAATTTTTTTATTTTGGTTTAACTTTATTATAACATCTGGAAATCAGTTATAGAAAATGAATTACCTTGAATGACATGCTTGCCAGCCTTTAGAAGCTTTAGTGACGTATCAGCCTGATAATAAATCAGTTCATTTGTAGTTGTAATTTTAAAAAAATCAAACAAAATTAATAACTACAAGCGAATTTCTTTCAGAGATACAAATTAAAACCTGAGCTTGTCCAGCAAGCACAACAGCAACGCCAAGGATTGAATCATCTTTAATAATCTGTTCAAGTCCGTTATCTCCCCAAACATACTCCACGTCGGCAAAATGCTTACGTGCAACCTCCACCGCACTTTTTGCCGATTCCTAATTAAAAATAAATAAACAAATCAAATAACGGAACGTATAGCATAAAAAATAAACTAAAGTGAGAGGAATTGAAGAATGATTCACCTCAGAACGACTCCAAATGAATTTAAGGGAAACGAGATCAGAGATCTCTGCGAGTCTTGGAATGTACTGCGTTTTGACGAAGATTCCAGCTCCGAGAATCGCGATTCGCGATGCCATTCTTCGTAATTGTATTTGTACAGTTCGTTCAATTCAATGCAATGCCTGCGATTTCTGTAATTCAAAATGAGGAGATTCGAAACTTTTTAGATTCGCTTTTCAGAATTTTCTTTTTCTGGAGGAATTTTAGAAAAGAAAAATGCGTGGAGAATTTGTGAGGGAATGTTACCTGAGCTTTCAGTGAAGAGTGAGCGGGTAGAGTGATTGCGGAAGAAGTTATTTTATTTTAAACTCCAAGGAAGCTTCGGAGAAATTTACACGTGTCCATCATGAAGTTTCGGAAATACGACGCCGTTTAAATAGGAGTCAGTAATTTGCACGGCAGAAATAGAATGCAGATCAGCAAAAGTGATGTCGGATCCCAATAACATTCTATTATAATTGTAATTGAAAAAAAAAAAATTTGCTGAAAAGTATCCAGAGAATCGCCTCTATGATATTAATATTTTGATGCCGCAATTGGAATTACATTTAGCTCTCAAACGTATCGTTTTCTAAATTTTAATACATAGAAACCAAATAACGTAGAAACCAAATAATAAGATGAATTATATAACAAATACTTGTTAAAGAATATTGGAAATATAATTGTTAAAAAAAAAAATTCTGACGTGTTCCTACTCTATGAATCTGAAGACGAAGTTGGAACTGTGCAAGTCAGTGAAGTTATATCCAGCTTCCAGTGCTTGTACGTATATAGCTTCTCTCGGCTCCTCGTTCACTCCGCTTTGCGTCGCATACTCCATCGCCATCTCGTAGTCCACCTGCAAATTTACCAAGAGTTCAACAATCAGATAGACTAATGCTTAAGAACACATAGCGAGACAATGCCAACTCGTGGTCTCGTCAAGGTTTCTTGGTTATGTATAGAACTAAAGTCATGACTTGACTCACCTTTTCAACATATTGAGCAAGCATTTCTTTGAGAGTCTCTTTTGTGATTGACCGAGACTGGACTTTCCTAAGAATATCTTCATCTTCTTCCTCGTATCGCCTCTTCTTTGAGGCATGGAATTTTGAAATTTCTTTCAAAACGTCATATACAGCGTTTGTAGCATCAGGTATGTACCTGCCGTTGGATAGGGATTTTATTAGGATGTACCAATGACAGCAATAACTGAACATAAAAAGAACTGAGTGGTTGGTTTACTTGCTCAAATTTCGTTTTCTCTCCTGTTGCTCACGAGCCTGAATTTTTCGTACTATTTTTGATTTTAGCTGGATGCAGCACTGTTGAATAGCAGACTGGAGAAATGATGTCATCAGCTTACTCGTTAAATTTGTAACGGATAATTTGAGTACAAGAGGACAATGTCTCACCTTGACTGCTGAAGCAATCTCATTGGTATCATCTCCAATGTACTCCTTTCCAGTTCCTTTGAAGGGGATTTTGGTACTAACAATACTCACGAAGACACCAATTTTATCCTGTGTTTGATTGATCTTGTAACTATTCCAACTGAAAAAGAAAATAATCTCTTTATAAAAGTCAAATTAAAATTTTGTAGCTTTCCTTAGGGCCAGAATTATGAGCCCGCTCTGCTCTCTGTAAGAAAGAAGAGAAAATATTACTTCCCCTGAATCTTACTTGATTCTCTTCGTGGCAGTTCTAGTGACAACATCTCCACCTTGCTCAAAAAGAAGTGGGATCCTGTTTGCAAATCGGAAAATATTTAAGCCCTGCAATTTATAAAGCCATATGACAGATGTTAATCACTGGAAAATGACTGTGAAATGAAGAATCATATCCAACTAATAGTCACGACAACACAACTTGCTTAAAAACAGATAGGTAATTTGACCTTATTCTTTTATTTAATGAACAGCAATGGCAGTGTTACTAGTTAAATGAGTCAGTGTCAACACTGAAGTACTTACTTGCTTAACATCTTTTCCACCTACACTGACACCAGCTTCCACAATGAATGGATGCCCCTCGAAAACTTGAGCACTGCATTCATTTTTAAAAAAGTAATAAAGACTTTAGGAACCAACTTTTATGCATAGAAGAAAAACATAATCTAGAATTTTTAACACCGATTATCTTACTTTAAATACCAATCATTATGTTACAAAAATATTAACAAGCAGATTTAATGAAAACTGGATTTTATACACAACCTGCCTGAATAAGTTGCTACCATGTCTGGATGAAGTTCCTTTATAATGCCTAGACGAAGATTGTATTCCCCTGCAGGACTAAGACACTGAAAACAGTTGATATACCAAACAATGAGATATGATATATATTATCATGGGATGTAAACTTCAGATAAAACTAACCTAAACAGTAAAAACAGTTGACAACCAAATAACAATAAGAAAATTTATAAATAAGTAGCTTACACCACCACTAGGGTCATCAAATTTAGCTTGACGAAACAACTGATGGATTCGAACTATTTGCTGAGAAGTTAAAGACTTGACAGCCATTTTTGGGCTAAACTCAGGACCCATTTCACCTAAGAGAGAATTATCAAATTAGGAATCAAGTTGAGCATCCAGAGATTGACATAGCAATTATAAAAAGTATATTTATTTCAGCTTTTCAAGAACTGGCTAGAAAGAAAAAATTTGTAATTCAGCACAATCTCAAGAGTCATACAATTTCAAGAAAATGTATTTAGCATGTTGATGTGGACACCCAACCAATACAGCAAAAGTTGTGAGACAAAACGACCATGATAATCATGTTCATTTATTTGCCTTTTTGAGTTTGAATTCAAATTATGCACTAAAGAAATGGCGACTTCCTTAGCAATAAATAAATATGTGAACTAAAAGTCACTTAAAATAAAATAATTATCAGAGACTAGATGCATATGCAATTTAAAATATAAATACATGCTCCTCTTTACATCTGACCCACTAACTGGACATCATAAAGCAACATTTCTATTCACTTCAGTGAAATTGAATGGCCCCATTAAATTATCACAGCATTGTAACAGTAAAAGTTGCTCGCAAATTCTCACCAATTAACCGTTCAGCGAGGGATTTTCCTATATTTACAAATTCATGCTGAAGAAACTGCAAGAGAGTCACTTTTGAAGTTTCTGCAATGAGGCGTTTGATTAAAAGTAAATCTACAGAAGAGGGGTGGTGCTTTGTCTCAACAGGAACTGGAGGCATTACATCTGCTCTCCGTGAAAATCTTATAGTGACGTTTTTACTGCACAGAAATGAAATGAAAAGCATAAGAAAATAAATATCAGAAAAAGTGTGTGTCTGTGTGACAGAGAAGGGGAGAAGCGGGGAGAGAAAGCACATACTCGGTCACTTCAGATACAAATTTAAATAGAAATTGGGCATAAGGAGTGATAACAGCCATTTGTCGCATGTAATGCAATATCTTAGACTGCACATGCCAACAAAATAGATTTTAGCTCAACAAAACACTACCAGCGAGCTACAATGAACCTCACAATCAACTGTGAGAGTCAATCATGTGGACTTACACGGTAAGTTGTCCAATTTCCTTCAATGACCACTTGGATTTCAGCTCCACGCCACCTATCCTTGTTCGCGCGTTTTTCATGTAAATGAACATGAGGAATGTTTCTGAAAATATGCAACAAAGCAACTTTAAAATAATCTCCAAAACCATCTTTTAGTAATCTATCTTTATCTAAGAGTGTGAGTAAACAGAATTTTCAGGTTTATGGGTTAATCTTAAACATTCAATGGCTTGTTCCTTTCATGCAAGTAATACCTATGAATATCTATATCTAGCCTGCAAAACGAAATGAAATTTTGGCTTCTCATTGATGATGAGATCTCTATCGGCAGACCTGTGCTCATCTTGGACCAAATTAGTGCCTGCAAAATGAAAATGGACAAATTACCAAGTTTTCTTTATCCCAAATATAAAGTAAAAGCATGGGAACTGGAATTTAATTTAACCCTGAAGTGTGACTTTTTTGTGTTTTTTCTTTTCTTCTTTTTTTTTTTATTTTTTTAGCAAATGACTGGAAAATAAATTCTCTCCCCACATATGTAAGCAGGGGTTCAAACCCAAGGTTTTACTTAGCTAAAGTAGTTAGCGCTCATAAAGAAGGAAAACTTAACTTCTGCAGCACCAACAACTGAATAACTTCTGATGAAAATATTTTTAGTAGAAATATTACTTCCACCTACTTAAAGTTATGTACAGATGGTGACATTGTTATCGAAGGTTAGATTGTTCAGATCTTGGGTGCTTATGCAAGATGCAACATTGCTTTTTAAATTCGACAAGGCAACTGAATGCACTCCACTAATCCATCCAAGCACAGGAGACGATTGAATTTAGTATTAAAAGGAAACCACATACTTTATAATCATTTTTGTTGTGTATGAGTTATAAATTCTGTTAGAATGATGTAAACTCATGGCTGTTGGGAACATTACCATCTTTGCACCAAGACCAAACTTCCCTCGTGTCTGCTTCAATCCATATTTTGTCCCAGACAAAACTGCATCAAATTAAACCAATATCAAGCTTAAAAAATGTAGTGATTTTTTAGTTCCAGATATTTCATATTACTGGAAACAATCTGCAAGCATATATTCACTATGAAATGGAATCTTCAGTTAGCAAGCAACTACCATACCTCGACCAAACATATTTGGGATGTCATCATACGGCATACCTTTCCCGTTATCCTAAAGTAAAAATCAATTTCAATAATAAGAATCATATGTACAAAATAAGAAATCGAATCCTTTTGAGACGAGGGACTGATCAAACAGGAAAAGAGTAAGCACATATCAAAACAATAAATTAAACCAGAAGAATCCTGGCGTGGAAAGTGAAATCACACCTTGCAAGTGACCCTGTAAAATGAAGCCTCACCTCGACCCTTTGCACCCTTCGTAGCTGATGGTTCTTTAACTTTCTTCCCAAGGGCAGCATTCTTAGCTTGTAGTTCCTGAGCACGAGCCTCCTTTGCTAGCCGTCTCTGCATGTCACAAAACAACATGATAATGAAATGAAGTTTTAAGCATAATCCAAAGTTCTGCATCTTGTTTCTCAATTACTATGCAATCAACAGATTCAGTCACATGCAGTGCAACCAAAAGCATCCAATTAACTACGAATAGAAACTGAAGAAACATTACAAATGTAACCACGTTAAACTCCTAATGCAAAACCAAGTTTGAAAGACTCTTTTCAAGAATCCTGCTGATGAGACTAAAAACAAAAAGAAGTATGGCTAGAAGTACAGATACCTCCCGAGCCTTTTCTGTCTCGTAATCATCATACAGTTTAGTGTCAACACGTTCCCGATCAACAAGACCAATCATGGAATTGAACTTGCTTTTACCTATCTCTTCACTGCAAAATCCAATACAATTAATTATAATACCAAAAAATCAAAACAATAAATGTTACATACACACTGAAACTTACATTGTAATTTCTACAACAGGAAGCTCAGATATGGACTCTGCTGAATCAAGAGAATTCTCAACAAGCTCTCTCACAGTAGTGTAAAGAGATTTTCCAGGCTGAAATCAACCAATAGACAACATCATGCAAACAAATTATTACATATTTATAAAATTATCTCTTGCAATTATCTCTATTCCTTCAAATAAAACACCAAGTGATTTCACATTATTCAACGAAAATAAAAAATAAATAAAATAAAAATAATAATTGAAGCTCACTCACATTATCGAATCCAGCAATGTTTTTGTTCTCAGCAAAGAACTCAGCTGGAGATTCTGCACGACAAAAAGAAATTAAAAAAACAAAAAATCTTACTCTTACCAAAATCAATTACACGATAAATAAAAACACAAAGAGAAAGAGAAAGAGAGATAAATTCAATAACTTTGCTTGAGAGCGCTTTCGTTTGGTGTTTTAGGAGATTTCGATTTGCGTTTCTTCGGCTCACCGTCATTCCCCATTTCTACTACAATTAACAGATTTTTGGCTTTCTGTTTTTGGTTTTCTTGATTTTCGCGAATCAAAGCTTGGGATCTAGCAGGTAGCTAGGGTTTTAGCCATTGTACTGAGGAAAGCTTGATGATTAATAAAATAATTCGGTGCGGGCGTCTGTATCGGTGAAGGTGGCTAGTCTTCGCAAATCTCGGTAAACATTTTTTCTGCATTCTCATCATCCAAGGGCAGGATTTTCTGTTTCCATGAAATGGACGGCTTCGATTATAGTTGTATGCGTGTGTTGTGTGTGATGTGATGTTAACGATTTTTTTTTTTTAGCAGTAAAACTATTCCAATTTTCCCGCCAAAGTTTGGGCTGAGGACTGAGGACAGGGAGGCCCAGGTCGAGTCTCATAAAATGGTTGCCTGGCCCATTTTGTTAACAGATATCTACTCATCTAGGATTATGATAGCTAAGGCCCAAGGGTTTGCTTGTCACAAAATTTCTGTTGTTGATCATAAATTATTCGTTGTATTTTTCAAGTTTAGATATAAGACACAAGTTTGTAAATGTATAGCAAATTTTCTAGATATTCAACAAAAAAATTTGTGGCTTCTATAACATATAAAAAAATGAAACTATAGATTCTTAGTGATTGTAAAGTTTTTAAATATATAATAAAAAAGAGTAATACTAAACATCTTAAATTATTGATTCCAAATAACTACCTTAAATGATGTAGTGTTCGTTAATTGGTTGATAATTTTTTACAAAATCTAAGTGAATTAATTGTATTATCCCACCAACTAATTGATGAATGCCACATTATTTGAGATACTTATTTTGGAACAAAAAATTTGTAACTATCAAATATATATGGGAAATTCACTTGTCTAGCCATGTTCATAAAATCATTATGAAAACTAACCATGTAACAAAACTTCTTACCATAGTAGCACTTATAACCATTTTGGACTAAATTACCGTTAAAAAAGCTTCGTTGGCTGTGGTCAATGGAAGTCATTGCTCGCTTTGGTTGGTTGCGGGCAATGGGAGCTAGAAGCCGTGTTAGTTGTGGACACATTAGAAGTCATCAGTCGCATTGGAAGTCATCGCCCGCTTTGGTTATAGATGATGGAGACCATCGCCTATCAAAAATGGCAACAATGGAGCCCAATGCCCATGTGAATGGAGCTCAACACCCTAATTGGTATGCTTTGATTTCTTTCTTGCAGACTTAACAACAAAATTGGAATAATTTTCTTAGAGACATTTGAATAAACAGCTAATGTGTCATATGTGACATAACCTAATCTTAACAAAAATAGGTGAAGGGTTGAAGGAAGCAAGCTTGCCGTCAATGGAAGTCACCGTCGATGGAAGCCTCTGTTGTCAAAGGAAGTCGCTGTCAAAGCTAGCAAAACTGTGAAAAGAGATGAGCGTGGTGTGGGCAATGTTGTGCTTGTCGATTTAGATTTGTTTTGTTTATCTCAAGGATAATTTGGTTTAAATTGAGGATATGTGGATATTATGATAAGAAATTTTGTTACATAGTTAGTTTTGATAATGATTTCATAAAAATGGCTAGATAGGTAAATTTTCCAATATGTATACGGATTAATTAAGTAATTGACTCAAACTCAAATTTGTGACTATTAAATATATATACAACATAGATCTTTTGGGTAAATTTTAAAAATATAGAAATTAGTTGGGTAATTGATTCAAACTATAGGAACTAAAAAAGTATTTATAAAATATCTAAACTAATTTACGAAAACTTTATTACACAAAAATCCGACAAATCATCATTCATTGTAATAAATAGTTAAACAAATCCACATAATTTAATTGATCGAGTGAATAAAAACCAAATCACACAAACTTGTGAGAATAAATTTTAATTATTATAAATCGGATAAGAATTTAGTGCTCATTGAGTTTTTGCTTACCACTAAATCGTTAGACAGAGAAAAAAAATCATACCTTTAATTTAATGCTTAATAAAAACTCGGCCCAACACTTAATTCTGCTCCTTAATTACAGTCTACCATCAAATTTTATTCTACTAACTAAACTAATACAATGGGTATCTTCTACAATCTCTGAGAGATTTCGGAAATATTAGATTGACAATTTACAATTTTCATATCTAAACCATAGAAATTTAAGTCACATTATAAACACTTTATATTCATGAAGTTTTATGGTAGATCAAGCATCGTTATCAATGTTGGTCGAAGCTCCAATAATGCTACATTTTACTACTAGGCACAAAGTCAAAATTCATACCATGTATACATATATTTTTTCAATTTACAAAAAGCAGGTCATATTTGATTAGACAGGTTTACTGAAAAATAAATGGACCAAGAAAATTAAACACACAAATCAGGCATTCCATGTGATCAAGATTGAGCACTAAATATAGCTTCATTGGTGCAATAATATGGATCAAAACTACACTACTACAGACTAATGATCACTCTAAGGGAATGATCATTTTAACATGGACACCCTCACTTTATCTGTTAATCAGTCATTTTACAATATTTGCATGTTAATAAGAATGTAGTAAAAGAATTCTTTTATCTCAATTGTATTATAAATGATCTCATATTCAGTGTTTATTTATCTTATTATTTCAGTATAACATAATAAATTACACGAGAGTCAAATGTGTTACCTTTATTAAAAATACAATTTTTTTTTAAATATAGTATTATTCTTTTTACATTATTCTTTAAGAAGCTCTATGAGAGGTCGATTAGTAACAGAAAATAAAAAAAAAAGAAAAAGAAAACTATTATTTAAATTATAGGCCCCCTATAATCTCACAAACTACTGCCGTTTTGTTCTTGGATCTAATTAAAAGTTCATTCATATGCCGGTGATGACAATCCAATGCGACACAATTGGCCATGCAAACCAAATTTTGTCACCACGTAAAATGAGTAGTTATCCTAAACTAAGCATGCAATTATTTATTTGCCAATGGGAAGTATGGGCTCAACAGCCCAGGCACTTGAAGTGCCTGGGTTCGGTTCAAGGGATTCTCTTGGGATGGAGACGATATTCCTCCATTTTAGAATTGAAATTCCTCTAATATTAAGTGAAAAAAAAAAAAATCGAATTGTATCCTGTAATTATATCAAAAGTTAAAAAAGTCTCGGTAAATTTTTTATTGTACGTATTAATAAACTTCTACTATCGGTGTATAAAAAAAAATACAATTATGTTGCCATCCATGGGACCAATTAATAGAGACAGCACGCAAGATTAATGGTAGCCACACACGTCAAATTCAAAAATAGTGTACATTAAGATAAATATAAATTTTGATTTCATATTTTGCACGTTTTACTGATGGGCTGTTTATCTTAATCATCATCATCATCATCATCCAATTGAATTGAAATGAATAAATAATGCCCAAAAAACAAAATGCTTTGCCAGTCAAGACTTTTGCATCCCATATTAAATAACAAGAGGAAACCAAACGAAAGCGACAAAGTAAATGATGTGAATGGTATCGAGTCTTTTCACGAACAAAACTGCCATTGCGTAATAATTCTGATAATGCCAAAACCGTCCCCACCGGTTGGTGATTTTTAGATGCCTCTATTCAATTATTTTTTAATTATTAAGACTAATTTTCAGAAGGAGAATTAGTCATTATACTTATATTTAGTAAAAAAAATATTTTTACCCAATTATTTCTTAATCGTGGAAGAAAATCAAATTTAATAATTATTTTTATAGAATTTGAACACAGCAAGTGTTTTGCCACTAAACTAAAGGCCTACTAATTTGTCTTCTTCTTGAAGTATGAAATATTTAAAATTAGATGATGAAATATAAATATAAATATAAATATAAATATATATATATATATATATATATATATATATATATATATATATATATTATTCTATTTCCTAATATGTATATTTATATATAAATAGGATCGGAGGAAGGCAGTGTTCTCAGTCAAGCATACAAGTCAAGATTTTAAATAAACCAATTTTATTGTCAGCTTATCCAATTTTAACTTGATCCGTCTTTAGTACGTGGCGTTGTTTTACCAGACGGTGTCGAACTTAATCAACCTTTAGGGCCCAAGTCCAGAGCTCAGAGCTGGACAATTATCAGCCTCGCACGTCTTGGTTTCCAGCCGAGATACTTTTGTTTAAGTTCTTTATCAATTTATTTGCAAGCCTAGCAACAGATTGGCTCTAAGGTTCATACACAGTACCAGATCTGGAATCCCAGAAATGGTGTTCTGAGGAAGGAGGGAGAGAGAAGAATACAACTGTGGGGAGAGATCCGGTCTCTATGCCACAGAGGAGTAGTAACAGTTTATATAGCAGATCTGATACAGATCAGTCTGCAAGCATGCATATAAACAGATCTAAGAAAATAAATCATACACCCTTAGATCTATGCTTTAATATAAAATTATTACAAACTTTGAATGAATAATTGAAAGCTTTAAAATATAAATCAAACTTACATAAATTTGTAAACTTGATCTTATTCTTTAAGATCCGAATGCTTTTAAAGAAATTAGAAAAGAAAGCTTTAATGTTTGATCCTTGAACTAAGAACAGGAAAATTTCCTTGATGTTCTTTTGTTCTACAAACCAGAGAGAATGCTTTAGAGAGAGAGAAGAGAGAAGGAAGAGAATGCTCTAAAATTTCGGATCCCTTCAACTGAAGGCTAAGAGGAACTATATACCTCAGATCCGTTACAATAAAAGAAATAATTGCAATCTTCACGTAGGTGGACCAGGTGCAGGAGGCAAGATCCGTGAAATCCGCAAGTGGAGAAGGCATCTTTGAAAATTGGTGCTTTCATTGATGAGGCTTCACGAGCGTGGGACCCCAGCATCTTTGACAGCTTTACAAAGAGACAAAAATATTTGTCTTCACAGCTTTTCCCGTAAAGGGTAGTGAGTGAAGGAAGACAAGTATCTTTGTTGTACAAGTAGGATATACAAATAAAATGTACAAATACAGGAAAATACTTTTTTTTTTTTTTTACTGTACAAAATTACAGAAAAGGAAATACAATTATTTACAGTGCTTTATAGGGGTGAAGATACCGAAACAATCATTTTCGTTATCATCACCGAGGGAAATGGCTTCTTCATCTTCACGAGCTGAGCTGGCGGCAGTAGACGCTGACTCTGATCTTGAGGAGAGAAGCTGGTGCATAATCTCAAAATATTCCTTCTCAGTATTGGCAGAGGCCAATCTGGATTGGGCCATCGATTTTTGACTCAAGAAGGTGGATTGAGCTTTGGATTCTTCAATAGTGGGCGTTAAATGGCCCGTTGAGGCAAGCCATTTTTGGATAATGGATTCGGTCAATTTTGTCTTTTCATCGAATTTTGACCACCATTTGACTTTAAAGGTTCTTTGGATAAGGTATTGGGTTTCTTGGGTATGAAATCGAAGACTCCACATCCAGACCCATGGGAGGAAGAAATTGGAACAGAAACAGAGAAAGGGTGAGAACCTTTTCTCAGATTCTGAGGGTTTATAATGGGCTTTAAATAGGTTCAAACAATTTCGGGCGTTAGGTGTAAGTATTTCGGTGCATGGGCCGAAATAGTTCCACCATTGTTGGAACCAGTTTGGAAGGTTTTTCACAGTTATTTTCGAGTTGAAGAAAAATAACCATGAGTGGGTTTTCTTTGGATTATGGATCATAAAGGTATTAAACCAGGCCTGTTGGTAATCCCAGTAGGAAAATGCCAGAGAATGGTTTAATTTGGATTTAAAAGAAGCAGGAAAATTTTTGGCTTTATGAAGGGGATCACCCCATTGGTTTGGGCTTATAACTCTAAGGATGGTTGCTGTAGAGTATGCTGGATCGGTATGGTTTTCACCGAGAAAGAAATGTTTAAATTTAACTGATTCGGTGATCTCAAGAATGCTTTGATAATAGGGTTGGGGTTTTGACAAATCCCATGGCTTGAAAAACCAACCCTTAGGGAAAAACTTTGAAAGTGCAATAAATGGATCAGCATGATAAAATCCATCCTCAACAGATAAAATATTTTGTTGATGGACTTTATCAAACCAAACCGATCTTTGTGAATGTCCAGATTGTGAAACTACAATTTGAGAAGAAGAACCTTCACTTGGAATAACTTCTTTATAAGAACTTGCTTGTTTCTTTAAATGGATCTTTGGAATTTTTTTAGAAATAATTTCTTCTTTCTCAGATTCCTGGGAAAGAGATTTGCTTTGCGAAAAACTTTGTAGTGCTAATAAAAGCTCAGGGGATTGGGAAAGGGAAGTAATCCAATCTTGTACCAGATCATAAGAGGCAATGGCTTTGACTTTAGCTTCATCTTCCTGGATCATGTCGATCCATGACTTTACAGGCATTGCTGAGGACAGCAATTTTTCTTTGGGTTCTTTAGGTTGGTCTTTAGGGGGTGAAGGAGGCATCGGGTCAACAAGTTTCCCTTTGCCCTTGTCTTTCTTTTTAGGAGGCATTATCTGTTTTGGAGAAACTCTCTGGTCAGAAAATCTGGCACAGAATTCTTTTCACCTTTTATAAATTCTATGTCAAAATCAAAAACGCTTAAAATTGCTTGCCAACGTATAAAAATCTGTTTTGATGCAACATTTTGAACATCTTTTTCCAAAACATGTTTTGCAGCTTTGCAATCAATCCTGAGTAAAAATTTTTGATTTAGCAAATCAATTTGAAATTTAGATATGCATAAAACAATGGATAAAATTTCCTTTTTGATAGTAGAATAGTTTCTTTGACAATCATTCTAGTGTGCAGAAACATATTGGACTATCTGCTCTTTATCATTTTCTACTTGCTTTAAAATTCCACCATAACCTAAGTCAGATGCATCAGTCTCAACTACCTTAGGTAATGCAGGATTAGCAAGATATAAACATGGAATGCTCTTTACACTATTCTTTATTAATCTTACAGCTTTAGTATGTTCATCGGTCCACTCAACAGGTTTCTTTTTTAACCTATCATGCAAAGGTTTAGAAATCCTATTTATGTTTGGACAGAAATCAAGCACATAATTCAAACTACCAAGAAATCTTTGCAATTGCGTCTTATCAAGAATCTTATCAGGAAACTTGTCAGCAAATGCAAGAGACCTTTCTATAGGGGTAATGGTTCCTTTGGAAATATAATGTCCTAAGAACCTAATCTTTGTTTGGAACAGAGAGAATTTAGTACTAGATACTGCTAAACCAGCACTCCTAGTTGCATAGTAAAAAGTCTTTAAATGTTTGAAATGTTGGTCAACCGTTTGGGAAAAAACCAACACATCATCAATGTAGACTATACAGAAATCAGAATAAGGGTTATAAATGTCATTCATAACTCTTTGAAATTCTGATGACGCATTCTTTAGACCAAAAGGCATAACAGTCCACTCATACTGTCCGAATGGAACAGTAAAAGTAGTCTTATATCTATCTTTAGGCTGAATCTGTATTTGCCAAAATCCCGATTTCATATCGAATTTGGAAAATACAAAGGCAGAATGGAGTCTTTGGAGAAGATCTTTCTTATTAGGAATAGGGTACCTAATCCACTTAAGGGCTTTATTGAGGGGTTTATAGTTGATAACTAATCTAGGAGTTCCTCTTTCTATTTCTGAATTTTTGTTCACATAGAAAGCGGCACAAGACCAGGGAGACCTAGACTTAACTATGAGACCCTTTGACTCTAAGTCTTTAATTTCAGCTCTACAGTGTTGCTCCAATTCAAGGTTCATTTGAATTGGGCGGGCTTTTGTTGGAATTTGTCTATCATTAAATCCTATCTCATAGGGCAGATCTACCATGTGATGTTTTCTATTCCAGAAAGCAGAAGGCAGATTTGCGCAAATTTCTTTTTCAATAAGAGCTTTAAAATCAGAAATCTTTCTTTGGACAAATTTGTCCTCAAGTTGGTTTTCAATGCGATGCAAATTTAAAGTTTTCTTTAAATCAATTAAATCATCTTGTTTTGTTTTTAATAAAACACTAACATGATTTTCATGAATGGAACTTGCTTTTATAAGGTTCAAATTTCTTGTTTTCGGTTTTTCTATGAAAGGGAAAACAAGTCTTTTGCCATTTGCTTTAAAAGATATGCTATCATAATTTACAGTATATGGAGTAATGATGTTAATGAATTGAGTACCTAGAATGACTACGTGATGAATGTCATTAGTCACAACAAAAGTAGTCCTGAATTCAAAACCATCATTTTTTATACATGCATCAACTTTAGAAGAAATATCTAACTTTGAATTATTGGCAGCCGAAAGCTTTTCTTTTGTCTTTTGGCGAAATCTTTTGGGCACAAAATTTTCTCTAATGCAATTTAAATCGGCTCCTGTATCAAATAGTGCTACAGTGTCAATTTCAAAATCTTTTGAAAATGCAATTTTGATTTTAATCAAATATTTTCGAATTGTGATCTGCTTTAGGATAGCTAGGAAATTCTCAGGTAGAGTCTCTAAGCTATCTAGGTTATGATCTTCCTCAAGGTTTATCAGACTCAGGTTCAGATTCTGATTCTTTACCTTTGACCGAATGGTCTTCCAATTGCTTTTGCAAAAGTAATTGGATAGTATCAGAATCAGCTTTTTGTTTTTCTTTAAGAGTCCTAATTTCGGCTTTGACATCATTAATCTCTTTTTGGAGATCATGAATAGAAGGTGTTGACTTCTTAGGTTTTTTCTTTCCTAAGATCTCAGTAAGGTCATATGCTGACTTCTTTACTATGGGGACTTTAGAGGATGACTCAGCTTTTTCATTGCGGTCAAGAGTCTTTAGAAGCTTATCTAAATACTCTTTCTGCAATGTGGGGTCAGAAATGTGTTTGACTAATTCTAAGAATGTTTCCTGATCCTTAGTCAAGACATTAATCTTCTTTGAAACTAGATAAGATTCAGATTCCGAATCCGAATCACTATAAGAAGAGGTATCAGAGTCAATTAACTCATCAACCTGTAAGGCTTCTGAGTCTCCAGTCATGGAAGACTCTGAATCAGAAGAATCTATGAGAATGGCTGAGATTTTGGAAAGGATTTCCTCGTCTAACCCTAATTGATTGAGCTTTTTGCTCATTCTACAATACTTTGAAGTGTGGCCTTTCTTACCACATCTATAGCAGGTTGCTTCTTTGTAATTGAAAGAAGACTTGGCTTTAACATCAGAGGATTTGGCTTTAAAATCCTTCTTCTTAGAGAAGTGTTTCTTCCTATAGGGCTTCGAAGACTTCCTATAGTAGGGTTCTCTAGAATCTGGATAAGGTTTCCTATATCTCTTTGACTTGTGATGTTTCTTGTAAGACTTTAAAGGGCACTTACCATCACAATTTTTTGAGGTGGAGGCTTTAAAGGGATCATAATTGAACTGCTTACAGAAACCACCTAACTCTTGCTTAGACTTCCTAAGCTCCCATTTGAGCCGTTTCTGTAACTTTATATCCTGGCATATCTTTAATCCTTCCTTATTGACAAAGCTAACTAGTTCACCGTAGGTGAGTTCACCATAAGGAGTTCTATTGTCATGGAGGGCTTTTATGGAATTCCTAACCTTTTCTCCTAGGAGGGTAGATAATCCGGCTAAGAATTTCTCTTTCCAAGTGATGTGATGTGCATCATCTCTTAAAAAGAGTCGTGTGAAGAATGTGGTTTTATAGGCTTGGAAATCACTAAGCTTCCTACACCTAAGGTTATGGAGAAGCTCAGCATTCTTGTCTCTAAGGTGAGAAGGGTCACCTATAAAATGTAGGGATATAGTAAGAATGAGGGTAGCTACAGCATCTTGAATAGGGTTGCCGTATTCATCCAAAATTGGAATCTTATCCTCATTTGTCTGGACTGCATTTAAGATGTCTAATTGTTGTTGTTTGGTGAGGAGATGGTCCCACCAACCTTTAAGCTGGCCTGTAAATCCAGCTATAAAGATCTCTGCTATGGCTTGGTCAGAGGTTCCTGATTGGGTTTTATAGGCATTAGCTGCCATGGTCATTTGTTGTAATAAAACTAGGATGTTGTACTCAGACATCCCGTCTATATTCCACTCATAGACAGAGGATGCATTATACCTAGATTGGTTCAATGCACTAGGCCTATTGTCTATGGTAAGGTCAGGAGGAGTCCTAATTGTAGGTAGGGCTAACTCCCAATGAACTTTGTTGACCTTAGGTTCTTCTATGGGGTCTTCCCTGAAGGCTTCTGCTTCTGAGGTGGCTATAGAAGACTGGTCATAATCTATATCTAATACTCTTATCTTACTGGATTGAGTATCATGGGCTATTTGTTCTTTACTAGAGGAAGAGGAAGCTTCTATCCTATCTAGTTGGTCTTTAATGGCTTTGGCAAAGTCAGACTTTGACTCTTGAACTGACTTTTGGCTAGTTCTAGAGACCTGGAAAGGTTTAAAGATAGGTTCTTTAACCTTTTTCTCTATACTAGTTTTTTCTATGATTGACTTTGGAGCAGAGGAAATAGTAATGGTTGACTGTTGGATTTGGCTTTCTATCCTAGTCAACTGATTTCCTATGGTGTTGAGATTGGCATTGCAGAAGTTGTTCTGCTGGATAATGCTATCTATATTTGTCTCTTAATTATTTTCAGGCTTTACTAATTTATATGGAGAGGCTTTAATCTGAACAGGGGGTTCACCGATTTCAATGGTGACACTCCTAAGAGGAGGGTGTTCAGACTCAGTGGTCCTACCATCAGAAAGGGTCCATGTATTTGTAGTCTTTCTAATAACAGGGTTTGACTCTTTAAACGGATAATCGATATGATTATCTTTAGCATACATCTCGAACCAATCAAAGAACAGAATATGTATTTTATGCAAATTGACAAATGCATAATAATGTTCTTGGATCTTATTCCTTTCCTTAAGAAAATGTTTGAAAAACCAAATTCTTTTTTCTTTATTATTTTCTGCATAGAAATCTTTTTGTAAAATTGTTTTGTCCAATTTAAATTCTATTTCAAGAACATTTACCATATTTTCTATGACTGCTGAGAATGTAGGAGAAGTAGGAGGAGAAGGTTCTTTCTCTTCCTGGCTTTGACTCTGATGACCTTGGTGACTGCTAGTGTATATTGGATGGGGTACACTAGTAGTATAGTCTACGGAGCGTATGGAAGAACCAGGTAGATCCGAGGTGGAAAACCTAGGTTGGCTCTTTACTGATTGAGGAGGAATTTCCACAAGAGAAGGTATCCTTGTGAATTTTCTTTCTAGTGGAGGGATGCTAGAGGTGGAAGAATCCCTATCAGAAAACCTAGATGAGGTCGACCTTCTAAAGGATAACTTTACTCTACCATCCGGATACTGAGTCACATTTTGTAACTCTGTATTTGGCTCATGTTGCTTTGGAACTATGGGCTCAGTGGCTCCTTCTAAGATCCATTCTTCTGGAAGGTTGACATCTTTCCATTGGATGGCTCTAGGAATAACCATATTGGCTCTAGAAAAATCAGTCTGCAAAAGAAGAGTTTTTTCCTTCTTTGACTGATACCTATGTTGGGAATTAGCAAAGGCAGAAATCATAGCTTTGTACGAAATCCTAAAAATAATTGCTACAGGTATTGACCCTTCAATCATTTGGTAATTATGGGTCTTGATCTGTAAGATCATGCTTTTCAGGATGTTCCTATCTTTAAGGGAAACTGTTATGTTTGGATAACAGCTGAATGAAATTGGGCCTTTACATAAGCTAGATTCAACGCTACTTAGCAGAGAATCATCGAAGTTGACGAATCTCGCATCCCTAAGGACTGCTAAAATGGAAGTATCTAAACCTTCTTTGGTCAACGGCTTAATCCCTACTTGGATTAGACCGATATGGATATAATTGTACTTTTTGTCCTTTAATTGCTTCAAAGACTGTTCTGAAAACAGTTGAATAGTTTCAAAAGGCTTTGAAAGAGTAATATCACGTTCTTCTGTCTTTATAACATAATCATTTTTGAGAAAATCAAGCTTTTTGGTTTTGTAAATCAAGTCTTTAAAAACTTTGGGTAATTCCCAACAATCAATTGCTTTATTAAAATCCTCAATTATAAACTCTTCTGAGTTCACAACATTCTTTGAATCACTAGTCTTCCCAAAGGAAGAGCTAGAAAGGGACGATGCTCTATTGAATAAAGAATCCATAATTTCTAGATCTACTGTAGACCTAGATCTATCTATGTGGCTACAATCCAAGGCTAAGAAATGGGTTAACTGCCCTAAACCTGCAGGACTTACGACCAAATACTACCTAGGCAAAAACACTCACCACACAAACAGACGTTTGGAATACAACAAACTTCAAAATTATAAACGCTTTATACAATATTACACTATCCTCCCCTTGGCTCTGATACCAGGAGGAAATAGAATAATAGGCTTATCCAATTTTAACTTGATCCGTCTTTAGTACGTGGCGTTGTTTTACCAGACGGTGTCGAACTTAATCAACCTTTAGGGCCCAAGTCCAGAGCTCAGAGCTGGACAATTATCAGCCTCGCACGTCTTGGTTTCCAGCCGAGATACTTTTGTTTAAGTTCTTTATCAATTTATTTGCAAGCCTAACAACAGATTGGCTCTAAGGTTCATACACAGTACCAGATCTGGAATCCCAGAAATGGTGCTCTGAGGAAGGAGGGAGAGAGAAGAATACATGTATATTTAAATATATATATATATATATATATATATATATATATATATATATTTGACCTGTATTCACCAGCTGAGATCTTTGAGGACCTGCATTGTTATTATTTTTTAAAAAAAATTAACTTATTTATTTAATTTTATTAATTTCATTTATTTATGATTAGTTAATAAATAATTAAAACAAATGGAAACCACAACAAGTACCGCCAGCCACTTTCAACTGTTGATGATTGTTGTATATCACTGAACACTATTAGTTTGTCAAGCTATTGGCCACTAAAATGATCGAAGAAATCGAAATTGACATCATTGAAACCTTTGAAGTTTGATCGGCGAACTATGAATGATAAGGCTCATACTCCGGCGGCGTAGGCTCTCTGTGATCTCACAGGCTTAAAAATTTGGCTCCGTAGGAGGATTTGAATCGAATGAAAGTCTTTCTGCATTTACATTTTTTTAAGGATTTTTTAAAGTTACAATGGCGATAATTTACATTAAAATTTATATGAATCCCACCACTTATGAGTATTGTTTACATTATTTAAAGAAATTATAAAAAATTAAGATTTTATTATCTTGCAGCTACTGTAAATTACAATAACTATAAAATAATGATAAATAGTATCACACATAGATATTGTTTATTATTTTTTTTACAGCTGCTGTAATTGCCTATCCTCCCTATAAATTATAACTCAGCAGTTCTCTTTTTTTTTTTTTTTGGTCTCCCTAAGTTATTGTTTTCGAAGCTTACAGCCTATGATTCGACTACTTAACTAACAAAAATCTGCTACATGTACCTAACAGAAAGAAGAAGTAACAAAGATTGCCGGTCTTTTGTTATCAATTAATTTATTATCATTATTTTAGTCATCATGTCAGCTGTCCTTGATGGATTGGACTTGTGTCAGTAGCGTGGATGATAACTTCAGTAACTTTAGAAAATAAATTAATTAATTAACCGCTTGAGTTCGTGCATGGTCAAAACATCGGAGATTTTAAGATAAAATTTCAAACACCAAAACGAGACAATAAATCAGGTGATTAGCAAGCGGAGTAATTACCAAATTTTTTATTCCAATTTCATGAAGCATGCGATTAAATATAGTGTCCATTATGTGCAATTATAAGTAACACTTTTATTATGAAATTGATCCCTAACACTTATTATTTTCTATTGCATAAAACTCTAAAATAGGTATTAATTAGAATTAATTATTATATAAAATTTTATTACCAGTTAAGGACTTAAGAGTAATATGTTGACGGTGATGAATATTATACAACTTATGCTCGTTAGCACCACATCACTTGTCTAATGTACTAGTTAATGTTAACACAATCATTATTAATAGTATTATAGTGGTATGGGATAAATTTAATATATTTTCACTATTGATATTATTTTCTGTTAAATAAGAGTGTTTCATTAATCTCAGATGATTACTTTGTTTATAGCATGTATTACACGACGCACAACATAATCTTTCATAAGATGCATTTGGTAGTTTACATTACACTGTATTGCATTGCATTGCATTAGAGTATTATTTTTAGGGTCCCCCTACCTTGCAGCTGCTGTAAGTTACAGTAGCTGCAAAAGTGGATGAACAGTACCCACGTGTGGTACTGTTCATCCATTTTTTGCCGCTGCTGTAAGGTAGCAATTGCCTTATTTTTATGGTAACCCATATTTAGATGTAGTTTTTGATTGCATTGCATTTATTAAATAAATGTAGCTAATACAATAAAAGGTGTATAAATGAGCTCATGAAAGGTGGGGTTTTGGTTGTATTGAATTAAAATACTATTCGTATTTTAAATATAATCATTTAAGTTTTTATTATTTAATAAATTATAAATTTGTTAAATATTAGTTTATATTTATATTTAAATAAATATAATAATTTAAATAATAATATAAGATAGTAATAAACCGAAATATCTAATAAACAAATAATAATACATTATTTTGTTTTCATTACATAGAATCGTTTTATTATCATTATATTAAGTAAAAATAAATTTATAAATTTTATTTAATCATTTATTATTTACAAACACACTAAATTTAAAAATAAATTTTAAATTAAACAATTACATTCAACATTATGATCCTATATTAAATAACTAATAAATAGAAATAAATATATAATATAATATTATTAATAAATAACATAATATTGTGATATTTTATTATTTAAAAAATATTTTATTATTAAATAATTTTTACTGCAAAAATTAATATATAAAAATAAATATTTTACACGTAATTTCAAAAATTAATAGTAAACCCCTAAAACATTAATGAATTTAAAAAATATTAATTCAATATTAACGTTAATAGAAAATAATGTTATTTTATATAATACAATTTATATTACACCAAACAGTGATATACCTTAATACAATACAATACAATATAGCAAAAACAATATAGTACAAAACAATGTGCCAAAGGCATTCATAGTGCTTACAATCCAATATATCCTAATGTTAATTATAAGTGTCTCATATTATAACTCTTTTTGGAATGATTACATACAATAACAAAAAATCTAGGAGCGTTTTATTTGTCCCAATTTAATTATATTGATTTTGGATTATTAGTTATATTATTTTTTGAATTGTAAATTTACTAGCAATTTTAGTTGAATATGTGGCTATACCTCAAATTTATCGCTTAAGTATAAACGATTCACAATATAACATATTCTTTTAATGAAACTAAAGTCAATATAGTTAAAAAAAAAAAAGGATACTATATTTCAATAATGATTTGAATTCTATTGTTGCAATCAAAAGTATTAACGTACTTTGAAGAATTGAATTAAAAAAAATTATAGTTAGTCTAATTACTATCTTATTCTGTTAAAAAGATTTTAATTTATTTTACTTTAATTGATTCAATAACTTCACAATCTCTAGAAGCCTAAACCAGCACTCTTCAATTTTTAATTTTTCTCCCTTTTCATAAACCCTGGAGCATTCCCCTCTTAGATTTTTTATTTTTACCCTTCACAAATAATCTTTAAATTATTTGTTCCGGTTGCCTATTGTCCTAAACAAACAAATTCTGCTGGTTTCTTATCCGTTACTACTCTCGGATAAATTAAACATTATCCGTTGGATAAGATTTTAACACATTGAGTGGTTGAGATTTTTTAAATTGTAAGTTAAACATAACTTAGGGATTGCCTTTTAAAAAAAATCAAATCTTTCAAATAAAACAAAGAAAATGTACAGTGACATAAAAAATATTTTATATTGTATACAGTAAACATGGGTCCGTGCACGTGTATGCACGTGAAATAGTAGAACTGCATAGTGTATGTACCAAATTTAGTGGTCCGTAGAGATACATTACGCACGAGGTGGTCCTTCGCAGTGACGGATCAGACAAACAAATTTATGAATTTATTTAATGCGTTAAAAATGAATAATGCGATTATTATTATTTTTATTATTTTGAATAAGAGTAGGCAAGAATCGAACCGAAACTGAAAAAATCTAGTTCGGTTCGATTTTTTTCAGTTTCGGTTCGGTGTTTTTATTTTAAAAAATTTGATATAAAAATACCGAACTAAACCATTCGGTTCGGTTCAATTTTCGGGTTAAAATTTAAAAAATCCAAACCGATCTGATTATTATATAGATTCTTATACTTTATATAATTTTTATTATGGCCCAATATTTAGGAAATATTTACATATAGAATTTCTATTATGGCCTAATTTTTTTGTAAACTTTTCAAAACGGTCCTTGACCGAAAGTCAGCAGAGCAAGATATCATCCCAATCCATATTTTTTGGTAAATTATATTATGACGTAGAAACTTATTTTACTTTATTTTTGTTGTGGGCCAAAAGTTTTGATATTAAAACTAGTGATAATGATTCTGAAAATTCATCATTTTAGTCTAAAATTCTTGCAATTTTTTTTTTTTGTAAATACAAATTTGTAAATTATTTTATTTTTGTTTATTATACATTAATTATAGTAAGTCATGTATACAAGTTAAAGTGAACCGAAAAACCGATTTGATAATCCGAACTATTAAGCAAATGGTTACTGAAAAACCGAAACCGAACTGAAAAACTGAAACCGAACCGAACCGAACCGAACCGAACCGAACTATTGATTCCGGTTCAGTTTTTATTTTCCTAAAAAACCGAACAGATTTTTTAATTTAAACCCCGAACCGAACCGAAACCGAAAATTTATCCCGAAACCGAACCGAACCGAACCGATGCCCACCCCTAATTTTGAACTAGAAATTCTACAAATTTACAAATTTAGTAGTCCTTAGAGATTAGGAAGGAAGATGGAGAAAAGAAGATGAATGGTGGTGGTGTTGATGACCTCACGGTGATACTCACTGTCACTGATATCATATTGCGGAGTTTTTTTTTTTTTGCTTTTTATTCATCATTTTGTGTGTTTTATTTATTTATTTTCTGCATTTGTACTTTTGCTACATGTATTTAATAACCAGGAATTTTAATCTGAACCAAATTGGATCGTTTCATGTTTACAATTCGAACTTAATTGGATTGAATTCTCCAAATCAAGCGAATTGTAGCGTAAATCAAAATCTGAAAGCTCGAATTAAAATCGAATCACCCACTCGTAACTAGAATAATAAGAAGTAGGAAATTGGAATTGTTCTTTTGATTTGATTGAGTTTCGCTTAATTATACAGATGGATAAATTGATTGCAAAGTAAAGCGAACATAAATATAGTAAGTTGATAGATTGGCCGATTGATTCTTTCATTTTATTAGAACAGATGGTACCAGAGGTAAGAGATAATTTAAGGGCTAATCTTGTCCTTGTGATATTTATTTTAATGAAAGTTGTCGATCTGTCAATTAGAAATTCTCTTTATAAATTGAGAAAATATGACTAAGAGCAAAATCCACCTTATTACGACTAGAAGATTGATGTCGACCGTATGGCTACTTAATTTAATGAGCTAAGTAATCAATAAATTTTAATTGTTAGTTCTAGTGTCAATTTCAGAATATCTCTGAGATGCTATATTTGTTATATCTCTGAGATACTATGTTTGTCATGTAATAAATATATGATGTTATGACATATGTGTATTTATTTTAAATAATCAATAAGTAATTAACGGTTATATTTAATTCAACTACACATATTATTCATGCATTAATTAATTATATTATCTCTCATATAACGTAAAATTTCTAAAAAAGTGAATTTATAGAAACAGTTTTAATAATAGATTTGTTAAGCATTAAATTTTTCTAAACATGCGGTTTTTTTTTCCTGAAAACCCGAATTGTAAACGTGAGAATTTTCCCCAAAACATCAAGTTGGTTTAGTGGTATTTTTTTTTTTCCTAAGGAGATCTTTAAAATATGAACACAATTTAAATAAGCATGAAATCCAAATTCGTATGCACACACTACGTAAACACTCAAAGACTTTCTAAGATAAATTATAGAGTTTAAATACTGGGCTGTCATTTTTATAGAAGAAAAGAAGAATATCAACACTTACAATGAAACCGCAGACAAACTAGCGTAGATCGTACGCATCTTTTTCCTCTCCGGCCCCACTTGGCTTCATTTTTCACGTGTCATAACTCGAATGGAGCACATGAAAATCAACGGCTGTTTACTGGCGATCGGATGAATTCGTCGGTGACACCCGTTCTTACTCTCTGCAATTGTTTTTCATCTCTTCACCTTATCAGTGAAGTGAAAGGTTGAAATCTCTTCATAAAAAAGTTGAGATTTTTTTTTGACTGATTTTCAAATGGACCACAATAAGGTAACTCTCATATATAATTTTAAATGGGTCACAACAAGACTGGTCTTGACAGATTTTCAATAGAATTTTTTTAATATAATAAATATATTAAAACAAAAAAAAAGGAAATATGACACTGATCCTTTTCTATGATCTCTCTCCCTCTCTTTCTCCAACTTCCTATATAAAACTAAAGGATTGGTCACTCATGTTTCACATAGCTAGGCTAGCCAAGAAATAAAATCTACAGCATCTTGTTACTTGTGAAACAATGTTGAAGCCACTGGTTGATCAATCTCAATCTATCAAACCCCTGTTTCCATTATCTAAGCCATTTCTGCATGGAAATTATGGCCATGCTTTTTGTCCAGTTCAATCAACTCGTTCACTTATTAAAGGACCCAAAATTCGGATTGGGTCTGTTCGCAGAAACAGTATCAAAGCTATAGCAACCACTACTGAAAAATCAATCAAAGTTAAGGCTGTTGTCACTGTGAAACCAACTGTGGGAGGTTTCCTCTCAAATATTTCTTTACAACGAGGGTTAGATGATATTGGAGATTTGTTTGGTAGATCAATCCTCTTGGAGCTTGTTAGTGCTGAGCTTGACCACAGTAAGTACAGCACAATAACAATTTTTTTTTTCGTCCACATAAAGTCCCCACAGTTACAAATAATTGAGGGTTAAAAGGGTTTAGCAGAACGTTTTTGAAAAACAGGTTTTCTTTTTCTTAAGCGAAAAATTAAGAAAGTGGATTTAATTTTACACTTGTAAAATTCTAAAAGCATGTTTGGTAAAGATAAGAAAGGACTACTCGCTACTTGCTTTATCTTTGTAATAAAAGTTTTAATTACCATATCAAAAGTGTTTTTTTAAGAAATCTCGTCCGAGCGAGGAGAAATCATAAATTAAAAGTTTATTGTAGGAAGTTTTTAATTTTGTGTTAAAAATTTTAAGCCTATAAATAATATTTAAAAATCGTACAAACTTTTACAATAGCCAATCAAATTTACCTTATCTTTTGCCACGCGCCGTCTAGATTTGCTAAAAGATAATTTTGTAGTACGCCAGTCCCCCAATCAAAGATTTATTAAAAATGAAAATAATGAAAACATATATAGTATCCATGCTTTTTTTTTGGGAAATAAGAGATTAATTTGCATATTTTACGCGCCATGTTTTTGAAAAATTACAAAATGTTTTCAAAAGATGGAAACTGTTTTTGATAATAAATAAATGTATATATTTTTTCTATATTAATATTTCAGAGACGGGAGTGGACAAACCCACCATCCAAGATTATGCCCGCAGAGTTGGTACAGATGGCGACGGAAACATGAAATATGAGTCAGAATTCGAAGTTCCATCTGAATTTGGAGAAATTGGCGCAATATTAGTGGAAAATGAGCACCACAAAGAGATGTATTTGCAAGATATTGTTCTTGATGGTTTGCCAAATGGTCCTGTCAACGTAACATGTAATTCATGGCTTCACTCAAAGCACGACAATAAACAAAAGAGAGTTTTCTTTACCAACAAGGTCAGTTTCCTTCCTCAACTGCGCATTTTAACAAACCTCTGTGATTAATTTCCCCACGATTATAAAACAGAATGTGAATTTTCTACATTAAACTTATGGCTATTTAACGATGACAAGTTTGATGGAATCTTTTTTTTTTTTTTTCATGTATATATATATTTTAAATCAGTCCTACTTGCCATCGCAAACACCGAGCGGATTGAAGAGATACAGAGCTGAGGAGCTTGCCATTTTGCGAGGAAATGGAGAAGGAGAGCGCAAAACCTATGACAGAATCTATGATTATGATGTCTACAATGACCTGGGAGATCCCGACGACAAACCTGAACTAGCAAGGCCAGTGATTGGAGGCAAACTAAACCCTTATCCTAGACGTTGCAGAACTGGACGCCCACGATGTGACACAGGTTGATTATTACATTTTAACTCTTTCTTTTTTCTTTTTTCTTTTTTTTTTTAATTTTCCCCTTACATAAACATCTAATTATTGGCTAATTTTCTGGTTTAAAACATAGACGAAAACCTTTCTTTTCAAGAGAAGATATATAACTTCGAATTTCGAAAGATCTAAGACTTTGAATTTTTTTTTTTAAATGATTAAAGAACTAAGGCCGATTTTCAATGAATTTTAGAACTACCGAAATTTTTTTTTACATTATATTACAATCAGATAATTATTAAAATTAATTTTTATTAAATTTTAAAAAATATTATTTAAATTTTTATTTATGTTATTATTTATAAAATATTTATTCTATTTAGATTTTGTAAGAGAAGATTTTTATCCTTATTAATATTTTAGGTTGGCTGCCCTCTTTTTATTTTTTAAATTAATTTCGAAACAAGATGATTATAAAGTAGGGCCATTTCCGAACTTTCAAAGGTTGGATTTCTCTCAAAACGGAAACATAAGGCGAGCGGGCCACATGTCCCTTTTTGGGTGGTACCCAGTGTGTGGTTGCGAGAGGAGACACGTGAACTGAAAAGATCATAAAAGTCCAAACACAAAAAATCTGGCAATCAGAGTCACGTGTCCTACTTAGTAAATAGGCCAAAAGGTTATTCTGATTCAATTAAGCTCTAGCGGGCCATTGACTGTCCCTTGATGGAAGATTACTTATTTGCCCTTGATGTCCTTTCAAGAAAGAGATGAAGAGAAAGAAGAACCAAATTACAACAATCAATTTGAAAATAGTAGCACTTTGCCGCAACTCCTTTTTCTTCCGTAATTGTGTGGGGTAGATATATCTTTTCACATGCAATCGTAGTTAGAATCGGTGGGAGATCTAGACAATTAAATTTAGAGATTTAGTTAAAAAAAATTATTTAATTTAAATTTTTTAAATATTTATTCGAATATATTTTAAATTTTATAAACTCTAATTTTATTATTTTCTTTTAAAATTTAAATAATAATTGAATAAATTATTTATTTTATATGTGTGCAAATATTTATTTTTAAAGTGATTTTCATAAAATATTAAAAAATTAAAATAATGTGGCTATATAAATTTGAATCAAGACTCTAAAACTATCAAATAATACTTTTATTATTAAATTATAAGTTTTTTATAATATAAAAAATATGTCTAAATTTTTATTATTTAACTCATTCAGAAGGAGTTTATGGTACATTTTAAAAGAAAAATTATTACCCCTCCTGAACTTTAACTGGATCCGCCCGTGGTTAGAACTTATATATAATGTTGGAGTGATAGATATATTTTAATACGAGAATAAAAATCTAGCTATTTTCTGATAAAATTGTTCTGTATTAATGCCAACAGATTTTTATTTTACTATAACGCAGCCTAGATTGTAAAAATATACTAGTGTTAAAAAAAAAAAATAGTGGTATTCAAAGAAATAAAAATAAAAGTTACAACAGTGATGTACTGACTCATAATTGATTAATTTTGGATAAGAAAAAATGTTTATGTATGCAGCGTAAAAAAAAGTTAATCACTTTCTAGTAGGAGAAGCAATGTGCATTAATTTTAGTGTGGGGCGGAGCATGAGAGAAACCACCATTTGGATTCAAAAAAACAAATTTCAAACATGTGCATATGTGTGCGCTAATGCATGCAGATCCATCTTCGGAGAAAAGAGAGGGAAACTTTTATGTGCCAAGGGATGAAGCATTCTCGGAGATAAAGCAGCTAACATTTTCGGCAAAGACGGTGTACTCGGTGCTGCATGCGTTGGTACCATCCTTAGAAACCGCCATTGTAGATGCTGATCAAGGGTTTCCATACTTCTCCGCTATCGACGCACTCTTCAATGAAGGAGTCAACCTGCCTCCACCCGAGCAAAAAGGTTTTTGGAACACATTGCTTCCCAGATTGGTTAGGGCAATTGAGGATACAGGTGATCATATTTTGCTGTTTGAGACGCCAGAAACAATGGACAGTAAGAACCCTCTTCTAAATTAATTAACTAACTTCTAACACAAGCAAGATTTCTTTAATTTGATGATTGAATTCATACTGACTATTATTTGTATGAGTTGTTATTTTCAGGAGACAAACTCTTTTGGTTTAGGGATGAGGAATTTTCTAGGCAAACTCTTGCGGGTCTCAACCCATGCAGCATAAGGTTGATCACGGTACGATCAGTAACGCTACTTTGATAAAAATAGGGTGACAGAATTGGATTAGGATCCTCTTATTTTCCTTTTTTTCCTTTTCTTTCTTTCTTGTCCCTCCTTGTCTTCATAATCTTGTGAAAAAAAAATAACTTGATTGTAAGAAAAAAATGACTTGATTGTAAATAAAGTGACAAAATAAAGAATAATGATAGAATCCCAAATTTTTTACTCTAAAATTCATTAAGTAGTTGATAATTCTTTATAAGATCTAAGTAGATTAATTGTGTTATCTCACTAATCGATTAATAAATACCACATCAATTAAAATAGTTTTTTGAGATAAAAAATTAGAGATGTGTAACACTACTCAAAAATAAAAAAAAATACAAAACTCAATCTTAAACACTCATTAACCCAAGAGCGGTAAAAGGGCAAAAAAAAAAAAAAGGAGAGAATCTTTGTCCCATAGAATTTTGATAAAATTTGTAAAAATTAAGTGCCTCTTGTTTTATTTGCAACAAGGCAAAACCAATAAGATAAAATTTTTATGTCACTTGTTTTCGTAAGAAAAGTCGAAAATGTCTACAAAGTTAACTAATTAAATTATAATAAAAACAAGAAGTAGTTTATTCGTTAGCCTTTTTATAAGGAAAAATACTAAAGAGACAAAGCCCTAACAGAAACAATGATAAATCGGTACTGATTTATTATATTTATTAATTAATAGAATAAAACCAACACCAAATTATCAATTCTATCGACTTTCCCTGTCAGAATATTTATAAATTGCGTCATCTCACTTCTGGGGTCAAGTGATTTTATTAATACAATATGAAGAAGTGATTCTACTCGACACCATCGCCTGATTGATTGATATGCCTATTGGCATAAGTTGTTTCAGCAAGAAGATTCAAAATTGCGTGAATTGTGCAGGAATGGCCGTTGAAAAGCACACTCGATCCTGAAATTTACGGTCCACAAGAATCAGCAATTACCACAGAATTGATTCAAAAAGAAATTGGAGGAATGATTTCTGTTGAAGAGGTATATGCATGATCATTCTGAAATACAAATCAATAAGAAAAAGTGACCCACAATTATTTCCTTTTAGTCAATTAATTTGTAAACAATGTGTTTTATGCAGGCTATAAAACAAAAGAAGTTGCTCATCTTAGATTACCATGACCTATTTTTACCATATGTGGAAAAAGTGAGACAACTCAAAGGCACAACGTTGTATGGATCCCGCACAATTTTCTTCCTAACACCAGGTGGCACATTGAGACCAATAGCTATTGAGCTAACTCGGCCTCCAATGGATGGTAAGCCACAATGGAAACAAGTGTTTTTACCTGCCTGGCACTCTACTGAGTGCTGGCTTTGGAAGCTAGCCAAAGCTCATGTCCTTGCTCATGATTCTGGCTATCACCAACTTGTCAGCCATTGGTATGTGCAATATCTCTTAATTTATCTAGTTGATTTATATGGTATGAGGTGGCTTATTAGACTTTTTGTTTTATTTTAATTTATAATTAGCCCGATGACAACCCAATTCATTTGTCACCCATGTGAGCAAATTTTGAATACCGTATCTCTCTCCCCACACACCCCTCTTCTTGTACTACGCTTATATGGATGCCAGACTTTTACTATAGAAGCCTAAGGACTTAACTCGCACTCAAAAGCTAGCTCAAAAGTTGAAAATTATCCCAAGCCAATATACTTAACTCAAGATTCAATCTTAGCTAACGTAGGATAGGATTATGTCTCTAATATTTAACAGCTAAGCTAACCAACAACCACAGCCATGCGTATAAGACCTTATATATTAATATAGTTGCTTATTCTCTTTGCAGGTTAAGAACTCATTGTTGCACAGAACCTTACATAATAGCAACCAATCGGCAACTCAGCGTGATGCATCCAATCTATAGATTGTTGCATCCTCATTTTCGATACACAATGGAGATCAATGCTTTAGCTCGACAAGCTCTTATTAATGCTGATGGAATCATTGAAAGCTCATTCTCACCTGGAAAGTACTCTATTGAGTTGAGCTCTGTTGCCTATGACAAGCAATGGCGCTTTGACCATGAAGCACTCCCCAAAGACCTAATTAGCCGGTAAGTTACCAGGCTCTTTTGTTAGACAAAAAACATTAAACAAAAAATGGATTTATTTCATTTTTTTTCCCGGATATTTATCCAGGGGATTGGCCGTTGAAGATCCAAGTGCTCCACATGGCCTGAAGCTAACAATTGAAGACTATCCATTCGCCAATGATGGTCTTGATCTCTGGGATGCCATAAAACAATGGGTTACCGATTATGTTAATCACTACTATCCTGATAAAAGCCTTGTGGAGACTGATGAAGAACTCCAAGCTTGGTGGACTGAAATTCGAACTGTGGGACACGGTGACAAGAAAGATGAACCTTGGTGGCCTGCCTTGAAAACCCCTCAGGATTTAATTGAAATCCTCACAACTATCGTTTGGGTAGCATCTGGTCACCATGCAGCTGTTAACTTCGGCCAATACACTTATGCAGGCTATTTCCCCAATAGGCCAACCGTTGCAAGATGCAACATTGCCACTGAAGATCCATCTGATGAACAATGGAAATTCTTCCTCGAAAAACCTGAGAGTGCACTTTTGAATACCTTCCCTTCCCAGATTCAAGCTACTAAAGTTATGGCCGTTCTTGATGTTTTATCGAATCATTCTCCTGACGAGGAGTATTTAGGAAAAGAAATAGAGCCAGCATGGCGTGAGGATCCGCTTATAAATGCAGCATTTGAAAAGTTTAGTGGCAGGTTAAAGGAGCTTGAAGGGATTATTGATGCAAGGAATGCAGATCCCAAGTTGAAGAATAGAAACGGAGCTGGGATGGTGCCATATGAGCTCTTGAAGCCATTTTCGGAACCTGGTGTTACAGGAAAAGGAGTTCCGTACAGCATCTCCATCTAGAGTCCGAAAATGTTGTTGCAAACGCTGGAATGTTGTGTCAATAAAAACTTTTGAGAATGAGTTGCAGAATGAATCGAATAAATTGCAGTTAATTGTAGCTGTCGATGTTATATTATTATGTAATTAATTCTCTAATCTTTCATGTTAATTACCAATTAATGATGCTAGTGCTAGGCATCTAAAAAGTTTTCATTGCAAACAACGTAACAATTGTCATGTGACACAAGATAAAATGCGTAAACACCCCACGGCATTACAAATATTAGTTATCAATAATCAAGTTTTAACACAATTTGATAAAGTTTTTATCCTAATAAATTTGGATTGGAGTTGGATAAGTATTTTGGCGCAAACCTTTGAAGAAGGGGAATTCAACCGGCTAACCTCTTTTATTTTTGGGTAACTAACTTATGGATCAAGTTCTTACATCTTCAGTAGCATCACTTGATCGACAATTATACCGTAGTTACTTGAAATTAACAGATAATTTTAACTCGTTATACAATATTTGATTACTCCAGAAAAAATAATCTAATTTTAAATATAAATTTAAATAATATATAAAATAAAGAATAGAATTTTTTAAGGAGTGATACTATTGCACCTGTAAAAAATTCTTATAAAACCGAATTGAGTGATAAAACGACGAGCCTGCTTTGGTTGGATCAATTAGAGGCCCATATGAAAGCTTTTTCCAAATTTAATAATGAATATAAAATAAATAGATAAATGAAAAACGAATGAGGGAAGAGTGTAGGTTCATTAGTCATGGTGGCTTCTTATTTAAAGTTTGTTTATTGCGTATGAAAAATTATGATTATTGACTTCTATATCAATTTTTATTTTTAATAAGACTTCTATATCTACTTGAATGTTATTACTGCTCATGAGAATTTTTAATTTTTAAAAGTGACTTTAAGGTTCAATGAGAAGGAAGAGGATAAGGTTATTTAAGGAATTTAAATGAGGTTATTAGTAAATAGAATAATTTTAGTTCTTTAATTAATAGATGCATTCAGAATTTGGGTTTTATGAGATAATTAGAGGGGTGCTAATAGCTCCACTAATTAAGAACTTAATACAAGGTGCGGTTAGGGAGAGAGCCGGTCGAACCCAATTAAAGCCTAAAAGAGGACCCGTTATGGGCCTTGAAATTCTTTTAGAAGCGACATGAGACCCAATCACAGCTCAAGAGAGCAGCCCTTTTTAATCTTTTTACGTTGAGTTGAGCTATTAGCACCCCTTAAAATTTCTTATACAACACATAAAATCAAACTTGTTAGTTCGACATGTGGATTATTTACTCTCATGTCCTTATCTTTTTATAAAAAGAATATAACTCATTACGTTCCAATATTTATAATCAAATTAAGCAAATCCTGACGGTTCAGCTTCCCCCATACTCAAAATAATAATAATAATAATAATAATAATAATAATAATAATAAATAAATAAATAAATAAATAAATCAGAGATTCAAATCCCTCTTTTAATCCCGTATGGCTTCTAATTTTTGTAAATGAAAATTATTTTGTTATTCTGATGTGATTGATTTTCATGATAAATAAATACAATTAATTAAAATAATAAAATGAACATAACATCCATAAAGATGAAAAGCTTAATTAAAAATAAAATTCAATTTAAGAAATCTCCTAAAGTCAAGTAATCCCTAAAAAAAAAAAAAGATGTTCCAACATATACACAAAAAAGATGCTTCAATATGAAGAGAATAGTTGGGCTTTTAATCTTTGTAACTTTAAATATTTATTGTAGTTTGAAGGAAGATGAAAAAGATTGCAGGTCATGCAGGCGCTTCAATTGAATTGACAAACGAACAACGGTTACTAAGGTTTGGAAGCTATCTACATATAATTTATCAATAAGTGGATAATTATGTATAAAGCATCAAAGTTAAGAATCTATAATTGGTGAAAGTCACAAATACAAGGCAAAGGGATGTTATATATTTTGTTGCAGATAAAGCATAGTCACTTTTAAGGCTGTTGGAAATTGTTTGAGACACCCAATTATGCCATTTTTCATGCTGAACAAAGAGAAGACAGGTCATATGTAGGTTAAATACATGAATGACATGTCGTTTGATGATAAAATGATAAATGAATCATCGGTAAATTAATGCACCGGCGTATACTAGTTATGCTTATCGGTTTCAAAAATGAAGGATAACAATAAGTTGACGATTTGTTATATTGGCGAACAATGATGCCATTAGTTTATAAAGGGTAAATGACGCACCATCCGTTTGATGCGCCAGCGTATACTTTTTACACTTGTCGGTTCCAAAAATTGATTTGGATGTCATGTCGTCTCCATTTCTTGTAGGTGGATGCCACGTGATTTGCTTATATAATAACAAACAACGTGTCATTTGAATGATACGTCCAGTCACACTCTTCATGCTTGTCGGTTTCGATAAATTTAACTATAATTAACAATAATTAATTTGCTACTTATATAGTTAATGGATTAAATTTTATTAAAGCTTAGTTTTTTTTTTAATTTTATTTTATAATGAATATTGAAACCACAATTCTTCCTCCAATCAAGTTTTTATTTTTTTTTTGTTATGTTTTTAAATTGTAAAGTATAACTGGTCCTTGTTATTGCTCTTCTTCGTCAGCTCTAACAGGTTTCGATATGGAGTATCGGAGCTTTCAATGAATTAGAAAACTATAGGCATAAGAATATTATTAATTTCAACAACGAAGAGATCGATGTTGAATCAATACGGCCTAAGCGATTGTCACATCAAATTAATGAAACTTCCGGCTTCCTACCTCAGATAACATGTTAAGCGATTTTGATGTTTCCTGTTGTCGAAGATTTAGATTTCTATTTTCTATTTGACAAGTTTGAGAAAGAGAGAGAGGATTTCATTGAGTTTTAAAAGGCAAGGGACAAAACTACACGTTTTGTGGGTAGTTAAATAAATAATTAATTAGAAATAAATCATGATCATTAAATTTATCAATGCCACGTGTTCATAGATTTTTAAAATCTTAAGATAGTGATCACATCAAGAGAGTAGCTGAGTTCAATTTAAATTATTATTATTTTTTTTTTGTGAGTGTTATTTGAAAGAGTAATCATACTCTTTAGGATCAATATAGTATTGATTCCTATGATCATCTTATGGCAAATGTTAAATTACAGCCGGCTGTAACTTCTTATACAAAAATTAGCGGACTCCTTATCTTATATATATATATATATATATATATATATATATATATAGAGAGAGAGAGAGAGAGAGAGAGAGAGAGAGAGAGATTCTCAGGTGCAAATGCCCTATTACAGACATGTAATTAAAGTCATATGGTTTAATAGAGTTTATGTACAATTCACCATAAAATCGTATGGCTTTATAGCGCTTCGACATTAATTCTATAAAATTATATGGCTTAATAATGTGTCTACATAATAAGAAAAAGAGTGTTGATATGAGAAAATGACTATATATATATATGAGAGAAGGACTATCGGACATTTCATTTTTTCTTTTTTCACATGAACGAGCTATTAAGGTGTATAATTTAACAGAGTTAGTGCTTAATATATAATTTTTTTTTCACATGCACTAACTTTATTAAAACATACAACTTTATTAAAACATACAACTTAATAATGCATTCGCATAATAAAAAAAAGGAAAAAATGAAATTGCCTGCATGAGAGTAAACGATCATGCGGGTGTGTGTATATATGTATCTATGTATCTATATATATATCGGTAGAGATTAATTGTCCTGTCCACATGCGTTTCACATATATCATTTTTATTAATTATTTATCGTTTCGATTGCAGATGGACTAAGGATTGAAAGGCCACGTACGCATGCAGAGGACGATTACACCTATGTGAAAACACGTGAGCTGGAACTATTAATTTTACTGCTCCATATGTTGATGCGTGACACACGTGATATGCGTGACACACGTGATGGAGTTTTCCTTCCTACCAAGATTTCACAAACAAAACAAAAAAATTATGGACGAGTTTTTTTTTTTTCCTATAAAAATGTGGGTAAAATAAATATACTCGTAAATGTTAATGGAGACAGATATATTTTAACGTAGGAATAAAAATTTAAGTTGTGATATAATCATACTGATCAATATTAATTAGTCTTAGTTAATTTTTAATTGTGATCAGAAGATCTCTTAACTGTAACATTATATCATTTTTTTTGGTAGAAAGAAAAATTATGAATAATGAATGCCGTGAAATTTGAAGCTAAGGTTTAGCTCCAATAATAAAGAATGACTTCCTTAGGACTCAAGTTCCAGGTTTGAGTTTTAATACATGTGCGAAATATAAAAAAAATAATAAAAACTAAAGGTGGAATTATTCTCATGATTTGATGGTGATTTATTTTTAGGTACGTATATTTTTTATCTTTTCTTTTCCGGCACGAGATAAAAATTTGATTGTTTGATTCTTAGTTTGTAACTTAAAAAAAAAAAAAAAAGGGTCCAGCTATGTTGTCTTGAGGCTGAGGGTAACCATCCCCATTTTGTCTTGTTGTAAATAGGTCATCAGATTTAAAGCATTTTCATTGTTTGATTTTCTCTCCGAAATGGGAAAGAAATGTGAATGTTTGATTTTTTTTTTTTTTTTTTTGTAGTGTAGCCAAAAAGAAAGGTCCATAGCCTTCAAATAATTATGGAGAATGAACCAAAAGATTTAATTTACTTGTTAGCCGTAACATTACATTCTGAATTCACCCAAACAATATCAATTAACCCGTCTAAAAATATTTAGGTGAAACCTTTTACTGTTACGAGACACCAACCTATTTATTACGTGAAAGTGGTGGTCGGTCCATGCATCGTGTCGCTCGTGTACAGAGAAAACAAATCAATGGACTTAATTGTCCTCTGCAGAGACATTTTTGGTTCTCTGCAAAGACTTTAATTCACGAACAATTAAATGGCATTGCTCAACTGCTAACTACTAATTGATGAACACGTGAGCTGGAACCATCTAATTTGCTTAAATTTTCCGGACCATAATAAATGCATGGAGGTACGTGAATTTATTGGATTCAATACGTTGTTGAACAATAAAAAACATACCTCCCAATTTATAACAGGGAGGCATGTTAAAAAAAAAAAAAAAAACCACCTAAACCTCTAAAATTTAAGAAAATTGTTTTTATAAACATTAAGACCCCACTTTGATTATACTATTCTTTTGCTCTATTAACTTTAAAAAATTAACTTCAATATTTTTTAATAAATAAAAGTATAATATTAAAATAAAAGAAAAAGAACATCTACACCTCTAATGTTCGGAGAAATCATCACCGACACTCCCAAGTTTTTGAAAGAGGACACTAAGACCTCCATTTGACCATTATACCCTTTATCTCTATTATAAAAAAAAGACTTCAATTTTTTTTTATAAATACAAATATTATATGAATAATATAATCTATGCAATAGACTAACAATATTAAAATATTTTAATATTTTAATATTTTAATAAATTTAAATATGTAAATTATTATATTTATTTTAGTAATATATTTTTATTTATTGTAGGATTTTAAATAAATATTTGCATTAAATACATTTTACAAATAAAAAAAAGTCACATATTCAAAATAATTTAAATTTTAATACGTTTATGTTAATATTATGATTCTATTTATTATAAAATTCACTTTAATATAATAAAATATATCTAATATATTGTAAAATATAAAAATATTTTTTAAATATTGAAATTTTTTAAAAATGTATATATTATTACATTTATTTTAATGTTATATTTCTATTTATTATATAATATTAGAGTAAATTTTTTGGAATAATAGAGATAAGGGGTATTATGGTCAAAAGGAGGTCTCAGTGTCCTTTTCTTAAAACTTGAGGGTGTTGGTGACTATTTTTCCGAACCTTAGTTGTGCAGATGTCCCTTTTCCCTAAAATAAATGTATTAAATTATAAATTATTTTCAATATTACATAAAATGATTTTATTATTATTATTAATATATGAGATATATTTTATTAATTGTAAAATTTATTTAACCCAAAGATTCATTTAAAAATTTTATAATAAATACAAATATATTATTAAAAATAAATAGAATAATTTAGATTTTAAAAACTATTTAATATATTAAAAAAATTATAATATTATTAATCTACTAGAAAAATTAAACTATTTACATCTATTAAAAATTTTTAAAGTCAGTTTCTTTAGTTGCTATCTACAAAAGTTATTATTGTCCAAAATGGGTTTAGTGTCCTTTATTAAAAACTTGGGGATCTGTTGTAGGTGTTCTTTTTCCTTTATAATGAGATAACCTCATTTTCCTAGATTAACTCAAATAGGAAACCAAATCATAATTTTAAAAAAAATGAAAAACTAAAAAATATACCTAATATAATTTTTTTCTTAGTAATGTTTCCTTTTAATTTAAAAAAACCAATATAGTTCTAATTAAACGGGAAGATATGAAAAATATCTAAAACCAGAATTTTAGGCACATATTTAGTTTGATTGACGACCGTATTAATATAGGACTCATTTTAATCTATTAGAAAGTAGATAAACTCCAAAACCTTACTAATTGGTTCTGTATTACAATAGTAAGAAAGAAAGAAAAATAGAATAAGGTGTTGAGCATATTATCCATATTGGTTGAGAATTGTTATTGTGCCAATAATATAAGTTTGAGGCAACCCTCCGCTCTTGAGCTAGCATTTGAATATGATTTAGGCACATGAATTTTTTATGATATCAAAACCAGACCCATGCATGAGTGAGCTCTCACTACTTTTCCACGTGACAAGAACAAGTAAAAAAACCTACCTACATAGTGATGGGAATAGAAAGTTTTGAGACTACATATCAATAGATTATAACAAAGTATATATTCTTAGGAGATGTGATGAAGAAACCATATAAAATATGCTCACGACAAAAGAATCTTTCAGAAATAATTTTAATATTTTTATCCAGAAATAGAGTTAAAGTGAGAGAGTATAATTGAGCAGCCTAAAGGGAAAGAAAAATAGACAGTAAACAAAGCGAAAATTGGAACTCCTCAGAAATTGAAAATAGATTCAGGATAGCTAAAGTGATTAGTTGTAATTATTAGACTTTCTGTATGCACTCATATATCGAGCTAGTAGTGTAAAATCAAGAATTTTATGGGAGAAAATAACAAGATTAATTATTATACTTGCAAATTTCCACAAGTGAAAGGTTTGAATCAATTATTAGATTTTTCGTGTGCTTTCACATCTGCTATCAGTGTAAAGTCAAGAAATGAATTAATTAATACTGTCAAATGGATTTTATTTCACGTGACTCAAAATGGAGCAAATGAAACAGATGCTGTCTCTCAATCTATGCCTCAAAATTTCTATATAAACGGGGGATTGATCTCCCAAGTCTCTCACAGCTAGCCTAGAATTGATTCAACCTTTCTTTAGCAACATCTCAAGCATCTCCTTATAGACAGCAAAACAAAAAAAAAAAAAAATGCTGAAACCACAAGTTCATCAGTACTCTACACCTACCACAGCCCTATTTCCATTCTCCAAGCCATTTCTGCATGGAAATTGCAATGTTTTCCGTCAAGTTCAGTCAAGTCCTTCACTTAAAATAGGATCCAGAATTCGTGTTAGTTGTCACTCAAAGGGACGCAATGTCAGTAGTAAAAATATCGAAGCTATAGCAATTTCAACTGAAAATTCCGTCAGTGTAATTAATGCCGTAGTCACTGTGAAAGCAACATGGAAAGACGACTATGAAGATTTTCTAGGCAGAACACTCCGCTTGGAGCTTGTTAGTGCCGACCTTGATCACAGTAAGTACTGCAAAACATTTTATGAAGCCATTTTTTCAAAGGCAAAAAACATGCGGAGAGCTCCTGAGCTGGTAACTTAATGTAATACATTCAGTTTGGATAATTTGTCTTTCATATTTTTGGAAGGCTTAGTACGACTATTATTACGACCTTACTGCTAACCTTCAACTTTTGGAATCTGAGAAATGAACTTTTCTTTTTTCACATTTTTACCCCTCTCCCTCCATGTTCTGAAAAATTTCAAGAATGTTCTCGAAGAATGAAAACCGTTTTTGATCGTTTTGTTCTTTCCCACATTTTTTCAGATACGGGATCAGAGAAATCAACCATCTATGCTCATGCACGCACAGCAGGCAAAGATAAGCATGGAAATGAACTATATGAATCAAAATTCAATGTTCCATTGGATTTTGGAGAAGTTGGTGCAATTTATGTGGAAAATGAGCACCACGTTGAGATTTATTTGATGGATATTGCTCTTGCTGGTTTCCCAAATGTTGATCCTGTGAACATAACATGTAATTCATGGATTCAACCGAAGAACAAAAATGAGCCGAAGAGAATTTTCTTTACTAACAAGGTTAGTCTCATATGATTTTATTATTATGATTTGTTTGTATTACATTACTTTTGTTTAATGCAAACCATTTTTTCCCCCATCAGTCATACTTGCCATCACAAACACCGGATGGACTGAAGAGGTTTAGAAGTAAAGAGCTTCATCATTTGCAAGGCAATGGACAAGGAGTGCGTCAACCCTCTGACAGAATATATGATTATGATGTCTATAATGATCTCGGAAATCCTGACAAAAAGCGACCGGTGCTTGGTGGCAAAGATTTTCCTTATCCTAGACGCTGCAGAACTGGACGTCCGCATTATGAATCAGGTATAGTATGATATGTTGTTCCTTCATCAATTTTTTGTTCAAAAAATATATATAAAGATAATGTACCAATGTTATGTGATTTGATTGATGAAGCACAGTAAAGATGTTATGTTAGACTTGTTAAAACGTACTTAGATAGCATTTTAACTCCCAACGAGTTAATTCAGTTAGGAGATTTGACAAATAATAAATATTCATTTGTTGAAAGATTTTGATTTTTCCTGATTCTTGACGATTTTGTAATATTAATTGCAGATCCTCTGAAGGAGAAAAGAGATAAATATATTTATGTGCCAAGAGATGAAGTGTTTTCGGATATAAAGCAGCAAGCATTTGATAATATGAAAAACTATACAGCAAAGTTTCATGCTGTGTTGCCATACATAGAAACATTCTTTGATGGTGATAAAAAATTTGAATACTTCACAGAGATAGACGAACTCTTCAATGAAGATGGATTTAGCTTGCCTGAAGAAAAACCGGGTTTCTTAAACTCACTTGCCAGATTTGTTAAGAAACTTAAAGAAATGGGCGAAGAAGTATTTCAGTTCGATGCTCCTGAGGCAATGCAGAGTAAGCACCTCTTCTTAATTTCTCACACAGGAATTTGATGCCCGAACCCAAAATAATTATGTGTTTTGTCATTTGCAGGAGACAAATTCTTTTGGTTTAGGGATGAGGAATTTGCTAGGCAAACACTAGCTGGTCTCAACCCATGTAGCATACAGTTGATTACGGTATTATATATTGAGACTTGCCGCTAATATTAATAATGGACAATTAATTAATTATCCGATAGCTTAAATTTTTAGGTCAAGCTATTTAATAAATATTGTATCAGAAAAATGAATCGGTATATTGGAGACTTGCCGCTAATATTAATAATGGACAATTAATTAATTATCCGATAGCTTAAATTTTTAGGTCAAGCTATTTAATAAATATTGTATCAGAAAAATGAATCGGTATATTGGAGACTTGCCGCTAATATTAATAATGGACAATTAATTATCCGATAGCTTAAATTTTTAGGTCAAGCTATTTAATAATATTATCAGAAAAATGAATCGGTATTGGAGACTTGCCGCTAATATTAGTAGTGGACAATTAATTAACTGATAGCTTAAATTTTTAGGTCAAGTCATTTAATAAATTATATGAATTCATGCAGGAATGGCCTTTGAAAAGCTTGCTCGACCCTAAAATCTACGGTCCACAAGAATCAGCAATCACCAAAGATATCATTGAAAAAGAACTTGGAGGAATGATTACTGTTGAACAGGTATCGCCATTGATATACACACAATTTTATATTTATATCAGTCGGTAAGAAAAATCACCTATGTCCAACAGTTCATTACGAGTTTCACTTTTGATTAATTAATTTGTAAGTTAAACTTTGATTTCGTGCAGGCTTTAGAACAAAAGAAGTTGTTCATGTTAGATTACCATGACATGTTTCTGCCCTACGTAGAAAAAATTAGGAAGCTCGAACACACGACTATGTATGGGTCCCGCACGATATTCTTCTTAACTCCAGATAACACGTTGAGACCACTGGCCATTGAGCTAACTCGGCCTCCAATGGACGACAAGCCGCATTGGAGAAAAGTGTATACACCGGGTTCTTGGAATTCTACTGAGACCTGGCTTTGGAGGCTAGCCAAAGCTCATGTTCTTGCTCATGATTCTGGCTGTCACCAGCTTGTCAGCCATTGGTATGTGTAATAATTTATCCCATTTAACCCCTTTTTTTTCCAATAAGCATGTGATTAATTAATTATCGAACACGATCTCTTTTGTAGGTTAAGAAGTCATTGTGTGGTAGAACCTATCATAATTGCTACCAATCGACAACTCAGTGTGATGCATCCAATCTATAGATTGTTGCATCCTCATCTTCGATACACACTGGAACTCAATGCTATAGGTCGCGATATACTTATTAGTGCTGGTGGAGTCATTGAAAGCACATTTTCACCTGGAGAATATTGTTTGGAGATGAGTTCTGTTATATATGATAAGCAATGGCGGTTTGACGAACAAGCACTCCCCAAAGACCTTATTAAGAGGTAATAAAGTCACTAAGGGTCTATTTGGTAAACACTAACTATGACTATTAAGCCAAAGTGATTTTATCCAATTATTGTTTGATAAAAATTTTATAACATCTTTACTAATTTTATCAAAATATTTTTTAAAATCATATTTATCAAACATATTCAACTTTTATTTAACAACTATAACTATTTATTCACAACAATCATGGCCTGCCTCATTACCAAAGAAACTCCAAGTATTTAGTTAACAGCTATATCTATTTATTCACAATAATCATGGCTTGCCTCATTACCAAAGCAACTCCAAGTATTTATTTCAATTTTAAAACGGATATCATTATTTTTTTTTCAATTGGTTGTTTAGACACAGAGTTAACACAATCTAAGGAGTAATTTTTTTTTTTTGGTTTGGGGGTTGATTACCCAGGGGAATGGCCGTTGAAGATCCAAATGCTCGACACGGTTTAAAGCTAACAATTGACGACTATCCTTTTGCCAAGGACGGTCTCGATCTATGGGGTATCTTACAACAATGGGTCACCGATTATGTGAATCACTACTATCCTGATCAAAGTCTTGTAGAGTCTGATGATGAGCTCCAAGCTTGGTGGACTGAAATTCGAACTGTCGGACACGCCGACAAAAAAGATGAACCATGGTGGCCTGTCCTGAAAACCCCTCAGAATTTGATTGAAATCTTAACAACTATCATTTGGGTAGCATCTGGTCACCATGCAGCTGTAAACTTTGGCCAGTACACATATGCAGCCTACTTCCCCAACAGGCCAACTATTGCAAGAGTAAACATGCCAGATGAAGATCCAACTCAAAAAATTTGGAAAACATTCGTTGACAAACCTGAAGATGCACTTTTGTATACGTTCCCCAATCAGGAGCAAGCCATTCTAGTTATAGCTACCCTCGATTTGCTATCGACTCATTCTCCTGATGAGGAGTTCTTAGGGAAAGATAAGGAGCCAGCATGGGGTGAAGATCCAGTCATAAACGCTGCATTCGAGAAGTTTAGTGGCAGGTTGATGGAGCTTGAAGGAATTATTGATGACAGGAATGGAGATAGCACTTTGATGAACAGAAATGGAGCTGGGATTGTTCCATATAATCTCTTGAAGCCATATTGGAAAGATGGGGACAAAGAGAAAGGAGTTCCATACAGCATCTCTATCTAAATTTGCTAATCAATGGACAATCCTCTTTTTAGTATGTTATTTTCTTGAATAAAATCACCTCACTCACCGAGGTTTTTAATTAAAAAAAAGAAAAAAATCTATCTTAGCATTATTTTTCTCTACAGGTCATCTGAGTGAAAATTCAGATTTTGCCCACAATTATCTTTTAAAAGAAATTTAAAAAATATAAAAATAAATTTGGATTCAAAAGGATCACAAAACAACGAATAAAAATGAAAATTAAAATGATCTCTGAAAAAATGAAAATTACCTACTTGACTTTTATATAAAGAGAAAAGAAGGACCTTTCAAGTTGACCATAATCAGTAGATAGTCCGAAAACAGTATCACTTCAAAACTAAATTGTTTGGCTGTATATAAACGATGTCGCTTTTGAGCATCACAAAGTAACACATGAAAGGAAATGACCTGTTCCGAGCCCCATCGAAAAATCTTGCTAATTTCATGTAACAAAACCAAATGAAACCTACCAATACAGAGATGGTATCGAAAGTAAACAAAATCTCCCCTACAATTTTCACATTTCCAAACTGTAAATTTACAAAATTAACGCTGTCAAATTTATTCCAACTTTCAATGTCAAATGTATTCCAACTTTCAACCAGCGCATGCTCCAAAGATTTATCACTCATTTCGGTGGGACCGAGAGGTAAGGCAAAAATTAGATGGCTCAAAGACGGAAATAGAGGTTCGAAAATTTTCCCTGCTTATGTTAAGGCTAAAGCTACGAAATCCAGAATCTACGGCACGCAGATTAATGATCTTGGCTCTTGGGTGGATAGTGAGGATGTTATAGTGTATCCCATTAATGATCTTGCGGAGGTTTGTATTTAACAAATAATGAGCGGTTTTTTATTAGATTTAGATCAACTGCCCAAATCAATGTCTAAATTTTCGTTAACTGATTGAATTGCCCAAATCAATGTCCATAAATTTTTATATTGAAATTATATTAAGAGCACGAATTGAGCCTTTGGGTAACTATTATTAACACGAGTGAAGTTTATACAAATTATGGAAAAATTTTAAAGTACATTAGAGGTAACATGTCAGTCATACAACAACAAATGATGCTATGACATATATATATTTATTTTTGAAAAGCCACCATAAAAGTGATGATTATATTAAACTTAATTATATATGTCATGTATGCATTGATTAGTTATATTACCTTTAAAATATTCTAAAGTTCCTCCAAACGGTATTGATTTCTCATAGATGTGGGGAAAAACCATCCATCTACTAATTGGGACGAAGGACTTCAGAAATTTTCAATATTATTCGTGCGTGAAACTGATGAATTAGCAGCGGTAGGAGATAATTATTAGTTAGCTTTTAGAGTCCTTTCATATCTAGTAGTGTGAAATCAAGAATTTCTTTAAAAAAGAAGAAGAAGAAGATTAATTAACTAATATTTCAAAATTTAACACCACAAATAATCCGACACTACAAACAAAAAGTTGTTTAATGGATAATGTGTATTTGCCCGTTGTTGTTCCCTTATTTAGCTTCATTTTTCACGTGACATACAAATAGGTACAATATCTCACAGTCTCTCAAAATTTCTATATAAGAAGTGAATTAAAATAATATTTGACTGGTGACACATGGCTACCACACGATATATCCACGCGTGGAAAAAATGAAAATGTCCAGCTATGTTGTTTCTTTGGGGTTCCTAACCCCATTTTCTCTTGTTCTAAATCAGTCATTAGAGTTAAAGCATTCCAATCTAACTGTTGTCATTTTTATAATTTTAGTGTTTAATTACTTGCATCTCCTGTCTTATTCTTGTAATTTCTTTTTTATCAAATAAAAATATCATTTCATCTTAAGAGATAAGATTATATAGAAGTCCATTCTAATCTAGATTATTATACATACATACATATATATATTCATCAACCAATATAAATAAATTGACTGAACCATTGAATACTTACCAATGAATGAGAGGAAAATAATGCACCAAAATATCAGCAAAGGATATATCCAACAAAGACGCACATAATATATCAAAGTATAACTAAGATTATGCCTTAACTCTTTTAAGAATCTCCACTTCCATTAGTAGATCTCATGTAGAAATTAATCTATAACTTCTATTTTTATAGATGTGGAGCTCAAAATCTTAAATCTACAAGAAAAACATATCTTTGTATACCAGCGCAGTAAAAAAACTCAAAACCACGACGCAACAGTGTCTGGATGGAGCAAAATCATGAACCTATATCCATGAAAAAGTATACCTTCATATATGAATTGGAAGGAAATTATAACACATAAAATAGAAAAGAGAAACTGACAAAAACTTTTAATATTTTGAGTGTGCAGTGATAGTTGTGAAAATAACTGGGCGCGCAGCAAAATATGCCAAAACATTTGGGTGTCCTTCAAAACTAATCAAAAATCAATTAATTTGACGAAATCGCAATTATTATGTTCCTCTTGTTTAAGCTATTTTTCTTCATTTTCTAGCTAACTGTGAGTTATATAGCATTTGAGATCAGTTCACATCGAACAAGAGCGCATTCTAATGCTTTGAAAAAGGAAGTGAATAAATCAGCTTAACATGTTCAATGGTTTTGAAGGATGATTGGTTATGGTGATTTGAAATGGTTGTGCTCGGAATGTTTGTTGAGAAGTGAGCTTCAAAGTCTTCAATTTTATTGACAAATGAGCTTCAGATTCATCAACCTTATTTATCATTCATAAATATCCTTAGGGTCCTTAAGTTATGTTTAATGTAATTTATAATTAAATAAATTCATTTATTGATCTACCTGATTCCATTACACTGTTACTTATTTTTACACTTAGGAAACCTGATTATAAGTATAACCTAAGAAAACGATATCGTTATCCCTCCGATTCTATGTTTAAACCCAAAAAAAAATAATAATATTGTTATTGCAGAATGCACAGAGATTGGAGGCCGACAATTAAAATATTTAAAGCATTTTTTTATTAGAAAACAATCGTGTCTACCTAAATTGTTTCTCTTATTGAACGTGTACCATAAGTCATGTTACACGTGTACATGATTGGCCGTGCACAATTATTGTGGCATACATTTTCATTAATTACAATAAATAAACTGGCTTGAACCATTGAATGCTTATTGATGAAAAGGAAAATAGTATACCATCAGCCAATGAATGCTTATTGATGGAAAGAAAAATAATATACCGAGGGAAAATTTGTAAAATTTGCAATGCTGTGGTTAAAATTACAGTATTAATATTGTAATAAATATAAATTTGATAAATTATGTATAAAATTAGTAAATAAAAAATAAAATAATTAAATTTATACAATACATCTCAAATGCCTTTTTATCCCTTCCAATCTCTGATAGTTCCTCTTAAAATAAATAACTTAAATCTTATTTTATTTTTGAAAAATTATCTATTAAATATATTTTTGAAAAATAACCTAAGTTTTTCTTAGAAGAGAGAAAGAGAAGAGTAGACTATTTTGGATGTAATTATGTACAAATTCATAGTTTAAAAGATAAGAATGTCCCGACCGAAGAACTTTCACATACAATTCATATATATTAATTGATTGTGTTGATCAACTTGTTCACATCTTTTTGTCACACTTTGTAATATTAGTCGTGATTGGCTATAAGCAAAAGAAATAAGGAAAGCAGCTGAATGATTCGTAATAATATACTAGTAGCAGGGTGTGGAAAATCTGCTTAACCTGCTTTTTCTTTATTATTTATTTCTTTTTGAAAATACAAACTTGCTCAGGATGAAATTTAGAAGTTTGAATTTTTCTTCCCCCTCAAACTTGTAAAATGGACTGAAAATGATTTCCAAAAACATAATCTTCAAGTTGGTTATAGACTTTAGTTTATTAATCTAAACCACCAACCAACAGATATTTATTAATTGGAGGCCATTGTGCGTGGTTTCGTATTTAATGTAGTGGGTTCCATTACGACAGCCCCATTATACTTTCTTGCACCGTTTATCATTTTTGAAAGTGAAAAAAGGAAGACAAAAATAAATAAAGGTTGAATATTGACTTAGAAAGTGACCACATGCAATGTTTAATTTGTATTTTCTGAGAGATGTGCGGGACAATCATAGGCTGCTTTTTGAGCTTTGAGTAATTTTTGGTTCGTTGAGAAATGGGTGTAAAAGGAAAAGTGTTTCTGCTGTCTGTTTGCTTGCAGTTTTTTATCACAGCAGCTGTGACTAATGATAAAGACTGTAAGTTAATTCACTTCAATTAGCAATACTATCTCCATTTTTCTTGTTGATATGTACTTTAAATACTTGTTGAATTGCATGATGCTGTCTTCTGTGTGTTAGTGTTTGTGTTTGTCTCTGTGTGTGAACAAGTGCTTGCCTTTGAATCTACGGATTGGTATCAGTAGTAATTTGAGTCTTTTGGAATCAATAAACACTTAAAAAGCGTCGCCCTTCTGATGCAGTTGTTATTTTAGAAGCACTCAAGGATATATGGGAAAATGAGCCGCCAAATGGAAGAACAATGATCCTTGTGGTGACAATTGGGAAGGAATTGGCTGCACAAATTCGCGTGTGACCTCCATGTAAATATTTGCAAATTGTTTCTCACATATTGTTATTCATTGGAGGTTTCTTTTTCTGCTTATCATGCCGTCCATTCTCTGTTTCCGAACATTATCCGGCATGGGATTGAAAGGTCAGCTGTCTGGAGACACCACTGGTTTAACAGAGTTGCGTACTCTGTAAGTCCTCAATCCTCACATTGAGGAATTGTACATCTTTTTTTTATACTTGCAATTAGTTTAAATCGGTACCTCTCGTTCAGGATTATATTTGGCTGAAATGGAAATGTTGTCTATGATAGTTGTCTCTGGATTTAGAGTTACTCGTATTTGACTGTGAACTCTTCATATAGGGATTTATCCTACAACAAGGAAATTGTACTTTTCGTTTTAAAACAGATTTTACTGTTACAAAATGTTTCACACGAGTGTCTTAATAAACATGGTACATGTCCGTGATTCATGTGTCGTGATAGTCGTGTACTATGCACGTGAAATAGGAAAATTTTATTTATTCTAATTTGTTTTTTATTCTTTATTTATTTATTTTTTAATTTAGTCTTTATTTCCTACCGATGAGGATTGCCCAAAATAAAAGAAAAGAAAAGAAAAACTTCTTGTCTTTATTTTTTTTTTCCATTTTGTGCTTTTAAGATTCTTGTGTTTGGTAATAACTTATCAAAAGACTTTTTTGTCCTTACAATAAACATACCCTTTCTGTTTGGTTTTTATCTACAAGAGGTGATGAGGTGTTACAAACACTTCAAGAGTAAGTAGTATATAATAATTTTAATATGGGAAAAAGTGGTAAACTCCCAACAAAAACAATACGTAATGTAGCACTAAACAAAAGATAAAATGCACTTACAAGAAAAAAAAATTAACAACCAAAAGCTTGAATAAATTTCAATCCAGAGGGTCTTGATCTCACTGAAGCAAATAACAAAAAGGAAAATAAATTTCAATTTCTTTGATAACCAATATTAAGTTTATACAAATCAATTGAAAAATAAAAAATAAAAAATACAATTAATATGTATAATTTTAAGAATAATGCAATTGATTGACATTGATTTGCTCAACCAATCATTTTGTTAACTAATTAACAAATAGTTAGCAATGGATTTTAATTTTAGACAAGGAGTCAGTGCTGAGCATTGAATTAGTGGTTGTTAGGTAAGAGAAATAAAAAATAAAATATAAAAAAAAATAAATTATGACCATTGATTTAGTGTTCAACAAAAACTCAGTTCAGCATTAAATCATAATCCTTCAATTTTATAGTGGCTTATCTTTCTTTCTATCTTTGTTTTTGGTTCTTTTTTACCCACTAAACAAGAAAGGTTGTTGGAGAACCCAAAATTCACTTGTCTTCTCTGTAAAATTATATTAATTGTGCCATTTTCATTTTTATCTTTTAAATCATTATATAAATTGGGTCTTTTGGTATGAAGAACTCCGAGAGATGGTAAAATGGATCACAACGTGATGACACGACACAAATATGATAAGATTCTTTTTTTCTTTTTAACTCGTGCTGACAAATATTGATATAATTCATAAATGTGTTGACGTGATACGCCACAATATATAACTATGTCATATCTATGTTGGACTACTTCAACACGATTACACATTCATGACACGAATATTAATTAATATGTATAATATTATTAAAAAATTACTAATATATATGCTGAACAATAAATTTATTACTTATATTTTATTTATATTCTGTTATAAACTTATTTACGTCGTATTTGTATCATATTAATTTATTTATGACCTATTTTTTTAGAATAATCTTGACATATATGATTTTTTAAATTGATTTTTAATTTTTTGTATTAAATATATTAAATCAGTCAACAAGATTAATAGATGTAGTCTTATTTGTGTTTTGATATTTCGACACGATTAATAAATATATCATATTTATATTTGCTTAAATTTAACATGACACAGTTAAACAAATTAACACCTCTAAGAACCTTGAATTGTCATTCACTTTATTTTTTGTTTTAGATCTTTATGGGTTTTGGTGGAGTAACTCTCAGAATTTATTCATCTTTTTATTTTTCAATTTAATTAATCTTCTCACTTAGTTGAGGGTTTATAAAAAATTAAAATTGTATAAACTGAACACGTATGATTGTAAATCAATATGAATGAAATTTCATTTTTTAAATGTGAGAATGACACTCCCCTAATAAATTTTTAACAATAAACTTAGTTGGGATAGAAATTTATAGACTAAATATGAAAAATACAATTAACATTAACAATTGTATCATCCTTACTAAATCAAGATTAATAAAATCTAGATTATGTTTACCCTGATTTGGAAGCTCACTCCCCTCAATTTTTGAGTTAGCTTAATTTTGAGTATTAGTTAAGTCAATAGACTTTTTTATAATATCAGAGCTAAACTCATAAGTGAGTGGGTTTATACATACTACTTTACTACTTGATATAAAACAGGCAAAAAAATCAGCCTGTACATAATGAGAGGTGATAGGAAAAGCATCCAACATTAATTGACAACATATATTGATTAACCTAATCATATAGGTTTAAGATAACCCTTAACTCATCAATCTCAACTAAAATGGCACTACTTCTCACCAATAAATTTCCTTCATAGTCACATTACTAATCATTTCACTGACAACTTGAACAGGGTCTTTTACTATTAAATACTTCTTGAGCTATTTTTTGAATAAGAGTTATTAGGCCATGAACGTCCACACTGTGATTATTAAAGCATCGTATACAACTAAAAATAGATATTAATTTTGAGGCTATAAATCAAGGGGAATGGGATACTGTCACGTTTCGTCGTTTCCCTCGTATGGGAGTCAATGTCTTTGGTCTTTTACTATTAAATACTTCTTCAGCTATTTTTTGAATAAGAGTTATTAGGCCATGAACGTCTACACTGTGATTATTAAAGCATCGTATGCAAATAAAAATAGATATTAATTTTGAGGCTACCAATCAATGGGAATGGGATACTGTCACGTTTCGTCGTTTCCCTCACATGGGAGTGAATGTCTGTGAAAGTAAAGTGACACACAGGCACTTCAGAAACAAAACGTGACTGACAGACAGTTCGTAATGTTCATAATTAATGACTGTAGAAATAACGTTGCATAAAAAGTGACGGGTTGAAATTGAAAAAAGCGGTGGAGTGCGTTTAGACCTAGCTAGCCGAGAAAAATCAAGGATTGGATAAGGAAAAGAACAAAGATTAATTAAGAATTCGAATTTTCGACCACAAATGAATACCAACACACATTCAAAATGTTTTTGCAATCTAAATTAAATACAAAATTGTCTTGTCTACTGACCCTTTCTTAATTTGGCTTCATTTTTCGTGCGCCATCGTGTCTTCAAATTTCTATGTAAGGAGTAGAATGGTCACTCAAGTCTCTCACAGTCAGCCAAGAAATAGAAAAACTTATCTCTCAAGCATCTCCTTCTAGTCATTATTAACAATGTTGAACCCAGTACAGGTTCATCAGACTCGATCTATTACAACCATATTGCCATTTACCAAGCCGTTTCTGCCATTTCTTCATGGAAATGGCAATGCTTTTCGCCAAATTCAGTCAACTCCATGTAAAAAGGGACCCAAAATTCGACTTGGGTCTGTTCCTAGTAACAGTATCAAAGCTTTGGCAAGTACAGCAGTATCAAACGGTGTTACGGCTGTTGTCACTGTGCGACGACCTATCAATCCGCTTACGGCTGCTGGTCAAGTCATTGATTACTTTGAAGATTTGTTCGGTAAATCACTACAATTGGAGCTTGTTAGTGCCAAGGATGAAAGTAAGTACCGTGAATATATATGATAATCAAACTTTTATTATCCTTTAATTTCTTGCTCAATTCAAGGATCCTAAATTGCATAGTGAAACCAAGTTTACACTTCTAAACTTGGAAAACATGTTTAATAACATTTTTACTCCCCATGTTTTAGACAAGGGTGGGCACAAGTCGGGTTGGACACAATCCAACCCAACCCAACTCGCATATAGTGTAGGTTGAAAAAATCTAGTCCAACCTAATTCGTTATATATCTCAACCCAACCCACACAATTGGGTTAGGTAGGGTTGGATTTTTAAAAAATGTTTATTTTTATAGTCCAGTTTAATATTGTATAAAAATAAATAAATAAATTGAAAAAATTGTAAAAACAAAAATATTAAAATCCTTATAGCGAATCCAACATTTCAAAGTGTAACTCGTAGATTACTAGTTCATAGTTAATGAAGAAAAAAAATAAGTCCACAAATTCAAATTTTTGTTTAACGTAAAATACTGTAGTATAAACAACAACAGTCAGTAGAAGTTTAATTAATTGAGAGAGTTTTATTATCGTTTCATATTTATATTTATTTTTTTATATAGAATATAAAAAATATTTATTTATTTTATTTATTTGAATACGGGTTGGTGAGTTGGATTGAAAAAATTTTAACCCAACCCCGCAAATAGTACAAGTTGGGAATTTAACAACCCAACCCAACCCATTTATTTTACCGACCCAATCTGAACCCCAAAAAATCATGCGAGCTGGGTCGGTTTTACAGGTTGGGCGGGTTGGTATCCACTAAACTAGAAACATTTTAAACTTCATGTTTTCTAATAATCTAAGAATAAATTTTTTTGATAGTTCTTCTTTCTTTTTCTACATTCTCTTTCAGATAAATCCACCATCAGTGGTAATGCAAAAATAAAGTGCGAAGTATTGAAGGATTGCGATGTGCAATATGAAGCAGAATTCCAAGTTCCAGTTGATTTTGGAGAAATTGGTGCAATATTAGTCGTAAATGAGCACATCCTTGAGATGTATTTAAAAGATATAGCTCTTGACGGTTTACCAAATGGTCTTGTGACCATAACATGTGAATCGTGGGTTCAGCCAAATACTAGCAAAGACCCGAGAATTTTCTTTACTAACAAGGTCAGTTTCAAATTTGTTCTGGTTCTTTTAAATGCACTACGTAGTTAATTATGTTCCAATCTTTTTTTTTTTTCAATTTTTTTTTAAATTCCCCTTACATAAGCTTCGTGTTACACTTTAGTTAAAATAATTTGACGGCAATGTCTTATGTGATTTTTAATTTTTAATGTGGGTTTTTTTTATTGACCAGTCATACCTGCCGTCAAGAACACCGAATGGATTGTGAAAATTAAGATATGCCGAGCTAGTGAATTTACGGGGCAATGGAACAGGGGAACGCCAAAAAGCTGATAGAATATATGATTATGATGTCTACAATGATCTTGGAGATCCCGACGAAGATGAAGAATTGAAACGGCCAGTACTCGGTGGCAAACAACATCCTTATCCTAGACGTTGTAGAACTGGACGCCCGCATTGTAAAACTGGTAAATTATGATTTAGCGTTAGTGCAACAACTTCTTTTCATTTAAGCAAACATTTTTTTAATTTTTTTTAAGGTTTGGTCCGATTCAGAAAATTTTTTAATTTGAATATAGAAATTAAAAAAATTTAAATTAATGCAAGATTTCTCATGAATTCATCTAAAAACTGACTACAATTATTTTACATTTAAATAATATATATTTGGGCGGAGAAAAGAAATCGGTGGGTTGAAATAGCAAGAAAAACCTTTCATATAAGCTAATTTTTAGTTTGTTAGTGTAGACCAAGCGTCGGAGGAAAGAGTGCCAAGCAGTTTGATGCCTGTTTCGCCTTATGTCCCAAGGGATGAAGAGTTCTCGGCGATAAAGGAAACAATGTTTGTTATAAGGAAATTGTTCGGACTATTGCGTTCATTAATACCGAACCTGAAAGCCGAATTTGTCGATACCGATGGCTTTCCAAACTTCACAGAAATAGACAAACTCTTCCATGAAGGAGTTAAAATTAAAGATCCAGAATTTTGGAAATCATTACTTCCCAGATTTGTTGAAAAAACTAAAGACATTGGCGAATTTTTATTGAAGTTTACGAGTCCGAAGGCATTTAAGAGTAAGAACCTCCTCTTTAATTGTCACACAAACAAGCTGCATGGGCATGCTTTATTGCTTTAATTAATTTGCTGCTGTAGTTTGATTATTTGTGAATTTTCTCATTTGCAGGAGACAGATTCTTTTGGTTTAGGGATGAGGAATTTGCGAGGGAAACTTTAGCTGGTCTCAACCCTTGCAGCATACAGTTGATTACGGTATCATATATATAGTTCTTAACTCTTGTCTTCCACAATATCTTGAGAAGGAATCATTTAGTATAGAAGTTCATAGCCTAACTTATAGTCAAAAGTCTGCCCATGAGCAAGCTTATATGCCTGGCCCGTTATTTTATTCTCAGTCGTGAGATGTAATATGATAAGGTAGTGTGAGACCCCGCATGAGTTGGCTTTGATATCATAAAAACCCATCATAACAGCTATCTAAAGATAGGAGGGGGTAAAATCTAAACTGATTGTAGCTTTTGAATTCGGGTGACTAAGTAAAAAACTGCTTCAAACCTCTTTTTTGCAAGAGATTAAAATTTTTTTGCAGGAATGGCCGTTAAAAAGCTCACTCGACCCGAAAATCTATGGTCCGCCAGAATCAGCAATCACCACAGAAATGATTGAGAGTGAAATTAAAGGCTGTACGACTGTTAAAGAGGTAAAAAAAAAAAAAAATGAAGCGGATGGGAATATTTAGTTATATCAATAAATAAGAAAAAGATAAGACCGGGAAATTATTTCTTTCGCCTTAATTAATTCGTTAACTAAACTTATTAAACATTGGGTTTATGCAGGCTCTAAATCAAAAGAAGCTGTTCATAGTAGATTACCATGACCTATTTTTACCATATGTAGAACAAGTGAGAGAGCTCGGAGACAGAACCTTGTATGGATCTCGCACTGTATTCTACTTGAACCCAGATGGCACATTGAGACCACTAGCCATTGAACTAACTCGGCCTCCAATGGACGGCAAGCCACAATGGAAACAAGCATTTACACCCTCTAGCGATTCTACTAAGAGCTGGCTTTGGAAGCTAGCCAAAGCTCATGTTCTTGCTCATGATTCTGGCTATCACCAGCTTATTAGTCATTGGTAAGCTTATTTTTTAGAAAAAAATTTAAACAAGTGTAAGAACTTTCATATTATAACCAGTATTTAACTCCCAAATTTTATTAATCACTTAACGAAAATGATATATACTGGAATCAGCCAATAATTCCTTTGACCTAGTGGTGAGCTGCTTATTCACTTCTCAGGTTGAGAACTCATTGTTCTGTAGAACCTTATGCAATTGCAGCCCACCGGCAACTCAGTGCAATGCATCCTATCAATAGATTGTTGAAGCCACATTTCCGCTACACAATGGAGATCAATTCTTTAGCTCGGCAATTTCTTGTTAATGCAGGTGGAACCATCGAATCCACATTCTTTCCTGGAAAATACAGTATGTTGCTAAGCTCTATTATCTATGACAAGCAATGGCGATTTGACCATCAAGCAATCCCCCAAGACCTTATTAGCAGGTAATTAAGTCAAAACTATAAACTCTCTGCACAGATTTTTCTCTTGACGTCTACTCTTAAGACAAAGGTACATACTTACCCCAAGAATTATTGATAGTTGATATAGAATTATTCCTTAATATACTTTTGGTGAAGAACAAATGTAAGGTTAAATTTTTTTTTCCCAATTTTGCAGGGGAATGGCGGTTGAAGATCTAAGTTCTCCACACGGGTTAAAGCTAACAATTGAAGACTATCCTTTTGCTCAGGACGGTCTTGATCTCTGGGATATCATCAAGCAATGGGTTACCGACTATGTGAATCACTACTATCCCGATCCAGGCCTTGTAGAGTCTGATGAAGAGCTCCAAGCTTGGTGGACTGAAATTCGAACAGTCGGACACGGTGACAAGCAGGATGAAACATGGTGGCCTGTCCTGAATACCCGTCAGGATTTAATTGATACCATCACAAACATCGTTTGGGTAGCATCTGGTCTCCATGCAGCTGTAAACTTTGGCCAATACGAATATGCAGCCTACTTTCCCAATAGGCCAACTATTGCAAGAGCAAACATGCCAAATGAAGATCCATCTGATGATGAATGGCAATTATTCTTTGAAAGACCTGAAGCTGCACTTTTGACTACCTTCCCCAATCAGACGCAAGCTACTGCAGTAATTACTATTCTCAACGTGCTATCGGCTCATTCGCCTGATGAGGATTATTTGGGGAAATATATGGAACCAGCATGGGGTGAAGATAAAATTATAAAGGGTGCCTTCGAAAAGTTTCAGGGCAGGTTGATGGAGCTTAAAGGGATAATTAATTTGAGGAATGCAGATAAGAATCTGAAGAATAGACATGGAGCTGGCAATCTGCCATATGAGCTGTTGATGCCACTTGCGGACAAATCTGGTGTCACAGGAAAAGGAGTTCCGTACAGCATCTCTATCTAGAGTTCAGAATGTTATCGCAAGTTTTACCAGAAGTTGCACTTTTCCTTTATTTACTTGTAAGGAATAAGCTAGTTCTAATTAATGTGGAAAACAATGACAAGTGGGTACGCCAAAACTTGTATTGTATGTTAAGAAAGCCCTTGTGGGATTCTTTGTGCCTTCAGTGACACTCTTTTGTCGAATTTTTGCCGATTAATACTATTCGGACAAAAAATTAGACAAAACTCGAAGAAAAATATTGTATATGTAATCCCGCGTAGGTTTAAGTAAATTCCTCTGTTTATGTTTTTTTTTTTTTTAATCTTTTCAAGAGCTCATGACTGAAGATTAATTATACTTAAAAACCAAATTCCTAACCATGCAGCATCCTATTGTGCAAATTTTATTTCTAGTCCCAGGTTCACAAGTCAATTCAGATATGAAATAATGAGTTCGGGTTGAAACTATGAAGGACGACTAAAATTTATAAAATATAAATTCTAATTCTAACCTATTTTAAAATGAAAAAAATATATATTTCTTTGGATATTAAACCAAAGACGCAACACAAAAATTTTGCCAAAAGTTAACTCTAAACGGGATTCCGTTTACAGGCTTTACGATCCACCACCCTCTAACTTATACATTCTCTAATAATTCCTTTTAGTTACTATATTTTGACTTAATTACTTATTTAGTTTTTATAGTTTAAAAAATATCTCAAAACATTCATACAATTAAATATATTATATCTTTACCCTTTTTTTTACAATAATACCCTTCCAACAATATTCATTACATTAATTAATTTACCTATAAAAATTTTAATTAACAAATTGACTAATAAAAATCAGTGTGAAAGAACTAATATTTTTTGTACCTGTGCAACAATCTTACTAATAATTATTTTATAAAAAATTAATTTAGTAAATTAATCCTAAAAAAATTATAATACTATGAAATTTAGTGTAAATTTTAGTATTGTAAATTTTAGTGAAAATTTTATATTACTTTTAAGGTTAATTTGATAATTATTATTATTTTAATTAATATCCCTAAGAATATTATTGCAAAGGTATTATTATAAAAGAAAGAAAAAGTAAGTGTAGGAGTGTAATATATTAAAAAATAAGGGTGTCTTGAGGCTTTTTTTTTAATATAAGAACTAAACGGACACTTAAATCAAAATATAAGGACTAAACAAGCATTTATCTTAAAATCAATCTATATGTCATCTTATGGATATAAAAATTAAAGTTTATTAAATTACAAATATGGTTATTCTTTTCTCAACTTATTTAATTGTATTCTTAAGCGATCTATGATCTAATTTAATCATAAGAAAACACAAAATCAAACGATTCACGATAATCTTCAAAGAACGAAACATAGATTAAATAAACATAATTCCTAATAATTAAAACTAACTCACTTTGCATGCTTCTGTAAATTCCTTTGACTCCAGAATCAGCAATGGCTCGCTTTCTTTCCCTCTCAATTCATGAGAAATTCTAGAGTACATCAGAGATATACTATTGACATGTTTAATTCTATTAAATATGACATGTGTAGTGTCACAGGAACTTTGGGACAATTGTATTTGTCACACCTCTTAGTGTTGTTAAAGCTATGGCAAAAAGTTGAAAGTGAGGACGTGTGAGTAAGAAAAATAGGGTGAATACTCATTTAATTTATCTAGTTTAAACCAATTTTTCAGTTAAAAAATATTCAGGAGCATTCTGTCATAGTATTGTATATTTGTTTAATTAAAATCTTTTTCATTTTTCTCTATTTTTCAACTATTGCATGCCTAAATTGTTAGAATTTTATCTTATCTTTAAAAAATTAAATCCAACAGCTATGACTTTTTACTTTTTTCCCCCTAAAAAACCCCTTTTTCGAATTTTACCATTTTTAGAATTCTCGTATATAAGGGAACAACAATTTTCAACCAAGACACTATACTCAATGTTGCATGAATTGATACCATTTATAGAATCTGCTGTTGTCGATCCCGATCAAGGTTTCCAGGACTTCACAGGAATAGACACCCTCTTCAAAGAAGGATGTAGATTGCCGTTACTCCAGGAAGAACCATTTTGTAGGTGAAGCTGTTTTGCGATTTGAGACACCTGAAACAATGGATAGTAAGAATTGGACCTCTTCTTTCTCTTATCAAAAGGAAAAGAAAAATGTTCGTAATTTTATGCCTGTTCGTCTATATTTTCTTGTATTTGCATTGCAAGAGATCAATTTTCTCGGTTTAGGGATGAAGAATGTTCTAGGCAGACTCTTGTCGGTATTAACCCGTATAGCATACAGTTTGCGACAGTATGACATATATACAAATAAATCGAAACATATGTGACACTTTTGGGTACTCTTGGTGTATAAACACCTTAGTTTATTATATTCTTATCAAGTGTATCTAACAATGAATACATACATGCATTGTAGAGTATATGTATTCAATAAGAGCACCTAATCCTTTTTTTTTAAAAATAATAATATTACTAAGAGTATGTAAAACTTATTACTTGACCATAAAAGAATTAAGATTCTCTCATAATTTGATCTTGTCTTGACTAAATATTCACGTAGTGTTTGGTGGTTAATAAATTAGGAAAAAAAAAGTAATGTATGTAATAACTACAAATTTTTGTACAAAATATTTTTATACAAACTAATGTTGCATTACATAATTGGTTGCCTGAAAATATAAAACGATAAAAATAATATGGGCCCAATGATATCTTCATCAACCACTCATATGATGGCACATCTATTTATACAAAATAATTTGTATTCTTTTTATATAATTACTTTTAAATAAATAGAAAAGTTAAATCTTACCTATATATTATCAGTAAAAAACACATAACAAGATCTTTAAAAACCTATCAGAGATCATATTAAGAAGAGATCCTAATCCATTTCGAAGTTCATTAAATTGCTTAGATAAATTTACTAATTTAACCACTTTCCACTTTTCAATTAAAAAAAAGGCGACCCCCTCAATTTTCTTGTACTGTTGACCAATTGCATATCTTTTCGGTGCCCGCTGTTTAACTGAGAATTCTTGAAGCAATGTTGATGCCATTATCATAAGTTACTGGATTAGTGTATGTATTTAGGAAATTGTCAGTTTCTCCTATTGAAATCACTATTTTCCACTTATTTTTACTATTTTTATAATACCAAGTACTGTATAGGCACCAAAATTTTAGAAGAAAAGAGGAGTAAATGAATCATCTGTTTAATATTTGCCCTTGGGAATATAAAATGTATATTTATTATAAAAAAAAGTTAAAAAAATGTATTTGTTGCAATGTATGTGAAAAACAAATATCTATTGAAGGTTGAAATATCTTTTTAAATAGATTAGAAAAAATAGAAAATAAGAATAAGAATTTTTCTTATTTTTAGTATCTAAAACTTTTTATTTTAATTTCAATGTATTCAATCTATGTAATTTATAAGAAATATGAATAAAAATTTATTTAAAATAAAATAATACTATAAAATTATAATATCGGAAATTAAACTTCAGGAACGAGAAATTGACATTCTCCCATCTTTTATTTGGTAATGGATATATGTAGTACTTCAGTATTTGCATGGCATTTGTAGTGCAGTAAGTAGGATTATCACTGAACCAATCTTCACCACAATTGCTGAATGAATTTGAAGAGAATGTTAGATGAAAGAAAGGGACTAGGATTGAATGCTTATCTTATGTTGTTGTATGTACGTTGAAACAAAGGTATCGGTCACATCAAATCTTCATCAAAATAACACGCGTGATATTTAAGATTATGAGAACTCGCTTTGTTTTCTTTTGGCTTTACCTTTCTGGTGAATTTGGAAATCGTTTGATTTGATTATTGCCCCCTTCGTTCTAATCCCTTGCTTTGATTTAGATGTCCGAGAAATTATTAAATTTGGATGACGTGTTGCATGTTAGCTGGGAACAACCTATTATTATTGGCTTAATGGCTTCCCTCTACTCTGGACTATTTATGTATTTAATGCAATTTATGATACGCCGTGAAAAATAAATAAATAAATAGAGATCATAACGTGTAGCCGAAAAATTGAAGTTTTTGCCGCTGAGAACTTATGGAATCTATAGTTGACCAAGATAAAACCTTTGTGGGAGATGGACCTAATAAAGTCTGTTTGATACTGTCGTCAGCTAGGTGTAGTTTTTAAACGGTAAAATTATATTTATCATATTATTAATTTTTAATTTATACTTACAATTTTTTTCTATGATAATAATTGATCTTAAGCCACACATCTGATTCTACTGAACAAGACTTTATAGATGTAACTTAAAGCTATTTAACAGAAAAATCTATGAGCGATAATCTCATTATTACATGAACACCATCCCCTAAAGTTTTCATGCTGAGGAGCCGCTACTGCCTAGCAGCGGTGAACCACATCTTCCAAGCCAAAAAATGAAAAAGGCATTCAACTCTAACGAGAAGGAGAGATGCAGATAGAGTTTGAACAAAATTGAGGTGAAATATTCGTATGTAGCTCTATCCAAATACTACAGAGTGCGTAGGAAGAGATTAACTCATCAAGAGAATTCAACTTGTACCCCATCTTCAACGAAATAGAGGGCTTATGTTGCTAACCATGGCGTAGGCCAAAAGCCAAGGCACATATTTTGTAGTGTTATCAATTTTATTCATTGTTTTCATATATCCTTGAATGGATTAACTTTCTATTCACAAAACACTATTGCAGATTGGAAAATATGTTGAAAGACAACAATGCAACAATAACTGCGGCAATTAAAACATTTGACTTTTACAAAATAAGGGGTCATGTGTCGAGTTACATGTGAACGTGTGGGAACAGTAACACTGTCAATATATTAATGCGTATTAAGCGTGGTGGACTAGTCCTTTGCAAAGACTTACCCAGGGTTTTGCTACTTTATAGCCACACATCACACTACTTTATAGCCACACATCACAGGATGAGTACTGCATACAACAACCTATGAAATATTTAGGTAATTTTTAGTACAAAAGTCTCTAACAGTAATTTTACAGCTATATGTCGTGAGATAAGTATTACATGCAACAACCTGTATGACACTTAAGTAACTTCTAGAACAAACAATAACACTATTAATATATTGATGTGTGTTACACGTGGTGGACTAGTCCTTTGCAAAGACTTACTTGGGTTTTGCTACTTTATAGCCACATGTCACAAGATGAGTATTGAGTGCAACAACCCGTGCGGCCCTTAAACAGTTTTTAGCACAAAAGTCACTAAGTAAGCATTGAAGACTTCTCCAACTAGCTAAGCGGCGAAGCTTGCGAGAATACTAGTGAGAAAAGAGAGTAATGTAAGCCAAAGAGTGAATTTTTTTACTTCAAAGAGAGAGCTTACAAGAGAGCTTTACAAAGTATGCTTGAGTTGCTTGGTGTTGAATGGATACCTAAATGGCAAGTGTCATGCCCTATTTATAGGGGAGGCTTGCCCATTCTAGATATTTACATGCAACTTGCTAGATTACTCTACAAGATGCTAGAGAATTCTAGTGCTATGTACAAGTATGGAGAGTGTGCTAGAGGATTGTGGAGAATTCTAGAATCGAGCCAAGACTTGGGCCAAGCTAGCACACCTTAGCTGGATTTGGACTGTTGGGCTCGATGTCTTGGCGCTTGGGCTGAAATTATGGGCTGTTTAGTTATTTAGCACACCACGGGCTAGTGATTTAACCCCCACCTATGCTCGCGGCGTCCTCGTCACAATCTCTTGCTTGAAATTTTGGACTTTGCTCTGTAAATTGCCATGGGTCATCTTCGCATTCCCACATGGCTTCGCTTTTGGGGAGGCTTTTCCACTTTACAAAGTACTTATTGTAGGCCGGTACGCCCTTTCTTCAAATGACAGAATCGACAATAATGTAGTCTACATCCTTGTCAAACGCGGTGACTACAATTGTTAGGCCTCGCCTTGATTCTCCACGGCTTGGGTCTCCCTCGTCTCTGTGGTATGATTTGAGTAGGCTCACATGGAAGACCAGATGAATTTTGAGCCTTGGTGGAAGTTAGAGTTGATACAAGAAATTGCCCACACATCGTACTACTTGGAAAGGTCCATCGTATCGTTTCACTAACCCTTTGTGAACTTTCCACAAAACCTTAAACTGTTGAGGCAGGAGCTTGATCATCACTTGGTCGCCTTCCTTGTACTCGACATGATGTCTCTGCGTGTCAGGTCACTTCTTCATCTTCCATGCGGCTTTGTCGAGATATGCTCGTGTGATGTCTGTTTCTTCATGCCACTAGCGTGCGATCTTATGAGCCGCTAGGCTTTTTCCTTCATAAGTTGAGGCTATGGCATTGGGGGTCATGGGCTGGAATCTCATGATGATCTCGAATGGACTCTTGCCAGTAGCCTCGCTCCACTGCAAGTTATACGAGAATTAGGTAACATCCAACAGCTTTGCCCAATCTCATTGGTGAGTTCTCATGTAGTGCCTTAAGTACATCTCGAGTAGGGCATTGATACGCTCGGTTTTCCAGTCGATTTGTGAATGAAAGCTCGTCGAGAACTTGAGCTCTGTGCCTATCATCTTAAAGAGCTCCATCCAAAATCAAGCGGTAAAGTAAGGTCTCGATCGCTTACTATGCTCTTTGGTACTCTTCATAGCTTCACAATATGCTTGATGAAGAGACAAGCAGCTTCATCGGCTTTACAATTAGCGAGCGCGGCGATGAAAGTTGCGTATTTGCTATAGCAATCCACCACGACCATGATGCTTCCGCACCCTTCGGACTTTGGTAAGGTCGTGATAAAGTCTATGATGACGCTTTCTCATGGACTTGATGCAGGCGACAGGGGCTCCAACAATCCTGCCGGAAGTTAGTGATCACCCTTGTACGATGTTTGGACTAGTGATGTCGTGCGCTCTACTCTGGGATGGCCAGCCCACTTCGTTTCTTCTTAAGTTCCCTTTTAACGTGGGCATAATATTGTACGTATTACAAGAGTGATGTTTCTATAGAGTTATTGTATTCCCGAAATACAAATCAACACAAAAATTTTACTATTTAAATATTTGTTAATTGAAAAAAATAATTATCCAAGTCAAATATAATAATCAATTATTCCCAATTTATATTTATCATACATTTATTTATTTGTTTATTTTTTAATCATTTTGTATAAATAAAGTCTTTGAGCTACTTTTGTTATCAATACGAAAGAAGTACATACAAAGAGCATAATTATTTGCACTTTAAAAATAAAATTTGAACACTCCTTATTTGGAAAAATATTTTTATTAAAAAAATTTCATTTTATAAAATTATTAAAAAGGGCACAATAACTTAACTAAAAATTAAAAATACTTTATAGAACCATTCATTTACCCTAAATCTTTATTTTCTTCATCCAGGGAAAGATCTAGAAACAACACTCCAACACCAAACAAGTCTTAATTACGTCTCAAAAATTCTATGATTTGAAAAAATAATGGATATTTGTAAGTTATGGCTCAAAGTTGTTGGGAATATTGAAAATTCAAATAACAAGAATGATGATCTATAAAGAAACAAAAATTAGGCATTTACTAAAGGAATAAACACTCGTAACTCTTGAGAAGGAAATTGGAAATTTTCAAAGATATAACACCTATCAATTAATACACCTACGGGCCACAAATTTATCCTTGAAAAATTTCAAAATTTTGAAAGAGTTATGAGTTGCCAAAGGCCAAGACATTCTCTTTTTTCCGATTTTATCTTGTAGGTTGTGATTATTAGACTGTAATAGTGCTTTCACATCCAGGAGTGTGAAATCAAGAATTTCATATAATTATAGTTTCAGAGTGTGAGTAATTATATAGATTAGTCTTTCACATCCAGGAGTGTGAAATCAAGAATTTCATATATTAGATTGTAATAGTTCTTTCACATCCAGGAGTGTGAAATCAAGAATTTCATAAAAGAAAATAATAAGATTAATTATTTTAACGGCGTGTTTACTAATTGGAAATAGAAATAGCGGAATGGAAATTAAATTTGTTGATCCCACATTAATTTAGAATGAATCATCGAGTTCTAAATCCCAATTGGGAATTAGAATCTTATTCTCAAAATTAACCACTTTATCCTTACTGAATTTTTTAAATACCCAAATTGTCCTCAATTAAATGAACCACCACCACCAGCAGCTGTTGTTGTCGAACCAATTGCCATCACTGTCGATCGCAGATGATGATGATTGCTACTATTATTATTATTATTATGTTGTTGTTGTTGTTGTTGTTGCTGCTGCTGTTGTTAATTGTTTTACTATTATTATTTTCATTATTTATTATTATTATTATTATTATTATTATTATTATTATTAAGTAAGTGTATTTTAATAACTTGTAATAATTCATTATGATTTGAAAAAAAAAATCAAGGATAATACTGGTCATTCTAACTCTGATTATTACAATTCAAGTAAACATCACATTTTGATTTTCATTTCGATTCCAGTTCATTTCGATTGCCAATTGATAAATGCACCGAAAACTTGACCACCTTATGAAATAAAATTTGATAATATGTTATAAATAATATGACTTTCAAAATGAAGGTATGATAAAATTTTTATTATACAACCTTGCAATGAAATCAACTTAGCTTCTAAACCATTAGGAGTAGGTATTTATAGAACACTTTAGGTGTTGCTGCCTGACCACAATAATATAGACAAATCATATTGTTTGCATTCATATAACGAAATGGAAGAAATTCTAGAATATATTAGAGGTAATACAACTAATTAACGCATGTATGACATGTGTATTTAGATTTGATATAACCCCAACTTACATGATGATATTTTAACATAAATACACACATATCATAGTATGAATTATTTATTATACGAATGACATGCTATCTCTGATGTATTTTAAAATTTTTGGAGCAAATCATATTATCACTCTATCTCTCAAATTTCTATATAAAGAGTGGATTGGTTACTCAAGTTTCCATAGCAGCCCTAGAATTAAATTAATATTTGTATTCAGCATCTCCTTTGAGAACACCCCCTCCCCCACCCCCACCCCCACCCCACCCCCAAAGAAAAAAAGGTAAAAAAATGCTGAAACCAGCACTGGTTCATCATTCTACACCTATCACAGCCCTATTTTCATTCTCTAAGCCTTTTCTCCATGGAAATAACCGTGGTTTTCACCAAATTCAGTCAAGTTCTTCACATAAAAAAGGACCCAAAGATCGAGCTGGTTCTGCAACTGTTGTTAACAGTATCAAAGCTGTAGCAACTTCTAAAAGAACTTTGATGGACAATGTTACGGCTATTATTACTGTGAAATCAAATTCCATTTTGACAGATGAGATCGACGAATCCTTGCTATTTCGTAAAAAATTCAGGTTGGAGCTTGTTAGTACTGAGCTTGATCGCAGTAAGTACTCCAAATAAAACAGATATTTAAACGTTTTTCTTTAATTTCCATTTATTTACGGTTAAGCGTTTATGAAGCCATTTCTTTCTCTCTTTTTTTTTTTTTGGTTAAAAACCTCCACTATGTTTTGAAAAATTTCAAAACTGTAAAAGAATGAAAACTGTTTTTGATAGTTTTTTCGTATTCATTCAGAGACTGGATCAGAGGAAACGACCAAGCCTAGTCTTGCAATCAGAGTAGGCAACGATAAGGAGGGAAATTATCTATATGAATCAAAATTTAATGTTCCATTTGATTTTGGAGAAGTTGGTGCAGTATATGTGGAAAATGAGCACCGGATTGAGATGTATTTAAAGAAAATTGTTCTTAAATCTCAGTTCCAAAATGATGATCATGGTGTGAGGATAACATGTAATTCATGGCTTCAACCAAAGGACAACACACCGAAGAGAATTTTCTTTGCTGATAAGGTTAGCGGGTTAGTGGCATATATGTAATTTAATTATATGATTTGGTAATGACAAAGTATAAGATAACCGTACACATTATTACATTACGTTTGTTTAATGAGAACTTTGTTTTTTCTGAAATCAGTCATACTTGCCGTCAGCAACACCAGATGGGTTAAAGAGGTTAAGAGGTGAAGAGCTTCAACATATGCAAGGCGATGGACATGGAGTACGTCAACCCTCTGATAGAATATACGATTACGATGTCTACAATGATCTCGGAAATCCTGACAAAGACCCAAAATTGAAACGACCGGTGCTTGGTGGCAAAGAGTATCCTTATCCCCGACGTTGCAGAACTGGACGTCCACGTTCTGAATTAGGTAGTGTCTAATTATAGATGAATTCTTTCATATAAAATACAAACATTCTTTACAATAGAGGTTTAAAATACTGCATTGGTGGTCATTTTTACTGCAGTTAATTTTTTACGTCAGTTAAGAATAGTTCATGGAACGACAATATAAAGTTAAGCTAAACCTTAACCCATAAATTAGGCTTTTGATCATGAGTATATATTAGACCGACGAGCTTCTGTATTTTCAATCCGTATTAAGAGAAAGAAAATAATGTACAAATTTAATGTTTGCTTTCGGCCAGTGTGTGAGAGAAGATTACGTTTTTATTTAAATTTAATATTTTAATATTGGACCCCACCCCCACCCCCACCCACTCTTAAATTAAATGTATTCTTTTAGACTTTAATTAGTAATATGTTGCTTTAACTACAGGAGTTAAATAAAGTGAACTATACATTCTTTGGGATCCTATTAAGCAGATTTGATTTTGAGGATATGAATGTAGAGAGACGACGCTTTTCTTCAAGAAGATTAGAGAATATTTTCTTTCGTTAGGCAGATTATTATTTTTCCTGAATCTTGACAATTTTGTAATATTGCATATCCTTTAGGTGATGAGATTAGAGCAGATGACATATATGTGCCAAGAGACGAAGCGTTTTCGGACATAAAGCAGGGTGCATTTGATTCAAAGAAAAAGTACTCATTTATTAGTGCACTGCCAACATTGATCGAAACAAAATTCGATGGTGATAAAAAATTTGAATACTTCACAGAGATTGACGAACTCTTCGACGAGGATGGTTTTAGCATTCCTCCAAATCTTAATGAGTCAATTTGGAACATAATTCCTAGAGGGATTAGGAAAATTAAAGAAACCGGCGAACAATACTTGCAGTTCGAGACGCCTGAGGCATTGCATAGTAAGAACCTCTTCTTAATTTCTCACAGAAGAATTTAATGTGCCCGAGCACTTAGTTATTTGTGTGTTTTTTCATTTGCAGGAGACAAATTCTTTTGGTTTAGGGATGAGGAATTTGCTAGGCAAACACTAGCTGGTCTCAACCCATGCTGCATACAATTGCTTACCGTACTATTAAGACTTACCTTAAATCCTAATCACTTATCTTCAAACTTTTGGGTCAAACAATTCAACTAATATAGTATCGTATCAGAAAAGTGGTTTGATAGAATATTAAAGAACTGCATATATTCGTGCAGGAATTGCCACAAGAATCATCAATCACCAAAGAGATCATTGAGAAAGAAATTGGAGGAAATATTACTGTTGCTCAGGTATAAACATTATGTAAACAAAATTTTTAAGAAAAATTGATCACGTCCAATATATAGTTTTTCCACTTTGATTAATTAATTTGTAAATTGAACTTAATCTTTGATTTTATGCAGGCTATTCAGCAAAAGAAACTATTCAGCTTAGATTATCACGACCTATTACTACCCTTTGTAGAAAAAGTGAGACACATCGAAGACGAAGACGAAGCCGTGAAGACGACGCTGTATGGATCCCGCACAATATTCTTCTTAAACCCAGATGACACATTGAGACCACTAGCCATTGAGCTAACTCGGCCTCCAATGGACGGCAAGCCACTTTGGAGAAAAGTGTATACACCCTCGTGGAATTCTACTGATTCCTGGCTTTGGAGGCTAGCCAAAACTCATGTTCTTGCTCATGATGCTGGCTATCACCAGCTTTCCAGCCATTGGTAAGTGTAATTTCTCCCACTTTTAATAAAAATCTTTGTAAAGCAAGTCATTATTTAACACGATGGAGCATGGCTACTTAGGCTCTGTTTAGTACTGTTATTGAGGAATTATTTTAAACTATAACTCTATGTACTGTTTGGTAAATGTTAGTAGTAGCTGTGGTTTGAATGCTATAATGATTCAATTCTCGTTATTTGATTAAAAATTTATAGTCTATTTATTATCTTTATTAAAATTATTTTTAATCTTATTTGACCAAAATAATATCAATTTTTGTTTGATAATTAAAGCTTTTATTTCACACTCAGTTATGCACTATACTACCAAACTGGGCCCTTATACTCTTTGCAGGTTGAGAACCCATTGCGTTGTAGAACCTTACGTAATTGCAACCAATCGACAACTCAGTGTGATCCATCCTATCTATAGACTGTTGCATCCTCATTTCCGATACACAATGGAGATCAATGCTTTCGCTCGAAAAGATCTTGTTAATGCTGGTGGAATCATTGAATCCACATTCTCACTTGGTAAATACAGTATGGAGCTAACCTCGGTTGCGTATGACAAGCAGTGGCGCTTTGACCATGAAGCACTCCCCAAAAACCTTTTTACCAGGGGAATGGTGGTTGAAGATCCAAGTTCTCCACACGGCTTAAAGCTAACAATTGAAGACTATCCTTATGCCAAGGATGGTCTCGATCTCTGGGATATCTTAAAAAAATGGGTTACCGATTATGTGAATCACTACTATACAAATCAAAGCCTTGTGGAGACTGATGAAGAACTCCAAGCTTGGTGGACCGAAATTCGAACTGTCGGACACGGCGACAAAAATGATGAACCATGGTGGCCTGTCCTGAAAACCCCTCAGGATTTAATTGAAATCATAACAACTATCATTTGGGTAACATCTGGTCAGCATGCAGCTGTAAACTTCGGCCAATACACATATGCAGGCTATTTCCCCAACAGGCCAACTATTGCAAGAGTGAACATGCCAGATGAAGATAAATCTAATGAAATTTGGAAGATATTCAATGAAAAACCTGATAATGCACTTTTGTATACCTTCCCCGATCCAAAACAAGCTACCGATTTTATGCTTACTCTAAACGTGCTATCTTGTCATTCTCCCGACGAGGAGTTTTTAGGGAAAGTCATGGAGCCAGCATGGGGTGAAGATCCAGAAATAAAGGTTGCTTTCGAAAAATTTAGTGGCAGGTTGATGGAGCTTGAAGGTACTATCAATGAGAGGAATGGAGACATCAATTTAAAGAATAGAAATGGAGCTGGGATTGTTCCATATAACCTCTTGAAGCCATATTGGAAAGATGGCGACAAGGAGAAAGGAGTTCCATACAGCATCTCTATCTAGACTTGCAATCGTCTAGATCTTGCGTCAATGAAATTATTTTGAGAGATTGGATGCTGTGCTGCTGTGCTACAGCTTTCGAATGCATGCAGTGGTGTTCGATCGTCAACTTTAGTATATGTATTCTATCTTTTTATCTACTGTTATTTCTTTAAATAAAGTTGCCCCGCCCACCGCGCCAGGTTTAATAAAAAGAACAAATTCTGTCTTAATATTTTAAATTTTCTTAACATTTTGAACATCTTATTAGATATGACATTTTCGTTAATTTTATAAAAGAATATATTTTTTTTTTTTGCTGATCATTTTGAATCTTAAAAACAGCACAAATAATTAAAATATTAATTTAATCTTTACCTGACTATATTCAAAAAAATTTCAAATGGATCACAAAAATCCAAAGATTAAAAATTAAAGTGCTCTTTTAAGACAATGCTACAGGATCGAAGGAGATTGAGATCCTCTCCGAATCCGAGCTCTCATGATCTTTTAAAAATCTTGTGTCATGTGTCTTTAAGTGATAGTGTATGGGTAGGATTTAATTTTTTTATTGTTTTATTTATTAACTACCAATCATGCACATGCTTTTAAAAATTTGTGTCATGTGTCTTTAAGTCATAGTGTATAGGTAAGATTTAACTTCTTTATTTATTTATTTATTAACTACCAATCACCCCATGCATTTTTGCTCAGGAGGAGATTAGATCGTGAGAGAATTCTGATCCGAATGATTAATTCTATAAGAAGAATCCTAATCCTACAAGAAGACCTACTTGATTTTTATCCAAAAAAAAAAAAAAACAAAAAACTTTGAAGTTTGTAAAGACCTTTATCAAGTTGGCCATATATAATTAGTATAGCTCGTGCAAACCTCGCAGAAGCTGTACATGTGGTTTTGCAAATCAGAGAAGTAATATATAATACGTCCAAAAGCAGTATCACTTGAACACTAAATTGTTTGGCTGTATGCAAACGACGTCGTTCTTTTAGCATACCTAAATATACAGTAAATGAAATGAAATGACCCGCCCTGAACTTCATGAGCATGTCTTGCTAGTTTCGTCAAACAAAACTAAATAAAACTCACTGCACAAAGATCGTAGAGAAAACTGGAGAAGCCGGCAGATTTTCCTCTATATTCTTTTACGTTTTCAACCTATAAATCCACAAAGTGAATTAAATGGCTTGAAGATGTAGATAGATGTTCGAAAATTTACCGTGCTTCTGCCGGACTAAAGCTACGAAATCCAACATCCAAGACATGCAGAGTAAAAATCTTGGGAGGATAACGAGGATATTACAGTGGATCACATTGCAGAGTACTACAAAGCTTTATATGATACGGTTGCACTTTTGCATGATCGGGAGATTTTTGACGTCATTAATATTCCAAGCATGTAGCGTGCTTACTGGAATTTACGAACCATGATGAAATTCGCAGGGCAGTTTTTCTTTTACAATCGACTAGCGCTACAAGTCCAGACGACTTTACGGCAATTTTATATGGATGAATTATATAAAGTTTATTGGATTTTAACTAGTTATTAATTTTTTTTTTTTACTTCACATAAATTTACGTGTTTAAATATAAAAAAGATGGTTCTAGAAAACTTATATATTAAACTTAATTTAAAAATACAAAACACAATATGAGTTTAAATTTATGTCTATTTGATCATTATATGGTGAAATAACACTTCACTAACAAAATTTACCAAACACATATACTCTGATTTTAAAACTTATAGCACTTTCAACAACATAATTTTCTAAATCCTTCCTGTTAGCATAATAATAGCAGCTTATTTCATCAACTACAACCATCTCAATTTGGTCTTTAATTTATAACTCTTTTTGTTTTTTGCACAAGAACAACGATGAATGCCTCTTTTACTCCTTATTAGAGTATCCGTGTGCTAAGTTTTCTTAAAATAAATTATCTAAATTTTCTTTTCTTTTTTTTTAATTTTTGGGTGGAAAAATTATCTATTTAGTAAAGTTTTCAATCTCATCATGACTCTCTCTCTCTCTCTCTCTCTCTCTCTCTCTCTCTCTCTATATATATATATATATATATGTATGTATGTATATATACACAACGTTGTAAAAGTCCACTCTCAGCATTGTCAATTTGTCTTAAATTTTGAGTCTAGACTTGAAAAGTTTTGTACATATATACAACATTATAAAAGCCTTTTACAACATTATAAAGCTCCGAATCCGTATTTTAAATAATGTTGAAGGTAAAATTAATTGAAAAGCACGTTGAGCAAACTTAGGCCAACGGGCAGAAGTGGTATGTAATGAAAAGTTTATGCAATAAACTTGCAAAGGATCGTAAGAATAGTTTTTGTCGAAATGCATAGCAATATATAAGAGAGGCAAAGTTAAATAATAGCCTTAGGAACTTAATTGAATGATTTTCAAATAATTTTAATTAATTATCACCTGAATTTAAATTATGAAAAAAAAAGGGATTACAAATAAATTTGGATTTCCTTTTCCTTTTTAAACAATATAAACAAAGATATAAATAGGAAAAAGTTAAACAAAATGGAACCGCAAAAATGTGATTGCGGAATTTTTGAGCGGTCATTCTATACAGAGTTGTTGGCCATTTGACTTATGATGTTCTACCTGTAAAAGGAATTTTTGTTTAGCTGGCTTATTATTTCTTTGTCTTGTTCTAATCTTTTGTTCAGATCCCATTTTATAAATAGGTTAAGATATTTTTTTTCTCTTTCTGAAAAAGATTAGATATTAATAACGTTATGTTGAAAACAATGAACTTGTTCTACAAAAATAATTCATTTAAGTGGAAAGAGGTGTTGAGTTGTACATGGCCCTTCATCATTATGCTCCATCATCGTGGCCCTACAATGTTATGTCCATGAAGTATCTAATTGGGTAGAGATTAGCTAAACACTTTGGATGCTATTAAAAGATTCCTTTAGAGCATGTTAGGTGACTTGAATATGTTTGGTGCTATGATGAAAGTTTGGTGGAACATTCTAGGTGATGTGTATTGTTATGATTACATTTGTGTTTCATTCACTATAAATACCTATGCCACTTGTGTTGTATGTATCAAGTCTAAGAAGAAGAAAGCATAAGAAACAAAACAAAGCTTCTGAGGGTGATATGTGAGTGTGTGTGAATTGTTCTTGTAATGTTCTTGAGCTTTCTTTAATAAAAATTTGTGTTTTATCTTTCAAATTCTCAAATAAAGTAGTATCAAAGTTAGTAATTGGTGCTTCACATAGCATTGTAATATATCAAATCAAAGAACTCGACGAGAGGAACGCGATACCACAAAAATCAGCCCGATCGGAGTTAGAATGCACCCGCAACTGCCGCTGAAAGTTTGCTATCCTGAAACTAAGTTGACTCACCGAGTTGAACCAATCTAAATCAAGTTGAACTGCACTGAACCAAGTTGAGCCAGGTTAAGCTGAGCCCACCGAGTCGAGTCAAGTGAGTTGAGCCGATAGTTGACCGTTGACTGTTGACCGAAATTTGAATTTTTGGTCTGAGTCCCTCCAAATATTTTTTGACATTCTGGACTCATCTTTTAATCTTTCGTTTTAGGGGGCCTGCGTACTGCCACAAATTATGACGTAGGCTCAACCACTTTGGGCTGACCTTAGACGGGTGCACCTCCGAAGTGCAATGGAGGCCACCAGCCTAGGCCATGGGCCTTCATGATCGCCCATTGACCCCGTCCAGGTAAGTCATTCCGGACTCATCTATGCATTCAGAATTTCCAAATTCTCACTCAATTTGTGAATTATGGCAAATGGTGGCATGATGCCATTTTAAGTTCCACAATTGAAGAGAAGCAAGTTTGACAATTGGAATGTCAAAATGAAAGTTCTATTAGGTGTAGATGATGTATAGGAAGTCGTGTAAAAAGGCTTTACTGTGCCACAAAATGAAGCCAATTTAACTGCGGCACAAAAGGAGAATTTGAAAGATTTAAAGAAGAAAGAGAATAAAGCAAAGTATCTCATCTTTCAATCATTAGATGAAGAAACTTTTTTCAACCTGCACTATATGCGAGCTGGTGCAACCTCCTGAAAGGAAATATGGGAGAAAGAGACCTCTTAACAAGGAGCATAATAAGTTAAGAAGGCTCGTCTTCAAACATTACGATGAGAATTTGAGTCCTTACACATTAAGGCATCCGAGTCTATTTCTAACTATTTGACTTGGGTTGTGACTGTTTTCAATAAATTAAAAAGAAATGGTGAGGAATTAAAAGAGGTAAGGATCATTACGATACTTGTAATCCTCATTTCACTAATAAAATTTTATTCTTCTGTTTTTGCCCGTGAACATAGACTAAAAGCTGAATCGTGTAAATTTATGGTGTCTTTTTTGTATGTTTAATTCTTTATTTATATTTAATTTTATTTTAGCTGTGACCCTATTTCACTCATCAATTTCTAAACAATATTTAATTAGAACAATACCTATCATGTAATGAGCACCTGTACATATGGTAAAATTTTGTGGCTCTCTGTGTATAATATTAAAAATATAAATTAATCAGACAGCTTTACGTGACATTTTCAATGATCATCTATATCTATCGAGCACCATTGCTTATTAGACTATTACTCCATAAAAACAATCTTTAGAAGGACCCAAAATATCAATTTTCCTTTTCAAATAATCTCGAATACGAAAAGGAAGTAGACAATTATTGAAGATTGATTCAGACAATTAATGGAGTCATTGAAGGAACCATGCCCTGCACAGGAACAGATCGGACTCCATCCCTACTCATTGCATTGGGCTTCTAAAACCTATCTTCTGTATACAAGAAATTATCTCAACGGATTTTAACAATATTTCCCCTGTCGTTTCTCATAATAACAGATCGAAGATTTATCTTAATTAATTTATATTTTCATCCCTTAAAGAGTTGGAGTTAATAAACTGCTAAATGACTCAATTTTTTTTTTCATCTTAGTAAAATAGTGAAATTTACATACAAATGAGATAAATTTTTTCTGAAATTTTGACTCAACATATGTAGTTCCACCATTTTTTTATCATCACATCGTCTTCGTGCATGTTTAACCAACAAGTATTGTTTACACTCTTGAGTCTTTTCTACGGGATTGTTGTAAACCAACAACGGAATACTCGGATGTTGACGTTGCTACGTTGTGAAATTACAATCTTACCTTCCGCACAATGGTCGACTAACAATTTTGTTACCTGTAGGGCGTAAGTGTTAATTAAAACAAAACTCCTATCCATATGGTATTGTGAAAAGCCAGATGGGAGGTATGCGTTAAACTCCCTCATTTAAATGGAGTAAATGAAGCCCATGCCGCCATGCTTTCCTCTTGTTTCTCTCTCTTTCCCCAACTCTCTATATAAATAGTGGATTCTTCTTCACTTCAGTATCACAGAGCTAGCCAAGAAAATTAAGTAACAAGCATATCCTATACTCTTAAAAGAATGTTGAAGCCGCAAGTCCATCAGTCTCATCAATCTCTCAAACCCCTAATTCCATTATCCAAGCCATTTCTCCAAGGAAATGTGCATGCTTTTCGTGCACTTCAGTCAAGTCGTTCAATAAAAAATATACCCAAAATTAGAGTTGGGATATCTCATAGTGTGAATATCAAAGCAATAACAACTTTTACTGAAAAGTCTACCAAAGTTAAGGCTATTGTAACTGTTAAACCCTCTGTTGGTGGTTTTGTCTCAGGTGTTGTAGACGAAGTAAAGGATATGTTTGGTAAATCACTCCTGCTGGAGCTTGTTAGCGCTGAGCTTGATCCTAGTAAGGAATTTAAATTATATAAATCAGATCATTACTCTTTTTTTGGGATAAATTTTGAATTACTTTCCTCATAAATTGACTATCTTCAAATTACTCCTTTAGTTTTAAAAACCCTAAGTTACCTCTATTTTTATTAAAAAGATAAAGGAAAAATAAGAGTGGATTGATTAATCTTTTTTTGTCTTCTTACAAGAATAGGAAGTAAATTGAGATTTTAAAAAATAAAGGGAGCGATTTGAAGATAATTAATTTACAATGGGATAATCCAAAATCAACCTTTTCTTTTATTGTTACAGAAAAGGTTTTCAATTGTTAGTAATTTTTATTGAGCCCTTAAACTCATGTTCCAACAAAAGAGGACAAACCAAATCAAAGAGACCAAACCAACTACTATTTTTCGTAAAATAAAGAGAAAAAATCCATCAAGGACGTCAAGACTTGCAACATATACATATAGACCACTTTAGTTTTAAAAATATTACACAAACATCTTTTTGAGTCGCAATACTTATATACGGACAATTAGGCTCTTTGACCATGGTTTTATTTTATCTTAAAATAATTTTTAAAAGAGGAGTCTATACAACTATTTTTAAAACCAAATGAGTCCACATATGCATTTTAGTAAACTTAGGAGATTTTGATGACTTTTCCCTTCGAGTAAACACTGCTAAAAATAAAATAAAAATTGGGATATCAATAATTTTTTTCGGAGATAAATTTTGTGCATATTCACTTACCATTTTTTTTGTTCGTCAAAATAATAACTGCAAATACTTATTTTGTTTTTGTGTGTGTGTGTGTATGTATTAAGAGACCGGAGCAGAGAAGCCCACCATCAAAGGTTTTGCACACAGAGCGGGCGAGGATAAGGACGGCCACATAATATATGAGTCAAAATTCGAAGTTCCACCAAGTTTTGGAGAAGTTGGTGCCATATTGGTGGAAAATGAGCACCACAGAGAGATGTATTTGAATGATATTGTTCTGGATGGTCTCCGAAATGGTCGCGTGAACATAACATGTGGTTCATGGGTTCAGTCAAAGCACGTTAACAAACAGAAGAGAATTTTCTTTACAAACAAGGTCAGTTTTGGATCTTATGCTTGCTTTTTATGCACTATAATTTTATGAACAGAGATAAAAAAAGGAAAAAAAAACTCTTATTACCTGTCGAAATATATCATTTCTCCCTCATGTTTTAAAACATATCAAAATTCTTTTTAATTCTTGTATAATGGCAACTCAATTTCTTTCCCAATCCGCACACATGTAAATAGAATTTGAACACTAGATCTCTCATTTCCACTCAAGAGATTTTACTAACTAAACTAATTGTCCACTCAAGAGATTTTATTAACTAAACTAATTGGCACCCACAAATTCATCACAGTCCCTTTTCCTAATTGAAAAATTGATAACTTACAATTATTTAGTTGTTGTCTCTTTTACTAATCTCGAAAAAATTTCAATGATCAATGGTAGGTTATTCTAAGTCAGCGGAAAAATAGCAAAAGACAAAACAAATATAAATATAAATAAATAAATAAATAAATAAATAAATAAATAAATATATATATATATATATATATATATATATAAGTCTGGAAAAATATATAAACCATGCAATTTAAGCATTTTATCAAAAAACTACTATATATATGTGTGTGTATAAAGGTTAACTGTTCTTTCAACGGCATGAGAGTTTTTGACGAGTTTTAAAATAGGGATAGAGAAATGATATACTTATTGAAGGAACTACAGGGGGTTTTAATTATTTTATCCTTTATTTTTTTATTTCTCTTTATCAATCATTTCCCCTGTAAATATATACATATTTGCATAAATATACGTGTTGTTCTTGTCACATTAATCGTATTTTCTCAAATGCTCTTTTTTTTTTTTCCGGGAATTTAGTCATACTTGCCTTCACAAACTCCTAATGGATTGACGAGGCTAAGAGCTGAAGAACTTATTAATTTGCGAGGAGATGGACAGGGAGAGCGCAAAACTCATGATAGAATTTACGATTATGATGTGTACAATGATCTTGGAGTCCCTGATTTTTGTTCCGATTTGGCACGACCGGTGCTTGGTGGCAAAGAGCACCCTTATCCTAGGCGTTGTAGAACTGGACGCGCACCTTGCGAGACAGGTTGAATAGGACCGATTTTCTTTATGTCAATAATTTTCTAATAACATTCAGTCATTTTTTAATAAACTTCAGTCATTTTTTTAAGGTTTGGTAACTTGAAACATGAACGAAAATACTTGGCAATATATGCATATATTTTGTGTCAATCTTTTGGAATCAACATGATGATTACTTGCGACAATCATTGCTAATCAACGACAAAGAAGAATAATTGCCTCAATCAAGCAATATTTCCCATTTTTATAGTTAGATCACTGTATAGATCTGAGCCTTTGTACCTTCCCTAGTGTAGATCCAGCATCGGAGTCGAGGACCTTAATCAACTACGTACCAAGAGATGAAGCATTCTCAGAGATAAAGCAACTACAATTTTCAGCCAAGACTCTATACTCGGTGTTGCATGGATTAGTTCCATCATTAGAAACCGCCATTGTTGACACCGATCTAGGGTTTCCGTACTTCACAGCCATAGACACACTCTTCAACGAAGGAGTTAACGTGCCCATACCCGAAAAGTTCAAAGAAAAAGCGTTATGGAGAACAATACTCCCCAGATTGGTGAAGGGAATTGAAGATACAGGCAAAGAAGTTTTGCGGTTTGAGACCCCAGAAACAATGGATAGTAAGAAGTGAATTCTCTTTAACTCCCACATTGTAAGAATATTTTTGTGATTTCATATTAAGATACTATGGACCTTTTGCTTTGCAGGAGATAAATTCTTTTGGTTTAGGGATGAGGAATTTGGTAGGCAGACTCTAGCTGGTCTCAACCCATACAGTATACGATTAGTCACGGTATGACTAACATATATATATATATATATATATAATATACAAAAAGAATAATATGAAGTGAAAGATATAAAACGTTTTTAAAAAGAAAATATGATTTCTAGACTAGATGAAACAGTGACAAAAACAACAATCAACTAATGTTAGTTTACTCATTTAATCTAATAAAAAAAAAGGTAAAACGTTACCAATTTATCCCTATTTCAATCACCAGCTTTTCATTATTCACTCTTCTGGAAATTAATTTGATTTTAGAATGTAAATGTTATTTTAGAATGTAAAGGACCACGACAGCCCCATTTTTGGGCTTTCGCAGCCATGCTGCACACTTTTACAATTTTGTTGAACTACTCATGTTATCTATTTATGCTAGTCAACGCGCTACGATAGATTTCGGGCCCTACAAACAATATATGGTAATATTAGATAAATCAATTCTTGCAGGAATGGCCATTGAAAAGCACACTTGACCCTGAAATCTATGGTCCACCAGAATCAGCAATTACCAAAGAATTGATTGAAAAAGAAATTGGAGGCATCATGACCGTTGAAGAGGTAAATGAAGTTTATGGATTGTTGATAAAGAATCATGACCGGCAATAATTTCTTTTTCTTTGATATATCTTTAAACAAAAACGATTAACTCATTTATTTATTTTTATGAAGGCTATAAAACAAAAGAAGTTGTTCATCTTGGATTACCATGACCTGTTACTTCCATATGTGGAAAAAGTAAGAGAGCTTAAAGGCACGACACTGTATGGATCTCGCACATTATTCTTCGCATACCCCAGTGGCACATTGAGACCACTAGCCATTGAACTAACTCGGCCTCCAATGGATGGCAAGCCTCAGTGGAAACAAGTATTTACACCAAGTTGGCACTCTACAGAATGTTGGCTTTGGAGGCTAGCAAAAGCTCATGTCCTCGCTCATGATTCTGGCTATCATCAGCTCGTTAGTCATTGGTATACACATTCATTCTATTCTTCCATTACATGTTGAAGCAATTGAAAGGGTAACTATCTACGATGCTTATTATTTTTACAGGTTAAGAACTCATTGTTGCACAGAACCTTACATAATTGCGACCAATCGGCAACTCAGCGCGATGCATCCAATCAATAGATTATTGCAACCTCATTTCCGCTACACAATGGAGATCAATGCTTTGGCTCGAGAAGCGCTTATTAATGCTGGTGGAATCATTGAGAACACATTCTCTGCAGGCAAATACTCTTTGGAACTCAGCGCGGTTGCCTATGACAAGCAGTGGCGATTTGACCACGAAGCGCTCCCCAAAGATCTCATTAGCAGGTAAGCACTAACTGTTTTCGTCAGGATATATAAATTCTCTTAGTCCTTATATTTCAATTAATTACTCAGCTAATCCTGTATTTTTAAAATTATTTAAAATACCTCAGTTGTTATTTTCATAATAACAATTATGTTTCATATACTTAAATTTAAACAAATCTGACATGTAACAGATAAGAAATAAATGATAATTAAATTACTTTTTAGTAAAAATAAATACACAACCAGGATCTTCAGAGAAATTTTTTAAAAACAAGAATTAATTAAGTAATAGACTCAAATTACAGGAACTAAAAGATCAATTACCCATTTCTTCTCTTACTGTTTAGAGTAATTTCACACAAGTTTCACTTTTTCAACTAGGGGAATGGCTGTTGAAGATCCAAGTGCTCCACATGGCCTAAAGCTAACAATTGAAGACTATCCTTTCGCCAAGGATGGCCTCGATCTCTGGGATGCCTTAAAGCAATGGGTTACTGACTATGTGAGTCACTACTATCTTAACCCAAGCAGTGTAGAGTCCGACGAAGAGCTCCAAAATTGGTGGACTGAAATTCGAACTGTTGGACACGCTGACAAAAAAGATGAACCATGGTGGCCTGTTCTGAAGACCCCTGAAGATTTAATTGACATAATCACAACTATCGCATGGGTAGCATCTGGTCACCATGCATCTGTAAACTTTGGCCAATATACATTTGGAGGCTATTTCCCTAACAGGCCTACTGTTGCAAGAACCAAAATGCCCACTGAAGATCCATCAGATGAAGACTGGAAATTCTTCCTTGAAAAACCTGAAGTTGCACTTTTACAATGCTTCCCTTCTCAGATTCAAGCTACTACAGTTATGGCTATTCTGGATACGCTATCGAGTCATTCTCCTGATGAGGAGTATCTGGGGAAGCAGATGGAGCAAGCATGGGGTGATGATCCACTTATAAAGGCTGCATTTGAAAGGTTTAACGGCAGGTTGAAGGAGCTTGAAGGGATTATCGATGAAAGAAATGCAAATGAGAATTTAAAGAATAGAACTGGAGCTGGTATGGTGCCATATGAGCTCATGAAGCCGTTTTCGGAGCCTGGCGTAACAGGAAAAGGAGTTCCATACAGTATCTCCATCTAGAGTGAGGAAGGGTCAATGCAAATGATCGGAACTTCAGCCAATAAGAAAAATTCAAAAAAAAAAAATGATGTGTGTGTGTTTAATTTTGTGTTGTATGTGAGCCTTAGGAGTCAATGTGAGTCCTAGAATCACTCAAATAAATTGTTTAGGACCTTGAGGATCTAGACTACACTCCATCATTTAGTCGTGATATGTTATATTAATGTTCAATTATGGTCGTCCCTGCTTGTAAGAATTTATTCATGAATAAGTTGATAAATTGAGAATCACTTTATGGTACGAAGAATCTTGTGATGACCCAGATGATTTTTTACTCTCAATCAATAAATATACAAGAAATCAAAACCATTATGAAAAATAAAAAGTTGTAAAAACAAAAATTGTCATCATGAAATTACGATATTTAAATATGGTATCACAACTTTTTATGGAATGAAGAAATCCCAAATTATACTGACTAGTGAGGGTAAATTCCTCCCCCCTCCACCCTTTTTTTGGTAGTTTTGCTCAATTATATATTAAATTCTTAGTGGTCTGGACATTTTAATTTTTTCTACGTGTAGCACTTCAAAGAGAGCTAAGATAAAATAAAGGGGGGAAAAACAGCCCCATACATATTATGAAGGACAATGTGATCAATAGAAGACGGAGGGGAGCTAAAAACATTGAGACCCAAAGGAAGAGATATTGAGCTGCAAAATTAGCCTTGCAATAGATATGCTTGATGTCAACATGCCAATCTCGTTGCAAAAGCTCTTGGATAGAGAGGATAAGCTGAGAGTATTCATTAATGGTCACAGAGGAGCTAGCAACCGTGACAGAGCAGCAACCCATATACATCCCAAATCCCCGAATCCACTTGCCATTGTGATCTCTAATAAGAGCCCCTGCACTTGAAATTCCAGACTTTTTGCAAGAACCATCAGAATTCAACTTACACCAAGGCCACACAAGAGGAGTCCAGCCGATCGATAACTCTTTCTTTTTGGCTGCCGAAATTAACAAAGAGTCATTAATTCGATGAATTTCATCAGCCTGGATACTGATGTCTTAACCATGTAATTACTTTCAACAAAAACATTATGAAATTCAAATTTATTGTGCTAGTACCAGAGCCTCCAGATTATGATACCAAAAATGCAACTCCAATCTAAATTCCTTCTAGTCTGCTCCTTGCTTTGAATATTATAAGTTATCCACTCTTTAAGCGGCATAGAGTAGAAATCCGAGCAAGAGCTAACTGGGACAAAGTGGTTCCAGATTCGCTTAGCCACAAGACAATCTCTGAGCACATGGAGAGTGCTCTCCAAATCCAAGCCACGGCGATCACAAACACCACTAGTCTGAATGTGTCTTCTCATAAGTTCCATTTTTGTCTTAAGTCGGTCATGCAACACAATCCAAATGAAAGTGCGAATGGATTGAGGCCTTTTCCATTGCCAAGCAAGACGCCAACTCGGGTCCTCATCCCCCGTAAGTGGATCCCGCAATATAGTGGCAGGCAGAGCTTACGGTAAAATTACCTTTTCTTGAAGCTAACCAAAAAATCTGATCATGCACTCTCTCAGGTCTTTGCGGTTGAATTGAAGCAATTTTGAGCAGAGTATGATTTGGCAGCAAATGACTAAAAATCTCCCACCTCCATTGGTTATCTGTATTCACAAAATCAGCCACATTTATATAAAGAAAGTCTTTGGAAACAAGGGCCATAGCATAATCAATGAGTGGTCAACCAAGAGGGGCTATAGCATAAACTCTCCTTTAGTTCTTGAGATTTGGGTAAATCATTTAATAGTCATTTTTTTTAAGAATTTTTTTTTTTAAGTAACCTGACGGAATTAGGGAAACTTTATTTAAAATATAAAGATAAAGTACTCCTCCTTAGGGGACATACTTAGATTGCGTTTGTTTTTTTTATCTGAAATCTGAATAGGTTTGAATTTAGTTGAAATCTGAATAGGTTGAATGAAAATATCTGAATAATATGTTTATTTTTTCTTTTTCAACATCTGAACAGAGAAGTCTAAATGTTAGTAGTTTGACATAAATATCCTTTTAAATGGTATATATATTTATTCTTCACAATTTATAGTTTTCACAAGTTGATTAGTTTAATAGCATTTAAAAAAATACTTTCATTGTTGATCTTACTTTAATTTTGTAATAAAAAATGTAATTATAACATCAACCTTTATTATAAAGTCAATATTTTCGCTTTAATTTTGATTAATCACAATGGACATAATTTAATTTGTTCAATATTTTAGTTTAGTTAATGTTACCATATGAATAAAAATTTTAAGCAATTAAAGAAAAAATAACTTCAAGGATAATGCAAAAAATTATGTTTATACATAATATTAGAAATACATGAATTATTAAGGGTATTTCTGAGATTTAAAATTAAAATTTTTCATTTAAATTTAAGACTTCAGATAAAAGTAAACTTTTTTTACTTCTTGTATTCAGATAAAATTTTCTGATAATAAGTAATAAGTTAAAAAAACAAACAACCTATAATAAGTAAATGTCTGAAAAAAAGTTAAATTCAGACTTCAGATTAAAAAACAAACAGCACCTTAGTCTTACCCTCTTATTAGGGGGACATACTATGTCTTACTCTTCACTAAATACATAAAACTAAGATTGGGGGGTGGGAGTGACCTATTCTACTTATAAACTCAAGTAACTCATTTTTACTAGCAAATATGAGACACAATTCAACAATCCTCCCAGATGAAATGACTGTGTCTTTTCTTCCAACATACCCAATTTGTGTTTACTAGTTAATATGGGGCACAACTCAATAATTTTCTTAGTTGAAACCAGCACCGAATACCAATCTTTTCATCAAACACACCTAAATTTTTCCATCACCACATTATGACTACGAGGGTCTGGCTCTGACACTAATTGTTGGGGGGCCTTGGCCTAGGATTTTTAGGTAAATAACTCTATTTTTTTAGTTAATGTGAAATATAACTCAATAAAAATAAATCCTGAATAAAATAAGAACAGTATAAAAATAGGCCATACACTAGCAAAAATGATAATTTGAACAACCATTTACTCCCAACAAAGAAGAGCGTTAATCTCTGTAGAAGAGAAATCCTACTAAGTGAAGTGAGTACGTCGAAAACCTAAGTTTGTTAGAGCAGCAGGCGACAGTTTAATCACCTATTGCTAATGGACCAAGGGGAATGAAGAGAAAGCTTGAGAATGAGTAACCCGAAAATTCAATCACTTCTTTGTTATTATTTTTATAACCATTAAATTTAACTTTTCACTATTAAAATAATATTTTTTTTTTCTGGGGAGAATGACTCAGTGCACATTGACGACACCTTGCCGTCGCTTCCCCGGCATTCGGGATTTCCAAATCTTCAATAACCCAAGAACCCAATTGCCAGGGATTTTAAAAATTGTTCATAAAAAATAAAAAAAAAATAAAAAGAGAAAAAAGAAAATCTAGAAAATTGAATGGGGACTCTGCAATTTCCAGATCTCGGAAAACATTGCAGCCTTCCGGATTGCAAGCAAATCGATTTCTTGCCTTTCACTTGTGATTGCTGCCACAAGGTATTTTGTTTGGACCATCGAAGCTACAATCAACACCAATGTCCAAAGGCTGAAAGACATGATGTAACTGTTGTTATTTGTCCCCTTTGTGCTAAAGGTGTTCGTCTGAGGCCAGATGAGAATCCACACATCACTTGGGAGAATCACGTTAACGTTGATTGTGACCCATCAAACTACGATAAAGTTACTAAGAAGAGAAAATGCCCTGTTCGTGGTTGTAAAGAGATTCTGGTATTGTCCAACACGATCAAGTGTCGGGATTGCACTGTTGACCATTGTTTGAAGCACCGGTTTGGACCTGACCACAGTTGTCCCGGCCCGAAGAAACTTGACACGGGTTTTGCTTTTATGAGTCTTTTAAATAGGAGTAGAAAAGAGGAGCCCAAACCTAAACAATCTCCAGCCACATCTTCAACCAAGTGGACCTCAAGCTTTCTTAATGCAGCTTCAAGCTTCCGAGCATCAGCTGAAGCAGGCATGTCGAAATTGAGTAATGAGATCGGTCAAAAATTGCAGATAGCAAAGGATTGGGGGGGGGGGGGGGGGGGGGCGCAGAGCAGCAGCAGTGGCACTGGTGGAACAGAGTTGTGTCCTCAGTGTGGGGCAAGGTTTTCCTCTGTTACAACTCTAATAGAACATGTTGAGAAAATTCATGATAGGAGTGGCAATCAAGCTCGTCCAAAGGTGACAGTAGATGTATGTCCCAAATGTAGTCGAGGATTTCGTGATCCTGTGGCCCTTGTGGAGCACGTTGAGAGGGACCATGGTGGTACGTCAATAGCTTAGAGAGGTTTGGTGGTCAAAACAGCTGTTTATACATTGCTTTCATTGACTTAATGCCTGCAAAAATGAAAAAAATATTTAGTCCTGTTTTGATTGAACATACCATAGAGGATTTTTTTTTCTTTGGATTAGTGTTGATGCCAGCCAAATGGACATAATTTTTATTTTTCAATTTTTGTGAATTTTGTGGTTTCTATTAATTTTATTCTCAATTGTGGATACAGATGGGCATTTTTCTAGAATTTCATAAGTTTCTTATTTTCTTTTGCCAAAAAAATAATAATAATAATTTTTTTCCCGGATATAACTTGAAATTATTTCATGGAAGCTTTCATTTTTCAATTGAAAGTTGATAGATACAAAAGAAAAGGTTGAGGGCCTGCTTATAGATTAAAATGTCCTGACCACTAGGAAAATTTGGTTTACAATCCTAAATTTGACAGATAAAGTGCTACACGTAGATATTGAGTGCCAAAATTGATTTGGTACATGTGATGGTCAAATGCTATTTGCTAGTTTTGCATGGTTAAGGCCTTCATTCGACAACTCACTTGGACGGTCATTTCACTTGCATGGCTTTATATATTTTGAATCTCCACGTACTCAATTGTGGCATAATTGATATAACACATGGTATATGTGACAGTTGAATTTAACTGGAAAACCGGTATCACCGCAAAAGTACTCCAATCAAAGCAAATGAAGCTGACGCTTGTTTTTCTGTGTCCTAACTGCAATCAGAGCAAATGAAGCTGAAGCTCTTTGGTTTTTTGTGTCCTAATCTCTATATGAAGAGATTATTTGTTACACAAAACCTCGCACAGCTAGCCAAGAAATAATATTAACTAAATCTCTCAGGCATCTACACCTTGTGAAAAAATGTTTATACCAATGGCCCATCAGTCTCAATCTATCAAAACCCTAACTCCATTTTCAAGCCATTTCTCCATGGAACTAATGGCCATGCATTCATCAAGTTCAGTCAAGCCCTTCATTCCAAACAGCACCCAAAATCAGAATTGGTTTTTGTTCAAGTAACATCAAAGCTATATATAGCAACTACTTCTACCGATAGCTCTTTCAAAGTTAAGGCTGTCATCACTGCAATACCAATAACTGTGCCTGGGACCGCGGGTCGTCGTGGCGACTCAGCCAATGGAGTTAATATAATAATTCTGCAGAATCTCTACTTGGAGCTTCTTGGTGCCTAGCTTGATCCCCATAAGAATTGCAAAACCAAGGAACATTTTTTTTTTTTTTATGTTTGTTTCTTTGTGGAGTGTGTTTCTTGAGTTAAGTCTATGTTTCAAGTGAATGCATCTTTTTTTTTAAAATAAATTTATGGGGCGTGTATGTCACTCTTTCTCTTTAATACTATTAATTTTGGGATCCCTTTTTAATTTTACTCTTTAATTCCAATGATATCGGTTTATATTTACAACCAAAAAAAAAAAAAAGAAAAGAAAAGGATCAAAATCACCAACTATTTTCAAAATGTACCGTTTTTCTCTCATACTTTTAAAAACCTATCAAAATTGGGAAAGTTGCATATATCTCTTTTAATTAGAATTTATTTTTACCATTTTGGTTACAGATAAATTTTAATATACTATTTTATTTTATATATTTTTATTAAATAACTATTAATTGCATTAAAAAAAATCAGCACAAAACTTAGCACCACAAGGAATACAGATTCATAATAAAAAATTTATGTCATAACAAAAGTTGAAGTAATAGGAAAGAGATGAAATAAGTTAACAATATTTTTTTCTTTATTAGTCTAATCCCACGTTATCCCATGCACAAACTTGAATTGTATAATTAGTGCAGTCCAAAATGACGACTTGAACCCGAAATGATAAACAAGAAAAGTGAAAAAAGAATTGGAATCATTAAAGCATTTTAGTTTTTATAATACTTTGTATTGTTGTTTCAGATACCCACCTTTGGAGAGACAGCAGCGAATCTGGGGAAAGATAAGGATAATGTTACAACATATGTGGCAGAAATCAAAGTTCCACCTAGTTTTGGAGAGGCTGGAGCCATTTTGGTGAAAAATGAGAACCAAGATGAGTTGTATATGAAGGAAATTTTCCTGCATGTGAAAATAACATGTAATTCATGGATTCAGCCATGGAACAAACAGAAGACGGTTTTCTTCACAAACAAGGTCAGCCTTATATGTAATATTACTACGTATTTTGTTAACTGTGCTTGGATTTCTGAATATTTTTTGCTCCTTTTCACTTTTTGTATCAGTCATATTTGCCATCACAAACACCCAATGGATTGACAAGTTTAAGAATTGAAGAGCTTAAAACTTTAAGAAGTAATGGACAAGGAGAACCCCAAAACTCTGATAGAAAATATGATTATCATGTGCACAATGATCTTGGAGACTCTGAAGTCAATCCTGAGTTGGCACCACAAGTGCTTGGTGGTGAAGAGCACCCTTATCCGAGGCGTTGTAGAACTGGACGCCCACTTTGTGAGACGGGAATCAAAGAAAATACATATTCAGGTCTTACAAAGCGATTTAATATATAATAATAGAATTTAAAATCTATCAAACCCAAAAAGGAGAAAAAATTACCCTAAAATCAGCTAATACTATAATTAATATCAATATGTAAGGATCCCAACGTCCAGTTGACTTGTAACACAGGCATCAAAGGAAATATATATTCAAGTCTTACAAAGCGATTTAATACTATAATAATAGAATTTAAAACCCAACAAACCCAAATCTTAATAGAGAAAAAATTTACCCTAAAATCAGTTAATACTATAATTAATATCAATGTGAGTATCCCAACGTCCAGTTGACTTATAACTTTTGTCTCAACTGCTATGTATCACCTATGTGTTGATACTTATTTATGTATTGAATGATGTATTAATAACACAGTTTGTTCTTGTCGAATTTCGATTAATGCAGATACAGCGTCAGGGAAAAGAGTTCATTTTCTGTAACACTACTGCGTACCCAGGGATGAACGATTCTCGCTTATAAAAAATGATTCGTTTTCCACAAAATGTTTACGCATAGTGTTGCAGTCACTCTTACCATTCGTAGAATTAATCGCGGCCGGTGAGGATAAAGGTTTCGAGGATTTCAAGGGCATAGACAATCTATTCAATGAAGGGATTAAATTGCCTCCACTAGAACAAGGAAGGTTCTGGGATTGGATTTGGATATCCATTTTTCCCAGAATAATTAAAGGAATTTACGAGCTAGGTGATCTTTTTTTTTTCTGCTTTGAGACACATGAAACGATGAAGAGTAAGAATTGAATCGCGTATTCTTTCTCGACAAATGCTATTTTTTGACAGTTAAATTTGGTAGAATACTGACAAAAAATAAGTTAATACTGGCTCCATTTGCACTGTTAATTAAAAAATAAGAAAAATTAAGCCTGATCTTACTTTGTTTATGTCCATTATCAGCCTCTTTCTCTCACACAACAACAAAAAGTTCCTTAAATAACTTTCTTTCTTTCTTAATAAATTTGACTTCACGAACAAATGTCCTCAAAAAATGGAATTGGCAGAAATGCATGTTAATTACATATATTTGTATATATGATGTTGTATATGCATTGCAGGAGATAAATTCTTCTGGCTTAAGGATGAGGAATTTTGTAGGACGACTATAGCTGGTCTCAACCCATGCCGCATACAGTTGGTCACGGTATGTTACGTATATGTTATGTATAGTAGTCTCATATTTAATTTATTTGTCTTTGAAAGTGCATCAGTTGTCGAATGTATGATAAAATTTCAAAAATTCATGCAGGAATGGCCTCCCAAAAGTACTCTCGACTCTAAAATTTATAGGCCACCAGAACCAGCAATCCCCATAGGATTGATCGAAAACGTTATAGGAGGCATAACGATGAGGTATACAAGATAAAGTCATAATCTGGTGCGAATGTCCAGACCTGTCCACACTTGAAAAATCATTAATACACTATACATTTTTTTTTCAACTAAAATTTTTTAACTTTATTTTCGAAGGATACGAAACAAAAGAAGGTGTTCATCTTAGATTACAATGACCTATTACTACCCTATATGGAAAAGGTGAGAAAGTTTGAAGGCAAAACATTGTATGGATCTCACACATTATTTTATTTTACCGCTGATGGCACGTTAAAACCACTAACCACTGAACTAACTGGGGCACCAATGGATGGGAAGCCACAGTGGAAACAAGTGTTTTAACCTCGCTCACAATCTACAGAAGTTTGGCTTTGAAGGCTTGCCAAAGCCCACGTCCTTGCTCATGGCTATCACCAGCTTGTTAGTTATTGGTAAGTTCATTCACCTTTTTAACTACGAGCTTCAATTCCTCAGGTATGGTTATTTATCACGGTATTAGATTTTAAGGAACATATTTCAGTGATCTAATTCCCTTCCCAAAATTTAATAGACCTCAAAATCGTGTGGTTTAAATGTAAGGAGTTTGTTATAGTACCCGAAAATATAAATGTCACATCCTTAAATCATTTGATTATTTTACAAATTGCATTTATATGGACATGGCTGCTTGTTTACTTTGCAGATTAAGAACACATTGCTGTACTGAACCTTATGTAATTGCAACCAATCGCAGGCTTAGTGTGATGCATCCAATGCACAGGTTGCTTCAACCTCATTTCTGGTTCACAATGGGGATCAATGCTTTAGCTCGAGAAAAGCTCATTAGTGCTGATGGAGTAATCGAAGCCTTATTTCAAAATACTGTACGGAGCTCAGCTCAGTTGTCTATGACAAGCTGTGGCGGTTTGACAATCAAGGTTTACCAATTAGTAGGTAATTAAGTTTATCTCTACCAAACGCTTTGTTATATAAAATTTTCTCTATGTTCATAGAACACAAGCTAACTGAACTTGCTTTCATCTTTTTTGCTACCAAGAGGAATGGCTGTTTAAGATCCAACAGTTCCATTTGGTCTAAAGCTAACAATTGCAGACTATCCTTATGCCAATGATGATCTCGATCTCTGGTTCGCCCTAAAACAATGGGTAAGTGACTATGTCAATTTTTACTACCTTTATCCGAACCTTGTAGAGTCTGATGAAGAGCTGCAAGCATGGTGGATTGAAATTCAAACTGTCGGACACGCTGACAAAAAGGATGGACCATTGTGGCTGGTTCTGAAAACCACAGATGATTTAATTGAAATAATAGTGACAACTATGATTTGGGCGGCATCGGCTCATCATGCAGCTGTAAACTTTGGTCAATATACCTATGCAGGCTATTTCCCTAATAGGCCTACTATTGCAAGAACCAACAAGCCCAATGAAGAACGAACATCAGAACAAGATACGAAAATCTTCCTTGAAAAACCAGAAGAAGCCTTTTGAAGAGCTTCCCCACTCAGTCACAAGCTATTACAGTTATAGCAGTTCTTGACACGCTATCGACTCATTCACCTGATGAGGAGTATTTAGGGAAAAAAAAAAAAATAGAGCCAACATGGGTGAAGATCCATTTATGAAGGCTGCATTCGAAAAGTTTAAGGGTAGAATGATGGAGCTTGAAGGGATTATTGATGAAAGGAATGCGGACATGAAATTGAAGAATAGAAATGGAGCTGGGGTGTGCCTTATGAGCTCTTGAAGCCATTATCCGATCCTGATGCTACAGGAAAAGGATTTCCGTACGGCATCTCCATCTAGAGTGCGGAAGGCTCATTGCAAATTAATGATTGGAACTTGTGCCTTTTGATAAATTTGCTGTTGTATGTGTTTAAATTTCCGTATATTGGGAGTTGATCTTATATGGTATGTAAACGCTAATGCCTAAAATAATAAGGTAATGTTCTCATGTTATGTTGAATGCAAATGCTACGAGTGAATACAGAATTCTAGTTAGAAGTCAAAAAAATTTGTGTTAAGCTCTTAATATTTAGTCAATAATGAAATATTAAATATCTAGGGGGCGCAAATTCCATTATGGACAGGGAATTAAATTATTATTAGATTATAACTTTAAAAAATTAATATTTGTAATAATTGGTCTTTCTAACGGACTTGAATCCTCGTAAATTATTTTTTTCTAATCATTTTGAGATCTTAAGACATGTGTTCTAAACTTTTATAACTGAGATTATTTATTCATTCTCTTATTTCTTTTACTAATTACCAACTTTTGTCTTGTCAAATGTATCATTAGATCTTCAACGTAAATATAGATTGTTCATCTCACAAATCTTTTTTCTATTTTACAATTGTGATTCCAATTTCTCAGCTCTCGTTGTAGGTACGTCAATTGAAACCAATTTTTCCTTTTCCAATCCCCGGAAAATAGTTAAAACTGTCTTGATGGCAATAAATTATTTTTCAATCCTTTATAAAATTCGTCCGATTTGTACAACCATAATAATTCTATTAAAACTATAACCACTTCCACAAATTTTGTTTTTTTTTTTTTAATTTTCGGAATTCCGACTTGCATGAGCATAACTATAACAATTCTAACAAAACTATAACCATTTCCACTATTTTTTTTTTAGTTCTCAGAATGGATAAGTAATTGTAAATTTGTAATAATGAATAGAGCGAACGTAATCAAATATAAATTAAAAAGAGGGATTGACTCAGGAAAAAGAAGACGAAAAATAATTGACTCCCCGGCTTGGTTATTGAAGTTATACGTCTTTGCAAGCTTTAGGAAAAATCAGATTAGAGTTTTCCAGCTTGCGGTTTAGGAGACTTTAGGGGACCACGTAGTTATGGAATCGTTGGGGGTGCATGAAGAAATCTATTCGTTAGCATTAAAAATGCTGGGGTGCGTTAAGAAATCTCTACATTACCATTGAAAGAGGAAAATGTTATTTTTTCATTTTTAACTTTTGCCCGGTCTTGGACCAAACCGAGACTTTCTAATGGAAGCCTAGGTTCAGGCAAGGCCCGGGTCTGTGTCTGGCACTACACACTTGAAGCCTTAGCCTGGCCCTGGTTCTATAGGCCTGGCTGAAGCCCAACGGTCTCAGGTCAGCCCAGACAGAATCGAGGCAATTTTGTCGGGTCTAATGGGAGATGTACAATTGTTTACAAGAGTCTGTTACTCCCATACCTCATCCATTAGTTGGCCCTTATCTCTGCGGCCTAAATTATTGTAATTATTAATAGATTGGACTTGCGTCACTGGACACTGGACCAAGATCACTTCTATTTAAACTTCATGGAGATGGGAAATCACACCTTTCAAGTTTATCGTACCGTTATTAATTAATTTCTTTCAAAATATTCGATCCTTTCATCGGAGGTATGGAATTAATAAATAATATGCAATTACAGTACACATCTATATATATATATTTCAAAATTTGATCCCATGTCATAAGACAAATCCGCAGACAACTATGGAATATTTTCTTCAAAAATTGGATCAATCGTATCACGTGCTCATTTTAACACTACGACACAATCATGAAATATATTTATAATATAGTAGAAAACTGAATGTTACTAATAATTTTAGAAAATCTCCACAAAAGAGGAAACTATAATATAATGAGATACAAAGCTTTAGTTATATATATAAGAATAATGTTTTCGGATCTCAACTTATATTAAGCTGAAATTTTTTTGCCGATTGTTATATTTAACTCGCACTTTTACAAATCAATGAAATACATGAATGCTATACGTACTTCAATCGATACCCCACGAGCAACATAGCAGTGATTAGTTTACAAAAAATATATATATGATATATACGCAGTATGTTATTGATCTCAATTTATATCTAAAGTAAAAAAAATGTATATAATTTTACGTCATAATGAGTGCTAATGTACAAGTATAAATAAAATCTAAATATTAGAATCTTAACAATATTTTAACTAATCTATAAAATTAACTATATTTGACTAAATTTATTATGATCCCAGTTTATTTGGAGTCCCAAATTTAATCCCTCACTGATATTACCAATATAACACCATTTTATTACTTAGCCAAAGTCATCATTTACTATGAGGACTACATGTAATTAAAATATAATAAAGAGCCTGATTAGAATTTCTATATTAGGTATTATCTAATTTACCATTAAATTAACTATATTTGGATAAAATTTATCATGATCTATATCGTCAGTGAGGTACTACCAACAATTTGTTAATAATACGCCTCACTTGCTCTCATAACATCAAATTTACAACAAAAGAAGTCAAGGGACTCGAGTGATGAAATTGAAACCACAAAGAACTTAGATGATGAGTTTGCCAAACTCCTGATTTGAGTGTAAAAAACTCTCTACGAATATTCAAAAGAAAAACTTTAGTATTTTTATTTTACAAATCTTATTTTGTAATGTGCTTCCAAGATCTCGGTACTCGCTTATTCAAACTTTAGCACCTTACACTGTTACACAGACAACAAAAATCCACACCCATACAAAAACTTTTTTAAACTAAATTAAAACCAAGCTTATCCTTTTCGCAAGTTGTTCCTATTCACTTTATTATTCAGTGCCATTATTAGTTCCCAATGAAACTCAAGTTCACTGTTTTCTCTTTCTCTTCAACTTTCTATATAAAGAGTGCACTTGTCTCCCAACATTCACTTAACTCCACAGCTCAAAAAAGATGCTGAACCAACAAGTTCACCAGTCTCGATCCATCAAAACCCTAATTCCATTTTCCAAGCCATTTCTCCATGGAAATGGCCGTGCTTTTCTTCCAGTTCGTTTAGGCCCTTCATTCCAAAAATCACTCAAAATCCGAGTTGGGTTTTCCCCTAGTAATATAAAAGCCATAGCAACAGGAACTGCTCCTTCTGATGTCTCTGTCAAAGTTAAGGCTGTTGTCACTGTGAAACGAACTATATTAGGTGGTACTCGCTCAAGTAATACAGAAGATGTGACTTATGTGAAAAAACCACTCTTCCTGGGCCTTGTTAGTGCAGAGCTTGATCCCAGTAAGCACCGGATCAGGCTGTTTTCCCTTTTGGCCCTTCAGAAGTTTCTTCTTCTTATTATTTTCTTCAATGTTAGCTTCTGCTGGAAATAAATTCCCTTCACACCCATCTGATTGGACTTGAAAACCCCATTACTCTTGCATCACCGACCTTCAAAAAGTTTCAGAACTATTAAAAAAAGGAGATTGTCATTTTCCACTAAAATTTTTAGGTTTTATCATTTGACTCCCTACATTTTCCATAATATGTTGTATCTCCAGGATGAATTTTTTTTCAATCTAAAACGAGGATAATGAGGCATTGCGAAAATTGTAGAGGGCGGTAGATAATTAAAAAAATAGAAATTATCGGGAGAATATAATAATGATCCTATTAATACTTTATGGTAATTTATAATACTGTTTTCAAAAACAATAATTCTTATTTTCTAAACAATTTTCTAGTAGATTTTATTTCGATTAATTTGTCATTCATATATTAAATGTCACATATGTTGTTTAGGATGAATTTTCTTAAGAAATTACTTTAGAAATAAATTACTACTCCTTCCAAAAATTGTTTAGTCAATTAAAAGCATGTTTGGTAATATAAACACAGTTTCTACAAATAAGGAAATTGAAAATAGATTATAAAATATTATATATTAAAATAACTAACAACATTTTTGTTATAATATATACTTTAATTCTATTGTTTTCAGATGGATCAGAGAAACCAACCATTGATGTTTATGCGAGCATAGCGGGCGTTGATCTGTTTAACATTAGATATGAGGCAGAATTTGAAGTTCCATCAAGTTTCGGAGATGTTGGTGCCATTTTGGTTCAACATGAGAACCAAAAAGAGATGTATTTGAAGGATGTTGTTCTTGACGGTTTCTCATATGGTCCTGTGAACATAACATGTGATTCATGGGTTCAGCCACTAGCCATCGATGCACAGAAGAGAGTTTTCTTTACTAATAAGGTCAGTTTTGATTTTTGGGAGATTGTCACTTCTTCCTCTTTAATTTTTGGATTTAACCTCTTAATTGTTACTATTGTCGTAATACTCCGCTACCTTTTCAACTTTTTTTTAAAAAAATAAATAATGGGGATGAAGTCATCCAATTTGCCTTCGCCGTTACTTAAAATTGCAAATAAATTTTCAACCAAAGATTCGCATATGAAATTATTCTTGTCAATGCCAGTTATATTATAAGAACAAGTCATCAGCTAGCCATTTTTATCCCCATCTCCCTATCATTTCCTCTTTTGTTACTAACTCGACTATCTGCCAAAAAGGGATTATTTAAAGACTACTAGGTTAAGCCCCAAGAGGATAATACATTAATATGAGATATTTTGGCCCAAAAATTTTAAGGAAAAGAAATAGAAAATCACTGACCGACAAGACTAAATGTAATTACAATTGTACACTTCTAATATTCCTGTGCCATAAAATGTATTGGACGGCTAAATTTTCTCTTTATTAATTTTATTTTGTTAATTTCGTTCACAGTCATTCACATCTTTTTCTTTTCCCCTCAAAAAAATCAGTCATACCTGCCATCACAAACACCCAATGGATTGACAAGGTTAAGAGATGAAGAGCTCATATCTTTGCGAGGCAATGGACAAGGAGAGCGCCAACCCTACGATAGAATATATGACTATGATGTGTACAATGATCTTGGAGACCCCGATAACAATCCAGAGTTGGCACGACCAGTGCTCGGTGGCCAACAGCACCCTTATCCTAGGCGTTGCAGAACAGGACGCCCTCACTGTGCTACAGGTAGATAACGAAAAATGTTAAAGAAATTAAAACCTGACAGAATACTGATAAAAATAGCGGTAAACTGGGATTGATTCAATGTAAAACGGGTCTCTTTTACGGTTATTTTTTATCACTATTTTGTTAGATTCATTACAATATATTTTTGTTTCGTCCCTAAGCTTTGGCAAGATACCCAACTGGTCCCTGTATTTCAAAAATTAATCGAAACATTCTTCCTTGGTGGTGTTACTTCCGTAATTATAAGATCTAAATTTTAAGTGTAAAACCAAATTTTTGTATCATATATATTACCATTCAAACAACTTAATATGACACGCCACAAGTTAAAAGCATAGAGAAAGAACTTTTGGGTAATTTTAAAGTACATGGACCAACAGAAGATTTGGCTCAAACCTTGCAAGCTAGAGGGGCATTTTTCCGGATTTAATTAATTTGTATTACCGTCCAGATCCAGAGTCGGAGACAAGGAGCGACAGCAACTACGTACCAAGGGATGAAGCATTCTCGGGGATAAAGCAAGCAACATTTTCTGCCAAGACATTATACTCATTGTTGCATGGATTGATACCGGCCATAAAAGCTGCATTTGGTGAAAATAATGATCTAGGGTTTCCATACTTCACGGCCATAGACACTCTCTTCAACCAAGGAATTGCACTGCCTCCACCAGAGCAAGAAGAATTTTGGGGACGAAATCTTCCAGAATTGATTCAATTAGCTAAACATATTTTGAAGTTTGCAACGCCTGCAACAATGAAGAGTACTGAGAATTTAACTCGTTCTCGTTCATGGAAAATTAAGCATATATAATGCATACTCATTTGTGTTTTTCTGTATATATTTGATTGCAGGAGACCAATTCTTTTGGTTTAGGGATGAGGAATTTGGTAGGCAGACTCTAGCTGGTCTCAACCCATCCGCCATACAGCTGGTCACGGTATGATATATATATAATGTCAAATTCCAATGTTTGTATTTTATAAAGTACAATACTCCGTGCTATCTGTTTTAATAGATTGGCCTACTGAATGTGGCTTAGCTCGCCATGAATATGCTTTGCGCCCGATTTCTCTTGAGATTTATTAATGACAAGGTGTAACGGTTGGTGTTTACCGTCGGTGAAATATCTCATCCCATCCAAACCTCTATATTAGGTTGAAATAATTCCTCCTATTTCCTTCTTGGCATGAACCAACATCTCCTTAGGGAACATATGACTAGTTAATAAGAGTATACTACGAAGTCCAGAAGTAGTTAATTTTTTTTCAATTTATCTCCGATGTCCGTTACAATAAAAACTCTAGACTCATGGTCAAAAGTTAACTAATGAGTTAAGAATTTTCTCAAATTATATGCTTAGCCTAAAATTACTTTGAATGATGCAGAAATGGCCACTAGAAAGCACACTCGATCCTGCAATCTATGGTCCACCAGAATCAGCAATCACTACAGAAATGGTTGAGAAACTAATGGGAGGCGACATAACTGTTGATGAGGTATGCATATAAAATTTTAGAAACAAGAAAAAAATAAGACCAACAACATTTGATTCTCTTTAATTAATTTGTAAACTAAACTTGTAAACTTTCGTTTTATGAAGGCTATACAACAAAAGAAGTTGTTCATCTTAGACTACAATGACCTATTACTACCATATGTGGAAAAGGTGAGACAGCTTGAAGGCACAACGTTGTATGGGTCTCGCACTCTGTTCTTCTTGTCCTCGGAAGGCACATTGAGACCATTGGTCATTGAGCTTACTCGGCCGCCAATGAACGGTCAGCCACAGTGGAAACAAGCGTTTCAGCCCAGTTGGCAATCTACAGAAAGCTGGCTTTGGAGGTTAGCCAAAGCTCATGTTCTTGCTCATGATTCCGGTTATCACCAGCTCATTAGTCATTGGTACGTTGTTACCCTTTTTCAATTTTTTCTACAGCTTCGACATTTAGGAAAAAAAATGATTATTTGACAAATTGCATTCACATTGTTGGCAGGTTAAGAACTCATGCTTGCACAGAACCTTACGTAATTGCTACCAATCGGCATCTCAGCGCGATGCATCCAATATATAGATTGCTGAAACCTCATTTGCGGTACACGATGGAGATTAATGCTTTAGCTCGAGGATCGCTTATTAATGCTGGTGGAACAATTGAAAGCACATTCTCACCGTTAAAATACTCTATAGAGCTTAGTTCTGCTGTCTATGACCAGCTGTGGCGATTTGACTATGAAGCATTGCCGAAAGACCTTATTAAAAGGTGAGTCATATTAATCTAATGCTTATGTGAATTACCTTATTTTTGTCTGTGTTCTGATAAATTTTTCTGTTTCAATATGATTGCTCTTTTCCCTTTCTTCAAAGGTATGTAATTATCACACAAGTTATCTGAACTATTTTTTTTTTTTCTTTTGGCTACCTAGAGGAATGGCCGTTGAAGAACCAACTGCTCCAAATGGCCTAAAGCTAACAATTGAAGACTATCCTTATGCCAATGATGGTCTCAATCTTTGGTTCGCTCTGAAACAATGGACAACTGACTATGTGAATCACTACTATCCTGATCAAAGCCTTGTACAGTCTGATAAAGAGCTCCAAGCTTGGTGGACTGAAATTCGAACTGTAGGACACGCCGACAAAAAGGATGAACCATGGTGGCCTGTCCTGAAAACCTCAGAAGATTTAATTGAGATAATCACTACAATCGTGTGGGTAGCATCTGGTCATCATGCGGCTGTAAACTTTGGGCAATATGCATATGCAGGCTATTTCCCTAACAGGCCAAGTATTGCAAGAACCAACATGCCCACTGAGGAACCAATATCCGAAAAGGACATGAAATTCTTCCTTGAAAACCCACAAGCTGTACTTTTGAGGAGCTTCCCCGCCCAGCTGCAAGCTATTCAAGTTATGGCTGTTCTTGACGTGCTATCGACCCATTCACCTGATGAGGAGTATTTAGGAAAGCAAATGGAGCCAGCATGGGGTGAAGATCCAACTATTTTTGCTGCATTTGAAAGATTCAGTGGTAGAATGATGGAGCTTGAAGGGATTATCGACGAAAGGAATGCAGACATGAAATTGAAGAATAGAAATGGAGCTGGGGTGGTGCCTTATGAGCTCTTGAAGCCATTTTCAGGACGTGGTGTGACCGGAAAGGGAGTTCCATATAGCATATCTATTTAGAGTTCTAAAAGCTTCTCCTTGCAGGTGATCGCAATTACTATTGTGCCAATAAGAAATTATTATATAAGAAATAAGATGTTAAATCTCTCTAAATATTAGTATTTTGTTTCCACATATAATCGCTCCTACGTACTTTATGTTCTTAGTATTGTCTGATTTGACACTTGAACTCTCTTCAATGTTGGAATTCCTCTTCTCTCTCTCTCTCTCTCTCTCTCTCTCTCTCTTTCTCTCTCTCTCTCTCTCGATGAGATCAAAAGAATGGACATTGTTACATGCATGATTTTAATATGATTCATGAATACGTTACATGCATCATCATTAAATTAATACATGTGCTAATCTCAAAATAAGTGTTACATGCGTGTACTTAACGTGGCTCACATTCATAAATTGAAATGAATTAAGATTATTCATGTTTTTATGTGCTAATCTCAAAATAAGTATTACATGCGTGTACTTAACGTGGCTCACATTCATAATTTGAGATGAATTAAGATTATTCATGTTTTTATGACTAAATAATGATGAGAATAATTATTCTAAATTTTTAAAAATTAGGATAAGAATAATTTACTCACTTTCTTGATGGAAAGAAGTGAATAAAGTCTATTATAAATATTAAGGGTCTCTAGCCTAACCAACAACAATTTTACTTGTGAATACCCCATCAAATCAAAATGCTATGTAGATGAATAGGTTAGAAGATTTTAAGTATTTTTTAAATTTAACTTGAACAACAATAGCTGGAGACGGAGGCATGTAACTTTTTTAAGTTTATAATCTATAATATATTCCAATAAATGTATTATTATCTAGCAAACAGACATCACTAGCACGTTCAAGAGTATAGATTGCTACTGATAGAAGTATATATACTGATGATAACAAGAAGCAGTATTATATTGATCCTAATGAGTCTGATCGGCCTTTCAAATAGCCATTCACGAGGGAAAAAAATATAGGAGAGGGAAAAAAATATAGGAAAAGAAAAAGCAAAAGCAATTCAAATGAAGAGAAAAGATTAAACAATAATAAAAACATAAAAATAAATATCCAATTCATGTCGATTTAACAACAAACATAAAAATAAATATCCAATTCATGTCGATTTAACAGTTCTCGTCTCTGTCTCATGGTCTAGTAAAGTGAATTTTAAGCGGTTTTATTTGAAAGTTTATCCATTCTTCTACATAGACGGTATAATGAAAATTAAAAATCAGTCCACATGTCAAATATGTCATCCTCAAAAAAGTTAAGAGAATTTTGATAAACTATTTAAGGAGAGAGAAATTATAGAGATTTGAATACATTATGACAGTGGCATAATCCGAAATCAATTTTATTGTTAGAAACTTCTACATTGAAAAAGGGTGAAATCCGGATCTCTCTCCACAGGCCACGGAAAGGAGTATTCCTTCCAGCTAGCTACGAACCCTTGTGCTACACTGCTCACGATAACAATTTTTTTTTTTTATATCAATATCAATACTAGCCAGCATTACACAATGCTTCAACTATATATACATCAGTTGGGACTCAACTGTTCAGAGATCCCTAGCATTACTCAGAAATGGGATTAATAAGTAAAGCCAATAGACGACGCTGGGTCTCATGGTCTTGGCTAGTATGTCCGTCTCCATATTGGTACACACATTGAGCTGCTCTTGCGACATTCATTGCGATGTCAATAAACGTGTTAGAAAAGAGCGAGTTTCCAAATCCATCTCTATTCATCTTCGTCCAAGTAGAAGTAACCAAATCTTGTATATGTTGTCGAGCGTCTTCTTCAGAAGCTCCAGTTTCTTGCATGTAGCATTGGATTGATTTAGCAACATCCCCTCTTTTTAATTCATGCTGAATCAAAGAAAACACGCAGGAAAAAAATTATTATTACTGTAACAAAAATAATGTGAGAATAAAACGTAATTTTTATGATTTTCGTTTGATGTTTGCATTGCATGTCATATAAATTTAGTTTTTATGAAAAAAATTTGAGGTAATGCTCATTACGTCCCTCCTGACTAGGTGTCTTTCTTATATCTTTCATATTAGTAAAATTCCCTTGTGCCGCAACCCGCAAAGATTTACCAAAAAGTAATAATACTAATGTGAGAATGAAAAATTAGCTTCCATACCGATGAGGTTCCCAGATCGTCTACAAGCCGTACAATCATAGCAGCCCAACGGACTATATTGGGATATTCTAGCAAGCATTCCATAGCCTCGTTTGTTAAAGGATTGGCAGTGAAAGTATAGGCATGGACTAACGCTAAAGGTGTTGCCACTGAAATCCATGCATTGTCCATGTATTCTTGAAAAGTTGGCATGTAGGCGCTATTATACCACTTCGCCTCCTCTAAATACAATTTACATAACTCTGCCCACTGCAGCACTGATATTACAACTGTATACAGGGAATTCATAAGAGAAACTATACAAAATAGATACACAGTATATGTATAAACAGATTTACCACTTTTTTAAGATAACAAATGATATGAGCTTCTTTTTCTTTGAGAGCGTCAAAAGCTATTTCATTTATGGAATTATGGAGAGCCAGGAAACAAAACTTCAAGTAGAATGGAAGTTGATCCATTGCACTAACGTCCCACGTGAAATTACAATACAACCATTGAATTAATAAGAATGTGTATGTGTGTCCATATATATATATATATCAAATGTTAACTGTAGATGTTTATAAACGTAAATGTTGAACAAAATAAATTCTAAATGTCCATTTTCTTCCCCAAAATCTACGGAAATCATTGGATTTCACCACTCTCTCCCACAATGAGGCTCAAACTCAGGACCTTAGCCTTAGGGAGGCTGTGCTCATGCACCTTGAGCTAGGCCTTCTGCGCATATTGTCTCAAAATGTATTTTTCAAAAAGTATAAAGCCCAAATCAATACTTATAATCTCCTACATTCCATAGAATTTGGACAGGCAGCTACTCAAATAAAAGCTACTTAATAACTGCTCACTCCGGCCCCTGAAGGCATGCACTGGATTTAATTTCATGGTAATGAAAAACTTGATCAAATATAAGTTTACTGACCTCTCAACGGCATTTGTGAATATAGCTTGAGTTCATCCAAGGTACCATAAAGTATCCAAATTGAGGCTTCGATATCACCCCCACCGCCCAGAGGAAATTCTCCATCAACCTGTCCCTTGCAAAACTCAACTTGTTTCCCAAGCCAACGTATCTCCACCATCTCATAGTTTATATATATGTTGGGGAGGATTAATTAATAATAATCATTTATTTGACATATTAAAATTTGTTCCATAACAATGACCAAACAAACATCTTACTCGGATACAGACTCAGATCTTCCCGGTGTTTTGCTTGCACCATGTTGAAGCCCAGCTTAGCAAGCTCGAGCAAGACATGATTCACGTGTGGTCCACTTTCGTAACCACCTTGTCTCCAACCTCTGCATCCTCCAATGTAGTGGAAGCTCCAACGCATGGTTCACAAGTGTCAAAATATACGGATCCATGTTGTGCTTGATGTATTCTTTGAGCTATGTAGTTGTGAAATTTCTAATTTCATAGAAGATGTTTTCTCCTTCTCCCAAAAGGTATGCTGCTTCGTACATAGATAAAATTCCTTTCCAGTCGTCACTACAGTGCAATGTCTTAAAGTTTCCATTCTCATCCAGGTAACTGCAAAATGTTTCTACAAACGTACACACATTTAACTCATGATATATGTTGACAAGCTCATCAATGAATCAATACCAACGGGGTGGGGTATTTAACTCAAAAGAATATTCTAAACACTTCTATTTTAATAGAATAATTTATTAGAAATCTACCCATTATCTTATGCTTTAAATTTTAAATTTAGTAAATGAATTTGCGGTTTAGAGAATTTTCTTGAATGTACCACCCATATCGAAACTACAAGAATTTCAATTAATACTTACCTGCGTGTATATCATACCCATGTTGTCTAAGTAGTTTAAATTCGAGAGCTACGGCATATAAACTTTCTTGTTTTTGCAGATTGTTGTTGCTGTAAATCGCATTTAGAAATTTTTTTATTTCGTCCCCAAAGTGATATGATACTCCAAGTCTTTGCAAAGTGTCAATGAGCTCAAGCTGATGTAAAGGATCGATAACCACAGCTTTATCAAGCATCACCCTCACATCTGCCTTAAGCTCTTCGATCCGTTTGGCATACGATTCTCCCTGCATGATCATAATTTATGGACAACAAATCAACTTCTAGAGCAAGCACAAATAATTAAATCGACAGCAACTGTGTTACATATATACCACTTATTCACTTCTCAAAGATTGAATATACTTATAGTCCCATATTGAAGGTTTGTAACCGGCAGATCGCCTAATAACAGAACTTTGGGCAGAAACCAGGCATTGCACTCGAAAAGGAGTAAAATTACAGTCGCAGGGTGATCCAAGGGAGATCTGATTTCTATACAGCAACTTGGTGAAACTTCATGAAGACAGTGAAAGCATGTGAAGAACCATTTTCAAGTCTAAATGATTGCTAGAAAACAAGAAACAGAAAGTAGTTTTGAAGTAATTTGTGGTCTATATATATAAAAGAATGCTACTAAAGAGACAAAAGTGCTGAAAAAGCTAGCGCCGACAAAAATAAGGTGAAATCAGTGTCAATTTATCCTATTTTTAGATTGAGTGAGTACAAACTAAATCGGTCTTACTTTGTTTCTATTAGTGTTCTATCATTTTTTTTTTTTTTTTCTGTTTGAATGTCATTACTTATATGTATATTAGTAGTGGGGTACAAAATGATGTGTAAATACATTCTTGGTTAGATAAAAAGATATAAATTCAATGTAATTATTAAGGGAGATACTTGTAGAAATCATCCAACTAATTAAGTATATATATATATTTGATACATCAATTTATTGCTCTTACTCTTTATTACAATGTTTAAGATTAAGATTCTCTCTTAATCTAATCTTTTATTTAAGTAAATATATTTATATGATTGATAGTTAATAAATAAAAATATAATAAATAAATAAATCTTTCCCATACAAAAGTAATAGTTGATATATAATTATTCAAATTATGCTTACACTTCTTAAGCAGGTCAATGGCCTGCAAATCTAAGCAATTGAAATACAGTAGTTTCAAAAAGAAAATTATTAATTATTTCATTCTTTTTTTTTTTTTTTTGGACAGACTCAGATAGACATGTCCTTCATGGATCACGATTCAAGTGCAAGTGGAAGCGTAAAATTTAAGACGCAACCGTGCCAAGTGGAAGTGTTTTTTGTATATTAAACTATTGTAGGAAAAAAAAATCCTCCAAAATATTTTGAAGATCTTGACATTTTCATCTTCAAGCGAACAAATATATTTTGGAAAAATAAGTAGATATAGATCAGATGACGCAAGGATCGGATTTGATAAACTTTCTGACAAGTAGCCTCTTTTGGGATCTTCTATGAGGATTGAGATCCTCTCCTGATCTGAACTCTTATGAGCGTTTAAAGATCTTGTGCCATGTGTTTTTAAATGATAGTGTATGGGTAGGATTTAACTTCTTTATTTTCTTTATTTATTAACTACCAATCACCTAAATACATTTTTGCTCAGGAGGAGAAGATCATATCAAGAGAGAATCATGATCTCTTCTATGACTATTAGCTTCTTTCTTCAAACGCCCAACGGAGATCACTTGCCTAAGAAGGAGCTGTGATACTTTTTGGATCAATTGGTGAGGAGCAGACTTGATATCTTGGGTTCTGCTATGTTACAACGGACGTACCATAAACATCTTCTCTCTTTTGTAACCCCTTCCATTCATTTTTATTTAACATTTGCTAATAACTATTAAGTTAATTTCTATCTGCATCCACAAGAACATTTCAGTTAGCGCTTTACACAATTTCATATTAACAAATTTTTTTATTCAATGGATCTAGCATTCATTCAGACCATTTGACATTGATTCTTCCTATGAAGGATACCTATGGCTATGTGAGAGGGCAATGCTGCTACTATTAGGGTGGTTTCTTTCCAATTACTCGGTTCAAAGCTTTGTCTTATTAGATCATCTATTGGTAGCAATCATCAAGAGATCAGGTGTAGAATGCATCAGGATAGGAACAAACATTTATTTGCGCACTTTTATCACAATAGCTACTATTTTGAAATTGAATCATTGATGTGTTTTATTTAAAAGCTTACACTCCTTTCTTATTAAAATTTTTGTTTTAAATAGCAGGGTTTTTTTTTTCACATCCAATATCAAAATTCATTTAACATTTTACACTCTTTCTATTTCAATTTTTTTATAAATATTATGGTAATTTTTGCTTACATTTATGATAAATTATGTGATTCTGATAGCTCTACTACAAATAGTAGCATAATTTTTTCATACTTTTATTTTTATCATGTTATGTAATTCAAGTATTCTTATCTTATGGGTGTATTTGGTTTGTCATTATGTGTTGTATTAAGTTGTATTATATTAAACTTTATCACATTAACTGATAAAGTTATAGTTTAGTCAAATATTTTATGTAGTATCGACTGACATTATATTAGTAAAAATTTTCTATTACTATATACAAAGGATAAAAAATCCTTCAATAGTCTAGTAAAAAATCCTTCAACAGTCTGGTTTATAACTTAAATAAACTAATGGTTTGAATTATACTTGATCGTTCTTTTTTCTCCACAAATTTGACTCCAGCATATACCTAAGAAGGCACTCCAACAATTTTGCTAGATTTGTGTTCTTTGAATTTAGTAAATCAAGGATTTGATTTTCTCTAGATAATGAGAGAATGGCCATAAGTCCTTTCTCAAACATTTCGGCTATATTTATAGACCAAGAAAGGTGGATTTGGTAGTAGATTTTAATTTTAGATCTGAATCTCCACCGTCCATCTTTTCCTTTCTTTTGCACATTAGATTTATAACTGTTTTTTTTTTCCCTTATATATGACCTCTAGGCTTGTAATTTTTTTAGTAATCATATCTCGTTTAGTGCGATATTTTCATATTAGGCCAATAGTGTTTTCTAGGTTTTGTATGGTTTATTATGTATTTCTCCATGTAATCATATATTCATTCTACCTTGGTCTGAATTTGAAGTAATTTTATTTATTCTTGAATATATTACAAAATATTTATGGATGCATGGCACGTTGTAAGTGACTGTATAGTTTAGCACTTACAATGTAAATTTACTAATATTATTTAAATTTATTGATAAAAGAAATTTCAATAATTAGTAGATATAATTATTATTCTTAGAAAATAGTAATTATGATAGTTTAATTTGATCATCATCTACTGTATCAATTTGGCAGCTATATTAAGCAAACAATGTTACTATTACTATTATTTATAATCTTATGTGAAATTTGAGCAGTTAGAAAGTATAAGTATGACTTAGTTTGTATTTCTTCTTTCTTTTGTTTCTTCTTTCTTTTGATTGATGATCAATTTCTACTTTACTCAAAATATTACACCAAAACAGAAGAATAATTAAAAAATGCAGATTCACAAGGGTTGGAATTACCATTGATTTTGCAATGAATTTTTATTATGAATTTGATTGTCTATGCATAACGCATAGACATGTGATTGCATAGTTATAATAGTTTATTCAAGCGAGGGAAAATTAATAGGCCAATGGATTTGGTTTTAATTGGTTGAAGTTGGAGGCTGACACACACACATATTGGAAGAGATTCCCATCGTTTTCAATGTCATCACCACGTGCTTTTTCTTCTTTAATACAGGTGCAACACAAAATAAAAATTTATAAGTATCAAATAATGTACGGTGCTAACTGAAATGTACCATGGATGCAGGTAGAAATTAGCTTAATACTTATGAAACAAAGTTTAAATAAAAATGAGTGGAAGCGGTTACATGAAAATTTACAGTGGTGTGGCCCCCGTATTGATTGGTTCGATACACTGGACCCCATATGGGTTCAACCACCGAACATGCGTCTTTACGGTATTGATTGGTTTATAAACAAAGTCAATGTTTGAAATTTAAGCAGAACTGACTCATATAATATAAGAAAAATGTTGCCAAGGAGTGTTATGTAAATTTCAATTTCATTTAACAATTAATTGAATTTGAATTTTGAGACAGAGAAATTTCATTAACCAACACAAAGACCAAATTAAGATATAAGAACTGATTTATACTTCGCATCAAGGGTGATCTACAAACAATCTAATAAAACCGACAATTGATCAAATCATTGAATATTTACATCGAAGAACAAGGAGAGAAATTAATTGTGCCAGAGACATTTTCATAAAGAAACTTAATACGATCTTGGTTGGCCGACACTATCTTTTAGAAAATATCAGTCTACCTACGATGAGAAGTGTCTACAATATAAAACTTAGTTAGAGTCTCTTGAATTAGTTATAAAAAAATTAGATAATTCTCAGTTCATTACAGTTCTTGAGTTCGAATTTGACTTATTATCTTCTATAAAAGATCATAACCAACTCTCCCACAATTGGAATGAGCTCTATCTAGTAACAAGGGCCGACGATCGTTATTTAACAAAGTAGGAAGGCTTTCTATAGTAGTACAGCAATTAAATAAATCTCCGAATTGCTACAAAGTAGCTATATGAATAAATTCTTTAATATATTTGAAGAATTGGAGGCCAGAAATCCATATCCTGCAGGTTGCACGACATTCACAGAGAAAAATCATGTGCTGAACATAATTAATTATCATATATACTCTCTATCTTTTGAGGAATTTCTTGAACCAGTGAGCAGAAAGTTTGGGGTATCTTTTTAATCCATCCTTGTAATCGACGTAGTTGATGCCAAACCGCACCGTATAGCCTGCGAACCACTCAAAGTTGTCCAGCAATGACCATGCGAAGTACCCCTTTACCTTAACGCCATACCTACCGAAAAAGAAAAAAAAATGTAAAGGGATGAAAAATAAAAACAGAAAATTAAAATAGAATCATGTAATAAATTCATTGAGCTTTATTGGCCAAGTATGAATTGGATAGAGTAATTAGTTGTTATGCACTTACCTTATGGCTTTTTGAAGGAAATAAAGATGACGATAATAGTAATCAATCCTCATGTTGTCAACAAGGGCTTCCTCTAGTGTTAATTTGGGATCATTTACTTCATCAATCCCTATCCAAAGTAACAGGAATGGTTAATTAGCTATTACGCCCTTTAATTTTATTGCGAAAAAATTTATTCCCCTTTAATATCTATAAAAGAATTATTACGAGAAAATATATACAGCATAAGTTTATTGGACGACGGTACAGATGATGTGTTGGGATCAAACCCCCTGATTAATATTACTTAACTAAAATAAATTTAGCCAAAGAACTGGCTATGATCATTCTATAAGATATTTCTATGCCCATGTCAAGAGTACGTAAAAATTAATTATTCAAAACCCTAAGATCATACCATTTTCTGTAATGTAAATGAGAGGATTATTGTACTTTCTCTTTGTGTAAAGCAAAATATCCCAGATTCCTCTTGGATAGACATAGAGCCAATCCGAAGCAGCCTACACATTTAACATATTATATAATTATGCAACTATATGAAACAGCTATGAAGTTATTTCAACAAGAAAATTAAATAATGGCGTTAAATGTTGAAAATTGATCGATCAGAGTACTAAATACCTTTGGCCCAATTGGAACCCCATTACGTTCAGCTGCAAAACATAAAAAAAATCAATTAATTCTTGCTACAATTGAGTAACCTAAAACTATTCTAAGAATTGAGATTTTGTGCTTACATAATAGATTGGCGATGGCATCTGTCAAGCAGCTTTTGTTTGCTGACCTAAGCTGAGGTGCGTAGGCTACGTAATTAGCAGTGTAGTAGTTTAGTCCCAGGAAATCAAACGAGTCTTTCAGCATTTCGGATTGCTCTTTTGAGAATTTGGGTAATCTGTTTGCTACAAGAGATCGCATGGTATGTGGATAGTTTCCATTTATTAATGGATCCATAAACCTGGTAGAAAAAAAGTAGTAATTAATTCTAGGTTTAGTGCTAATAAATCAATTTTCAAAATTAGGAGTAAGGTTCATTGTGTCTTCATTCTTCTCTAAAGCTATTTAGAGTTCGCTGTTTTAGTTTTTCAACTATTTTGAGTAAAGTTGATTATATCAATCTAACTACTTAGCAATTGGATATATTGCCAAAGTCGTTTACAAATTATAAATTATATACATAACAAATATATATTCTTTTTTTTTTTTTATATATTAACTCACAAACTATTAAAACTCGAACCTAGAACTTCAGTACTGAAAATGTCACTCCTTACCACTGAAATTAGATCTTAGTTTTAAAATAAACTAAAATTATATAGCTTGATCGGTTATATAATTATCATCAATAAGGATAACTAGCATAGCACTTTGATAATGACCCTCTTATATATCAATATGAAAAAAAAAAATGATAAGATAAATAACTATCATGCACATTTCAACTCTTAGCAATATCACGTCAAGTATTGCATCAGTTAGCATTAGTCGATTATCACTTCATATTCTGATCATCACAATAATTAATAAACCTACATCTGTCTAGCCAAATATTTTCCTTAATTTGCAGCCTCTTGCCCAAAGTTGCAATGATAGCTTGCACAAGCTTACACAATTGATTTAATAGCCACCAAATAAATTCAGGTTTTGGAATCTGTTGGACGTACGTTATCACCAATAGCCGATTAGTTGGTGACAACAAAATCATTCGTTTTCCCTTTTTGGTGTCCATCGAATTGATGACTCTGACACCACCAAGACTGAGTTTAGGTCTATTTATCTAGTTTTATAATTTACATAAATATGTAGTGAATTCAGTAGACAAGAAACACCAAAAACTGTGGAGCTTTTGTTAAGTGGGGTGGTTGTACAAATGCCATAAACCATTAAATCGAAAATGAGTATGCTAGCAATTTTCCCTTCCTTTTCTCTTTCATCCTTCAACTCCCATCTAGATGTTCAAACATATATATAGAGAACGGTGATTGGATTGATGATAAAATAGAATCTTGGGTCGCAAATATTAATTCGATTGATGATAAAAAAAAGAGAATTCTTAATTCAGTTCTGCATCTTAACCTTAATGACAGAAAAAAGGATTGATCAAATTCTATCGAGTCTGACTCATAGTGATCATTTATCAAATAATAATGTTGGTTATCAAATGATTGAACAATCAGGAACAATTTACTTATGATACTTAGTTGACATTTATAAGAAGTAGGAATAATCACACCAGAAATAATAATGTTTCCATAACTAGAGATCCAAAAACAAATTCATGAATACCATCAATATCTACTGGAGAGCAATGAAGGCGATAATAATACAGAAGTTGCGGTCATATATATATAGTTAGATAAAAAATAGAACATGCCCTATAAAGCTCATGAATAAATGGACAAACTATTTAGGATAAACTTCATAAGTGGTAAGGCTCCAAGGTCTAAAAGGTTCAAAGGTCCTAGGATCCTATTCTAAGACAAACCATCTACGATAAACCTTCCAAGTGACAAGGCTTTAAGATTCAAAAGGTTCCAAGATCTTAGGATCCTATCCTAAGACAAACCACCTAGGATAAACATCCTAGGTGGCAAGGCTCCAAAGCCCAAAAAATTCCAAGGTCCTAAAATCTTATCCGAAGACAAACCATCTAGGATAAACCTCATAAGTGGCAAAGCTTTAAAGCTAAAAGGATTTCAAGGTCCTATGATTATATTTTGAGACAAACTACTTAGGATAAACCTCCTAGTTTCTAAGATTCCTATGATCCAAGAATCTTAGAAAAAATAACCTAAGGTTAAAATGCTTCTTCCTTTAATACGTAGTCAAGTTTGCATATCCTTGTGTTAATCAACAAAGGAACAAAAAGACAAATGTCGCTAGATGTCATGAGAACAATGATACTTGTTATTAAAGTAATTAGAACTCAAGTCAAATCAATTTTCCATGTAACTATGCCCTCCCTTCTCACTAAAAGGTAAGAAGAAATTAACTGAAAAGGGAAAATGATGACTCTCTCTCTAGATTTTCTCTCTCTAAGTTCATATTTTTAAAAATTCGATAACTGACTTGACAGTTGGAGGGTTAATGCTAGCAAGACTGGCCCTGTGATCCTTTTCTTGTGCCTGTACATTATTATTGGACAAAGATGTTCTCATCTCCTAAAGAAGCAGACACCAAGGAGATTCAAAGGCCCATTAAGATAACCTCAGAGGGTAAATTCATCATCGTCAGATCCAAAAAAGACCTAAGAGGGCCATCCTCGGTTAGAATTACGACCTAGTAAGTTTGGGACAAAATCTGCACCAAAATATGCAACACATGACAGTTAATATTAAGCATCTAAAATTATTGAAATGATTAAATGATTGAGATTGACACTTTTATGTCCCTATGATTCATTGTATTTTTCTTTGATTTTATTTAATAATATATTGAACAAATATATCTCCTTGCTCTAAGGAGATCATTAAAAAAAAAATTGACATATGAATATATTGAACAAATATATTATGTAGTAGTGTTGATCTAGTTTAAGATCTTGAACTTTATTAAAATTTAAGAAAATTATTAAACAGTGCGGTTTAATAGCTTTCACAGTCATTACTTTATTAAACCACATGGTTTAGTTTTTCCAGATTTTAACAAATCCAAACTCCTAAAATGGAACATATTTAATTATGTAATGGTAATACTTACCACCCAAGCATGAAGTCTAGGGCTCTTTCCGCAGCATTTTGATGATGCCTTGCAGAGGAGAAAGGTACCATCCAGTTTGATACTAGTGTGATCCCAATCTTGCCCTTTTGAGTTTTCTGTAGAATTAAATTCAGTACTATTTATATCACCATGATGGAATCAAACTAGAGAAAAAAAAATAAAAAAAAGGTTGAGTCAAAGTGTATTATTTAAGCTTTGAAATCCATCTTTTTGTTAAAAAAAATTATTTCAATAATATATACTTTTCTTTGGCAAACCCGAATTTCCTTCCCTGGCGTCACTTCCTTTTATTTGAAGTGAAATTCTTATTTAGTTACTATAGTTTAAGGCGATTGCTTATTAATCTTATATTTTAAAAAATTACCTAAAAATTCTTGCTGTACATCTGTTTTTGTTAAAAACGTAAAATTTTTATCATAGTTCTCTATTTTTCAACTAAATGATAGCTTTATTATTAGACTTTGAAGTTATGTCTGAAAAAATACTATAAGACCATTGAAACGTTAAATCTAAGTTATCCAACAGCTATAAAAATGACGGCTAGAACATTTCAGGTAATATAAAAGGTATAGTGATTAATATAGTAATTAGAGTAAACTATAGGGACTACATAATTAAGCAGGTATGTTGGAAATATAGAGGCAAACCTGATGTGTGTTCTTATACAAATGTACTGCAGCTGCATGAGCAAGAAGCTGGTGATGTGCCACCAAATATGGCTCCTCCCCGGAATCCCCACCAGTGCAATTTAATCGCTGCCAATCCGAGCATCGTCCGGGAGCCAAATATCCGGCAGCATAACCACCTATGCTGTAACTCCATGGCTCATTCAATGTTATCCAATGCTTCACTCGATCACCAAATTCTTTGAAGCAAACTTCTGCATAATCCCGAAAAGCATTCCTGGAAAACAAGTGCGTCAATTTCGTGCTTATAACATAACATGAAAATAATATTCCAGGAACTTAAAAAAAATTCTGAGTTTAAATTTCTTTGTTTTTCAATTTATAAAATATATGCTTTTCTATAAAATGGATCTGACACTGTAATGAAAATCCTGAAAGTATAAATATGTAAGTGCTTACACAATGCGAGGACTTAAAAAGCCACCGTATTCATCTTCTAAAGCTTGAGGTGTATCCCAGTGGAAAAGAGTAACAAAGGGCTGTATATCTACACACCATTAATTAAAAATGTACAAGATAAATAAGTAAATAGTTTTTCAAATGTCCTTAAGGGCATAGTTGGGTTGGTAACAATATGAAGCTTGTAGTAGTTGACCAATCGGATTCGAGTCTTGGAAGAGGTAAGGGGAAAATAAACATTATTTGGGCTTAGCCCACCTTCTCACCTTTTAAAATAAAGAAAGAAAAAAAATAGTTTCTCAAATTACTGAGTGATTTTAGGTAGTTCTTTTTTTTTTTTAATGTTATGATGGGCCACCCATAATTCTGGAGGTTAAAAATTTCAATTTGGGTGGCCGCCGCAACATTTTTTCAAAGTAAAAAGTAAATGAAAGAATGAATAATTAAAGGTTTTTGAGTCTAGTGTTTGTAACATATATATAGAGTAGTTTTCTGGTCCGAAATCTTAAAATATTGGAAAAGTCTAGAAAAATTTTTAAACCGTTGGATTTTAAAAAAATTTAAAATTTAAAGTATTTAAACTGTATGATTTATGCTTTTTTTTTTAATTTTCCTGCATTTTAAAATTCTGGATTGAAAATATATATATAAAAGATGACATAATGGCATTAAAGGATCCTGACTATTAGCTATCAGCTCGTTGATGAGATTGTTGTAATATCTGATTCCTTCCTTGTTCACGCCCCCGCTCAGCTTTCCATCTTAGGAACAATTAATTCATAAAAATTAAAACACAAAAAATTAATTATTAATGAAAAAAACGAAGATTTAATGACATACGTCAAAGTTAAAAGTAATAGTGATCATTGATAGTTTAAAGATTGTCTTACTTGGCAATATTCTAGACCATGAGATGGAGAATCTGTAAGCATCAAGGTTCATTTCGTTCATGATTCCAACATCTTCCTATTAAAAATAGAAAAACAAAATTAATAAATTGCATCTAAAGAGTTTATCAAAATATTGAACACAAACATCTAAAGAGTTTATCAAAATATTGAACACAAAGCCTCTACCAATCACACCTTATAGCGATGATAGGAATCAACAGCCACATCTCCATTGCTGCCATCTTTTATCTTCTCTGCCAAACATAAGAAATTCGTCTAATTGACAGAGAACATAAAGAGGATTTCTCTTCATTTAGTAAATTACTGATTGGTCCTTTATAATTTAGCGTCATCAACGACAAGGCTCTAGCTTCAGAAAGTAAACAATATTATAATGCTCCAGTTAATTTGTATCTCATAAAGTGCGAACATGGCAACATCCACTGGAGAGAACATATAAGAATTATATAAATGAAAATTGTCCATCTTCAACAAATAATGGGATTTTTTTATTGTGCAAAAGGACTTTTAATTAAATTTTCTTCCCATCTACATGATTAGAGTTGAAATATTAAACCTCTTATTTCAACTCAAGAGATTTTATCAACTAAACATGTAGTTATCTATAAAAAATTTTTCAACATATACAAGCAAATTCCACAGATATAGAAGAAAATTGATAAAAGTTTAATGACTTATTTTATGATCCTTTGGAATAATGTCACATCATCGGTTAGTTAGATTACGAACTTTGTAACCCTAGAATTGTCAGATTCTTTTATCTCAGATTATAAGGATTTGTCTAAAACAACTAATTAAAAGTAATAAAAATAAAAAGTAAGAATGAAGTAATAGCATCCGAGGTATTTCCTCAATCATGATGATACTTTAGACCCTAGCTATTTGTCAACATGTGGCTCACAAAAATAGGATAATTCAAAATCTGGTTTGGAGTCCATTAGTGGCATGGAATCCCAAGCTGTCCAGTCATAAAACAACAAACAAGAACAGGCCCCGGCTTCCACCCCCGATTGGCCAATCAATGCTTCTTTCAAAGATGATGATCGCCATTGACATTATAAATTTTTCCCCATTAAAGGAACAAACACATGTGCCACCATTCTTAAAAGTTTCCGTTTTGTCACATTTACGAACAAACAGTCGGGTCCATTTTGAAAGTTAATATCTTATCCGGAGTTGATGTTACAATATTAAAATTTCCAACAAATATGCAAGAAAGTTTTCAAATAGTTTTACATAACAATCTGATTGTCATTGAATTTGTATTATAAAATATACTGCTCACTTTAATTATCAAAATCAATGTAAAATCCGCTCCTGAATTGCAGAGAAGGGGAAAAAAATTGTAGCACTATTAAAAGGGACTTATTTATTTATTTGGTGGTGAAAAAGGGACCTCATCTCTCGCAAAGGTTTCCATGGAATATAGCTGAATTTATGGTGATACAAATTAAAACATAATGGTGATGATGACAGATAGATGTTCTACTATAGTTAATGTGCTCTGTTTAGAACAGATTAATAAAAGAACAAAAACAATAACGACAACGCAAACCTTTAATTAATTAGCTAAGATAATTACGTCTACGTGAACTTAAAATAATATAATTTTCAATCCCTTTTGTCACATTTGATGGTGAATCTTTCAAGTTTCAAAATGTTTATGCTTATTCAACAATAGCTTTTGGTTTATTTTATTGGATCTCAGTCACATGGTTTCGAAATTCTACATTCAAGGAAACGGTCAATATCCAGCTTTGAAAATATTCTTCAACTATTATTATTATTTTTTCAATCAAGCTTTTCGAATCCTCTCAAAATAAGTAAATAAATAATTCAAGATTCATGATGCTACCAAAGAAGTTGCATAACAAACATAAATGCTGCTAATAATTTACATCCAATCTAAAATGGAATTTAAATTAGAGTTGATTATCTTTTAACACAAAGGAAAATAGTTCGAGCGAAAATATTTCTGCTAACATGTATATAGACTGCCACCACAAATACATACGTGGACTTAAATTTGACAACACAAACTAAACATCAACTTAAGAAGTGAAAGATTAGGCTCCGAGTTGCTTTCCTCCGAACATGTGGATTTTATTTTTTATTTTTTGTACTTTAAATACAAAATTTAAAATTTTGACAAATTTCATGTGTAAACAAATTCAATCATACAATCCAAAATTAAATCTTGGGACTACTGTGCCCTCAAAGTTGAGAGTGCGATTTTGAATCTCAACATGAAAAATATTGATTTTGAGACCCTATTCCTCTCTTATAATAGTGTAGAAACATAAATTTCTTTTACAAAAGCCCGAACTATAGATACCTTATATTAAATTATTCCCGAACAATTCTTAATTATAAATATTAGTTTATCTTTTAATGTCGTAAACATATCGATATAACATGCATAAACTAATTAACAGACAACCGTTCTTACACTTGTATCCTCGCTAACATTTAACAATTCCCATGAGCAAAAAAATTGAAACAAGAAAAGGAAGAAGAAGAAGAAGAAGAAGAAGAAGAAGAAGAAAAGAAAACCTGGATATCTGTGGGTGTAGGTATCCCATAAGCTTGGACCTCTTCCACCTTCGGTTGCTGCACCTTCATACTGAGAAAATAAACAAATAGGTAGCCTGAGATGGATCCTTCTTTCCCTTTTTCGTTCTGTTTAATTGAAAAACCTCGACGGAACGAGAGATATTTATTAAGAGAGTTGAATGTTTTTACCTGATAAGCTGATGATGCTGTTCCGAAAATGAAGCCAGGAGGAAAACTAGTTCTATTGAAAAAAGTTGTGTCAAAATTATTTGTTACTTTAGCAGCCGCAACAAAATTGCTAATGCTCACCGAGCCAAGAAGAATGAGGAGAGCAAAGAGAAAATTGGTTTGAATTGCCATGACTGAGTTTGGTTTACCAGTGGTTTGCTTCCTATTTGGCATTATATAGAGGAACAAAATAGGCTGAATGGCATGGAAAAGGACACCTAACATATTGTATTCAACCTTATACAAGTTTAATTTATCAGAAAATTGTGGGTTCTTTAAATAAAATAAAAAAAGTACAATTTATTCAACGTTGAAAGAAGAGTTTAATTATTTTTACTTAAAAGTTCGACTTCTAGTGAGGAGACAATGGAACCCTTATGAAATTAGATTAATCAATTACAATTGATTGTTTATTTGAATAATAATCGTAATCAATTACTACATGGAAATCAAGGTAATGGATTCAGGCTAAAGCCCACCAAAATTAAATTGGTAGCATTGCAGCATAAAGGGTATTGAGATCTCATCTTATCCTGTAGTTGGGGTGCCAAGAGAATATAATTTGATCTTGTGTTTATTATAGAAATAAAAAGAAAATGATGCACAAATAAAATTTAAATTTTGAATGTTCCAAATATCTAATATCAAGGTTGTCACAATATTTATATCTCACATAAAATCAATATCCACTTGATTGTATTAAATCAGCGTTTTTTCAAAATTTTGTGCTCCCTTGAATTGGCCATCAATCGTACTAGCTACCTCATAACGATGATATGAATCAACTGCCACATCTCCATTGATCTTATCAAGAATCTTTTCTGTAATTTAACCAAATATATAAGCTTATAGAAAATTTTAAAAAGAAAATCAATTAGATATAAACATGTAAATTGGCAAGTGACGATGCTTTTGATTTGAACCATTCTTCAACTACCTCCTCCATTTATATGACTATTAGTATCCCATATGCTTGGCCCTCTACTCCATTAGCTGCACCTTCTGACTGAAAATAAAATTATGTAATTGGCACAAATTATGTAACTGCTAAAAAGAGATTTGATCTATGTGCTTGTTCTGAAACTAAGGATGTCTACTTGTATATTCAAGTAAACTTAATTTAAAAGCCGAGTGTAATTCTTAAAAAATAAAATGAATAACTTGATGACTTTAAACCTAGAATTTCACCAGATAAAGCTGATGATGTTGGCCCAAAAATGAATACGACCGGAAAATTTTCCCGATTAATTGATGATAAAGTGTCATTGCTCGGCTGAGCAGCTCTACTTGTAACAAGTGCCAAATAACTATGAAGCAAACTTGGTCCACTTTGTGTGCTAGCCCGATCTGACTTGTATATAGGCTGGGCTTACGTTTTGAGGCCTGCAAGCCTGCCAATTGAAAAATATTTACGCAAATTACCAATGAGTTACTGTTGGTGGTAAAATTTGAGCCATATAATTGGAGCGAGATACATGTGCGATAGCCCCCATATCTAATATACCCTTACAAAATGTGAAGAAGAAATTGAAAGGACAATAAATAAAATTAAAAGATTTCAAGAAAAGAGCATGATTCACTCTATTAACCTAAAAGCGTAGAAAATATCCCTTAAAGAAAAGATTTCAAGAAAAGAGCATAATAAAATTGGTTCAATTAAGTGTCTCTTGGTCTACGTGATTTATTTTTATTATTTTGTATTTTTATTCAATCAATGAATGAATGTCAAATCAGTTTGTACAAAATAAATTTGTACAAGAGTTCGTGGTTATATTATCACTCATTACTTTAAGGTTGCCAAATTTCAATGAAGAACCATTGTAATAATAATAGTCCATCCACCAAAATTGTTATGCATTAACATTGTATAATTCTCACATAGGTCATCTCAAAATATCTCTCCAACAGTCACATGCACCAACAGTGAGAGAGGTAACTAACTCAGTTGGTTTCTGAGCCTCCAACAGTGAAGTCAACAGTTGCTATAGCCCAATTAGCTTATTTAAAATAAGCCAATCAGTGACTAAGACATATTGTCACTGGAGACAGTCTCGCAGCTGATGCAGTACAACCATAAAGAGGCTAAAAACTCAAGTTGAATAGTCAAATTACCTAAAACTTAACTTATTATAACTCGTCATGTGTTCAAAAACACAACTAAAATGCCCTCAAAGGCACTTCCTATATAAGATTAGACCAATCTCAACAAAATAGGTTCAGTTTCTTCTCTACAACTCTAAATTTTTCACTTATTTTAAGGTTTCTTCGCACCTTCTCCAACCCTTATATAACTTGACTGTTGGAATACAGTCGCCAGCCATCGCCAGCGTCACCTCTAATAGTTATTTCCTTTTATTTTCAGGACTGTTTTAGCTCTATCCATTCTAAAAGATTGTTTTGATGTGAATTAGCCCCCATTATTCACAGAATCACACTTTAAAAGCAAGCTCTCATAATATTTTTGTGCTTGATCAAAACAATTACATATCCCATTTCCTTTTTGATTTGTTTCTCCTTCGTAATTGCTCAATTGAAACATTGCAAATGCCAAATAATTTATCTTTTTTTTTCCATGATTAATAAAGGAGAGCCTCTAAGTTTCAGCAGCGGTAAGTTACAGCTGTTACAATTTTGCATGAACAGTAGCCACGTATGATTACTGTTCATGAAAAATTGCAGCAGCTGCTGTAGCTTACGGGTGCTGCAACTTAGCAAAATCCTTAATAAAGAGACATAAATTAATATCTTTTAATCGAAAATATTGAAATTTCATTCAAGTAGTCTTAGTGGGTTGTCGGCACACAGAAAGCCCACCAACTCATAAGCCGCATGGGCTTCAAATTTCATTTGGCTCGAAGCACTTGATTTCCATATCGGATAACTCATAAAAGCACCTCAGCAATGATGCACCATCGAAGTAAATTCATTGTATATTTGATGAATAATGATATCGTTTATAGGAAATTCATTAGTTTTCAGCAGAAGCAATCAAGCAACATCATTTTATTAGCTTTAAATAGATCACAGCAGTCAAAACAACCCATCTAGATTTGCTGGTTTTGCCTTTGTATTAGTCTAAAAGGGTAGGCAGCCAACCCAAAGAAAGTTGAAATTATGCTTTAGCAAGCCATCAGGATTACAGCATGCACTAATTGCTGCAGTATTACAGATAACAGGGCAAACATATTTTGATACCATAAAGTCTATTCAATCAAATTAGTGCCAAGAGAGCTGAATTGTATGCAACAAACGGCCTAAAACCTACATTAACTGAACTGAACAAATTATATCAGCAACAAGTTCTATGTAATACTGCAAGAATAACTTCATCACACTAGTGTCAGTGGAAGAAGAAAATATTCAAGAACTAGTAGTCACAAGAGGCAAGAAGTGTCTGCAAGAAATGGTCAAAGCCTAAAATATATACATACAAGTATCTGAGCATCATAATCTTAAGGAAAAACTTGGAAGAATGCAGAAACATACTGATGAATTCTGGATGCCATAGTGAAGTTTCATGATCTTTAACAACACGAGACACAAACCCATCCAGGTCAGATAAATGTACAAATGATGCCAGATTCATATATCGAAGATGAAGCAGATCACATGGAGATATAAGAGCAATCCAAATTTTCACAGAGCAAAGATAGAAAATTTGATGCCATTCATCTCTTTTCTTACTCTAAGTCTCAGCTACTCGTCAGCTTCTTTGGAGCTGGATTAAGAATTCTTTCCCTATATAAAAATACTCATCAACACAAAAACTTGAATACAGAGCTTAGGAATCTCTGTTATTTGAGCCCCTGAAACCGTGCCTGTAATAAAATCTTTGTTCTCCATCTCTAAGTAGCACTCCACACATAGTAATAGAAGGTAATTAGAATCTCTGATTATGAATGAACTTCATGAAAATTCTCAATGTGCATAATCAAAGAACACATCCGCTGTGGATAACTCCTTTGCTGAGAAATGTAAATGCATTAAACTGAGGCTAAGAAGCTGTGTTTTTTGTATATTAAGAGTCAAAGAAAGTAGAGTGAACGTGCAAGCTTTACTTTCTATCAATTGTAGGGCAGCAATTGTGATGTAATATCAGATAATACAAGATGATGTCAAACAGAATTCAGAGATCTAGAGTTTAGAGACCTAACAATCCAGCTTCTTTGATTATGAAGTAAGATAATTTTAAATTTTAAACCCAAGCAGATATTCATCATCACTAACCAAAAGCTCATAATCATCAAGAATGCAAATAGATTTGATTAGGTAAAAACTTCTCATTTCATTCATGCCTTACGAGGTTATAATCAAAGAAGATAATACTGAGATATGGTGGAAAAATAACTAGCAGCTTATGCATGTCATTCAAAATAATATAATACAAGGAACAGGTGGCGATATAAAATCATATCATTAACAAAAATTACAACCAGCAGAATCAGCCCAAAAACTCTTACATGAATTCAAAAACAAATTAAAAGTAGAGACTTGCAAAAAATTAGAAAGAAACAGAATGAAAGAAAAATGAAACTAGCGATTTACTTGGCCTCACTTCCTGTTTTGTCATTTATCAGGCAATGGGGAAAAAGATGAGACCCATTGCAATAGCCATGCATAACATTACTTGCATTCAACAACAGCTTCAGCTGCCCGACGAGGTTTACTTTTCCTCCTGCTCCCATTATGCCGGAACCCATTTGACTTGGTCGAGTCATCAGTGCTTGATCTGGTTCCATTACCATTTTCCTCTTTGACTGAAACAGGCTTCTCTTTAACTTGTAAGTTACGTTTCCTCTTCTTTCCATTCTCTGATGCAGTAGGACTTTTGACGTCTTTGCTTGGTGTACCAGCTTTTCCATTTTCAGCATCTTCCTCTTCTATTTTTTCAGCTTCTTCGTCATCAATATCATCCTTCAGTGGTTTCTGAGGCCTCCCCCTTCTCTTCTGTGCAGGAATTTTCTCTTCTTCGCCACTTCCAGCATCATCGTGATTGCTAACAGTCAACTTCTTTCCCTTTCCTCTGCCTCTGCCCATAGTCTTAAAGCTTAACTGAAAAAATACTCATACAAACAGAGATTCTCTCTGCCAAAGAAGAAATTACAGGAAAATGAGTTGGTTAAACAAACGATAGCCGTTTCTGTTACTTCAGTCTTCAAACATTAAATTCTGGCAAATATACGCTAAGGTAGTATTGATGAGCAGGAGTAGTGGTGATTTTGGGCTTGAAAAACAAAATGAATCCATCCATCACATCTTAGATTACATAGCAAGAACCAAAAGAGACATATACGGTAGTATTGATGAGCAGGAGTAGTGGTGATTTTGGGCTTGAAAAACAAAATGAATCCATCCATCACATCTTAGATTACATAGCAAGAACCAAAAGAGACATATACTCAAGCACGGAAAGAAACACAGTAGCAGATCAATTACAATCCAGGAGCACCAATAAACCAAAGAGTATTCAGAAAACCATGTGTTTTGTTCCAGAAACAAAAACAGAATGGCACGGAGTCATTTTTCTTACTCTTTTCTCATCAAACAAAGGCCCCATTATAAACTTTGGATGCATGCTAAGGTGATTTCATTTTCACAGTAATCCAGAAGAAGAACTTAATCACAAATCGTAGTTTGCCCCTCCAACAGATTGCAAGAGAAAACAATGAAAAGAAATTAAAAGCACTTTAAATTTTATTCAATTGGACGAACTTCAAAATCATAAGAGAAATTTGATTTCTTTACCATTTTTTTCCTGCATTCCCAAATCACACCAGACAAGGGGATTGAATAAATAAGATGCTCACATACAATCAACGAACAGACTAACACAAACCAGAACCTACACATCCAAAGTACTGAACTTTATATAAGTTTAATATCCATAGTTGAAACTTGAGACTTGAGGGCACAGCAATATCAATCAAGACAAAAGTCAAATCCGAAGGCAAAGTAACTTGCTTTACAAAAAATCCAATTAGGGGGAAAAGGCAATAAGAAGAGAAGCAATAATGATATAAGGAGAATCAAATACTTCTAAAAATTTTAAGTAACATAAAATTTCAAAACAAAAATTAGTTTTTTCATATATGAAAAAGAGATCCAAACTACAGCACTTAAAACAATTTTTTTTCAACACACGAACTCAATAGAACTGATAACTTCAGCTAATACACAAACTTCACACTAAGAAATCAATCCATAATCCAATAAAACACCTATTACAGCTAAAACAAACAAATAATGGGATATGATATGTAAAAGAAAAAATAAAAGGCCATTGAAAAACTAACCTGATATGAAACAAAGTGTATTTGCATCATCAACAAGAAACCCATTACTTTGAATCTGTTAAAGCAAGCAAAGAAACTCAAAAAGAACCAAAACCCAGATGGTGTTTTATTTGTTAGCGGATTAGTAAAGGTGAAAACTTGACAAAAAAAAAAGAAAAAAGAAAAAAAAAAAGAAAAGGAAAAAGGATATTTTAATGACTTCAACTATGATCTAAGGCAAAAACAATTGATACCCAGATCAAGAAACATAGAGATTCAAAAGAATTTAGGTACCGACATGCAAAAGTTTTTAACAGTTGTGGGTGGCCCCTTCAAAAGATGAGCCAAAAAAAAAAAATGAAAGAGAAAGAGAGAGAGATAGAGAACGCAAGGGAAAGAGAGGAGCTCTGAATGGAAGAGATATTTGTGGATTGGCTATGTAGTAGTCCCTGTGTGTGTTGGGTACTAGTAGTACTGAAACTTATGTAAGAAAATTGAAGTGCAAGGATATTTTGGTAAAATGAATACTGTCAGTAACAGTAAGTAGATGCCGTGTAGTTGTAGTTGCATACTTTAAGATTTTCATGTACTTGACATGATCCCCATAGTCTTCAACATAAGAAAGTACAAACTTCTACTAAACCTTCAAATGTTTGGTTTTAAAATTTTAATGGAGTAAATAGTTTTGTATCACAGAACAATTGAAAAAAATATCTTATTTCAGCATAATAGAAGTTTTGCAATTTGTATTTTTATGGCTAAGATTCTTTATGATAAATAGGATAGATGATTTCTCTTACATTAAAACAGATTTTTGAGTTGTGATCATTTTATATCAATATTGATAGTACTTTTTTATTTAAAAACTCAATGATATTTGTGGTGGTGATTTTGTATTGTTTTTCAAGTTTTAATGTTCTTTTTTTTTTTTTGAAGTTTATGTTGCCTTTTTATTTTTATTTTTTAAATATGGCTTAAGGACTTGTAATCATAAACGGGTTGTTGACTATTGTGCCTCATGGTACCCTACCCTATGTTGCATGGATGATTAAATATTAGTGATGCTAATTGATTTTAGATGATTTAACGATATCCTTAAGGTGCCATAGTTGAACCATTATAAAACATATTTGCATAAATATATGATATATCATTTATTTCTTATAAGACAAGATGTTAGAAACAGATAACATTTTTACTTTTTTGAATGGTAAGGAATGCAGTGGGGAAAATAAAATGATAAATGAGATTTGGTTGGTTTTGGGGAGAGAAATAGAAGGTATTATAACTGCCCTTATCTACCAAATTTATAATTTTGCTTCTTCCAACTCTCCCTCACTTTGACTTCTTCGTTACTCTTTTAGCACTCACGCCCTTTTTCTTTTTCTTTTTCCTTTGTCTAACAATAAGTAGCATTAGCTTTTTATTTAGGTGATACCAAATTTCAAATCTACTTTTCACTTTATTTTAACCCAAAAAAATGATAATAATATTATCCGAATAAAAAATGATGGAAATTAATATTTGTTAAGATTTACATTTTTTTTTTGGTTAAGGGTCATAAAATTAGTATTACACGTTTCAAGTTTTTAGTATATTTTAGTATATTTTAGTACCTCAAAAATATGTTTGAAGTCTATTTTAAAAATTCAAACAGTTTTATAAGGCAAGGCCTCCAATGATAGAATTTGATAAAACGCTTGTATGATTTTTGTTTCTACCTATAAGATTTTAAAAGACAAGAATCATCTTCTTATTTTTTTTTCTTCCTTAATTTCCTTGTCGAATGAGTGACTAAAATTAAATTTTTTATTTATTTTTTCCACATTATTTACAATAAAATTAACTTTTTTCACTGGATTATAAAGGCGAGGAAAGGAAAGAAGAGAAAAAAAAAAGGAGGATCTTAATTAATTCAATTTAAAAATAGTGTTTTTGGAAACTTGAAATTTAAAAATGAAATATTTAAAGCATTGTAATATTTTTGCCGATTTACCATATACAGAGTAAAAAAATAATAATTTCTCTTTAAAAAAATGACGAGACTTTAACAATCAAAAGAAATTTTCTGTCATAAGCCAAAATTAACTTAACAATAGAGACAAGAATCCGACCATGAACATTTTGTCAAATTCGCATTTTGTTCAAAATTCGATGTATGGATGCATTCGCTGCTGAGTTTTGAAAAAATGGTGCAGTTTGCCAGTTTTATATCATAAAATTAAAGCAGGATTCCAGTTCAACATATTGACTTTCTCGTAACTCTGCATTGGCTTGCCCTAATATTCTGCAACAAATGGAGCTAAATTTATCTTGTTATAATAAAGTCATTAAACATTTTATTTCTTTTTTTATTTACAACTTGGGTCTCAATATAACAACATGAAATTTTAAAAATAAAATGAAAGTATTACAATACATGTGAGGTGCTTTTAGCTACAGCTTCAAATTTCACTGCAAAAATGTTTTTATGGCTTAAGAAGCTTGGTTGTTGGAACCTTTTTTGAGACTCTTTAGCTTCTTTCTTACTAATTATTCCTGACAATAGACAAAGATTATAATAAACATTGGGCTCTCTTTAATTTTGTATCCCAATTTTGTAAGCAATCATTATTGGAAAAAAAAAAAAAAACAGGAGGTTCAATTACATTTATCTTTTACTATTATTTTTCTTCTTTGGGTCATGCCCAATTAGTAATGGGCCAAGTTCAAGTTTGAGAATATCAAGTCCAAGTACAATTGTTTTTAATTTAATTTTACTTTTTAAAAAATTTTTTTAAGGGATTAACGGCCTATTTGTGATTATTTTTTGAAATAATTTTAAAAAATTAAAAGTTAATATTGGTATTTGATAATTTTTTAAAAAAATTATTTTTAACAAAATCACTCTATTCTCTAATAGATTTTGAAAAGGAGGAAAAGAGCACGTTTTCAAAATTTGATTTTGAGAATCGCTTTTATATTTAATACAATTCTATATATATTCTCATGTATATTTTAAGAATAAAAAAATTATCCTTATTAATTAGGAAATAAAATTATTAACTTTAAAAAGATTATTATTATTATTACTACCAAGTATATTGAGATAACAAAATAAATAAATAAAATTAATTATTAAAATATTTATTTCAGTTATCAATTATTATATATACACATAATTAAAATATTTTATATACATATTTATAAATAGGTAAATAAATTTTATTTAGTATTATGTCTAATTCAGTCATTTATATTCTTACAATAGTTTAACAGTAAATTTTAACAAGCACATACAACTTCTTTTAAAACTCACATCACTTTTAAAAATAAGTTTAACTAATTATTTTTACAGCTGATTATTTCAACAGTTCAGTTATACAGCTAACCGTAATTATTTTAAAAATTACAGCACTATCAAACTGGCCCTAAATAGCATTTGTCAATAAAGTATCATTATCCATTTGATCAAATATTTCTTTTCTTAAGATTTGTCGATTTGTCGCTGTATAATAATAAAAAAATTTATGCTGTGATATCAAAACTTCAAAAATCAAAACAACAACAACAACAATAACAACAACAAAGTGCAGTGGCTTTAGTGATTTGAAAATTATAAATCACTTTTTAGTTTTCTGGCCTAGCTGTCAACAAGTATCATTTTGTTTAACAAAGACTTCATGCACTTTTTGTCGGTTTGTCTAAGTAAAGCCCGGCGAAGAAAAGAAGGCAAAAATAATTAATTTAGTGACTGAATTTATGAACTCTCCGGCGCAAGCTCCAGAGGAAACAAAGTAAAATGTGCAAAATCATGCCGAGTAATAAGAGAATAAAAGAAAAAAGCATATACGAGCAATCTTCTATCCTGAAGAATGATGAATCTTTAATCTTTAATGAAACATGTGCATATTTTGTGCATGGAAGTGATAGAATTATGAACAGCAAATAAGTCTACCTATAAAAATATTGAAAAGGTAGCTGCAACACAAGGAGTCCTGGCCGGTCGTCTCCCTAACACTATATAATTTATAAGTTCGAAAAGATTTTTATTTCTAGTCAACGTGGGATTTAAAGACGTAGCAATGACTCCAATTAATGTTGAAGAAAACTCTACAAGAGAAAACAATGAAGTGGCCGTCACTGGAAGTTACCATATAATTTCTGCAAGGATTCATGTAGTAACGTGGTTACTTAGTCATCTTTCTTTATTTATTTTTTATGTAGGCCGGCAGAGGAATAAATAGACTTTAATGTCAGAAAGTTCAATGAAATGAAGTCAATTACATTAATGGTGACTTATTAGAATTGATCATATCTGCAAATTAATTGCTATGTAGGTCTTTTGATTCCGTCCTTGTCTGGAACATAAACCTTGGAAATATGCAGTGTCTTTTACTTTTCCTAATACCTCTGTTGCTTCCAATTTCCACAGCTGCTCAATCGTTTAGTAACATATCATTGGGTTCATCACTCACAGCATCAAATGATAATTCCGCGGCTTCCTGGATTTCGCAATCTGGGGACTTTGCGTTTGGCTTCCAACAGATTGGTGACCAGGGCTTTCTTTTAGCCGTATGGTTCAACAAAATTCCTGAAAGGACAATTGTGTGGTCAGCAAATAGAGATAATCTTGTGCAAAGAGGATCAAAAGTGGAGCTCACTAGAGATGGGCAGTTGATTCTGAAAGATTCATCAGGCAAGGAGGTATGGAGGGAACCTGTAAGCACTGGAGCAGCCTATGCAGCCATGCTTGATACCGGCAACTTTGTGCTGGCAGGGCAGGATTCTTCCACTATGTGGGAGAGTTTTGATGATCCAACAGACACACTTTTACCCACACAGGTAATGAGTCAAGGCACCAAAGTTATTGCTCGTCTCACGGAGACTAATTATTCATCCGGAAGATTCATGTTTGTGTTGCAAACAGATGGGAATCTTCTCCTCTACACTACAGTTTATCCATTTGATGGCGCTAATGCTCCTTACTGGTCAACTCAAACTTCCGTAGGCAGTGGCTATCAAGTGGTCTTCAACCAGTCTGGCTTTATATACCTTACAGCGAGGAACGGAAGCATACTCAATACAGTAACATCAAATAATGTAACGGCACAAGATTTCTACCAGAGGGCAGTTGTTGATTCCGATGGAGTTTTCAGGCACTACATCTATCCAAAAAGCTCTGCTTCCAGTGGTGGGAGATGGCCTAAGGCTTGGTCTCCTTTGTCCTTTATACCATCAAATATCTGCTTGAGAATTAGAGCGGACACAGGCAGTGGAGCTTGCGGGTTCAATAGCTTCTGCAGCTTGGGAGATGATCAGAGAAAGTTGTGCCAATGCCCTCCGGGCTACACTTTCTTTGATCCAGATGATGTGATGAAGGGATGCAAACAGAATTTTGTTCCGCAAAGCTGTGATAGAGCAGTTGAAGAGATGGATCTTTTTGAATTCAGAGACATGCCTAACACAGACTGGCCACTTAATGATTATGAACAATTTACATCAGTGGATGAGGATTGGTGTAGAGAGGCTTGCTTGAGTGACTGTTTTTGTGCTGTTGCCATTTTCCGAGGTGGAAAGTGTTGGAAGAAGAGAGCTCCTCTCTCAAATGGGAGGATTGATCCCAGCGTGGGAGGCAAAGCCTTGGTAAAAGTAAGGAAAGATAACTCCGATGCATCTGCGGGATCAGGCTCAAACAAAAAGGAAAATTCAACATTGATCTACATTTTATCCGCAGCACTTGGTGGCTCTATCTTTCTGCATCTCCTGGTGACCTTCATTTTCTTTCACCTTCTGAATCAAAGGAAGCAGAATACAGTTGAGTCACAAAAAGGCATGCCGGAAATGAACCTGCAGGATTTCACTTACAAAGAGCTAGAGGTAATTACTGGAGGATTCAAGGAAGAGCTTGGAAAGGGCGCCTTTGGAAAAGTCTATAAAGGGGTTTTAAATACCGAGAATGGAAAAGTAGTTGCTGTCAAGAAGTTATACAAGGCAGTGAATGAAGGTGAGCAAGAGTTCAAAGCAGAAATCAGTGCAATTGGCCGAACAAATCACAAGAATTTAGTCCAGCTGCTGGGATTTTGCAACGAAGGAGAACACCGCCTACTCGTGTACGAGTACATGAGCAATGGCTCCTTGGCAGACTTCCTGTTCGGAAAGTCAAGAAGGCCTAGTTGGTACCAAAGAATGCAGATTGCTTTTGGAACCGCGAGAGGCCTGTTTTACTTGCATGAAGAGTGCAAATCTCAGATCATACATTGTGATATCAAGCCTCAAAATATCCTTCTAGACAATACTTTCAACGCAAGAATTTCTGATTTCGGATTGGCCAAGCTTCTGAAGACAGACCAGACTCAAACAACAACTGCCATAAGGGGAACCAAAGGGTATGTTGCCCCCGAATGGTTCAGAAACCTGCCTATAACTGCCAAAGTAGATGTTTACAGCTTCGGAATTCTGCTGCTTGAGCTGGTTTGCTGCAGAAAGAACTTCGAGGTTGACGCAAAGGAAGAATGTCAAATGATACTCGCGGATTGGGCATATGATTGCTTCAGAGAGAGGAAACTAGACCTGTTAGTGGAGAATGATGAGGAAGCGATGGATGACATAAAGAGAGTTGAAAAATTTGTGACGATTGCATTTTGGTGCATTCAAGAGGATCCATCACTGAGACCTACGATGAAGAAAGTCACTCAAATGATAGAAGGAGCTGTGGACGTCTCGATTCCTCCAGATCCAGTTTCATTTATCAGTTCAATATAGAATCTTTTGCTGTTGAGCTTAGAGTCCTTAAGAGCCATTTTGCATGTTCAAGTGTCAATAAAGTTTCTATCTAATGAGCCAGAAAAGGCAGGCTATGTTGTGCATATGAAACCAATTTTAATAAATGGCCAAGTCAAAACATCTAGATTTCATGAACATTTTTAATGCCACGTCTTCTGAAAAATGTTGACCATGAATCTCAATCCAGTTCGCAAGAAAGTGAATGTATTAAAACAACAATAGCGTTCAGTTCACATTCATCATCAAAACAAGAAAAAAGAAATGCACTTTTGGCAGTACTTAATTATGTGAGTCAAGGGAGAAAAATATCGTTATTCTTTTGAATTATTCAAAGCAGCACTCCTCAGTGATAAGGACTTGAAAATCCTCTTTAGCAAAATTAGAACAAATATTAGACTTTCATCAGCACAGCTTTTGGATAAGCATTTCATTTTGCAAAGAGAACAAAGTGGCATACATCAATTTTAAGCAACCCGAATAAGAATTGTGTTCCACTCTAAAATTTTCCCAAACTTTTTTGGGGTTGGCAAGCGATTTTAACCTCAAAAGTATCAAAGCCCAGATAAATTATTCAAGTTTTAATGTGTTCTGTGCATCATGTACAATTTGGATCTAAACAAGCAAGACTTCAACATAAAATCTTTCCGTTTTGATATTATAGTTGTATCTAATTTTAAATTTTAACTAGTAAGAGTTCAACAAGGGTAATATCAAATAAATAGATATCAAATCAAGAATGAGATAAAGTGATACTCAAGATATTCGAAGAATAGCTTTAATCAATTATATAATATCTTAATTAAGTAAAGCCCAAATCATTTTCTGTAACATATGACTCTTTGAAAATGGATCAGGCCTTATCGTCAGGCCCAGAGGTGAATGACCCATATGACCAATTAAAATACGTTAACTTGAAAAGGGCAAACCACTCAGTATATTTGTAATATATAAAATAAATTTTTTTCTTTTTAAAATACCGTTTTTGAAATGGGCAAATCGACATAAAGCACAAAGATTTCGGGAACAAATATACAAATCGAAATCATGAACGGAGTGTTGCATTGAATAATGAATAGGTCGATTTTGCCAATAAATAACTTGTCTGTAAACTTCTTGGATTGCTTGCTTGGCAAATGCATGAAATCCAAGGCTTTGAGACAAGGCAAGCAAGTTCATGCCTTGTTGTGCACTAATGATTTTAACATATTTTCATTGAAATCAAAGCTAGTGGGCATGTATGCGAGTTGTGGGGATGTGAATTCTGCACGTTTGGTGTTCGACAAAATTCGTAACCCGAATGTTTTCATGCTGAATTGGATGGTTTTGGCCTCAGCTTTTACTGGGAATTTTCAAGAAGCAATTGGGTACTTTTCTTTAATGCGAGAGTTTATATATCGTTGCAATAAATTTACATTTTCAATAGTGTTAAAAGCTTGTGTTGGTCTGCTTGACGTAAATAAAGGAAAACAAGTTCATGCTGTGGCGACTCAAATGGGTTTTGAAAATGATGTGTCTGTGGGCAATGCATTGATAGATATGTATAGTAAATGTGGACTTCTCTGTTCTGCACGTAGAGTGTTTGATAGAATGTTTGAGAGAGATGTAGTTTCTTGGACTTCAATGATTTCTGGGTATTGTAACGTAAGCAAAGTTGATGAAGCTGTAGTTTTGTTTGAAAGAATGAAGTCGGAAGGCTTAGAACCGAATCAATTCACATATAATGCAATAATTGCTAGTTATGCTAGGAGAGGTGATAGCAATGGAGCTTTTGCATTCTTCTCTCAAATGACCGCAGAAGGTTTTGTTCCTGATCTGGTCACTTGGAATGCTATGATTTCAGGGTTTGCTCAAAGCAAACAGGAAAATGAAGCTTTGGAGTTGTTTAAGGGCATGTTAGTTTCAGGGATAAAGCCTAATAATGTGACTGTAACAGGAGTTCTTCAGGCTGCTGGGTTAACTGGTTCGATTCAAAGAGGTAGAGAAATTCATGCATTGGTTTGTAGGATGGGGCTTCATATCGATGTATTTACTGGCAGTGCTTTAATTGACATGTACTCAAAATGTGGCAGTGTGAAAGATGCTTGGACTTTGTTTGAGATAACTCGTATTAAGAACGTGGCTTCCTGGAATGCCATGATTGGATGCTATGGGAAGCATGGGATGATTGATTCCTCAATTGAGCTTTTTGAGAGAATGCAGGAAGAAAGGATGCCGGTGAATGAAGTCACACTCATTTCTGTTCTTTCTGCATGCAGCCATGGTGGTTTAGTAGAGAAAGGTTTGGAGATTTTCAGATCCATGGAAGAGAGGTATGGAGTCAAAATTAGTAAAGAGCATTATGCTTGTGTTTTTGATATGTTGTGCCATTCTGGGAGGATGGTAGAGGCTTATGACTTGTTGAGACAACTGCCAATGGATGTCACTAATTCAATGGCTGGAGCTTTCCTCAATGGATGTTATATCCATGGAAGAAGAGATTTAGCTGTAACTACAGGTGAGGAATTTTTGAAAATGGACTTGAGAAAGCCAGATGGTTTTGTTATGTTGTCAAATATTTATGCTGCTGATGAAGAATGGCATGAGGCTGAAAATTTAAGGAAGATTATGAAGGAAAAGAATGTTCGTAAGCAGGCAGGTTTTAGTAGGGTTGAGAAGAGGAGTGAGTTTGTTGAAAAGGAAATTCAAAATGAAAGCAAAGCAGGTATATACTTTCATAAGATATAAATTGTGATTTCAGCATTTGATGTTACCCCAATCACCCTATCAAATTTGATAATAGGATAATTCATTTTGCACATCTTTTCCGTGAAGATATTGCACATTTGTTTTTTTTGAGTTGGGTCCTTGTGTGCTATATTTCTTTTATTTTTGAATTATTTGCTGGTGCTTCACTTAATTGTCATATTCCTCAAATTAGATGTATAATTTAAGAATAATAAAAGACGAGTAAACGTGTATCAGTAAGTTCTCTGTCTGAGATATTTTGTTAATTTGGCTGGATTTAAACTGTGCCAAATTTCTGAATTAAATTGAGATCAAATTTAACTTAGGAAATCTTTGTTGTAGTGATTGAAAAAGAAAAAAGTGGGGCAGATTTCAATATTTATTCTCTGAGTCATTGCATCGCTTAATATTATAAAACAGTTGTAGAACAGCCAAAGTATCTGTTCTCCTCATTACCAAGAGCCTACTAGCGAGCACTTACCATTGATACAAGTGTCAAATAGACTAGACAGAGCTGATAAATGAGGATGGATCTGGAGGAATTGGAACTTCCACGACTCCTTCGAGCATTAGAGTCACTTTCTTCATAGTAGGTCTTAGTGAGGGATCCTCCTGAATGCACCAGATTGCAATCGTCACGTACTTCTTGAGCCTCTTCATATCATGCAGTGCCTCCTCATCATTCTCCACTAGGAGGTGTAGTGTTTCATCTTTATAGCAATTGTATGCCCAGTCAACAAGTATCATTTGGTTTTCATTCTCTACATTTTGTTCAAATTTCTTTCTGCAGCAAATGAGCTCTAGCAACATAACACCAAAGCTGTAAACGTCTACCTTCATTGTAATGGGCAGGCTCTTGAACCATTCAGGGGCTACATATCCTCTGGTTCCCCTGATTGCAGTGGTAGTTCTAGTTTGATCTGCTTTCAATATTTTGGCCAACCCAAAATCTGAAATTCTTGCTGTGAAAGAGTCATCTAGGAGTATATTTTGAGGCTTGATATCACAATGAATGATCTGAGTGGTGCACTCCTCATGCAAGTAAAAGAGTCCTCTTGCAATTCCAAAAGCAATTTGCATTCTTTGGTACCAATTAGGCTTGGGATTTTTGAATAGAAAGCCTGCTAAGGAGCCATTGCTTATGAATTCATAAACAAGAAGACGATGTTGATCCTCATTGCAAAATCCTAGAAGTTTGACTAAATTCCTGTGATTTGTCTGGCCAATTGCATTAACTTCTGTTCTGAATTCCTTGTCTCCTCCGCTAACTATGTTGTCCAACTTCTTCACTGCAACACAGATTTTGTTTTCATATGCCAGAACTCCTTTATACACCGTTGCAAAGGCTCCCCTGCCCAGTTGGTCCCTGAATCCTTGGGTTGCCTTTTCTAACTCCTTGTAGCTGAAGCTTTGCAGGTTCGTGCTTGGCATAACTTGGCCTGTTTGATCCCTCTTGGTTTTATGGTAACCAAAGATAAAAACAAGAAGAAAGGTTCCAAGCAGTAGAAGAAAGTTGAGAAACACAGAGCTACTTAGTAGCACAGATGCAACAAAAACTGAAGTTGAATGATCTTTCTTCTTTGAATCTGTATCTTCAGGCTTCAATGTAGAATTGCCTCTCCTTATCTTGATCAGAGCCTTTCCTCCAATGCCGGGAACCATTCTCCCATTGGAAAGAGGAATTTTCTTCTTCCAACACTCTCCATTTCTGAAAATGGTAACCGTGCAAAAACAATCACTCATGCAAGCCTCCCTGCACCAATCCAATGTTACCTCTTGAGAGTGTTCATAATCGGATAGAGGCCAATCTGTGTTTTCCATCTCCACCAACTCATAAAGATCTATCTCTTGCTTTGGATCATCACAGTTTTGTGATAAAAAACTCTGTTTGCATCCCTTCATCGAGTCATTAGGATCCAAAAATACGTAACCTCGTGGGCACTGGCAAGTTGGTCTCTGATCATTTCCCAGTCTGCAGTAGCTATTGAACCCACAGGCTCCACTGCCAGTTTCTTCTGTAATCATGCAATTATTTGGAGTATTGAACAATGGAGTGGACCAGTGCATGCTCCAGTTTTTATTGTTTGAACTGGAGTTCTTCGGGTAGACATAATGCCTGAGAAATCCATCAAATTCAAGAGTTGCTCTCTGGTAGAAGTCTTGCGCTGAAGAAGCACTTGATGATAGCATATAAATTATGCTTCTGTTCTTTGCAGTAAGGTAGATGTTGCCAGACTGGTTGAATTCCACCTGGAAGCCGCTGCCAACAGATTTGGTAGACCAATTAAATGAATTAGCTGATTCGAAGAGAAATGCTGTGGTGTACAACACTAGATTACCGTCAGATTGCATGGTTAGCTCATATCTTCCGGTCGAATAATTTTTGTCAGAGTAACGAGCTGAAAGTTTGTTCCGCGGATTCAGAATCTGAGTGGGTAATAATGTGTCAGTTGGGTGATCAAAGCTCTCCCACAGAGGAAAAGAGTCTCTGCCTGCCAATACAAAGTTACCACTATCAAGCATGGATGCATAGGCAACTGCAGCACCAGCTGTATCAGGATTCCACACCTCTTTGCCTGATAGGTCAGTAAGCACTAATCGGCCATCTACAGTGAGCTGAACTTTGGACCCCCTTTGCACTGGATTTTTTCCATTCGCTGACCAGACAATGGTTCTTTCAGGTATTTTGTTGAAATAGATGGTGAGCAAGTAGTTCCCTTTTTCTATCTGCTGGAAACCAAATGCAAATTCACCAGATGTTGATTTCCAAGATGACATATCATTCCCTGCCATGAGGGATTCACCTATGGATACATTTTGAGCCATGGTGGAAATTGGCATCAGTAGAAGAAGCAAGAACCAGAGATGATGTTCTAGGAGAGAAGCCATAGTGTGACAGAGATTTCTTCTTCAGATGAAAAGCAGAAGGATAACTTGAATTACAACCAGTAATGTTCCACAAGTAACAGAAAAGTAAGATGCTTTAGTCTTTCTTCTGATTTATAAGATGGTCGTGACTTTCTTTGCAATTTTTTTTTTTTTTTTGGGGAACGAATGGAAATATAACAGAACCTTTCTTTCATTGACTTTGTTGGAAACTCTTGATTTACTTACTGGTAGTCATCACATAAATAGTAACTCGAGCCTGTCGGGTCACTAACTATGATTCTTTGGTAATTAGCTACTTTCCACCATCTCCTAACCATCTTAACATATATTTTGCATCATTATATTGTCCATGTGAATAGGGTTTCATGTGTTTTCTTGATCATGTTAAAGGAAATACTAGGTTGGAGTCCTCTAGGCATTGTGTCTGTTTTTCCAGGGCTAATGCATGATATTAATCCCATTTGCTTTAAGCATGTTTCCAAAATTTAACATTCTCAACAGTTAGTTCTTTTGCTGCTTAATTCTTTGCAGATCTTAGGAAGGTCCGAAGTATTTCTCCATTGCATCGCAAGACAAAGAGCATACAGATGGGAGGAGCAACAGAGCTTGACAAATATTACGCCAGGGCAATGTAGTAAATATTTATGGGCATACTTTTCCAGTCTAGCAATTTCATTTTCCTTAGAATTTGGTGTGATGCATACAACTGTGCGAGCACTGTGAGGTGAACGTTGGCTTGGAGACCGAATTATTGGTCTTGAGTCTTTTTCCAACTTTTATAAAAGTCTTTTTGCATTAAATGCTATGGAAGGTGGACGCGTGTTTAACTTTCAAAAGTTGGAATAAAGGACAAGAAAATAATTTCAAGTTAGAATTAAGGGCTAGAAAATCTTGAACAGGGGATATCTTTAGCTGAACAGAAATAGATATTTCTTCACAATCCGACACAAAATAGAACATGGAATTCGTCAGATATTTAACAGTATAACAAGAACTCAAGCATATCTTCGGGATAGATAATTAGCAAAATATTTAATTAGAAAAAACATTTATCTTAGGGCATTTCAAGCAATAATCAATTTAACTGTTGAGCAGGTTTATATTGTTTCCTATAGTGATGCTTTACATTTTTTATGATTCCTTTAGCAACACCGTAATGCTATTTAGTATCCTTGCTGAACCCAGTGATATTTGCAGACAGATACTGTCAATGACAATCATATATTATCAATGTGCCAGTAGAGCATTTTTTTTTTCAATTATTCTTTCAAAATTAAAACCGTTTGTTCAAATTATCCAAGCATCTTGAGCACATTTAACCAGTAAGTTGGCACTCTCCATTCCACTATCAACAATATTTATAGACAACATGAAATTGTATGCTACCGATCAGATTTTCTGAACATGTGACTTCTCAGTTAGAGTTCTACATAACTTCTATTGGAACCAGAAGCATATCTTTGATTAAAAACTAAGCCAATGCTGGAAATTTTCAGAAACATATAAACTATATTACATTATTCACTGAACTCTTTTACTACTTAGTACACAACCACTGCTGAAAAGCTTCGCTTGAATTGGAGAAAATACAAGATTAATAGCAGATTATTCACCTGTAGGTAGATGTTATGCGCGGAAAACATTAGTACTAAGCAATTGCAAGTCTTTCTTCAACTTGTAATGTTTAGGGTCCATGGACATGGGGGAATAGGTACTTCAACAACTCCTTCAAGCATTTGTGTAACCCTCCTCATGGTGGGCCGATGAGACGGGTCTTCTTGAATGCACCAAATGGCAACCATCACAAACCTCTGCAGCACAGTCATGTCGTCCGTGGCCTCCATGTCATTTTCAACCAGAGCTCCAAGTGTTCTTTCCTGATAGCAGTCATAAGCCCAATCGGTTAGAATTGCTTTATCCACTTTGCTGATTTCGTTATCTATACTTCTTCGCAGGCAAATGATTTCCAGAAGCAGCACACCATAACTGTACACATCAACCTTTACTGTGATTGGCATATTCCTGAACCATTCGGGTGCAACATATCCTTTTGTTCCTCTGATGGCGGTGCTGGTATGGCTCCGGTCCAGCGTCAAAAGCTTTGCCAATCCGAAGTCAGATATCCGGGCATTGTAATAATCATCGAGAAGTATGTTTTGAGGCTTTATATCACAATGGATGATCTGGGTGGAGCACTCCTCATGAAGATACAAGAGACCTCTAGCGATTCCCATGGCAATTTCGGTCCTCAGTTTCCAATTCGGTTTTGAGTCTCCAAAGAGGAAACTAGCCAAGGTGCCATTGCTCATAAACTCGTATACTAGAAGTCGATTTTGTCCCTCATCACAGTATCCAAGAAGTCTAACCAGATTCTTGTGATGTGTCTGACCGATTCCATTCACTTCAGCTTTGAATTCCTTTTCACTGTCTTGGAATACTCTATTTAACCTCTTTACCGCAACATGATTGCTAGAACTCATATTCCCAAACCCTTTATAAACAGTGCCAAAGGCTCCCCTTCCAAGTTCTTCCTTGAATCCACGAGTGACTTCTACAAGCTCCTTATACGAAAAGCAGCGCATATTCATATATGAGACACCTTGATCCTCTTGGTGAGGCCTTGTGAACTTTTTGCGATTAACAACTAGAAAACCTAGACAACATGCACCGACTAATACCAAATTGATTAATGCAGAGCTGCCGAAGAGTACAGATCCCACCGGGATTAATACATCCACTTTCTTCTTTCCTCCTGAGGGGACTTTCCTAATTTTGATGAAAGTTGTCCCTGTCTCATCCCTGTCCATTTTCCCATAAGAGAGCGGTAGTTTCTTCTTCCAGCAGGTATCACCTCTCAATACAGCAGCAGAACATTGACAGTCCTTTAAGCAAGATGACACACATTCATCTTTACCATAAGGACTAATCTGTTCATAATCAGATGTTGGCCAATCAGTGTTTCTTAGCTCTTCAATATAATATAGATCTTCTCCAGATTTCTTCCCATCTTCTTCACAGCCTTGAATGAAGTCTGGTTTGCAGCTTCCGTAGGCATCATCTGGATCAAGTAAAGAAAACCCTTTTGGGCATTGGCAGATTGGTCTTTTGGCTCCATTGATAGTGCAGATGCTGTTAAATCCACAGATTCCACTGCCTAGTCCTTTACGGATATCATTGTTAATGCAAATATTCTCCGGCAAGACATTACTGACTGACCAGATAGCGTCTCCAGTGCTATTATTCTTGGGGTGAGAATAGAAGATAAAAACACCATCAAAGTTTAGAGTTGCTCTGAGGTAGTTTTCTTTTGCTGAGACTGTTTCTGGCGTAAGATTGACTATCTGGTTATTTTCTCTCAAAACATACATTTGGCCTGACTCATTGAAGACTACTCGATAACCAGCATTCGATCTGTTAACATCATACGTGTTACTCCAAAAATAGGCATCATATGCAAAGCCGCTTTCCAAGCTTATGGTATTAAGCACTGCGTTTCCATCCTCCAGTAGACGGAATTGGAACCTTCCTCGAGAGAAATCAGTCTCCTTTCGTCTAGAAGATACAACCCCACCCCGTTCCATTACCTGTTTAGGAAGCAAGGTATCAGTAGGATGATCAAAGCTCTGCCATAACTTCTCAGAATTTGTATTTGCAATAAAAAAGTTGCCAGTGTCATAAAGAACACCAAAAGCTGCTTGTCCCATACTGGTATCAGATTTCCATATCTCTTGGCCTTCAGGGTCCTCAAGCACCAACCCCCTATTAGCAGTCAGCTGTAGTTTTGATCCTCTTGGCGCAGGATTGTCTTCCGATGCATACCAAACTATGGTTTTTCTCGGTATCTTGTAATACCAAATGGCAGGCAAGAAGAGATCCTTACTGTCAAGTTGGTGAAACCCGAAAGCAAAATCCTTAGAAGGTGAAAGCCATGGCTCGGTGTTCTCAGCTGCAGTGAGTTGCCGGCCTATACTTATGGTTCCATTACTTTGTGCAGCTGTTAAACATGGCAGCAGAAGCAAGAAAAAAAGGGATCGAAGATGACAAGCCATTACTGAAATTACTGAAATTGTTTTGAGTACATGAAAATGGAAGAACATGGATGGATTATTCAGATAATATATTTTCAACGTGGAGAAGATTTAAAGCCGGACTGATTATTGAAAATCTAAAGGGGTTGAATTTTCAAAGCCTGTACGCAAAAGCTTTCACTGCAATTGGACAGATTGATGTTTGTTGTACATTTGGTAGGAAAGTCGACATGTGTTACCATTAATAAAAAAATCACAATGTGATGTATATTGACCTCTTAATTTTCTTGGTGTATGATGATTAGATATATTTTAATGAAGGTTATGCGCACACAAGACTTGATATGCCGTGGCCGTCTGGCTATCATCGAAACAAAAGGAAAATTGAACACCGTGCAATAAAAAAGCAGTGAAAAAGTTGCTGCAGATATGGAAGGAGAATGGTGGTGGGGCCAAGCTGGGCCGAGGGATTCAGCGACTAGCAACAAGAAATAAATGCATCAACAACATTTTCCAAGTTGACTTAAAGACTTGAAACAGTCTTCATCGACCCAGCTCACTGGAAGTTAAACCAAGTCTTACTATTCAGAAACAGGAAAAAGCAAAAAAAAAGGCTGTCAACATTATTGAACAGGATTTTGCCTGACGGGAAAGAAAAATGCTAGGTGTCAAGAAGGGCGAGAGAAACACGAGAGAAACGACAGCGTATGCCCGCGCCCACAATCTCTCGCTCTTTTTTAATTTTTAAAAATTAAAATGTTAATAAAAATAATAAAGAAAATAGAATCCCTAACTCCATCTTTGCAACTCTCTCTCACTATCTCTGTCGAACAGGGCCAATGCCGACGACGACACGAACACCGACGATGACACGGTCATCGCGAAAGAACCAAGCCGTGTATTTTGAAAATTCTCGGTTTGTGACAATAATGGAAAACTCGTGAGAATTTTGAAATTGTAGTCAAACAAAGGAAGCAGCACATTATCTGCAAAAGCATTTTCCTGTAATAGCTAATGAAATTTAACTCTTCAAGCTAGCTCTTAGCTGTCACAACCAGATGCATTTGCACTGTCATTACAATTTATGGAAATTGAAGTAATTAATGGTTACTAAATCAATTGGCTATTGAAAGTGTGGCTTGAAAATTGACAAACTCTGAAATTCTGCAACAAATCATATTCTAAATATAGGCTTTTTTCCTTTTTCTGATTAATAGCTTCCCAATAAAACCAACCTGCCCTTGTGAGAACCAAAGCTTTAATTTCTTCCAAGAGTTGCAGAAGGCCAAAGAATTTTAGATCGCCCAATGGAGTGCGTAAGTGAGAGAGAGATCGTGAAGTAGTGAGAGATAGTGAGAAGTGAGAGAGAGTTGCAAAAATGGAGTAAGGAGCTGATGAGATTCTGTTTTCTTTATTATTTTTTTATTAATATTTTAATTTTTTAAATTAAAAAAGGGCGAGAGATTTTGAGAGCGAAATCATGTTTCTCTCGCCCTTCTATGCGCCTAGCAGCACTCGACAGGAAAAATATCAAGGGCCATGCGGCTTTACGGTAGAATATTATTGATGACAGTATGATCACAGAGATAAATATTAAATTTATATTTATTGTTTAAAATATCTCAAGCTAATATTAAGCGGTTCATCATTTAATTTTCTTGTTACTTAATATTATTGTCTTCCTTAAAATTTAATTAAGCTTAGAAGTCTCGTAACCATAAAATCAATTTCGTAGTGGAAGTAAAACTAATCTTAAAGAATTTTTTAAACATACAACAAATATTCTAGCACAAGAATTAATTACGACCGATACACAAATTTTAACTAATAAACTAACACATGAGCTTATCTCTATTGATACTCAACATTTGTCAAATAAACAACATAAACTTCGTCTCTTCTGATACACATCGTTTATACAAATAACCAAAACAGAAGTTTTCAAACAATGCACAAAAAATAAAATTAGAGCCTCACATTAGACTTTTAGGATTTAGTTTTTACTCGCTTTCATTTGAAAAATGAAATTGACAAAGGATGGGCTATCATATTCAGTAAGTAGGAACATACATATCAAACAAAACGATATTTTTGCTCAATATTTTCATAGCATTTAAGTTCAAAACAAACACATGGACCTTTGTATAGAAGATTGTTGAGCATTATTTTGCTTAAAATAAATTCAAACTGAACAGTTCGAACTAAATTCAAATTCAGAAAACATTTATCTTATCAAAACACGTTGGAAAACATATAAAACGTCAAAACAAATTGGAAAATATATCATATCATGACATATCATATAGAAGACTCATGTCAAATAGTATTACCTACACCCATAATGATCCTACATAAATAAAATCACATAATTTGCGCAACAGAATTGAATTTCACTAATAAAAATCACTTGTTTCTTCCGGTGACCAGGCCGGAATAGAACATGTCGTATGAGAAAATAATTATTGACATTGAGCTAGAACATTTAAGTTTCATTCATAAAATACAAACTTAGATCTTATATAGTAATCCGTTCGTGGCACTTCGCGGCACATTAGCGCTTAAAAGGCGGCCTTCGTATAGCTCAAACTCTTAAAATGTAAACTTTTAAGTCAAACTTGTCTAAACTTGTGCAAACATTATTTAAACATTTATTTAGTTACACAAACAGAATACAAAACTTAATTAAAGAAAACATAATTTAAAAAACTTTTAAAAAACAAAAGAGTTCATTATGGATGAGTCTACTTACTTGAATCCAAAGTAAATCTTAATCTTTCACTTACTAATCCCAAACATTACCAACACATCCTAAAATTGAAACATACAGTGATTTATTATTAAATCCTTATAGAATAAATCATAACCTTAACTGAAATCCTTATCACAAATGAATTACCAACATTCTGCACAATAGTCATCAACCAAAATATAATTCACATACTTAAGGACCATAAACAATTCTAATATTTTCCAGAACATTGTCTCCACATGTGAACTAATTAATCCTCAAGTTTCAGAATCTATTACTTAATAGATTAAAAGATTTAATTCTAGGAATGTAGTGAACTCAATCTCCAATTCTCAGTCTGCCAGTATCTGAGCCAAATTTCACAAAATGTTTGAAAGCCAAAACTAACTTAAAAATTCACAAATTTTATAGCATATCAAATCTACAAATGTCTAGTGCGATACCCCAAAATTTCAGGATTTTATCCTTTATATTTTAGAGTTATGAATTTTCAAATGCTGAACTGTCAATTCTGTCAATCATCTTTCAGTAAACAAAGCGGATAGTCTCAACAATTTAGCAACCCAAAAGGTCACCAAAAATTATGAAAATTTGCACTGAAACCTGTCCGTATCTGTATTTAACTATATCCGAAATTCAGAATTTTATTCCTCATATTTTTAGAGTTATGAATTCTTGAATACCTAAAGGTCACTTCTGTCAAGATGTTTCTTTCAGCAACCCAAAATGCCACCAAAAATTATGAAATTTCACAGAGAGACTTTTCCATATGTGTATTTAACTATACCAAAATTCAGAATTTTATCCTTCATACAACAATTTGGCATTGTAATTATCAAACAATGCAGGGCTCAACACGTCTCCAACAACACTCAAACTATTAAACTCTAACTCCAACAATTCCAGTAGCCATAACCTCACACAATGGCCATGTGGAATTTATAATTAAGTAAAAGAATTATTCTAAAGCAGCCAAAATTCAGATTTTAATTTTTAGAAAGAATTATTTTATTTTCAAAACACTTCCAAGATCAAACATTTATACGTTTCCCATGCTTATAACATCAACAATTAAAAGAAGAGTTTACTGATCGAATGTGAAGAGTGCAGGAAACTATTGTTAAAATTCTTTGAGAAAAACTTATGCATTAAAGAACTGATGAAAATAAAAGTTTGCAACTGGCGGATTAAGTTCTTTAAATAGAGAAGTTAAAGAGAGTTACAAAAAAGAAGTTAAGAACAGTTTCAAAGGCATAAACAATTATGCACATGTTCCTTAAATTAAAACTGTATATAACGTACCCTCTGTTAAAAGACATACTTGGATATTACACTGTTATGATCTGAACAGTTATCATTAGTGTTTCATGGTGGAGCAGTTGCATCACAGCCGCTGTCTTCTTTTTTATTTTTCAATTGTTTTGAGTTCACTTAAAAAGCACTGAAGCTAAAATGTACCACTGACACTTGACTTACACTCGTAATATTTTTACTCATCAACCCTCCTACTTTTTTAAGTATCGATTTCATTTCACATGTAGGGTATAAATTAAAAGTCATGGCACCTTAATCTCAAATATTCCGTCCTTCAAAATTTGATTTCTCTGCCTGGAAATTATGATCAAATTGCAAGTTCAATGACGGATATACATAACAGCCCCCACGTCTGATTATAACTAAACTTGATTGATCCTGCAAATTTCTGATAATTTAACAACTATGTTACATTTAATAACAAGAAGCACCACAGCACAATAATCTAATTTAGATAATACAAGATGAGTAAACAATTTGCTCATTCAAAGGAAGGCAGAGCAAATTATATTATTAGAACATGGCTTGCTGCTGACTAAAAGCAACTCCTTAAGCTGCTTTCAGTTTGCAAGAGTAAATGGACATGGGCATGGCGGATCAAGCACTTCAGCAACCCCTTCAAGCATCTGAGTAACCTTCCTCATTGTTGGCCGAAGAGAAGGATCTTCTTGGATGCACCAAATGGCAATCATCACAAATCTTTCCACCTTTTTCTTGTTATTCAAGGCCTCTATATCAAATTCCACCAGAGCTTCTATTATTCCTTCGCAGTAACAGTCATAAGCCCAATCTGTCAAAAGTGCTTCTGCTTCACACCTTTCCATATCTACATTTCTTCTGCAGCAAATGATCTCTAGCAGTAAAACACCGAAGCTGTACACATCCACTTTCACAGTGATAGGCAAGTTCCTAAACCATTCTGGTGCAACATACCCTTTTGTTCCTCTAATAGCAGTATGTGTTTGGCTCTGATCAAGCAGCAGAAGCTTTGCCAATCCGAAGTCTGAAATTCGAGCATTGTAGGAATCATCAAGCAAGATATTCTGAGGCTTGATATCACAATGGATAATTTGTGTGCTGCATTCTTCATGTAGGTACAAAAGTCCTCTTGCAATCGCAAGAGCAATGTCTGCTCTCTGGCTCCATCCAGGTTTTAAGTCACTGAAAAGTAAGCTAGATAAAGTACCATTGCTCAAGAACTCATATACCAGCAACCTATTCAGTCCATCATCACAAAATCCAAGCAGTCTAACAAGATTCTTGTGATGAGTTTGGCCGATAACGTTTACTTCTGTTTTGAATTCTTTCACACCATCTTGAATAACACTATGCAATTTCTTCACTGCAACTGGAATCTGATACGTAGAAGCCATTTCAATTGCTCCTTTGTACACAACACCAAAAGCTCCTTTTCCTAGCTCTTCCTTGAACCCATTTGTAGCTGCTTCCAGCTCTTTGTAAGTAAAACAATGCAAGTTTGTTTCCACAACACCGTCACGAGAAGGAACTTGACTGCTTTTCTTGCTCCAAACAAAGAAAAAGCAAAGACAAAGAGCTCCAACCAACAAGCAATTGAAAAAAACAGAGCTACCCAAAAGTATTGATCCCAAAATGATCAAATTGTCTTGATCTTTCTTCTGATCATTCTTTACATCAGGTCTTGGGGAATCAGGACTTGTTGGAGGGAGATTACCTTTCCTGATTTTGATAAGGGCTTTGCCATTAAGGCTGGCATCAAATCGCCCATTTGACAGCGGTAGCTTCTTCTTCCAACACATGTCTCCACTTCGAAAAATTGCAACAGCACACATACAGTCATGCAAGCAAGATTGCCTGCACCCCTCTTCTGTGAAAGGAGTCAAGAGTTGATAATCAGATGTAGGCCAATCCGTGTTCGTAATCTCTTCAAAATCATATAAATCTTCGGGAGAGCCGGGTTCATCATCATCAACACAGCTCTGAGTGTAGTTTGGCTTGCAGCTGCCGTACCGATCATTCGGATCAATCAAAGTATACCCTCTTGGACACTCACAGATTGGCCTTCTATCACTATTTAGTCTGCACACACTGTTAAATCCGCAAGTGCCACTGCCAGTAGAAACAAAACTTGCTTTGCAAATATCTTGATCTGGCAATGACCAAAACTCTGTCCAGCCTTCATTTCCACTGGAATTTTTCGGGTGCTGATACTGAGTAAAAACCCCATCAAAATCAATTGTTGCTCTGTAATAAAAGTTAGAAGCCGATGTTTCGACTCTTCTTGTTAGAGCAAATCTTTGATCATTCTCTTGCAATATGTACATGTACCCTGACTGATTGAACACAAGCTGATTGCTAGAACCATTAGTCTTGCTTTCATAATAAGGCTCATTAGTCTGATCAGTAGGCAGGTTTACTGTAGTAAGCACAAGATTCCCATCTGAATTCAGTTCGAACCGAAACCTTCCCTTGGAAAAATTGCCATCTGATTGTTTGGAAGAAAGAAACTGTCCCTTTTCAAATATTTGTGAAGGCAGCATGGTGTCAGTGGGATTCTTGAAGCTCTCCCATAGCTTATTTGCATTGCCACTGAACAGAACAAAGTTGCCTGTATCATTCATCAAGCCATAAGCAACAGTGCCTATAATAGGATCGGATTTCCATAATTCTTGACCTTGAGGGCTAGTGAGCACAAGGCCTCGATCAGCAGTAAGCGCAACTTTTGTTCCTGAAGCTGCAGGTCTATCTCCATTTGCGAACCAAGCTATAGTCTTCTGTGGGATTTTAGCATACCAAATGGAGAGCAAGAAAAGGTCTTTGTTGTTGTCAAGTGAGTGGAAACCGAAGGCAAAATCTCCATTAGGAGAAAGCCATGATGAGGAGTTCTGTGAAGCAGAAAGAGAAGCTCCAATGGTTATGTTGCCATGAGTTTGAGCAAAAGTTAAAAATGGTTGCTGCAGCAGCAGCAGAAGAAATGAAAGTGAATGAAGAAGAGGAAGAGCCATTGCTATAGGCCTACAGCTACAATTCAGTTGGTTGATGCATGACCACAAGATGGCTTAATTGAATTAAAATATTAAAGAGATGAAATGAAGTCAATGGAGTCTTTTAAGTCTAGCAAGGTTGCAAGTCTTGTCTGGTCTCTTATAATTTCTTTGTGGACCAAATTTTTCCACGGAAGAACATTTAGAAGGTAAAAGCAAACGCTTACAAATTATTTTTTTGGTATGCAATGAAAAACCTAATGAAAATCATTTTATGTTTATATCACGTCAATAATACAAAAATCTAATGAAATTAATGACATAATTTTATGGTTGTACTAAAAATGACATAATTTTATGGTTGTACTAAACAGATGTATTAAATAGATGTATTCGAGATTATATGATGAGAAATTTTTTTGGCGGCCATGGAAGCAAAATTTATTGCTCTATCTGGTAACTCCGGGGGCATATTGGATGTATTGAATGGCAGTTCCGGGGCTCATTTTTAGAGTCTTTGGCAGAAGGGAGCAAGAATCAATGACAAGTTTTATTGAAGTGATCTCCAATTTCATTGTCGATTGAAAATGGCAAAATTTTTTTACTAGAGAAACAAACCAGCAAGAGTTTAGCAAAATCTAATGAATAAAAATTGATCATTCAAAAGCACATGCGTTTTAGCAACCATTAAAATTGAAGACCCTCTAAAAGAAGTAAAGAACCTTTTCTCTAAATTTTTTTACAATATGTTTACTGATTTTATTTATTTGTTTTTTATAATTAGTGAAGATAATTCGTGACAAGACATTAGTGGAAGAGGGCGATTGCACTCGGAAGTACCTCATCTTTTCCTTTTTTCGACTTTTCAAAGGAAACAAATGACTCCAAAATAAAAAAGAAAAGTCAATAAGAATTTGGCATTGGACGAGTGGCTAGAATCACTCTTCACAAGTGTGAGGTCAGTGGTTTAAATTTTCATAGATATATTATAGGGGTTTAATTTAAATTTTATTTCTCAACATTTAAGTGAATGTTGGAGAAAATTGAAATGTCTTTGCACCTTCAGACTCATCTATATATTTACCGAAATTAAATTGAATAGAAGTATCTAGAGAGAATTCACTTTGACTTTGAAGTGACTACTCCATAGATATTTCACAATTGAATCAATTTAAAAAAGACCCAAAGTTAGGATTTTTCAATAGGTAATGTTGCCCCAATACCCAAGCACAAGGCCACTGCAGTACCAGTATACACACGTCATGATATTTCACAATTGAATCAATTTAAAAAAGACCTAAAGTTAGGGATTTTTCAATAGGTAATGTTGCTCCAATACCCAAGCACAAGGCCATTGCGTTACTAGTCAAAAAGACAGTTGTCGATACAGGGTGGTGAAATGGATTTTTGAATATATTAACATTTTCCAAAAAAATAGTATTGTTAATAATCTCGTAAGTACTGAAACCAGTTGAAAAAGGTTGAAGTCCCTCAAATATTTGATAGGGTTAAAACTATTCTCAGTTATTATCTGGATATAGTATCATGAAATATATTGTAATTTGAGTAATAATCTCATGTAATAAAAAAAAAAGCAAATAGACAGTTGGAATTTTAATATTTGTCATTTTGTTCCATAGTCGAATTAGGTATGTTTTTAGGACTCATATTTCAATTGTGATTTTTCTACTTGAGTTAATTTGAGGAAATAGATTTACCTTATTTATAAAATAGAATGTTCTCATTATTATTTTAATCAATTATTAAGTTAATAAAAACTCCTTAGATTAGAACGTTATCTAATATTCACCGCAGAATTTGATAAAATAATTTATCTCATTCAGTGCATTATGAACGTTGAGCTTCGTCTTCGGATTAGATGTGAAGTATCATGGCTTCCTCCATCTCACTGCATCAGAAAGTCAATGCATTATTAATGGATGTACCATAATTACCCCAACTTTTTCTGAATAATTGTAAAGCACATCATCACTTCAATCCTAAATAAGCCGCTAGTGCATATGGATAGGTGTAAAGACAGAGACTTCAATAAAGAGAGACAACGAATGAAAAATGTGAAAGCTACATTTAACAGCTCATTTAATTGCAATCGAGTGGTCCATTGAATCTAAACTCCTGCAAATTAAAGTGGAAAATGAGGAACATCGAGCAATTTGAACAAACTAATTGTGCTAGTAATCATATCATATCATTGATTATTGCCATTTGACACACATGATGTCATTGTTTGCATTATTTTAGGAGAGAGTGCAAAACTTCTTTTTGTCTTAAACATCAGAAGTTAAAGCATTGATCAGAAGTCCAAACAACAAAAATTTCACTACGATTCGAGGTATATCTCTTGGACAAGGGAAATTTCGGGTCTCTGTGTTTTGGCGATATCTCAAGTAATTTTTCGGTAGGTTTATTCTGTCTTTCTATTTTACTTTCCCTCACTTTTGAACCCAACAATTCTTAATTAAATTCAATGAAAAATATCTATGTGATAAAACTTACAGTTTCCACAATCCAGGGGAAACAAAGAACATCATCATGATCATTCTCTTATATAGTGTTAAAGTGTACGTTGCCCATCAAGCACAAATCCCTGTATCTCTAAGCTTAAATCGTCAATGAAAGCCTTCTCTATTGTTCCTCCCAGTGATGTAGGTCACGGAAATGACTGAACCACGTAATCTTGCTGACTTGTTCTGTTTTTATTCTTTGTTTCTGGATTTGAATACTCGACACTAAGTTCTTGAGATTGTTCTCGTGGTCATTGAATTGATTTAGATCAAACCCTTTAGGGCTTGCATTTTGATTTATCTTTGTTATGCATTTGGGGTTGTCATACAACCAGCCATATGCATATGCTTATGGCCCTTTAGGGCTTGCATTTTGAAACGCCGTCATGATCCAGATAGAATTTGCATTTGTCACAGCTGTAAGTGTAGCCATGGAAATGCTTAAAACAATGAACACAAGCAGGACAGTGAAATTAAAGAGATATGCAACAACAGAACTTGTTGAAAAGTTACCGTAGTATCTGCACTGACTCACTTAATTTCGTGGTGTCACAGCAAGCTGGCCCCCGCATTGTTTGCGATCAATTCCATAACCTCACTTAAGAGAAGTGTCTTTCTTATTAAGCCCTCATCATATTTAGTAGTTATAAAATTGTGTATCTCCTTCTGCTTCTCTACTTTTGCCAGTAGTTCATCAATCTGTAGAGTAAGCCTAGCTTTCTCCTCATGGTACTTGTAAAGGGCGTTGTCCTTGTAACTATCATCATCAATTTCGTGACGAGCTTGCGCTATTCTCTCCAGGTAGTTGAAGGCAAAATCAATTCTAATCCCACCATGCTGCACAAATTTTAATTTGTACCACCAGGTGAACATTAACTCATCGTCGATTTCTTCAATTTTGGAACAGCACATGCTTTTCACAACCCGGCATAATGTCACAAGAAAAGCAGTCATTAGTCCTGGGTTTAAATCACGATTGAGACCACCAATATCTCTGTGTTTTCCGATCAACTTTCTGAGAATCAGAACCAAGTTCTGAGGAATTTTATAATCACCGAAAACATCAACAACCTCATCTTGGAAATCCCAGAATTTCTCTGATGATATTTGTTCTTGCACTCTTGATTTGAACGCCACCGTTAACTTTGACAAAAACCCATCCAGATGATAAGACTTGTACGAATTGTCAATGTTAACTTTACCCACATCCTCAATAATGCCCTTTATTTGCTTTTCCTCTTCATCAGTTATGGAATTGAATTTATCCTATACTTCCAAGCAGTCTTTGATCACCATGTCCATATGTTTCCTATCCACAGTTCTAAACTGATTGTCTCCAAGCCTTCCCTTCTTTAAAGAAAGTAATACCTATCAAGCAACAAACAAATCTGGTAAATCATATAGGTCCCTTTCGATTTTGAGATCGGATAGTTGTAGCTTAAAAATTATAGTATTAAAGTATTTGGTAAATACTTGTGGCTTAGAAATTAAGTTAATTTGATCCAGCATTTGTATATATGATAAAAAATTTATAATATCTTTATTATTTTTATTAAAATTATTATTTAAAAATCATATTTACACACTTATAATTTTTATTTAATAGTTATAACTTTTTGTTCTAGCAGCTGCAGCTTTAAAATCACAACGTCTTAATGCCAAGCAGGATCTTAAACTAAATAACAAGATGATATATATTTGTAAGCTAGTGATTTATCTCCTCAATTATAAAAGACATACCTCAGAAAACAGGCAGTTAAATTCGGCAACAAAGTCGCATTCTTCACAATAATAAATGCATTCCCGTCGGTCTCTTTCCATCTCGCAAATATCACAAATCTCCTCACCATAATCTGTATCTACCGAAATATCCTTGAGCGTGAGGGGATGATGGTGGCTACTATGTTTAATGTTCTTGGGCAAACAAGAGCACCAGAGATGGACATTGAATTGGCATTTCACGCAACTCAAATAGTAGCCACTGGGAGAGTTAAAGTTGCAGCCAGCTATGCATTTCGGCTTGTCATATAACTTCTCAAAGATGGTAAGCATGTGCTCATGAACAAGTTCAGATTTTAATGTAGGCTGTAGTGAGGCGCAGTCAAGATCTAGAAAGAAAGGGGCATGACCTTTGTCGACACACGCCACAGAGGTGTACATGAAGCCAATACCATTCCGATAACAAGCACTGCATTCAACTCCCACTCCCGAATGAGGTCCCGACAAAGTGAGAGGATGTTCATGGAAGGGATGTGTGATCTTTTGTGGCCGATCAGCGCAAGATTTATTGAGATAAAATCCGCATTGATGACAACTATATCCTGAGCCTTGGAAGGGTTTCTTGCATGCAAGGCAATCACCTTTTATCTTCTTACTGCAAATCAAGATATGCTTGTGACTGAAATGTCACAGAATGCGTCTCCCATTGAGCCCATACTCAGTGACTACACATTGCACATGAGTGTTGTAGTCGCATTCAGTACAAGAGTAAAACGGATGCTTCAGAATTCTCTTTTTGTTGCAGGCGTCACAGTAATATGAAGCATTTTGATCTTTGATACGTGTTTCATGATCTGGCCTTAAGGTGAGAGAATGTTGGTGATGTCTGTACACAGTAGTCTCTGGAGGTGAGACTGCAAGGCATGAGATATGAGAATTGAACTTACATTCAACGCAACGGAGAAAGGGATCATCCTCAATTTCCCACCCACATGCATTGCATTCCCATTTTGTCCTTTGGGAGCACATATTAATGTCTATTAGAGCAAGAAGATGCTCATGACCTTGGAACTTTATGTTTGCTGTCAGAGAGCCGCATTCAGGATGCAAGCAAAATTCACACTTTCGACACTCGTACCTTATGCCATCATCAATGTTGAAACCACAGGCAACGCAATAGAAAAGTTCCTTCGAATTCAAAGGTTTCTTGTATAGTAGTTCCAAATGATGGGGTAGATGAAAAGGATGGAGGATAACCTGCGGAAATTCACAGCATGATTTATGGACATAAAAGAGCTCACATGTAGCACAACCATAGGTTAGGTTGGGCCACTGATGTTTTTACGGCATAACTTGCACATCCACCCCTGATTGGTTGCCATCATCAGGGTCAAAGTATGATAGTGAAAGAAATCCTTGAAATATTCACGACCGTCATGGGAATCATTGATAGTTGCAGCGAATCCAAAACCAGTCTCAAAACTGCACTCGTCGCAGCAGAACTTATAGTGCTGCTTTACTCTTTCTTGATGTCGCCCTATCATCTTGTGACAACTAGATTTTTCGACAAGGTAGAGAGAGTCGTGCGGATGAAAGGGGATTTTGATCTCTTGTGGTAATTCCGCGCAAGATTGGTGGAAAATAGGAGTGTTGGGCCAACACAGTTTGCAAATATAAAAACTACCCCAGGGGCGGATGCCCGGTTCCCCAAAAGCGGAGCACCATTGAGGATTGAAATTACACCTGCTGCAATTGTATAATGTACCCGAGAAAGGCCTGCCACACTCATGGCAATGTACTTCAATGAGTGATAATGAATGCTCATGGAGGATATAGTTTTTTATTTCCTTTGTTCTCCCTCCTCCCTCAGTTTTTTTTTTTTTTATCTAACATCAATCTATAGGAGTTTGAAGCATGATAACAACTAACTTAATGCTTCATAATAATAAAATAGAATTCAAATTTTAATAATTTTTAGCAATTATCACATCAGTAAACTAAAATAGCTTATCGATTCAGCAGATACTTGAAATTGAAATGAAACCCACTTGAGTGCCATCAAGTCAAGTCACTACAATAACAAAAACGAAACAAATACCCATTGAAGGGAAAAAGGTAAAATCTTAACAACTAAGTAATTAGAACCCCATAACAGCATCTACTCTTCGGCAGCAGATTCACCTCCTTGTTTGTTATGCTTCCTTGCATACCTCTGGTTCCTCAGGAACTTTGGGTCCATCCCTTTGGTGGAAGTGTGGCGGTGCTTCTTAGGTTTCCTGATACCGTTCTTGTGAGCCTTGTACGACTGGTTATGCGCTGTGTGATTCTTTGACTTTGCCATCTCGTTTTGAGGAAAATAGGCTACTTGCGGCTGTGCTGGAGATTTTTCTCTCGGGGGAGCCTCCCTCCTCCCTCAGTTTGTGTCCCTGAAATATGAAATTTGTAACTTAATTAAAATTTCGAATAAGAACGAAAACCCAAGTTTTAAGGCGAAGCATTTTAATAATAAACATAAAAAAACGAAATTTGTCTCTAATATTGCATAAAGCCGTGGACCGAAAGAAATTACAAGCTTTATATTGTTCTAGGACTCTACCATCATTGCCATCCTTAGATGATGTCGTAATAATAATCTCAGTTGATTCTTCATCAGTTTCCTTTTGGATGGAGTCTGATAATTCTTTTATAATTACACCTTCTTTGGTCGACACCTTATCTAGCTGCACACATCTGAACTCTTTCTTAAGAGAAAATATTACCTCTGAAGCGAAAATATCTAGTTGGTTCTATTATTTTTTATGTACCATAAACTTTCTCGAACCAGAGAATCAATCAAGGCACCAATTTTCTCCCAATTTAATTTTGTAACTGCGGAAGATTAACAAAATTTGCCGAAGGCAAACATACCTCAGAAATGACGCAATTTACTTCTACCATAAAGTGGCATGTTGCACAGTAGTAAATACATTGCAGAGGATCTCTTTCTTTCTTACAAACATCACAGTGGAGACGTACTGGAAAATCATCTTCAATAAAACTATCCATGAGGGTGAGGGTATGCCGGTGAATCTTATGTTTAATAGTCTGCGGTAAGAGGCAAATGAGATGTACATTGAAGCTGCATTCCATACAACGCAAAAAGGAGGCATCAGCAGAGGCGAAACTGCAGCATGCTATACATTTCGGGATAAAATGCAATTTTTTAAAGAGAGTAAGGGCATGTTCATGACCTTCATATTTTGTTGAAGGCCGTAAGAAAGCACAGGTGACATCCAAATACAAATTGCATTCTTTGTCACAATAAGTGAAGCCATAGCAGTATTTACCACAAGCTCTGCATTCACGGTAATCTTTTGAAGAAGAATGTTTTCCGAGAATGAGAGGATTGCTGCGGAAGGGATGTTGAATCTCTCTTGGCAATTCCATACAGAACTTGTGAAGCTAAACTTCACAGTGATCGCAGCCATATGCTAGGTCGACATCTTGGATAACATTTTCGCATGCTTTGCAAAAAACATGGCCATTAATAATCCTGTCGTTTTTAAGGAGAGTCAGGTAATGTTTGTGGCTGAAATGCATAAGTTTCTCTCTGATTTCATCCACTTGTACATCAGGAATTACACAACAGGCGTGAGCGTTGTAGTCACATTCAGGTCCAGCACAAAAATAGAATGGACACTTCTGTCTAATCGTTTCGTTTTGGCACACGTGACAGTACAATGGTAGAAAAGGATCATCATCACGATCAAGATTATTGACGGTGAGGAAGAGATGATGGTCATGTTCGGGGAGATTAATAGATGGTGATAGCGATGCAAAGCCACACTGGAGATGAAATCTGATCTTACATACAACACAAGCAGCACACGATGGATTCCTGATCAGAGAACCCCAGGCTTCGCATTGGAAATTTTTGGAAATACTATTATCTAATACAGTAAGCAAATGGCTCCTATGACCTTGGTATTCTATGTTTGCTTTAAGAGAGGCACATTCAATATGCATGCGAAAACTACGATTGTTTTCACATATGTAAAAGAAGCCTTCATGCACAAGGAAATCACAGACCTTACATGATGCTTCATGACAATGTTCACTGTCATGTTTCTGGAGTCTCAAAAGATGACGGAGTGAATCAAAAGGATGATCGAAAATTTCTTGCGGCAGCTCACCACATGATTTATGGACATGAAACTTACATTGGGTTTGGGTACAGCCATAGCTTGGACCATTACCGATGTTTTGGCAGCACAAAGTGCAGTTCCCATAGCCTTCCTCACGAAGGGTCAACGGATGCTCGTGACAAACATGGTTGATGTGGCGTTCTGCTGCAACTTCTTGATTTTCATTCTCCATGATATGATCTCTCTGGTGTGTGTCTCTGAAATCAAAGATTCGAATATATAATTAAAAGTCAATATCTATGAAAAATGATTTTTCTTAGTTGATCGAGGCATTGCTCCGTGGAAACCAATCCAACAGCCATGGTTGAATTTAATTATTATCAGTTATTGTATATGGAAGAGTAATTAACCATGCAATGAATTTTTTTATAGTTAGCTGATATTTTTTTAATAAAAATATTGCAAATAAAACCAATAAATTAATCACTTCTTTATTTTTTTTAAAAGAAGAAATTAAATTACAAGCTTCTCATCTGCCAGATCCACTAAAAGAGTAATCACTCGCTCATTTTCTGCAATTAGTTCAATAATGTGATTTACTGATGATGATTTGAACTTTAATGTATTACGAAATTACATTTCACATTGGGAAAGCCCAAAGTCAAAGTCTCTGAGAAATAACAATGAATTGCTTGGAGCCATGTGTACAGAGTATATTTGGAAATTCGCACCGAAAAAATAAATATTTTGTATTTAATAAAAAAATGATAGAAAGACAAAAGACTCAGAAATTGCTGACAAATAAAATGTACAAAAATAGTGTATAATTCATTATTTTTACCAGCATTGTTTTTTCAAAAAAATTAAATACAGTTACCTAACACATTTTAACACTATGAAACCCAAGTTGAAGTCTTTGAAAATTATATTTGGCGATACCACCTATCTTATAATAAACATTGGACCTGGACTTTGCAATTTGCATTTCGGAAAGTCACTGCACAATATTAATTTTTCTTTGGTTAAATGACTAACGATATATTAATCTTCTTTTTAAACGACGACGGATAAAAATTATGTACATATGCATACAGTGAGACAAACGAAATACAAGGACACGAGCTCCATGTTTATGTCAAGTCTTTACAAAATAATATCTGCTAAAAACATTGAATGACATTCGGAATGCGAATGTCAAGCATGCGGCTGTGAGATTCAGGGTACTTTCTTTGCCCGTTGTGTGGAGTGTCGCCTCGATTTTCGTCTCCAATGCGATGGCCCTCTCCATCTGCCAGCTGCTATTATTGTTCACGAAAATGACGACGGATGTGATCCTCATCCTTAACGTTGAAACATCACCTGTCAAAGATGATACAAAACTGCCACTTCATTGTGGCGTCTGCAAGAAAGAAAGAGATCCGGCGCATCCATATTACTATTGCATACATCTGGAGTCTTCAAATATGAGGTGCCTTTACTGATATGTGGCACGATATAAGTGGGCAAATTTATGATACTTGCATAGAGAAAATAAAATAGTCACTTAAAAATAATATTATCCTACTCCATTCTTGGTTCCATATTTAAATTGAAAGGATACTAAATTTTCCTCTCTAGAGACTAAAGAATACAATTAAAGAGCCATAGTCTTTCGCACGACCCTTGGGTGACTGACACTTTGATTCTTGTTGAAAATTGTTTTTACAATTTGAGTTCCTATTTTTAAGATATGTATTTTGTATGTTCAGCGTATGTGTAAATATATACTGTGAAAATGAAATTCATTACTTCGTTTGTATCATTTAAGTTTCTAAATTCATGTATGATAAAATGAAATTAACTTGGTTTATTTAATAAATTCTTCTTGCGTTTTCCGCGAAGGAGTGAGCCCATCAAGCCCGATATGATCCGAACGATCTGAGCCCGGGAAGGTGTCGAAATACTCACCAAGCACGGTTGGATAGTTACGAGAACAGGGGATGCTCGTTACAGAGTTGATCCCGCTAAACGTGACGAGAAGAGTGAACTATACAGGCTCCATGAGGACACGCCGCAGCTACTCAAGCGATTGATGAACAAATGGCAAAACTAGAGGCACTGAAGAAGCAAACACGGCAGGTAATATCTACTTATCATCCGGAGAAATCCAGAACAGAGGCAGCGCTCGTGAGTGATGCTCTGGAGTTGATTCTGAATAATGCGGGGGCCGGATTGTTTTGAGAACTTGAATTTACTAGGCATGTAACAATTTTTAACTTGTAACGAATTTTCCTCTCCGTAGGAGTTAGAAGAAATGTAATGACAGAACTTAGAATCTTAATTATCCAATCAATCTTTGAAGGCAATTAGTTTATTTGCTCAGTTACCTAACTTTGAAAAAAAGAAAGCAAATTTGACATTACAATTAACAATAAATAAATACAAGTTGAATAAACTCCTAGCCAGAAATCAATATCAGCCCATTGAGCTAATAAATGGATATGGATTTGGGGGAACACTCACTTCAACAACTCCTTCAAGCATCTGTAGAACTTTCTTCATTGTTGGTCTAAGAGATGGATCCTCTTGAATGCACCAAATGGAAACCATCACAAGCTTCTCTAAACATTCTACATCATTCATGGCTTCCACGTCTTCCCCAACCAAAGCATCCAATTTCCCATTTCTATAGCAATCAAAAGCCCAATCTGTTAAGATTGCATACTCTTCACCCATTTCAATATCAAAACTTTTCCTGCAGGAAATGATTTCTAGCAACAAAACACCAAAGCTGTACACATCAACCTTTGCTGTGATTTTGGAGTTCCTAAACCATTCAGGAGCTACATACCCTTTTGTTCCTCTTACAGCCGTCTTAATAGTTTTGCTCTGATTCAATGTCAAAAGCTTTGCCAAACCAAAGTCCGATATCCGAGCATTGTAGTGATCATCAAGCAATATATTCTGAGGCTTTATATCACAATGGATGATCTGAGAGCTGCAGTCTTCATGTAGGTACAAAAGCCCTCTTGCAATCTGAAATGCAATATTAGTTCTCAGGTTCCAGTCAGGCTTCAAGTTTCTGAAAAGGAAACTTGCTAATGTTCCGTTATTCAAGAACTCATAGACTAACAACCTGTTCTGCCCTTCATCACAGAACCCTAGCAACCGAACAAGATTCTTGTGATGAGTCTGGCCGATCACGACGACTTCATTCCTGAATTCTTTTTCACCATCTTGAATCACTCTATCCAATTTCTTGACTGCAACTGCAGCAGTACTCGTTCTTGTTGTTTGAATTACACCTTTGTAAACAATACCAAAAGATCCTCTGCCGACTTCTTCCTTGAAGTTTTCTGTAGCTTCCTCAAGCTCTTTGTAGCTAAGACAACGCAAATTTGTTTCAATGGTGCCATCGCCTTGGCTGTTTCTTATCCTTTTCTTCTTGTAGATGAAGAAAAAACCAAGACCAAACGCACAAATCAATGCAAAATTCACAAACACAGAGCTTCCTAAGAGTATTGATCCTGTGGCGTTCATCGTCTTCCTTTTCTTCTTGTCTTCAGGATCCGGAGGACGAAGGACTGATGGAGGATCATCACCTTTATTCTTAAATTTTATAAAAGCTTTGCTAGTAATACGGCTATCTGTCATGCCATTGGAGAGAGGCAGCTTCTTGAACCAGCAGCTACCGTCTTCAAAAATGACGGCAGCACAGAAACAGTCACTCAAGCAAGAGTTTTTGCACTGCACTTCATTATAGGGCCTGAAACGCTCGTAGTCTGACTGAGGAAAATTTATATTTTTAAGCTCATGAAAATCAAACAATTCATTGTTGTAACCCTGGCCTCCACCCCCGCAGCTCAATTCAAAATCTGGTTTGCAGCTTCCGTAATTATCATTCTCATCAAGTAAAGAATACCCTGTCGGGCATGCACACTTTGGCCTTCGGTCATTATCTAGGGAGCAAATACTGTTAAATCCACAAGCACCACTTCCCAAGCCTCCTCTAATATTAACACAAATATTTTCAGGCTGAGACCAGGCAACAGACCAGTTTCCATTACCATCCTTTGGATAAAAATATTGCGCGAAAACGCCATCAAAATTGAGAGTTGCTCTATAGTAAAAGTCTGCTGCTGGGACTACTCTTTCTGTTGTGAGATCAAACCTCCCCCCATTTCTTCTCAATATGTACATGTAACCAGACTCATTGAACATCACTTGGTAACCAGAATTTGATGAGTTTGCAGGATCATAAGTACCACTAATGTAGTAAGCATCATAGGTAAAACCAGTAGGCAAATTTGCAATATTGAGGACAAGGTTACCGTCTTTAAGCAAGCGAAATTGGAACCGTCCTCGCGAGAAATTGTTCTCCGATTTTCGAGAAAAAAGCCCTTGTTCAGTCTCCATCTTTTGGCCTGGTAGCAACGTGTCTGTAGGATTGCTGAAGCTGTCCCATAACCTGCTAGAGCTGCTGCTTGCAAGCACAAAGTTGCCTGTATCATTTATACGGCCAAAAGCAACTGTACCAATATCAATTTTAGAGCTCCAAACTTGTTTGCCTTGAGGATCATTAAGCACTAGCCCTTGATCCGCAGTAAGCTTTACTTGTGATCCTCTTGGGACAGCAGGATTTTGATCTTTATTATCTGTGTACCAGACAACAGTTTTTTCAGGTATTCTGTTGTAAAATATTGAAAGCAAGAAGAGATCATCGCTGTTGTTTTCTTCATCCAGCTGGTGAAATCCAAATGCAAAATCACCAGAAGGAGAAAGCCATGGAGAGCTGTCAGTGCCTGCTGTGAGAGTCGCACCCACAGATACAGTTCCATTGTTTTGAGCGGTGGCTAAATGTAAATAATATGGAAGCTGAAATAGTAAGAATATGAAGCACAATCTAGCAGAGGCCATTGCAATAGCTATTTGGATAAACACCTTAAGAAATTATATATCGTGATCAGGGGCAAAAATGGTTAGAATAAGTCATGAAATGAGAACCAAGAGGAAAGAAACATTGACAAGTCAAAAAATAGAAAAGTAATATTTGATATACTATTGAAAAATAGAAAAGTCAACCTTTGACAGTCAACGTCGTTATTAATTGGTAATTTGCTTCGGGGAACTGATAAATTACATTTGATGTAACTTACAGTTTCTTAAAAGATGAGTGAACAGTCATCACGTAAAATTACTGTTCACTCACTTCTGAGGCGACTGTAAGTTACATTAAATGTAACTTAATAAAATCCTTTGCTTCATTTAGTTTCTATCTTTGAATAGTCTTGCCACGACAAGGCGAGAACGGGGCAACATTCAAGTCAAGGATCTCATGGATTGACTTTGATCAGTCAAAGTAAATGAAGCAGAAGTTATAAGCTAAAAGCATTTTTCCTCCCCTTATTGCAGAGGATTCAACCTAAAACATGTGCTGGGACGTGAAGTCGAGCGGGATGTTTCCTGGAACTTGCCAGCTTGGAAAAAAACTGATTTGTCAAAAAATCCAAAAATCGTGTAAGGAAATTAGTTCACGCCGGGGTTAATTAATGGACATTGAGACGGATGAGATACAGTATAGCCTTTTATAAATTAATAATCTCTCTCTACTGTATAATAATATTTTATTGTTCTAATTTGGGACAATAGGCTAAGTTAAGAAGATAATATCGTTCCATAAATCCCTTATATAACTTTGTGGTCCTCCATCCACATCATAAATTATAAATATTATTAGTTATTATATTTTATTAAATAAAATATGACTATATAAATTTTTTTTTTGATATTGTAATTCTAGTTGGATCTCATCTCTAATTTTTTTATTACATTTAAATTTATTTTTTAATAATCAAATGTTACTCGTGTGTTCTCAAATTCTAATAAAATTTATGAAGTATTGTTGATGTGTTCATGGTTGTGTGCTTACTTTTCCTTACTTGGGAGTAACAGAATCTAAAGCTACTGCATTATCATTAGCATTAATTCATATTCAATTGATTCGATTGGTAAAGTATAATGAATTTTTAGTGTATTAAATAAATGTTGATTGAATTGTAATAATAAATCGATAAATTAATAAATTATTAATTTATCGATTTATTAATACATCTTTTAATTAATATAATAAATTTTATATGGTCCTTATGTTTATTAATTTGTAGAGGTTATAACCCACCAAAATGCCCTCTAAGTCTATTATTTTTATAAAGAAATTATTACACAATTATATATGATTTAAATTACTTTAGTATAAAGAAAAAAAAAGTTGTCAAGTAAAATAATGTTATTCTACCATTTTTTTAATCTATTTCTAAATTAAAAAGGGTACTAATTTTTCCTCTTTCGAGACTAAAGAATACTAAGAGTACGGTCATTCTTTCTTCTTGGTCCCTCAGACTGATGACTAGACATCACATCTTGTACTTGCTTCTCGCGTTTCTCCAATGCTACTGTTAGTTTCTCAATCTCTTGAGTAAGATGAGCTTTCTGCTTATGGAGCTCGCTGATAGGCGATTTTTACCTAAATTAAACTATTATTGATGGTATATTGATCATAGAATTAAAGAGTTGATGGCTTCACCACCGCATATAAAGAAGAATATGGCCAACTATTTGGGGGGTGGGGGCAATATAAGGTAAAAACAGAGAAAGAGAGGGGGGGAGGGGGGGGGGGGTTTGTGAACCTTTTCTATGATAACTAGATGGCACTACAATTTACATTTTTATGTATTATTTCTATATTAATTAAATACCCCTTATGCCAAAGATCTGACTTTAACATCAAAGGGTTCTCGTTAGAACCCCACTAATGAGTCTTGACCGTTTTCTATAAATGGCAGGTTGCAAAATTCGTTCATCTCACTATACAAGCGCAGTTCGTGATATTTTTCCCACCAAAACAAATTCAGATATTGAGCTCATTTTCCGGCATCAACAGAGCTTGCATAGGTCAATGTTCGGCATCATCAATACTGCAACAAGGATCCACTATTCTCTTCAAATTGGAGCCAACTTCCTAGAGATTTTGTAATCACAAACGTTGACAATCTCATCATTAGAGTCCCAGAATTCCATTGATGATGACGATGACATTGTTTATGGTGTCAACATTACCATAAATTGTAACAAGCCCTCATACGAATAAGAAGACATTTCTGAAAAATCAATTTTCTTTCAGTATTAGTCTCATATAGTTTCTCTTCAATGTATATTATTTTCTCAGGGATCTCCTTGAGAATGTCCTCTATTTTTTCTGACTCCTCTGTTGTAAAATCGTCGAATATATCCTATAAGATTGAGCCTTCTTTTGTTAATTCCAAGTCACCAGGAAGTAAGACTCGGTCAAAACAAAACTCACTTAATTTCTTCAAAATATTAGAGATCATATTCTTAGTGGCCTGAAAATTAGTGGGCTTCTTTAGAATTCTAGGGAGGAAGATATAACCTCTATAAATAGAAAATTCAAAGGAAAGGGGGGAGTTCAACTCTCCTTCAGAAATTTTATTTTATTTTATTTTATTTTATTTTTTTTTGTCACAATTTAGCTTGGAGATTATTTTTCATTCAACCCATAAACTGACTTGAACTTCGCAGAATTTTACTATCCTTTGTGATTTCAGGTATTCGTGGCATCCTTGGTTATTAGGATGCCATTCCCTCACCTAACAAATTTAATACCAATGCAAGGGTCTAGTATCAAGCCACTAACCAACTTGACTGGATTTCGGCGTGAACAGTTGCATTTCAAACAACGCTGAAAAGAGGCATCACAAGAAGCAAAATTGCAGGCTGCACATTTTGGGATGAAATATAATTTCTGCAAAAGAGTAAGAATATGGTCATGACCTTCATATTGTGTCGAAGGCTGTAATGCAGCGCATGTGATATCAAGATAGAAGTTTCATTTCTCACAACCTATAAATGAAGCAATAGCAATGTTTATGACAAGCTTTGCAATCGTGGTAATCTAAAACATATTCGAAAGAATAAAGTTTTTGGAGAATGAGAGGATGGTGGTTGTGGAAGGGATGTTGAATTTCTCCAGGCAACTCCATACAGGATTTGTGAAGGTAAATTTTGCAGTGATCGCAACCATATGCTAGATCCTGCTGCCGAATAACATAACTTTCTCGCAACCATAGAAAAAATAAATCATCAACACATTCATTAGTCCCCTCGTATTTTAGGAGAGTCAGGAAATGATCATGGCTGAAATGTGTCCTTTTCTCTCTTAACTCCTCTGCTAGTGGTACCTCGGGGATTACGCAACACACATGGGCATTGTAATCACACTCACCACAACAATAAAAGGGGTGCCCTGGTCTTAATATTCTCTCTTTTGCAAGTGTCACAATACGATAGATCAACAGAATTATCATCTCCGTAGTCCTCTCAATATTATTGCCTGTGAGGAAGAGAGAATGATGATAGTGATGTTTATTGCCCATAGATGGTGAGAGTGAGACTGAGCTGCCACACTTTATATGAAATCTGGTGTCACTTTCAACACAACAAACACAACGCCATCTCTCTCTTATCTCCTGTACTCTGTGTGTCCTGGACAGGAATTATATGTATTCGAATATTTCATTGGAAAATCATATCCAACTTATCCATTCATAATATTTTAAAGCCATTTCAAACTTATATTGTGTTTTTTTATCCTGGGGTATCTAGTTACCACTTAAACTGCGAAATTTGTCAAATTATGACAGCGGAGCAACCAAACCATGCAGACAGTGATAGTTAACAATTGCTCCATTTTATGCGCCTTTGACTCGTGTAATGATGAACATTGTAACTTATTTATAACTTGGAAGCAAAGAAAGGAAATAAGATTGATTGAAATTACAAATAAAATGACCTTACAACCAGCATTCTGAATAAGAAAAATAATAAAAAATGCAAACACACAAGGCCTAGAAATTAAGATCAACGCTTTGAGCAACTAAACGGAGATGGATTTGGAGGAACATCCACTTCAACAACTCCTTCAAGCATCTGTGAAACATTCCTCATTGTTGGTCTAAGAGATGGATCCTCTTGAATGCACCAAATGGAAACCATCACAAGCTTCTCTACACATTTTATATCATTCATGGCTTCCATGTCTTCCCCAACCAAATCATCCAATTTCCCATTTCTATAGCAATCAAAAGCCCAATCTGTTAAAATTGCATGCTCTTCACCCATCTCAATATCAAAACTTTTCCTGCAGGAAATGATTTCCAGCAACAAAACACCAAAGCTGTACACATCAACCTTTGCTGTGATTGTTGAGTTCCGAAACCATTCAGGAGCTACGTACCCTTTTGTTCCTCTTATAGCCGTCTTAATGGCTTTGCTCTGATTCAGTGTCAAGAGCTTTGCCAATCCAAAATCCGATATCCGAGCATTGTAGTAATCATCAAGCAATATGTTCTGAGGCTTTATATCACAATGGATGATCTGAGAGCTGCAATCTTCATGTAGGTACAAAAGCCCTCTTGCAATCTGAAACGCAATTTTAGTTCTCAGGTTCCAACTCGGCTTCAAGTTTCCGAAAAGGAAACTTGCTAATGTCCCATTATTCAAGAACTCATACACTAACAACCTGTTCTGCCCTTCATCACAGAATCCTAGCAACCGAACAAGATTCTTGTGATGAGTCTGGCCAATCACGACGACTTCATTCTTGAATTCCTTTTCACCATCTTGAAACACTCTATCCAATTTCTTGACTGCAATTACAGTAGTACGTGTGCTTGTTTGAATTACTCCTTTGTAAACAACACCAAAAGATCCTCTGCCCACCTCTTCCTTAAAGTCATTTGTAGCTAATTCAAGCTCTTTGTGGCTAAAAAAACGCAAATTTGTTTCGATGGTGCTTTCGCCTGGGCAGTTTTTAATCAATTTCTTCTTGTGGATGAAGAAAAAACCAAGAACAATTGCACCAACCAAGGCAAAATTTACAAACACGGAACTTCCTAAAAGAACTGATCCTGTAACATTCATCATCTTCCTTTTCTTCTCGTCTTCAGGATCCGGAGGACGAGGAACTGATGGAGGATGAGGATCATCACCTTTTTTATATTTGATAAAAGCTTTGCCATTGACACTGCTATCTGCTCTACCATTGGAGAGAGGCAGCTTCTTCAACCAGCAGCTTTCACCTCGAAAAATAGCCACAGCACAGAAACAATCACTGAAGCAAGTGTTTTTGCACTGTACTTCATCATAGGGCGTGAAAAGCTCGTAGTCTGACGTAGGCCAATCTGTATCTTTAAGCTCAAAAAAATCAAACAATTCTTTTTTATAACCCTGCCCTCCTCCATTACAACTTAATTCAAAATCTGGTTTGCAGCTTCCGTACTTTTCGTTCTCATCAAGTAAAGAATACCCTTTTGGGCATTCACACCTGGGCCTTCGATCACCATCTAAGGTGCAAATACTGTTAAATCCACAGGCACCACTTCCCAATTCTCCTCCAATATTAACACAAATATTTTCAGGCTGAGACCAGACAACAGACCAGTTTCCATTACCATTCTTTGGATAAAAATATTGCGCGAAAACGCCATCAAAATTGAGAGTTGCTCTATGGTAAAAGTCTGCAGCTGGCACTACTCTTTCTGTTGTGAGATCAAACCTCTGGCTGTTTCTTCTCAATATGTACATGTAACCAGACTCATTGAACATCACTTGGTAACCAGAATTTGATGAGTTTGCAGGATCATAAGTACCACTAATGTAGTAAGCATCATAGGCAAAACCAGTAGGCAAATTTGCAATATTGAGGACAAGATTACCATCTTTAAGCAAGCGAAATTGGAACCGTCCTCGCGAGAAATTGTTCTCCGATTTTCGAGAAAAAAGCCCTTGTTCAGTCTCCATCTTTTGGCCTGGCAGCAACGTGTCTGTAGGATTGCTGAAGCTGTCCCATAACCTGCTAGTGCTGCTGCTTGCAAGCACAAAATTGCCCGTATCATTCATATGGCCAAAAGCAACTGTACCAGTATCAATTTTAGAGCTCCATACTTGTTTGCCTTGAGGATCAGTAAGCACTAGCCCTTGATCCGCAGTAAGCTTTACTTGTGATCCTCTTGGGACAGCAGGATTTTGATCTTTATTATCTGTGTACCAGACAACAGTTTTTTCAGGTATTCTGTTGTAAAATATTGAAAGCAAGAAGAGATCATTGCTGTTGTTTTCTTCTTCAAGCTGGTGAAATCCAAATGCAAAATCACCAGAAGGAGAAAGCCATGGAGAGCTATTAGGGCCTGCTGTGAGAGTTGCACCCACTGGCACAGTTCCATTGTTCTGGGCAATGGCGCGTAAATGTAAATAATATGGAAGCTGAAATAGTAAGAATATGAAGTACAATTTAGCAGAAGCCATTGCTATAGCTATTTGGAGAAACACTTTAAGAAATTATATATCATAATCATAAGCACAAATTGATCAAAATAAATCATGAAATGGGAACAGAAAAGTACATATATTATCCACACGTCAAAGTTGTTGGCATTAATTGTTAATTGCCAGCCTCTTATTATCTTTGAAAATTCTTGCCCGGACAAGGCGGCAATGGGGCAAGCAACTTTAAAGTCAAGGACCACACCCAATATGAGAACCCATTGATTGATCAAAGTCAATTAAGCAGAAGTTATAAGCTGAGAGCACTTTTCCCCGCCTTAATTGCATTTCCAGTTGGGCAATGTCTTTATTTTTAATATTATATTAAAGAGTACAATAAAAACCAGCCTATATTAAAGAATACATTAAAAAATATCTGTTGCGAGCTGAATCCAGCCTCAAAGTATCAAAGTTAAAGTTTAACTGAAATCTAAAATGAAAGAAACTAATAAATAAATCAACTCTCACACCCTCCACATCAAGAATGAGAAGGCAGGAAATTTTAGAATAGAGGATACGTTTGGCCCTCAAATAAAAAGAGCTGTTGACTACAACTCAGTCAATGTTACAATCAAACATCACATTTTATCAATTTTTTTTTTCTGTCCCCCGATGTTAAGTTTCTCCACCATGTAATTTGTCTTATAGCTTGATTTTCTTTTCCAGAACTCGTCTTACAAGTTAGAAAACACAAAGTTTCTAACGTAGGGCCCACACAGGAGAGTAAGGACCACATAGATCTAACAAAAGTTATAGTGAAAATGAATTAGCCAGCTTGTAAGTTTACACTATAAAATGAAATTCGTTCATTTATGTATTATAAAATGAAATTAATTTGCTTTATTTATTAAACTTAGTCATGTTTGATATGACTTATTTAATAGTTATAAGTACTTATTTAATCTGGTGAGTCTTTTTTAAATTTTTGTTGTTGTTTGGTTTTCTTTTTTAGTAAAGCTTTAAATATTAAATATGCTATTTTACCCCTACTAATTGCTTATTTCATAATCATATTTCTTTCTTTTTATAACATAATTTTAAATAACTTGTTTATTAAAATAATTCTATAATTTTTAATAAAACCTCTCATTGATAATTAAACAATTAATTTATAAAAAAAAAACTCTATTGGTAAAAATTATATTAATAAAAGCTCTACAATAAATACTATTTGAAAAGCTACACTGAACCAAATAGCACAAAAGTCCCGGTTGACCAAAACTGAAAAACAAGCTATCGAACTGAATCGATTTCGTTCAGTTTGATTTGGATTTACTTTGAATACTTATAGTTTGTGGTTTTTCAACTTAATTAATTATGTCTTTCATTAATGAAAAGTTTTTTCTTCAAGCATGACCTAATTTCAGTTTAATTGACGCATCTTGCATTGCTTTGAAAAAACATAAGATATGAAATTGGAGTTTCATTCAAGAATAAAAGTATAAACATCTTTTGGAATTCGCCCACACAAAAAAAAAAAGAAAAAAGAAAGGGAATTGGGCAAAATGATGTTGTGGTCAGCACGCTGAATATTGCCAATCTTAGGGTTAAGAAATAACAAGGTTCAATTGATCATCAGACTGCGCTATATATATGCAAAATCAAACTAGAAGAAAGATCAATAAATAACACAAATAGCCACATATATGTATAGCTCCATCAAAGATTTAGTCCATAGCACATATAGCCATAATTTTTTAATCGAAGCATATTTTACCCTTAATAACAATGGCACCATATATCAAACAAATCCTAATTAAGCAGACACAAGCTAGCATAACATCCACATGCAGTATGTGTTGATAACAGAATTAAGCATAAATCCCTATATTCATATGGGCATCATATTCTCAATCTTGAGCTCTTTCATGGCTTCTAAGTATTGGTGGACTTCTTCTCAAGATTGGCCTTGAGTTTCCTCTTCTTCTCCTCATCCACCATATCAGTGATGAGTATGTCACCATCCTCGTTAGCTTCGGAGCTCACATTGTTGTCACCATTACGAACACAGTCCAAGGTCTTTGTTTTAATTACTCTCCCCTTGAGTCGAGGGCGCAGATCATATCCCACCTTAGTCATTGCTGAACATAAATGTGTACTTCCAATAGTTAAGAATGCTAGTTTTATTGCTAAAAGAAGGCTGTAACGATACCTCTGTGCCAACTACGCTTTCAAGAAATTCAATTGACTCATCAAATGTGGTTATTAAAAATAGTGAACGACAAGGATAAGCTCATATCTATGAAATCAGGACAATCATGATGCAGGTTAATCTAAAATGTAAATACGTAATTGCTCACTTCATATATGTAATTAGGTTAATTAACAATAACACATAATGAAAATCAAGTAACTATGCCTTAATGGACCTGTTAACATAACTATGATAACAGATGCATCAGGAAATTTACTATTAATCATACATAATAGGGAAAACAAAATCAGACTTGAGAGTGAGCAACCACTTCCATATATACTGCCATACCTGTGATCAATCAATCTGTTCCATACATATAACCCAAGTTCAATTAAGGACATAAGGCCTCTCATATATATAGTAGCAACGAGAAGACTGAGATCATAGTCAAGGAAAAGTTCAAGAGAAGAAAGGGAGGAAATAATAGGAAGGTAACAAGACAAATGACCCCTAAAGAATGTATTTCCATTAATTTTCCATGCCAACGTTTGTTACTGTTTTACTTTATTTTTACATGACAAAGTGATCTTTTAGCAATTAAAGTTTCAAATGAATCCATGTCATAAATCTAATAAATGTGTTTGTTATCAAATGCAGTGTTACTACAAGGAATTCCTACTTTTTAATTAACATAGCAGAAAGTAGTAATTAGTTAGCATTTTCTGTTCATGCATGTTTCTATTGAAGTATATAAATAGGATAAGATTGAATGAACATTGAATCAAATTTTTTTTTTTGGTTAATTAAACACGCACAAAATACAATTACAATCCAAATTAGTTAATATGATCAAACACACGAATCAATAGATATTAATCATTTTGGCTTTCACTATGTCGTAATAAAGTTATTGGATTCGGAATAAGATGAGTTTGCCTTTGTCAGAAGAAGACAACTTGGCCCAATCAACGAAATTTTTATTTATTTAAAACACTAAAAAGTTTTTCGTTAGTTTATTACATCATTTGTTATGGCGCGAAAACAAAATTCAAATTTTCGCGGCTTAATGAAAATTTTCTATAAGAAAATAAATTAAAAGCAAGAACAATATATATATATATATATTTATACACACACACATACATACATACATATACATACCTTTCTCATTAGAAGATGAAGCTGTTGCAGCTTGCTCCAGATTCATTGTTGCATTAGCGAATGTTTCTCCCCTATATAATTAAAAAGTACATGTTAGCTATTGGTTTAAGCTATGATAGTTATTTTATCTTCTTGTATTTTAAAATTCTAAACCGATGGCTGGTTCGCTTCCTACAAAAAATTCCTCAAACGCTATTTTTTAGAATTTTCTGAACAATAAGGAAATAGTACTAATTTTACAGATTGATGCAACTAGAGATCGTAATCTTATTCACTTGAAAAAATGTAAAATAAAAATAAAATAGAACTTGAGTATCAAAAAATTACGTTTGATTATTAGCCAAGGAATTGGATTTCTCTTTATCTGGATCTTCTGGCCCACCACCATCTTTGTTGGCCTGTGCAACAGAGTTAAAAATATGAAAGAAATTAGTACATGCAAAATTTTCAATTGCATACTTATCATCAATTGTTGCGTGCCAAAGATCTTCAAAGATCTTTATGGTTCGATACCCAGATATGTATGAACCAAACCCATATGATAGATAATCTTTGATGATCTGATGAGAATTTCATCAACAACGAACTTAATTCAGAAAATAAAAATAAAATCTTTAGACTGCAAATTAACATAAGAAGAGTGAAGAGAGATGCAAGGCCAAATTAAAAGGGCAAAATCTCTAGAAACAACCGTTGTTTGGCTTGAATTTGCTTCAATCAATTGCATATTCTCTTGATTGCTGTTCGAATTCCCCTCATCAGAGCCATGAGGCTGCTGCATGTTTGGTTGCGGCATAGAAATTTGCATGTCACTGTACTTTTTCACCGACAATTCTTTGAGTTTTTCTTTATCCAGCACATTACAGTATAGTACCTCAATCTCCCCTAATTCATGTGATGATGAATCAGATGGAGTACCAGAGTGCTCCTTTGCAAATCTGTTGGCATTTCTCATCCTCATTTTGCAATTACACTAAAATTATTATGTTGTTATCAATTTGGTTCTGAATATTATGAGCAAAAGTGAGAGAAAAGTTGATAAGTTTTGAAGTAATGATAAGGGGTATAACAGTTTCTTCTCTCTTTCGTTTGTCTTTATTATTTTGTGGCAACAGCTCATTTGGTAATGATTTTTAACAAGTGTTACTCTATTAGAGCCAGCATGTATGAATAAAGCTCACAAATAATTAACCTTCCAAAACAACAAATGAACAAGCATTTTATTTTATTTTCACAGTGCAAGGAAAAGAAAATTAACAAAATAAGAACTAATTGCGTTTTCTCATAAGTCCTTATTTTATATATGTTTATTTAAATTCCCGTAAATTCTTCAAAATGTGATGATTCCCATGTATATCTAATCAAGTTTTTGATGCGTCAATCAAGCAGTGGTAAAATTAGGAGCTCACATTAACCGGGACTCAACTAAAGTAATATTTCCAAAAAACAATTTTTTTCTTAAATGTCATCAGCCGAATTCGATCATGAAATCTTTTTGCATACCAATTTAAAGTTTATTAGTTGTTTGTGTCCCATACCGCACGGTATGATTTGAACATCAAACATTTCATATACTATCCGAAAAGATTTTTGATGACTTGTGCATCTAAAAACTTGTCAAGCATGCACGATTTGTGATTTTTCAACTCAATTATATCATCCCCGTGAGTTACACACTTGGCGTGTGATTTATTGGCATCATAAACAATACAGGTGACTTTGAGTGAAGCGCTTTCACTCAAGCGTGTCCTAGTTTTGATTTTAACGTGGATTTTCTAAATGTGGCAAGAAAAGCCAAACAAACTAATGAACTATAAATCTTGAATGGGAAAAACACACTGCAATTTGTATGTTGGGAAAGTTCATTGTTGTAGGTGATTCGGTTTGTGCAGGACCATTAAAGTACTCGTACTAAGTTATTTTGAGTTATTACTAATTTGTAACGTTTTATTTGACCAAAGCAGAATTTTAGGATTTGCCATGTTTCATGAAACTGCAATCTAAGTAGCAAATACTCTAATAAAATATGAACTTAGTTGCGATGATGGAAGACAAGTGGCAATTTTAAATGGATAGAAGAATTTCCACAACATTTGAATTGTTATCTTTGGTACCCCGATTCTAATCCTAATCCATAGAATATTTGAATCCTAACCCTCTTATACACCCTTAAAATTTTAACTGAAAAATATAGTCACAACATTCATATTCTCAGACATGCTGAGCTGAGGAGAATCTAACACATTAAAACATTCATTCCAAGTACAAAAGATAATGTGAGGACTTGAGGACGACTCATCATTCATCAATAGTATACAGTGACTGGCTTAGCTTAAGTTTTCCTTGGCCTCCTCCTCTCACGCTTCTGCTTCACTTCGTTCCCGTATATACCAATCAGACTTCTGTTACCAATTATGACATAATTGCACAAGCACACACCACCAAGGAGAAAGAGAGTACCCAATTGTCGATTGATTATGCTCCCTCTTTGGCCCACCTCTCTTTGGCTTTTGCTTCTCATCTCTGACAAGTTGCCTCGCCTTGGTTTTTCCAGTTTGCCACAACTTACACCATGTTATTGAATGTTGTGTTATGAAGAGAAGGTACAAAAATAGAATATTTTAAGCACTTGTAAGCAAGACATTTAGAGAGAGAGAGAGAGAGATTACTGGATGTTTGTATCTTTGGTTTGTCTCCTTGGTCTTCCCCTCTTTCGAGCTAAATTTCCTTTGCACCTTCATGATCAAAACAATGTCATTTATTATTAATTTACAGAGAAAACACATTAAATAAATACGCGTACAACAATAGAAAGTGAAAATATACACACATTAAGGATAAATGTGCATATAAACACGGTCTTGCAACAATTTGGAGCTCGGATGCTCAGCTACTAACATAGGGGTAGAGATGCTTTGCAGAATGCTGCATTGAAAACCAGAACTCTTGCTAGGAGATTTAGAGATGTTTAGGTGTTTTGAGGAATGAAATCAAATCCATATATACTGGGAGTTTAATGCACTGGCCGATTTTAATATGCTAGATATAGTAAAAAAAAACTTAATTTATTTACCAAAAAAATATTAGGAACACTTCTGTTTGATGCTTCAGTTATCATCAATGAAGAATATTAAAATGATACAGAAAAAGAAAAACAGCGGCATTCAATTTTTTAATCTAAAAAAAAAAAGAGTTAATGAAACTAGTGGCAGAGAGCAAGCTTTTTGTTTGGCTTGAAGCATATGTGCATGAGAAACTTACTCAATTAATTTGCCTTCAGCTGATTGATTGCGTCCCTTCCATTTCCTTCCACTTCTTGGATTCCGTTTTGCCATTTCGTTTTGCCATTTCAACTGTCCTCTCTAAGACCATTTCTCCTATAATTTCATCCATTTTCGGACTATCGTTGCGGGGAGGACTGGTGAATTCATTATTAAATGTGCAAATGATAATCTTGGTATTCGTATTACCTTCATCTGGTGCATCAGCTAGCTCATACATAGTTGTTGTCTCCATCTTAACTTTCATCATTTCACACACTCTTTCATTCCTTGCCATCTCTTTGTCCCACTGAAAACATACTTTTCTTTTCTTAAATGGTAGTTCTTCATCTGCTTCAAGACACCTCTCAAGGGATTAAATTTTTTTTGAAAAAAAAAGAAAAGAAAACACACATGCACACACTCAACGCAAAGGTACCTTAATCAAAGTTCTTCATTCTCCAGCAATCATGTTCCAAGACCCTAGTTCTCGCAAATAAACTGTGCAAATAAATCTTAATCTAACAGAACTTCCAGCGACCCCAAATAAGTTGTGCCTGCTGCTGCCTTGTAGAGATAGCAGAAGCAGACTTAACTCGCCTTATGATGGACATAAGCCTCGTATTTGACAGACTCATTAGTTTTCCATTTTGGGTGATTATACAGCTGTTTAATCTCCGACCAAGTGGAATTAGGATATAATCTAAAGGGATTTATCCATAGTATATTCAAATGCTGGCAATAAATTGTAATAACATAACTTGGTAAAATTCTCTGGGGTAGTAAAACAGGAAGTAGTATTCTTTTCATCTGTATCACACCAAGCGATTAGTCAACCTATCGTGGCAGTGGCATATGTTGAAAAAGGAGAATGACTGAATTATTTAGTAGAGATGAAATAAAGTTAGTTAATAGTCATACCACTCTGTAAATGGAATAAAAAAGATGCATTCCTGGTAGAGAGGCAATAGAAGGCTGTACAATAACAGATGCAGCAACAGCTTGGCTAATTCCATCCCTGTTACAGCACAAAAGAAAAAGGCATTCCAAATTTACCCATTACCAAGAGCAAAAGTAAGTATACTGAGAATCAGAATAAAGAGAACTAAGACATATTAATTAACTCATCCATATGTATGAAGAGAAGAGAATAAGTGAAAGTAAAACATATGCATTCTCAGGACCACACTGAAAAATTAATTTTCATTTGACAAAAATAGGAATAGAGATGCAATAAGACAAGAAACAAGTTTACTCATGAAATTGGTATCCGCATTTGATTCATCACCTGCATCTGCTCTCCACCCATTTGCCCTCTTCAAGGCCTAACATTGAAATAAAGGAGGCATTGTCATAATAAAGGCCATTATCAAGCTTCATAACCTCCAAAAAACAAAGGCAGGAGAAATGACAACATTGTGCAGCGATTTCATAGTTAAATGTCAATCAAATCCAGAGAAGTAAAAAAGAGAGGAAAATTTAAGACTGATTGCCGGATTACATTCCTCCAGCATGGAACATTTCTTCCCTTTTTCAACTTCGCAATTTGGTTCTTTCATTTCCCCAGTGATCACCAGCTGCAGATTACCATTTAGTTTGTCCTCTCCGATGTCTTCACATAGTTGTCTTCTCAAAGGACAGAATGACCATCCAATGAGCCGATTCACTTCTTCAGCTAAGAAGTGTCTATCAAAGTGGCTGCCTTCTACTAAAGCAAACAGAGATTGACTGTTCCGAATTCTCATCTTCAATGAGAGAATAATTGTAAGAAAAGGTGAAAATTTACAGATTAGATGGTCCAGGTATCTCCAAAGAGGATGCTAAAGCAGCAAAAGCTACCTGGAAGAGCAATTTTTCAAAAATTAATAGGCCAAATCAGGTGGCCAAGCGCTGCAATTTACTGAAGCTTCTCATGCAATTAGTTATGTGGAGCACTTTGACAATGTGTTCAGTACACGTGTAGTAACAAAAATTTCGGTTTGGTCAATACCCCAAAGCAGATAATGCAAAAATTAGAGGGTAGATGGCAGTATGCACGATATTATTTGTATTCTTGCGTGTCAAAACTTCAGTAAAGTTGTTCTCATCTTCAATCTAACTAGACAACCATCTATTTTGAGCTTCCACTCATGTCACTGGCACCTTGCTCCTTTACAGCAATCCTTTCAACTGTTAAATTTGCATATTCAACTTAAGACTTTCACTACACTAGGAAACAAGTAATAAAGTGCAGAAGATTCATTTGAGTAATTACATGGAAAGATAACAAAATTAAACTTGGGATATTGACATCAATAAGGTTATAAATATAGATGTAAGCACTCTGCACACAGATAAATATACTAGGAAGGTAAAAAGAGAAGAATGTTAGTGAAATTACAACTGTAATGACCTGCATCAATTCCCAAAAAATGAGATCCTTGACATATAAAGGTAATATACTTGGATACTGCAATAACACCAAGTTATTTACATTTAGAGTCTTCTTTGGAAAATAGAAAATAAGGAATCAATTCAATAATTACTGATAATGGCATCCTCTGCCTGCTGGTAACTATAACAAGTAAAACATAGCTTAAACAGGAAAATATGAGAATTGGAGCAATCGCAATAAGTTACTTCTAGCAACAGGATCGGTTTACCAGAATAACAATAAACTAAAACTGCATATTTGGGCATCTACGTTAAATTTAATTTATCAGTACTGGTTTACGTATAGATAATGATATCAATACACAGTGCAACTCTTTTCCATTAGAAGGGTAAATAATTACTACAGTATACCAGCTACAATATATGAATATCAAATTCAGGTGGATAAATTTTGCAGGATCAGATCTTTTTTATTTTTGTTCTATTCATTTTTGGAGATTCATTTGTAGCAAATATTAACAAAGAACATTCTCTCTCATTTACGATCACTACCAGAGCCAAAATCAGATGGTAATACTCACTGATATAGAATTATCTGATTATACTAAAACATTTTATTTTTACAAGGTGCAGGGTTGGAAATCTTAAATAACCTGCCAAAGTATCAGTTTAACATGAGAAAAGAGCCCCTTGGGCTAGAAATCAAGTCTGTACAATTTCATAGGGGTGTTAGACCTTATGTTCTCAAGAACAAATCAAGAACTAAGTCTCACCAATTATTGCCAAGAACAAAATCAGAATTACAGAGAAACTGAGAAAGAACAAAGGCATCAGAGAGCAATTACATGGTTCAGCCTCAAAGGCCTACATCTATGGGAGAGACAACGCTGGGAGAGCCTTTTATTCCACCCAATAACACAAGATATAAAGAATAAGTCACAGAGAGCAATCCAGAGCCCACATATCTGTCTGAAACACAAAGTTACAATCTTAAAGTGCCCACAACTCAGCTTTTTAAGTAACTAATGATGTGCTGGCATGCCAGATAAGCTCAATTGCCATGCTATCAGCCACTAAATTAACCAGCTTGAATTTTGGAACCATCTTCAAGATGAGGTCTAAAACAGACTAATATTAATCGATCAGTTGTTGATCAGATATTTGGCTCAATGGGTAAAATTATATTGGATCTTTGCTTTAGTAAAAGTCATACAATTTACTATCATTCAAATGTTATTAACAGTTTTCCTAAAAGAATTTTAACAATGGTTCTGAATCCCCAGTTATCAACATATTGAGAAGCGCAAAAAGTTAAGTTCAAAATGTTCAGTTCACTAAAATCCAAATGGAGGAAGGTCCAGCATGAATTTAACTTCATATGATAAGTTATGATAAAGCTGGATTCTTAATTGGAATCCAAACTTCAAAATTTAGTAATCTGAGAAACTTGTTTTCAATTATAGATTATTCATCTGAAAAGGGCATGACATCTTGATATGCATACATGAAATTAGGAGAGAGTTTTTTATGAGGACTGAAACCTCCATAGGTTTTAAACTGAATACATATTAAATTAGGTTGAATTTTTTGGTTATGTCACAAAGATACTACTATTTCAGATCACTTCAGGAAGAACTTAAGTTATACAAGAATGTGCATACCAGTTGAGTCTAATAGTCTTATGTGAGTCATAGGCATTCGCAGGTAGGAATATAAATAATCAATCACGTCACGTCTATCCTAGAACTTTTTCAGCTAAGACTCTTTCAGAGACTGGATTCGGCTCTTATTATGATGGTCTACAGGAAGAAACGAAGAGGACAGGTAGCAGTACCTAAATGTAACCAAGAAGTGATTGGATCTGTAAACTGTGTAGATACAATTGGAGAGAACATTACAACAGTGACGTTCTAGGGATTCATGAGGAACCTAAAGAAATCACCACTCAAGTAAAGGCAATATAAAACTTCAAAATCATAATAAGAAAGAGAGCATACCGTTTCGCTTTATAGTTTCTGTTCTCTATCTAAAATAGGTGAAAAATCTGATGGTACTAATGTTCTTTAGAAAATGTAGCATGTGAAGCTGGCTTTTCAACTGCCTCAAAAATCTTGTTTCCTTAAAAACAAACATAGAAAGAGATGAACCACTCCTCCACCAAATGCCTATCACGTGAAGTATGTAGAATAAACAGAAGAACATATAATAGAAAGACGGGACAGGATGCATTTCTGCAGGTAAATTTAACAGAATAATAAAGATTAAAATATAGAGGTAGGATTAGAAAGACAATATAATATAACATATATAGCTAATCACTGTATCAATGATCATCAACCTGTACGAAGTCTTTTGACATTAATCACTGACATGAACTGGCAATCTTCTGAAATAATCTAATGATGCTTTTTATATATTTGCACAATTTTATAAATAAAAATACACTTTGTTCTCATCTCGTCCTAAATCTACTTCATAAACAAAAATTTGCAAAATACACGATGAATAAATTAAACGGTACATGGCTAGAAAAAAAAAGGGGGGGACCTAAAAAAATGTATAGAGATCTAATTCTCCTACCTATCCAACGGTAAAAGTAAGAAAACAGCAAAAATGTGGAAAGAGAATGAGATCCGTTTCTCTTTCTTGCTAAGATCTCTACACAAAGCTACCACAGCTACTAGTTCTGGTTAGGATTTGAACCACTCGCTGGTGCCTTCCTAAGGCTTGTCTTCACCGCTTTATGGGGATCCTTAACAGCTTCATCCAATTTGCTTAGATTTGCAGAAAGCGAAGCTGCAGAAACTAGCAATCTCCTTGGTTGATTTCTGTCTCTTGGATGAATTATTCCCTGATGGTGTATAGAAAGTAATGAAGCCATGAGGAAATGAACCAGAATCAGGGCACAGGAAGCAACCAGAGCTGTGAGAATGGTTTTCATGCTATTGTTTGCTTGGAAAGGAAAGAAGATAAAGATTGTCTGGGACCTAATACATTTGGAAATATCCTTCTAAGAAAGGGTAAATGCACGTTTCATTCATTTAGTTTGCGCTGAAGTCTAACAAAGAGCAATATATAGATACTTCATAATAACTGAATCATCTATTGGAGGACTGATTGGATAGTTAGGTACTGGTATCTGTAATAAGTTAAAATATTTTGGTATCATTTACAGTTAACTAAGGAAATTCATGGACGTGAGTTTTTTGCAGCCCAACCTGTGAAATAATTGCAGCCAGGGTCAAAATCTCTGCTTATAGTGCGAACTGTAGGAAATAAGCTTATTAATGCTGGTCAATGAGGCTTACAATAACCATAAAAGCTCATGAAAAGATTCCCACTTACAAAACTTTTTGCAACTTGCTAGAGGAATAATTTCACTGGCCTCAGTCCCAGTAATATTTCTCTTAGAAAGATATATTCTCAATGATTTCCTTCTTTGTTGTCTAATGGGTGGAACTAAGAAGCAGCTGATCATGTGATCCTCAATTGAGTATTACATTTCTCTGACTTCACTGCAATCCTCAAATATTAAACATGTATCATGTGACTAATCACATGAGACCAAATTAATCACCACATTTTCTGTCCTTCCTGTTTTATTATATTACCCACAAGTTTTGTCCCTCTATTAAGTATAACAAAACACAGCTAAAGTTAGCTGGTTTAGCCTGATTTACATTGCATCACCACCTTGGAAATGCCACTTTCTCTTCTACATTCCACCATCTAGGAGATTCTCTAAATTAAACTTGGCTCTATCCAAATCTTCTAAAATTTAGACCTTGTCACTACATTACTTTCTAGTTTTTGTGTGCTGCTAATGCTACACAGTTATTATGGCAGCAAATTAAACATTTTCACCAACTGAGTTTAGCTGGCCAGAGGATTTGTCTTCCATGAACAAAATTCTTTGGATTCATATTTGAACTTTTAATTATAAATTTCCCTCACGGTCACCAGTTTTCCTAAGATTCAAGGATGAGTTGAATATGGAACATGAATATCGACAAGATCGAACCAAATTTTAAAGAAGTATCCACCTGTCTAAATCCCATCAGCAATTTCTAAAGCGCAATTGAGAATATGTATCCAAATTTAGCAGGTTTCTCCATCTCACTATAAGATGTTGCATCATTGATGAGTCAGCTATTAATCTCTTTTGGGATATGAAGATCTTGGTATACATAAACTGAAATCTTATCACCTTAGCTGGCACAAAAATGGTCAAAGACGTCTGCCTGGGAAATTGACATGATAGATCTGGTCAAGGGACACCTGAAAGTTGGGTTTTAATAGAGATATTGACGAAGTTTTCTTATGACTATCCAGAGGTTCAAGTTTATTTAAGATTCTCACTGCTCCTGAAAACATGTGGGCAGTCATCAGGACAAGAATAGAAAGTGCAAAGCACTGACTTGCTGCCACTTCGAATAAAAATCAGAGTCTGTGCCTACTTGCATTAGCTGTGCAAGTAAAACTGATACATTGCACGGATTCTGAATCAGATTGAACAAAATGGTACCGACCACTAACAGTACAGAGAACCCCAACATTAATGCCTCGTAATTGATAAAGGTCTATCCTTTCCACTAATGTTTCTAACATCCCTACAGCCCTGTAGACTTACTGGCCAGTCATGTATACAACTTCTATTCGTCTAGTGGCTGAAAAATCTCAACTCCATGATGTCTTACCACAATCGCTGAATAAAAAATTGACCTTTTGGTAGTTATTTAATCAATGCTGTTAAAGTTTTCCTCAGGTATAGCAAAATTCCAAAATCCATTTTCAAATCCAATAAAATTCCCATAATAAAAGCTGTCAAAACATCATACTTCCATCGCTTTCTCCATGTATATGCATCTCTAAGGATCACTAAACAAGATTTAAATCAATAACAAAAGTAAACTAAACAGTTCATATAAATCAAAATGTATAAATAAATTACAAAGTAAAAGTTTATATGATTTATCTGTGCGGTATACTATACCACATCTCAATTGACTTCCTAATTATCTGACAATATTGAGACATTATCCTTCCAGAAAAGATTATCATAAGCAAACTGTCTAGCAAAACAAGAAACTAACTGTTCATGAATTACATCTTCAGCAGGAAGCGGAATACCTGTCTCCCTTCTCAAAGACGTGATCTCTTTATCTGCAATCCCACAAGGCACAATATGCTTAAAATAGTTCAAATCAGGATCTATGTTGAATGCCAACCCATGGGAAGTAATTCCATATTGTATCCTAACTCCAATTGCACCTATCTTTCTATCTCCAACCCAAACTCCTGTCTCACCCTTTTGTCCAGGACAAGCTTTAACTCCATATAATGATGCTATTTCAATCATAGTTGACTCAAGTTTCTCCACATAATTTCGAGCACCAAGTCCAATATCACGAAGGGAAATAATGGGATACAAAATTGCTTGGTGTGGACCATGAAATGTAATGTCTCCTCCTCTCTGAGTGTAATGAAGTTCAGCTCCTAACTTTTTCAGTTCAGCCTCAGGAATTAATAAATTATGATCCGTACGCCGTTTTCCAAGAGTATACGTGGGTGGATGCTGAAGGGACAAGAGGGTATCAGAAATCTTATGAATTTTTCTATCAGAGACCATTTTTTCCTGCAACTTTAGTGCATCCGAGTAGTTGACAGTGCCCAGTCTCCAGACCTGTAAACTCCGTGGAACTTTCATTCCCTGTAGATCAAGAAATGATTAATTTCCTAGCCATGTTCCATTATCACATGGGAACATTTCAAATTATTTACTCATGATCACATGCTGTCCACTCTCCACTATAGACTAAAATTACAATTTGCATACTCGAATTCTATAGATACAAATCCAAAAGAGAGCACATTGCTACCCCACACATGTGAATTTCAGCTAAGATTTACAATTCTAAATTGTAAGTCACAAGTTCCACGATGTTATAAAACAAAACAAAAATACAATTTACATAAATATCTCACTTTGGCTCCAAAAGAAACCCCTCAAAACAAACACTTGAGGACAGATTTTTTATCTATTTCCAGACTCTTTTTTTTTTTTCAAATTTTAAACAGTTCCTGAAATGTAGAATTTGCAGAACACAAAAATTATCCTCCAAAGATAAGTCTCTACTTATGAAAACTTCAGAGATGTTTTCCGCCTTTTCAAGATAGAGGATTTTAAAAGCATGCAAAAATCTTCTTATCCAAAATGCTAGTAAAAGATAATTTTTTCAGTGCTTTTGTTTTGAGAATCTTCAAAATACAAGATTTTAATTCATCCCTTTTGTTTATATATAATTTATGCAAAAATAATTTCATAAAATGTTTCCAAAGGACCCTAAACTATTAACTTTTTGTTTGCTAGCAGCTGCGACAATCATTGATCATTGACGATGATGCAAGATCTACAATATCTCACGACATGGGTATCACTAAAACATAAATTACAAAAAAATAAAAACCATCACAGTCAGCCTTATTAGCAAATTGAAACATTATATAACAACACAAGTATACCTAACTCACAGTAGCAATTCATCGAACAGGTAATAGACAGAACTCAATTTAGCATATTTCACCAAAATTGAAGTAAATAATGCAAATGGGTCATTGCCAAAAATCACAATTTACAGAAGATATAAAAAAAGGGGGAAATATAATAAAATAGAAAGAGTAGGAGCTTACCTGATAATTCAAATACAGGCTGCCGAGAGAGGGTAAAGATTAAAACTAGCATCAATGAATGGGCTTGCCGGGAAATGAACTAAAAACATTATAGAGTAATTACGCATTAGTCCTTGTAGTTTATGAAAAATGAAATAATCCTCTAGTTCGAAAAAAATCATCATTTAAGTCCATTGAATTTTTTTTTTTGGGGTGACAACTGAAATCTGTCCATTGAAAATTGAAATATGATAACTTGAGTTATTCCTTAATGGGCGCTTTGTTAGATTTTATTAATAGACTCTCCCTCGTGTTGTCTCGGTTTGAAAAATAATAATAATAATAATTTAATACAGGTTAATTTTGTCTTCTAATTTTTTTTAAAATTGTGAATCTCAACCGAACAAAAGAGCTCTATTAAATGAAATGTAAACAAATTACATCAAATCAGGAAAATATAATGAGTCTTATTCTTGAATCTTACCCCTCATAGTCCACATAAAAGAAGATAAATAAAAAACTAACAAATATAAGCTTATAAACAAAAAAAAATGCCAAGAGGTCAAGCAAACCAATAATTGGGAAACCATTAGTGTCTCTGAAAAGAAGATCAACAATCTTCGAACCCAAATTAGCCCAACAAATGAAGGTGGAGTATACATTGAACTCCAAAATTAACCAACAAATGAGCCACAACACTGAGTTCTCGATAGGTATGAGAAATTCTGAAGTTGATGGAAGCAACTATTAATATAATTTTGTAGAATGTACGAGATATTTGAAACATTAACATATAACTTGCATATGGACTTGACAGATGAAACTTATGTTAATGGAAGAGATCTCATCACAAATGTTAAAACTAAAAATGTCTTTAAATCTTTATTTTGCCAATTGCTTGATCAATTTTTTAATTTGAGAGTTAAAAAACTTCGGTTAGAAAAATATCATCGAACATATCAAGCGATTTCTATAATACAATATCAGGGTATTTCTTAATCAATTTTTAGATTTAAGGTTGCTTTAAAATAAGTTTATTTTAACTGTTTTACGCTTATAATATATAATAACCACATTTTGCCAAGCAATATGCATTATTATGACTAATATTTTAGGCATTTAATTTTATGTTTTATAATCTAATATATTTTAGATCAAATTTAATAATTTTCCATACCCCACATATCATAAATGCATTTTGTTAATTTAGTTAATATTGACAATCATGACAATAAATTTTATACAAAAAGAATTATTGAAGTTAAAGTAAATTTTTAGGTATTTTAATACTTTTTACCTTAAGATGGTAAAATAATTAGATTAAATTTATGTTAATTAAAAAAATCTTATTAGTCAAATATAATAAAAAATTATAATTACAAAAAGAAAATAAAAAAATGAAGATAGATTTAGTTGATTAACTCTCTAAGCCGTTGCCCATTAAGTAACACGATCCAAGGGCTGTGGATAGTTGGCTCCAAGGTGGAGAAATCCCAACTTAGTAGTTTTCACGACTCTTTAATTATTTGACAAGCAACAACTTAGTTATATAAAAAAATCTAGTTGAAAATCAGTTTCGTTAACTTAAATTAGCTTGTCACATTCTTGATAAATTATTTCAAATTTTAAGTTGAGTTCTTCTATTCATTTTCCCACAAATTTTTAAATTTGTATCCCTGCTCTTTTTATTCAATTTCAACATTGTTTTAAGTGCACTTTTTAAATTTCTACTTCTTATTAGAATTTTTCTACTTTTCTCTTACCATTTTTGTGTTCTATATTTCTACTCGTTTTATTGAATTTTAATATTTTTGTGAAAATTTTAAATTTATTTTTCAGATCCTTACTTCTGATAAAAAGTTAACAAATTCTTATTAATTTGTTCTGAATTTTAGGTTGAGTTCTTCCAATTTTTTTTCCACCATTTTTTTAGTTCTTTATTTCTACTTTTTTTTTAACTAAATATTATTGTTACAGGTAAATTTTCCAAGTCCCAATTTATTACTAAAAAAAATTATAATATTTAAGGATAATTATGTAGGACCCACTCTTATTTTTACAAATATCAACTTAAATCAAAATTTTGAAAAATCATTATTGTTATCCTCAAACACTTTTATCTCTTCAACATTATGAGTCGGTATTCAAAGTCCATTTTTTTTCCTACTATCTTAATTTTTCATTAAATTTCTTGAACTTAATTGTATGTATACTTAGTGCTTTTGATCTTTGCACGTACTAATACTCATTTTGTTATTTCAATTAATTGTACTTATTTATCTTCAAAATAACTTAGTTCGCGAATAAAGTTTGTTATTCGATTCCTGTAAAATTTTTACCATCCTATTTTCTTTTCAAAATAATTCTTTGACTTCGACTAAAATTCATCTTTAATAGCTACACATGTAACTGTTATACTCCTCAAATATATATATATATATTAAATAGTTATGATAGCATAAATAATTTGTTTATTACACAATTAAAATTTTTTATAGGGAAGATTTAAGATTGGCAAAGTAGCATTTACATGAATCCAATTTTACTAGGCCGCCGTTAATTTATCGTAAATGAATGCATTCAACACTATAAATGCAATTCAAATCAACAACATTTTCCGCACAAGTACATTATATAATCATAGAAATCAAGAAAAATATTATGCATTGGAACATTAATATCTCTTAGTTACATATATTCCAAAAAAAAAATAATCCTTTGACATAAATAAGCACAGGGGGTGTGGGTGTGTGTAGTTGGCCGAATCAAGAAAGAGTTTTCAATAGATTTTAATATTTTTGTATTAGGTGACTTTTAACAATTTGTCAAGAATTATTCTGAGTTAATAATGTTTTTATTAAAAAAATCAACATTTTATTATTAAAATCAGTACTTTATGCAGATTTATCAAAAAATCACCACTGAGTTACGGTATTTATCATTTGATACATTATAATTAGTTGAAGACATTATGTTTTATTTAACAATGAGTAGCATTTTCTTATGTGTGTAATTCCCAAATTTCCAAAAATATATATATTTTTTGTTTCATGACATAAAGCAAAAATTATGTCAATAGATAAAGTCAATTTAAAAAATGAAAAAGAAAATATGTTTGGACTCTCTGTGATTTTAAGTTTATAAGTATTCTCCATTTGCACTAAATAGTAAATTTATCCACTACACCAAATTATTTAATCCCAACTTCTTTGAGAACCAATAAGAAAAACTAACCATTTTCGGTTCTTGAAAAAGCTTGCAATTGAAACTAAATTAATTATGCAATCATGAACTGGATAATAAAATAAAAAATAAAAAGAAGCAATCAAAAGATCCCAACAAACAATTTTCAAGGATTAAAATTATCCCCTAATCTGATTATGTATTGAACAAATTACTCAATTGTTGATTAGTAATTAACAACTAAGAAAAATAAAGAAGATAAATTTTACCTATACACTACTACTAAAAAATAAATAGTAGAAGATCTTTAAAAGCTCACTAGAACTCAGATCAGGAGATGATCTTATTCTAAATTTTCAAACCACATCCATTTTAGTGAGATGTGGATAAGATTGTAATTTTTACCCCTAACTTTATTATTTTTATTATCCCTAAATAGCAGCGTTTGAAATAAATTTAAAAAATAAAACTTACTAAATGAGTTTTCTTTTAAACGGTTTTTTCACCCGATGAAACCTAATTCTTTAAAATTATTTCAATATTATTAACTTGATAATACAACATTTATAAATTTATGAACATCAAAATTTTGTTTCATGCAAAAAAATATATGAAATATTTTTCATGCCACATAAGATTATAGGGTCTTGCTACGTTACATCATCTATAGCTTACATCAACCCAAAATTAGTTTTTTTTTTTTTAATGACTCAATTGTTGCTTGTCGAACAACTAAAAGATTATAAAAAAAAACTATTTTTAGGTTAACTATAAGTTAATGTAACTCAATAGCTTATAATAAGCTCAAGGCATATAAATAAAAAAAAATTCATAAGATTATACTTCTTTTTAGTAGCACAAAATTATAAAACTTCGAAAGCCTTTAATTTAGGAAAATAGACTCTCCTTCATATAAAACTGAGAGATTAGATAAAATATCTGATAGGTAACATAATATTTAAAATAGAGGCAGTCATCATTGATAATATATATCATAATTGAGTTCAACTTAAGCCCTGCTGCTCACATTCATGGGGAAAGAATTAAGTTGTTGTTGGGCTATAATTGAAAAAAGAAAAATTAGCCATAATAATGATGAGTGTTCTTATAACATTAATCACAATTTCATATCTATAATATCTATTATGTAATAAACATTTAAGACTACATGAAATAATTTTAAACATTACTTAAATTTGTATGAGATAATTTGCATAAGAAGTTGTAAGCATATTATTCAAAATATCACGTTAATTTTTGAAATTATGGTAACTTATATTTATAGCGTATTACTCAAAATATCAAACTAATACTTGACACGATGATGCCTTAAATTTGTAGCAAAATTAATCTTTTTCTATTATTATTAATACAATTTGATTTACAGATTTTCCTTAGAGAAGTATGAAAAATTATTCTCATTAATATTAACGTTTCCTTGTCTTTGGAAAAAAAAAAAAAAAAAACTAACGCACAAGTAGCCAGTTGATAATTGCCGTCGATATTTGCCATCTAATCGATAGTTCACCGGTGGCTAGATTTAATTGCAAAATGTCCCAACCGTTGGATGGGCTCATAAGAAATCCAACGGTCATGAATTATAAATAAAAAATTCAGATACCGCGCATGTCAGAAGGACCCGCAAAACCAAATAAAATGACGAGGCCTGACACGGTTGCGGTCGCGGGGGCACCACGATTCCATTTCCATTGGTAAAAGCCATTGCACAGTTTTTAAAGGCACGAGCCACGCGGTGGTAATTAATTATGCCAGCAAATTAGTAAACGCACTCACACCGCAAAACAAATGTCAAATTTCGGACAGGGCCGGCTGTTTGCCCTGGTGTTCAGAGATAAAGAACGCGTGCCTCAATTTGAGTCACGGTACCATGGTCATGTATGCTTCCAGGTCCGTTGGCAGAAGTCTCTCGATACCATGGTCATGAAAATATTTTAATTTACCCCTCGCAAATGTGTATTCTAGTTTTGTCCTTGCATGACATAGTCACATCTCATCCGCGGCGCCCAAAGTTTTGTTTCTTCTTTTAGTCTCCATTTTTTTTTTCTTTTGAATTACATAAAACTAATACTGAGATCATAACTTATATTATATGAAATTATTATTAATATACTTACAATTAAATAATTACTGAGATTAGAGTTTAAATTTTTAATTTTTTTTAATATTTAAGGAATATTTATTCAATTTTTATTTCAAAAAGAAAAAAACTATCTTCACTCAAGAAATCTTTTAAATGATATTGATTTCTAAGAATTGCACTGTTAGCACCATTCCAGAATCGTCTTAAAATTCCTTTTGAATATTTAACAACTTTAGCTCTATTGAAATTACATTCAAGAACACACACATGTTATAAGTATTATTCAACCCCCACGTGTAAAATATGTCTTTTTGTTAAGAGCTCTTTACATCAAATATGTTTGTTGATATGAAAAACCTGACCCATCTATAAGATCGAGGTTGATTAATTACTTGGGAAATGGGTTGTGAGGGAGTTTGATATCCTCAAAACAATAACCCATCAAGAATCGCCAAGGGTGTTATCGGCGTATACACTTCGTTGCTTAAATCAAAATTTGAAATAGTACGATAAAAAATAATTAAAGAAAGAAGAGAAGGCTTGGAAGATATTTTATCTTCTCCTCCAATATAAATTTTATCCTCCCCTATCTTAGAATGGTGACCTCTTTATATAAGAGAAATAATCAAAAAAATAATCAAGTTAAAAAAACTTATTTAGGAAAACTTATCTCATATATTGTAGGATTTGAGTTTAGCGAACATTAAGACTTGTGTTGTTTTATTGTATTTAGATTAAAGGCCCATGTGGGATTGTTTTTGGGAGGCTCGAAAATAATTTTTCTAGAAATCACTTTTGGTAAAATCACCTGATCTTACAGTAGATTTTGAAAAACATAAAAGTAGTAGTTTTTCAAAATCTAAGAATCACTTTTATATTTAATACAATTTCATATGCATCCTCATTTATATTATAAAAATCTAAAATTATCCTTATTAATTAGGAAATAAAATTATTAACTTTAAAGAAATTATTTTTCCTACCAATTATATCTTTACCAAACATATATAATTGTTTCTAAAACTCACAGCACTTTGAAAAATAAATTTTACTAAATATTTAACTGATTCTCTTCACAACTGATTATTTCTATAGTATAGCCACCAACAATTATTTTAAATGATACAGCACTACCAAACTAGCCCTAGGAAATGTTATTGGAGATGAAATACCATGTGAAGGAAATGCTAACTCCCTCAAGAAATGATCCGGTGGAGGAAGTTGTTTTGATTAACTTACTATGCCTCCTTGGTGTTTCATATCACGTTGAGACTGAGATTGAAGAAAGATTGAATCACATTTTTGAAAAGCAACCTAATCTTGCTGCTGAGAAAGACTGTGATTTGTACACTGCTGCTCTTCTGTTTCGAGTTTTCAGACAGCATGGTTTCAAAATATCCAGTGGTAGGTACACATCAGTATTACATCGGATAATGTACATGACATCATGACCAGAAGTGTGAAAGCTTTAATAATTTAACATCAATCAACATCTTGCGTATGAGGGATACTAAAAGATTTATATTGATTACGGACAATGCATCAGGGGGCATTCAACAAATTTAAGGACCATGATGGCAAATTCAAGGAAAGTTTAACCAGCGATGTGAGGGGAATGTTAAGTTTGTATGAAGCGACGCATTTGAGATTGCATGGAGAAGATGTTTGATGAGCGCATGAGCAATGCAATAGTCACAGGCACTTGTTTTTTGGATCCTGCTGCAGCATACATAGGATTGGGAGACATTGCAGGAATTGATGCTTATGAGTGGCTCCGAGATCAACCAAAAATAATGATAGCTTCCTTTACACTCAGCCGTCTCATAGCTGATTCGGTATCTAATAAGGTATGACTATTTAGTGCGAGCTAATTTAGAGAAGAAAAAATAAAGATATAGCCACAAATATGTTGCATAAATTGGCAGTTTAGATATGTAACTAATCATGTCATCTAACGTATGCAAAATTTGATATGTTAATTAGGCTGAGCAGGAGAGAGGACACGTTGCCTCTGTCGTGGAATCTTATATGAAGGAATATGGCACCTCGAGTGAGGAAACAGCTGAAGAGTTTAAGAAAATGATTGCAAATGGGTGTAAGGATATAAATGAAGAATGCATGAGGCCAACAATTGTTCCTATGCGATTCCTTCACGTTATTGTTAACATTGCACGCTTAGTTGAAGTATTTTACAAGAAAATGGATGGTGTCACAAATCCAGAGTACTTGAAAGATCATGTTACCAAATTGTTCATTGATCCATTTCATATCTAAGAATTCATCCAAAGTATGCTGAGGGAATCTTATATTGTAACTAAAGGTTTCAGAATTGTTAATCAAGAGATAACAATGAACTAACCAACGAATTTCTTCCTAACAATAAATGGGGATAAGTTGATTACAAAAAATTATTTTTCTAATAGTAATTAATGATAAGTTGAGGTATACAATAACTTAAAAAATATTTTGAAAATAGTCAATTTATTTGATGATAAATCAAAACTAACTCCTTTTTTTAATAGATTATCTTCTATCAAGATCTAGATAGATATGTCATTAATAATTTACGATAAATACATCGACTATCTGATAACGGACAATTTTTTTTTGTTAATTAACCACCTTCTACACAATTTAAACTAACCACTTTTCTGTTAACTCCACCATTTGTCAACACAATCTTATTATGTTTTGATTTTTCCCCATTCAGATCCAGATTTTTAATTTTTTTCCAATGTTATGACAGGGTTTTCTTCTAGATCCAAAATTATTGAACTTCATATTTAGAGGATCTTAAGCCATAGAAGATGGATACTTGTATAAGTCTTGTTGGCGGTGAAACTCGGGCTAAGCAGGGATAGCGTGACGCCTATATTAAAGCTATAATGGCTAAGGTGCTCTTCCAAAGCATGAAGGGTAAATTCAAAAGCCAAGATAAAATGGGAACATACATCTTCAGAAGTGACCACCGACCACCCTAAAAACCTATGACAATCAGAAATCGTCTCTCATAAAGCTCAAAAGATGTCACGTGTCGCTTGGGGACCATAGTGACAAGGACAGGGCCTCTACGAATATTAATACATGTCATCATGGTAAGGATCCCACCTAGATCAGCCCCCAAAACTCCAAAATGCCTCATTAACCGTCACATGCACTAAGAGTGAGAGAATGGGCCACGTCACACTGCCAATTGTGGCATCAAAAGCACTACAAGCCCAATTGGCTCATTCAAAATGTGCCAATTAGAAGCCAACACTTGTTGTCACAAAGGCTAGAAACACATGATAAACTGATTGAGGAGATGAAAGATCGTGTGAAGGAAAATGTCAGTTGCTTCAAGAAATGATCCTGTCGAGGAAGTTATTTTGATCAACTTAAATGAAGAATGCACGAGGCCAACATCTGTTCCAAGGCGACTCCTTAATGTTTTTGTTAACCTTGCACGATTAGTTGAACTCTTTTACAAGAAAGAAGATGGCTTCACGAATCCAGAGAACTTGAAAGATATTGTCATCAAACTGTTCATTGATCCAATTCCTCTTTAAGAATTGATCAATACATAAATCTGCATATCCTTATATGTGCATTTGGTTGTTGCCTTATTGCTGCTGCTCTCTGTTTTGCAGTTCGTCTTCTTTAGCTATCCATTCTTGCTCCTCTGATTTCATTTCAATAAAAATGAGAAAAACACCATAGTGACGTATTGCCTAGTCGTAGGGGTCACGTCATACATTATCCCATCTACATGAGTGAAATGTCACCAATTAAAACTTGTCATGTGCATTGTTAACTTTATTGAGAATTGTAAGGACTTGCAAGCAAGTACAAGTCATTTTTTCTCTCCAAAATTTTGCCGTGCAAACCAAATGAGAATATGAGACACCTGGACACATCCTTCTTGCTACCCCAGATGGAGTGTGTTCAAAATTAGTCGCCCTAAAATCAATGGATTAATCACTAGACCTTTCAGGAATGAACCTCTCAGGATCATCCCAATATTCAGGATCTCTTCTACTTGCGCATACATTAACAAACACTTTGGTTTTTATGGGTATTTTGTAACCATTAAGCTCAAATTGCTTCCGGCACTCTCTTGGGAACAGCAATGGAACAGGAGGGTGCAATCTCATTGTTTCTTTTAACTTAATTCTTGAATATCAATCTCATTTATCTTGTTCTTCCTTTAAGTTTGTCTTAGCTTCAACTTGTGCCTGTCTCTCGTCATCTCTGACATGGCCCATGTTGCTATTGACGCTGAAGTATCAGTTCCTCCTATAAACATGCCCAGCGCATGAATAGTGTTGATGTAAATATTTAATTTTTAAATAATATTACCCGCGAGTATTATCAAAGAATTAATAAAAATGATAAAATGATTTGGATACTGAATATGTTGCTAGTACAGTATCTCAGTATCTCGTACTTTATTTAGAAACTATCAAATGATCAGATTTTGTTGGTTTTCATTGATTATTGAATTATCTGAGAGTGTCTAAATTATGAGGTACTACGGTCAGACCGTACTACTTAATTACCCAAATAATAGCTTTAATGTTTTTGGTAGAGAGGGCAATCTCATCTCAAGGTCATGACTATTCTCAAGCCTTAAAGAATATCAACAAGATCTTCCTTCTCCGTCCTCTTCCCGTATGTCGAGCTTATTATATATATATATATAAGCTCTTGAATGTGATCTTGAATAATATTGTCAAGGATCTTCCTAGCCTTTCCCGTTGAATATATGCAGAAATTTCAAACTCGGGAACATTTCGCTCAAGCTAAAACTCCTGCAAGGGATAGCGTTCCTCTTGACAATGTGATCAGTGCAGGCTGGTCCTTGTATTTGTTGCCAAATGCTGCCCTACAAAACATGTTGCTTGTGCACAAGTAAATCTTTTCAGTTAGAATAATTGAATTATTACTATCTCCACAGGAACACGATAGGTGAATTGATGGAACAAGATTTATGGCTAGTTGCTACAACTTTTGAGCTATCAAGCTGTACAAGTTTCGTATCAGAGGAAGCTGTGGAGGTCCTCGAGGCAGATTTTCAATATTTGTGGTTTTTCATTTGGCTATGCATAATAAGACATTGAAGAGTAGGAAAATGGTAAAAGATAACAATATTTGGAGCTGCATACTTTTGTTTTGAAACGTGAATAAAATAATGGAGATTATTACGCGCGTGTGTGTGTTGCAAATCGCTCCTATAAGCATGCATTAACGCAATGCAAGTGTACATCTTCAGTGTTGAAGAGCACTCTCGTGTATATTTACCACACCCTACTAGTTGGAAGATATCTTAAAAAAAAAAAAAGAAATAAAAAGAGAAAGATAACCTTTAACTTATAGAAATTTAGAATGTTTGGTGATTTTTAAATAATAATTTTAACAAGAATAATAAAATTGTTACTTAGCTTTCAAATTACATCAACATATGTTTACTTTAGTACGATAATTTAGAAGCTATATCTGACCACTCACAATACAATAGCAACCCTAGGAGTTGTTTTCTTATAGATTGCGATAAGAGAGTTCCTCTTTCATGCTAATTTTCAATCACAAGAATACAAGAGATTTGTTATTGGGAGTTCAGGGCACATTAATCATTTGAGCTTAAGCTAATATCAAACTGGCACTCTGACATTCCCTGTTGTGTGGCATACAAATTTATTATTGATCAAGAGGATATTGCTGTAATTGATATTTAATTTTTCTTGATAAATGCACCTGTAATGGAATTTACATACTGCATAAGTTGCAAAACAAAGGTCATAGAGATTTAATCTTTTCTAAACTCCTGCCTCTCTATAAGATAAAATATTTTTAACCTGCAATTTTGTACGAATCCTTGTGAAGCCAATTGCTAAAAGTCATATAATAAAAAATTGTAATAAATAAAAATGATTTCCAAATGCATAAACTGTTAAAATTCTCCAAAGAAATAATGCCATACAAATTATTTCTACTTTTTCTGCAGCCACAAAAAAAGGAAAAAGAAAAAAAATGATTCGACTATTATATACATTAAGTTACAAGCCTCTTTCTTGTATAGGTATAACATAATGCGGAGAATGGCAGATTACGATGAACAGGAAAGCATGCAAACACCTGGTCGATAAGCCCATGCTGGGGGCAGGCGAGCATACTTTTCCATTCCTGGTTGCTCATCATATGGGCGTTCCATAAGTTTAAGCAACCTCCGCACCTCACCAAAATCTCCGAGCTCAGCTGCATCGATAGCACTCTGGCACAAGTAGTTTCTAAGAACGTATTTTGGGTTCACAGAATTCATCAATGCTTTCCTTTGCTCATCTGAGATGCCACTAGACGACAGCTGCGAAAAGGAAAAAGATGACAAGACAATTTTTTTGACCATCTGTCACTATGGGAATAATGTTTACTGGATGACAGGTCTATTTTGATGTCGTCGTGTAAAAACACAATAACAAACAGGATGTTGGCATCAAAATGACAAAACTAGTATTCACCAAAACTTTAAACATCCTTGGAAAAAAAGCCACTCTATCTAGGCAAACAGTAATTAAGCTCAAAAAGCATTCACACATCATTGCAAATGCAAGTGGAAACAATTTGAACATGCGGTAGGAACTGAAGTAAAGCATGAAGTTTTTAAAGATTTCAACATCCTTGCGTTTTGTGTTGCCAGCAAAGACTACCACACACTCTAAACTAGAGCAAGCAACCACAATCATCCAAATATTTCCAAGTTGCAAAAAGCATTTTTTAGATTGAAATACTAGGAGAGGAAATTGACTAGACATGTATCCATCAGCAAAGAATATAACGAAAGAGTTTTCACTAATCCTGGTATTAATTCAATTGGGTCCAAAAAGAAAAGAAGACGACAAAGAAGAAGAAGAAGGGAGAAATAAAAACAAAGCCTTTGTGAACATATAGTACCTCTTGTATGTACGATAACACCCAGCTGATCCATGCCTCCTTCCGCTCCTTTCCGATATCTAACAAAACAGCCTTCAGTGGAACTAACAACTCATCCTCTGGAATGTTGGGATCAGCTTTGACATTGGAAAGTGCACGAAAGAAATTTGTGTAATCAACTTTATCAACAGCCATATTGTTAAGAAGTTTACTAATCATCTGTTTATTGTATTTTGGAAGACCGAGTTTCTTTGTCATAATGGCTTGATATTCATCCATAAATTTTGTTCCATACCTGCAACAAGTGAAGATATGCATAAATCTTCATCAACGACGTATAACACACCAATAGCAAATATTAAAAGAAAAATATTCAAATTAAACAAACCTTTCCATGACATAATTTGTCTCTTTATCATCTATCAATTTAGCTGCTGCTAGAGTTGTGGAAAACTGTGCAATGTTCCACAAGCCAATATCAGGCTGATTTGCAAAACAGTATCTTCTCCCCGGAAGATCCGTAGTGTTTGGGGTGAAACTTGGATCGAATGCATCCAGAAACCCAAAAGGACCATAATCAATAGTGAGCCCCAAAATGCTCATGTTGTCAGTGTTCAGCACACCATGAGTGAAACCAACACCTTGCCACTGTGCAACCAAGGAAGCCGTACGCTCAGCAACCTCCACTGCCCATGCTGATGCAGTCCAGAGATAAAACAAAAAAGAAAAGAAAGGTGTTAAAATTGCTCCCAAACTACTTTCAGAAATCATCAATGAATACACGTAGAAACTGTCAATATGGAGAAATAGAAATTCCAGATTTAGTGAGAGGAAATACAATTGCCAACAAAAAGGGAAGGAATGCAGAAAGTACTCTCATCCATTTCAGCATTACAAGTTATTAGCAAGACAATACCATGAATCAAGAAAGTTCAAACATCAAAAGGTCAAATATAATTCATAAATAACAGCAAAATTACAAAGGCTAAAACTTTTCCTTAATTTGATATGGAATGATATTAAGAACCATATAGGGGAGGCACACCCGTCCCAATCAATTGTCAAGTATTGGCCATAGAACTATAACAATAGAGACTGTTACAAGTATATGCTTGTTGCACAGAGATGCATCACTGAAGGGCTAATTGAATATCACAAACAAGCATTACAAAGTCGTTTACTTAGAATAACTAACCAATTTCCATAAGAGCTGAACTTTGGAATTTGACATTGAGCAATTCCAAAATAAATGCAGGGCAGCCAAAAATTAAAACTTGAAGGAAGCAAACATCAGAATTATTCTACTATCAGCGAGTATAGTTCACCCGCTTCAGAGAAACTGCACACAATACATTCATCTAGCTAACCAAATGCAACATCTAGCCAAAACATAATTCCCCAACTGAAACTGTTACCTGCATACTTGTTTGAAGTTAGGTCAACAACGGAATGATCCTCATTGCCTGTGCTAAAAGATAAGCTCTCGCTTTTATTCATATTCTCAATATGACGAAAATGATGTCTAATTGCATAGTCAGCCAAAGTACGGACTATATCAAGGTCCTCTTTTCCTCTAGAAGCATGTATTTGATATGAACCAAAGCGCAGAAAAGATTGGGCAACTCTGCAAGCAATTGCACCAGGTTCTTCCTTTGGATTGCCACTGCAATGAAAGAGGTCACTAACTGTTATGAATACCTGGATGTCTTATAAAACTATCCTCTATAATCATCACTCAAGTTTATTTCCATTGCCAGTATTTCAAATCTCCAAATTTTTCTACGCGAACATCAACATAGTCTAAAACCAACATGTCAAAGGTTGTCCGTTTCTATTGGTTCACTGACAAATAAATTAGAATTATTTCCTAATAACTACAGCATCTCTCATACATAAAAAAAAATTGCATTACACAGTTGCATGAAAGAAAAAGTCTAGGGGAATACGATAGAAAGATATGAAAGTAGTCGTTTACTAAATTGTTTATCAGAATCAAAATCAATTTGATGTGTTGATTCAAGTATGTTAGAAAGATGTTGTTTACTAAAAACTTTATCAGAATTGAAATCAAATTGATTTGCTGAACATACTCGTAAAACATGTCTCGAGTAACAAATTTTCCTGTTGTCACAAGACAAAGCGCACGAGTTGTTGGGATTCCTAAAAAGTGCATAGCTTCACTGCAAAGGAATTCCCTGATGCTACTGCGCAGTACTGCAAGGCCATCAGCAAAGCGACTATATGGAGTCTTCCCAGCTCCTTTAAGCTGTAATTCCCACCTTTCCGATTTCGAATTCAGGATCTCGCCGAGAGTTATTGCCCGACCATCACCTAGCTGACCAGCCCACATGCCAAATTGATGTCCACCATAGCATTGAGCATAAGGCACCCTACAGTAGGAAGATCGATAAGGATCAACAACAATATCACTGAAAAGGGATATGCAAAACGACTTGCAATAAACATGAATAACAACACTTACGCTCCAGCCAAAGGAGTAGCCCCAGAAAAAAAGAGGGGAAAATCTGGTCTTTCAAATCTGAAAAACATAAACCAATTTCTAGCTTCAGTGCCAAAGATAATGGCATGCCATAAATTTAAAATATAAAACGAAATCGAATAACAAAGAAATTAAGTGCAGATAGAAAAAAAATGAAATTATGAAACTTCAGAAATCAGAAGCAATAATAAGCAAATACTCTTATAACAACAAATTTCAGCAATTAATACATTTTAATAAAAGAATGGCGTACAATTTCATATACTCAGATATAGTTGTTGTAATCGATATTACAATAGAAGGTAACAGCAGGGCCAGTTGTTAATAAGTTTTCAGATCTTCTGCATACAAGAGTTTTCCAGTCACTGAAAGCTCAAAACTGTTACAAATTCAAATGACACTTTCAAAGTTTCCACAACATTGAACCATTAGGTGCTATCAGAAGTCATATGTCCTCTTTGAAAGTTTCTAAAATTGATCTAGTTCAAAACATCCATCAGTTTGAAAACAACACAAACATGCCAAGAAACAAGAAAGAGAAGAAAACACCCACTCTTTAGGATCCAACTCAAGAGACTCGGCCACTGATTCTGACCACGCAACAAGCTGAGGATTTTCTACTTCAGCGGACGGAGAAACTTTTGTATAACAGGCATGCAATACCTACATATTATTAAAAAAATGAAAAAAAAAAAAGAAGGCATTGAATCAAGATGTAAATTCAAGATGCAAATCAGGTTGCAAAAAAATAACATGCACATAGATGATAAATCTTTGAATTAGCATACAAGCCTCTACCACTTGTCTTTGATTAATGTACAAATCTCAAATATGATCATGCAAACGACATGAATGAGGTAAACCAACTATCCTGATTAGCTACCAACATAGTTTAAATTCAATTCAACCCCCAAAAGAAAATAATAAAAAATCTATAAAAGAAATAATTACTAAATGAACAAACTTTTTCATGCAAACTAAGTGATGTGCAACAAGTAGCAACCTGCAATAATACCACAATAGTTTGCATGAAAAGAATTTAATGTGCCAAATAGAGGTATTAACACTAATTTTTCTTAAAAAAAAGTTCTAATTACCAAATTCTCTAGTGACTATTGCACCTTTTTATTTCATTCATTTGATCGTATTATGCCACGTCAATTTGTACAAACAATTATTTTCATTATCTCAATAAGGTGTCATTCATTTATTTGGAAGATATGACAAAATAATAAATAATTCAATAAATTAATGCCACCTATAAAAATGTTAGTATCGTACTTAGGAAGTGTTCCATTTTATTATTCTATCGATAATCTCAATGGAAAAATTATAATCAATTATAAGTGAAATTTCAGTCTAAAAAATTACAATTATAAAATAAATTATTAAAAAAAACTAATTTTTTTTCAATCAAATAAAATAAGCTAACCTCACGAGGGATAGAATCAGTCCTCGGATCACCAGGCAACTCTCGAACAAACGAGTGGTCCCAATTCAGATCCTCAAGCGCTTTCAGCTTCTTCATCATCTTGGTCTCATCTCCGCTGTCCGTTTCCGTTTCCGTATCCAATCTCTGATTCTTCAAATCACGCGTCACCGAATCGACAGACGCACTCGACTCCATCTGCGCAGCTCCGCCGCCGCCTGTCGTGCTGGCGTGGCATGCGAGGGAAGGACCGTACGGAGACTTTAAAAAGCACGAGGGGTAGAATGGGAATTTGGGGAGGCAAGGGCGGAGAGGAGGAGAAGAAGAGAGTGAAGAGAAGAGGAGGTGTGGTTTAGTTGAGAAATGAGAGAGGAAGAGCATCGTTTGTTCTGTTGTTTATTAAACAGATATTAAAAAAGCAATTATTAATAAATTTTATTCGTAGGAAGTTAATTTTGATAAAAGTGTTTTTATTTATTTATTTATTTATTATTATTTATTATTATTATTATTATTATTATTATTATTATCATTTTGGGTAGATATTTTTGGGGGTTACGTGGGAACGGAAAGCTGGCGAAAGAATTTTGGTTTTGGTGGTCTGATCACAGATGAGTAACGTATACGTGATCGTATTTTCAGTTGATGCTTTGACCAAAAACGTTACATGCGAAACACGTACATATCTTTTTGAAAAAAGTAATAATAATAATAATAATAATAATGATTGAAATAATTATCTCAATAATTAAAAATTAAGGACGCATTTTGTTTTGCGAACTCGGGTTAGTCATCCAATCAAATCGACGGCCCATAAACCAGAGCCATTACCACATGGGACCCAATTAAGGGACGCTGAATGATGTTGGAAGCCGAAGGGAGGACAGTGGGCCAGGCAATTGAAAAGCTTGAAATAGGCCCTAAAGAATATCAATTTTCTTTGTGTGTTGTAACTTGTGATTGCCTCTGTGCATGTCGCACCCTACAGAGGTTGTGCACTAACAACTGATTATAAATGTATATTTTTTTTCATCGGACGGTGTATAAGTTGTAGGGTATAATATGCGAGAAGTATCGTAGACGAACCCGTTGCAATAATAAATGAACAAAGAAAATTCTAATATATGTTCATAGAACTTTTTAAATATAGATTTTGTTTACTCATTTTCGAATTTTAACCTAAGTGCAAGTTAATTCTTTTGCTATGGACTTTGTAAAAGCTTAAAAAAGATCATTGATGTTTCTTTAGAAAGATTTTGCACAAGATATATGAGAACTAAAGGTTATGATGAAGCAGAGAAAATTGTAACATAAGATAGCCACATTAAATTTAACATTTGTTGTGATGGGTAAGAAATTCGAGCATACAAGAAAATTTTAATCTTTAATGAAGTAAGAATAATGTTTCACAAGTCTAGTAACTATTCCAACTTTATTTTATTCCAAGTGTGATAGTATTTTCTTTAGGTAACATTTATTCATTAGGTGGTGGAACTAATTAAAATAATTTTATTGAATATGAAATTAATCATTCAATAAATAAATATCACATTAATATTTTAAGTAAAAAATATTTGATCGATAATACTACTTAGAAGTACATAAGTATTAATTATACAATAATAAGTCCAAACTCATAAATAGGGTGAGAGATCTAAGATCGTAAAATTTTAGTTCATAATGAAATAAAAAAAAATCTAAGCATTTGTGGCTAGACAAGTTTTAATCTTACTATTATTATAAGTTAATTTCAATCTTATTTTTTGATGCCACAAGAAATGCAGTGGTTAAGAATTTTGATCAGGGAGTCTTGATCTTTGATATAGGAGATTAATTATTGGGTCTATTTCTCCTAAAAGCTCATTTTAAACGAAATAAGTGAAAGCAATAAGGATCTTAATGAAAATATCCTTTCATAATTAGAAACACGTTCCAAAAACGATCATCCAGAACGTGTGGCGGACTTCAAACTTAACTATTAACTGAAAATAAAATTATAATTAAAACTAATTTCAAGTCCGATTTCTTTCTCTCTCCTCAGCAACAATCCCTTTGCCTTGATCAATCAAAATCCCTAATTTTATCCCCAAATCAAACGAAATTCAATAACAAGCCATAATTCGAATTTCTGTCTAACCTTTACTTCCCGATTTCACTTCTTTTGATCGATTCTGGCTTGAAATGTGAATATTGCAGTAAAATTATCGGCCTTTGGCGGTTAAAGATCCTCAAGGTTGAATTTTTTTTTTTCAGAGAAATCGGTCCAATTTTGTCATTTTTGAGCTGATTTGAAGTGTAATTTAAGGTTTTGTTGAAGAAACGGTGATGGACTTCGAGGTTTTCGACAGTAGCGGTAAGTTTTCACTTGAAAATTTCGTTTTTGGTTGTATTTCGTGATATCTAGGGTTTTTAAAGTGATCATTTCAAGCTTGAAATTGTAAACTATGAATTAGTTTTGACGATTTTCGACTCCATGCTTGTATTAAGTTTGTGCTTAAGTAATTATGAGTGTGGTGTTATTTAAACTGACTAACAATTGAAATTAAGGGAAATATATTCATGAATTGATCATTATAAATTGTTTTCAGTTGTCTGTAGCCCGTGTACTGAAAGGAATTAATCAGTTAAGTAACTGAGGATTTGATTTGAAGGAGAGATGGATTACCAGCTTTCTGATAGCAGTGGTGAGTTAAGGTTAAGTTATAGGAATTAGTTCATGAATCACGTGTTCTTTAATTGCTCGATTTGGTTGCAGTGTTGTTAATAATTTTGTAGGTTGTGTGGCCAAAAATATGCTAGCTTTTGTGTGACAGAGGGAGAACAAAGCATAAATTTGTCTGCAATAAAAAGATCTTTCTTTGTAGTCATTTGTTCTATTCCTGCTCCGCTCACGAGTCTGGATACAAGAGATAACAGGAACTGTGTTAGTTGAATCGGATGAGTTAACTACTTTAGATGTGCGTATGATGCTAGACAAAGAAATCAATTTTTTTCCCTTTGAAATTCTTTGTTTGTTTCGAAGCTACAAGTCAGAAAATCTCTAGTTTAATGGTTTCTGTATGAGAAAATTGCAGGAACGGATGATGACCTTCCTCCTTCACATCACAATAGATTTCAGAGAGGGGGTCGCCCCACTGGGAATGGAAGATCTGCAGTTGTAGGTTCTGCTCTGTTACCTAGGATGCAAAACGACATGGAAACTCAGATCCACAACGTTGAGCAGGATGCATACAGTTCAGTCCTGCGGGCCTTTAAAGCTCAATCTGATGCCATTACTTGGGTAAGCTTCACTTTTTGTATGCATACACTTGAGTCATCTTTAATAAATAAGAGTAGGTTTGAAAGCCATTCTTGATATATATTTTCAGGAGAAGGAGAGTTTGATTACTGAACTTAGAAAGGAGTTGAGAGTGTCAGATGAGGAACACAGGGAGCTTCTATCAAAGGTTAATGCTGATGACATTATCTTGAGGATAAGGTATGATTATATCACAACATGCTTGCTCAGCAGTTTTTATTGTATAGATTATGACTTACTGATCCATTCTGCCTTTTAACGGGAAGTGTAAATCAATCATGCTGTTAGGGAATGGAGAAAGGCAAGTGGCCTCCAGCCTGGCATGCCCAGCATTCCTCAGCCTGTCCATGATCCTGTACCCAGTCCTACTGTTTCTGCATCACGTAAGAAAACGAAAACATCTCAGTCAGTAGCTTCATTGTCAACAGGTGCACCATCTCCTGGATTGCATCCATCTGTGCAACCATCTTCATCTGCCTTGAGACCAGGTCCACCACCTGGACCTAAGGGCAAGAAAACAAAATCAGTAAGTCTAATTGTTTTTCTCAAAGAAGATGATAAATTAATGTGTTTTCTATGAACTGCCGGGTTGATGGAGTATTTTGTGCTACATTTCTGGTGAAATGGATGCAGTTTTCTACAGGTCTTGCTGGAAGGGGCCAAGTTGCTAATCGGGGTTCCTCTGGCGCTTTTCCAGCAAATGGACCTTCTGAGGCAGCAACTTATAATCCCTTAATTGGAAGGAAAGTTTGGACGAGGTGGCCTGAAGACAACCACTTCTATGAGGCTGTTATAACTGACTACAACCCCAATGAGGTATTTTCAGCCTTTGACCGTGTAGTAGTTTTGTAATCAATGAACCTCCTTTAATTTACATTTTCCCAAACAATGACAGGGACGGCATGCTTTGGTTTATGATATTAATACAGCTGACGAAACATGGGAGTGGGTCAATCTCAAAGAGGTAAAATTACTGCCGTAAGTTTTCCTTTGCATTTTACACGAACTTGTTTAATAGTAATGTGCAGTGTTTTACAGTAAAAGCTGTCTACTTCATGTGTAGATATTATTGTATTTTCTTATATCTGCTCTGATGCTTGTTTCTCTTATCATGCCTTGAGATAGTGATAAGGCATTCATGTAGTTGTCTCAAACCAATTACGTTTAAAATTACTTTAAAATTACTTTATAAGATTACTGTTATCTTTTCTTAGCTTTCCATTGTTATGCTAATAGTATGCAGCAGAGTTGTGGGTTGTGTGTGTTTGTGCGCACATGTAGTGCTAGATGGTCCCTTTTGGAAGTGAAATAAAGAAATTTCAATCACTAACAAGTCATGTGGATGAGTCAGCTTGTATGTTTTTGAATGTTTTTGGTCCCCGCTCTTATCTGTTCAAACACACTTCATCTGTAATTGAGAATTTTAGGTTTTATTCCTTACTTTGCATTCATCAATTTCTGTTATGTAGTTTCCCCCGTGTAACCTGCCCCATCGTTTGTGATAAAAAATATTCTAAATTTAAAATCTTCATTTCTTATAAAAATCCTACTCGCTACTAATCTTCGTACTTGTAATGATAGATATCACCAGAAGATATTAAGTGGGAAGCTGATGAGCCTGGTATTTCTCGGAAAGGTGGCCGTCCGGGACTCGGTCGTGGGACTAAGAAACCTTTGACACGTGGTGGTGGTGTTTCTGGTGCAGGAAGAGGTAGAGGGACCATGAAGGGTCTGCCCAAGAAAGGTTTTCCTTTCTCCCAGAATGGTATTGGCAAGAAACCTTTGGGTGATATTGAAATACTTCACACAGAAACTCTAATTAAGGAGGTATGAAGGCAGATGAAAAAGTTATAAAAAAATTGTTGCTGATGTATGTTTTGCCTAATTGTGGTGGATTTGAACAGGTTGAAAAAGTTTTTGCTGCTAATCATCCTGATCCGACGAATGTCGAGAAAGCAAAGAGGGTACTTAAAGTAAGCATCTAACATTTTTCTACTTAGTTCTTTTGTGTTCTTTCTGCAGTTCATTCTCACGAGTAATATTTGAATGCAGGAGCAAGAACTCGCCCTAGTCGATGCAATTGCAAGGCTTGAAGATGCATCTGACGGTGAAAGTGGTAATAACTAATTACATATAACCATGTTCTATAGTATAAGAAGCATAATAAAACCACGCCGTCTTCTGTTGTATCATCTAATAGGAGTTTTTGAACATTCAGATTTTGATGTGTACTACACTGTAAATTTTCAGTTTACTAGTGTAATTCTCTTTTTCCAGTTAAAAGTTTCAACGCAATGGGTCCCACATGGTTGCAATGAAATCTCTTCAAACTATGTGAATTGCTGTCCTTATGATAAGTTCTTTGGCTGCCAATTATCCCTGTGAATATGGCATAAAATCTTGCTACCATGTTCAGCTTATTATTTTGAATGATATGAAAGTGTCCTCATACAGCGTGTTCGATCTATGGTCATTGACTGTAAAAGCAATCCGATGTTTTTGTTTTCTTTGGATTTCAAAGCAGAACAGGGAGATCATCAATTCTCACAAGGGAAATCTATGAACCAGGAACGAGGATGGAGAAAACGGCCATACAGTGAGATGGGTGGAATAGTTGAAGGTTCTGCCGGAAACAACGGCGGGCGATAACGGCAGATAATCAATGCCCAAGAGGCAATGATACTGTCATTTGTAGATTGTTGTAACATGTTTTAAGCTCTATGACCAGCTAGGCCAACGAACTTCGGGCTAGTGGTGTACTTAATTTAGTGAGTGACTTAGGTTTGGTTTCGTACTTTAATTGTAAGCTTAATTTGTCTCATTGCTCTTAGATGCTTATTGTAAAAAAATTTTCTTTCTACGTAAAGATTATTTTCATATTGTTTGCTTCTCTCTTATCTCTCAATCATTTGAAATGCTTTCTGAAAACAATTTGTAGAGAAAACACTATCCTAGAACAAATTTTAACGGGGGCAGCGCCCAAATGATTTAAGATATATGTTGATGAAGATGCAATCCAGGCATATGATATCCTGCAAATAAAACAAATGTGAAAAATCAGCATATACATAGAATACATGAGTTGCATATAAAAGCAATTTCAGGAATTCTGCATCAACCGCAACTTCAAGAACTGGCTGATATTTTGCTACTACAATGATGCAATAAAATCAAGTATAAGGTTCACCATCTGAGCATCATAAGCAGGACCTTCCATTTGGAAGTGGCTTGCTCCTTCAATAAGGTGAGTTTCAACATGCCCTGTGGCAGAACTCAGCTTGTTCTGCAGCTGTTTAACGCTAGTAAACCCATCTCGAGTTCCCATTACAAAGAGTTTTGGCTTCGGAGATTTAAGGATGGCTTTATGGTGTCGCCCAAATAGGATTGAAGCCATCATACCGAAAGGGTATCCCAAACTTACGTAGCCAACAACTTGCTCAATCTCATCGACTGCAGAACCGGCAACTGGGGCACCTGATAACAGATTATAAGGGATAAACAAGATGTAAATGAAACTGAATATGCTTTCACAGTTCAAGGACATTGCAAATTCAATGGATATTATACGGCAAGAGCAGGGTTGAAATACACAACATCAATCATCACGATTCAAGTAGCACACTGGTATCATAATATTTTGTTACACAATCAATCTAATGAAACACATGAATGGTGAAAACTGACTTGAAAACTCCTTACATCTAATTTTTTTTTACTTTTTCCCCACGATAAGTTCTTAATTCATTAGGCTTTATCACCATTTGATAAGTGAAATCAGAAGTCAGTTACATTCCATTGTTGTACACACCAAATGTTCTATTATCTATTGCAGTATCTGAAATGCCCAAGTCACTACAAAATTAATATTCAAGGCAGAAGAAGATGTACTCGCACTTGTTAGGGATGTTTTATTGGCAGGTAACAATAACTACACCTAATCAGTCTCATGCTTGTCTTGCTATTACTATGAAAATGCCAGAGGTACAGGCATTGATAAAAACATAACCAATTGGTATTCTAGGTGCATATTACGCACACAAAATGTAACTTCCTCTCTAAGGGCAGGTATCCGAGAAAATTGTCAATGTACTAGATTGATTTTTTCACCTAATATGTGCATTGCTCAATATTCAGTGGTCATGGCAACTAACTCTATCAAGAAATTTCCATCAAGAGGTCAAAGCTGGGCTCTAGCCTTTGTCAACGAAATTCACACCATCACAAATCGTTAAGATAAAGATTAATGCTTCATTTGTAGCTTAACATATTGATTAGCTATTCATTTAGTTTTTTTCTTTTTTCTTTTTTTTTAAATCAAGGTAAATATCATTTACTTGAGATTCATTGCATAATTTTGAGGGAGGTCACTTGGCAACTCAAGCTTGATCATCACAAAAGTTTCCCAACGGGTTTTGTCCTCCATTCAAACGGGGTTCCAGGAAAAGAAACCAATCAGAGTGTGGCAGTTTTACAGTGGAGTTGCTAATTGACATCAATTAGACACTCACTAGAACCATGAATCCATGTAAAGTGGAATAAATAAATAAATAAAATAAAAAAGCCCGACATGAATGTTCCATACAAACAGGTTGAATATGAGTTAGTTATCTTAAGGGTTAAAATATTATGAACCTAATAATGCAATTAACACCAATGTAGATCCTTGAGATTTGCACACACCATCACCAAATAGTTGTTGAAAGGAATTGAAATTTGATAATAAGACAGAAAAAGGAAACTGAGCACCCATACAACAGCGAAAACTAGAGCAAATGGCTCTGGAAATATCTTCCTTACATCCAACGAAAGGGCGGAAAGAGAAGGGCGGGTGGTGGGGAGGAGGAAAGAGAGAATTAAATCTAATCTTCTAGAATTCCACTAAAATCTCATGGTTCTCAAAAGAAAAATCATATTTTCCACAGCAATTCTCTATTAAAATTATCTAAACAAGTTAATTCAATAAACCCTCATGAGCACCCTCTAGCTTTCAGAACAGCAAAATAAAGCTAACTGCAGAACAATTCGTTGACCGACCATCGCCAATATCAAGCAGAGGGATTAAAACTCCCTGTTTGGAAATCCAACATGTCACCAAATGTTTGAACAAATTCTAAATAAATTAATTTGATACCATAAACCTACTCATTAAATAAAAATAAAACTTTTTGTGACACAAAAAGCATGATAGCAGCTTTCCACAGATGTGTTACTGGAAAGTTCCTATTTTCCCTCACGAAAAGCAAAAAGCATTCTTTATTAATCTACCATTAAGTCTAAAACCAATACAAATTAGCATCCAATTTCATAGATCTAAAAGATTTATAACCATGAACACAAATCAAACAAGCAATTTACACACAATCAAACATGATCCATCAAAACCACAACAAAAAGCAAAAAGCAAAAGGAAAATCATACCTGCAGAAGAACCCACCAAGAGAATCCTATTAGTAGACAAATTGTCACAAACCCATTTGCAAACAGCAATAACATCCTTAACTTCAGCAAAGCCAGTGAGAGAAGCCTTTCCTGTGGACCTGCCAACACCTCGCATATCAAAAGTCACAGCTTTGAAACCCTGACTAGCCAACCCAGAAGCTATGCCTTTCAAGAGCCCTTGACAGCCACCCAAAATCGAGTATGGATGAACAAGAACAATCACCAAGCTGTTGCTGTCATTTTTAACCTCTCCTTCTTGCTCTTCTTCTTTGGGTCTGAACACTCTTGTGTTAAGCTTCACCCCATCAGTTGTTTCCACTGCACATGACTCTACCGAGTAGCTTGACATATTTTTGTGGGAAGGATCAAAATGGGAAAACTTGATTTGGGGGAGAGAGAGTGAATGAAACTTAAAAATCAAAATGGGTATTTTGTATTTTTCGTGTGAGCGGAGAGGGGGGGGTGGATTGGATTGATTGATAAATTATGGTTAGTTAAAGAGTTTCAGAGATTAAAGATGACAGAGACAGGGGTCACAAAAGTTGTTGTTGTTGCCTTGTTGGGCTGGTTTTTGGGTGACTTGACAGGGCGGAAACTTGCAACACTTTTGTTTGGCTATGCACAGTTCTAAATCTAGATTTATTACCAAAGGAAATATGTGATTATTATTAATATAATTTTTTTTTAATGATAGTCCATTGATATTTTATAATTTAGGTAAACTTAGAATGAAAAATTTTAATCTCTTCTTAAAAATGTAAAAAAATTAATTTAGTTATATTTATTAAAAGATAAAAAAAAGCTCGTCGATACGCTTTTTATTTGATTTACCATCATCTCTCGAAATAAAATAATTAATATTTTCTTACTTTTAGGTAGTAAATTTTCTTAAAAATATAAACAAATTAATTTAGTTATATTTATTAAAAGATAAAAAAAAACTCGTCGATACGCTTTTTATTTACCATCATCTCTCGAAATAAAATAAGTTAATATTTTCTTGCTTTTCGTAGTAAATTAAAAATTATCATTCTAGAAATTTAACGTTACAAAATTGAGTCGAAGTGAAAGCACAAAAATTAGGACTCGAACCAGTGAGGGCACAAGTTCTGTGACTATTGTGCCAAAAACTCGATGGCAGCATATGGTTTAAAATTTTCCCCATAGGAGATAGAAAAGCATGAGAAATAAACTTGGAAGCAAAATTGTATTTTTCTCATTATTATATCACATGGTAAAACAGTATTGAATAAATTCAACATAAGATAGTGAGTACAGTCTTATGCAATTTATGCAAATTTTTCTCAAAATTGAGAAATCAATATTTGTATTTTAGTAGATAATTAGTATTGATTTTGTGGATTAAGAAACTTTTGTCTTTTTGTATCCCTTTTTAATAACAAATTAGAGCTAGCCATCCCTCTCGTCTCTTCTCACAAATAAGGAATGTAATTCTCTTCTCTTCAAGTAAATAATGAGAGTGTAAATTTATTTAATGATTTCATTGTTTTGAAGTCTGCCTCAAACATAATTCGAAAACCGACTTTTAAAATCAAAATGAACTCATTTCGAGGTGAGTTCGAAAAACATAGATCGATGAATCAACTTTATGTAAAAAGAATTAGATTTATTTACAACTACCAGAAGAATCAAGCTGCGAGCTTACCACATTGGTTAAAAGGTTTGTGTGAAGTTTACTTCTTTCGCTTGGAGGGTTCAAGAAAATGGGAAATTTACAAATATAGTCAAAAATATTTTTCAAATTTCGAAGTTAACTAAAGCAACAAATTCCTATCATAACTAGCCAAACTCATCATTTTCATCCCAAACTACCCTCAACATTTCTCCACTTCACTCCACCCACAACTTATCATCTTCAACGGCGATCGGCGAACGGCGAACGTCATCCGGCAACCGGCGACGGCAACAACAACATCAACGGCGACAACGAAGGCTCGGTGACGTAATATCGAACCGGATCCACCATAATCTAGAGAAACTGGAAATGAATCCAAGATTTCAAACCCATTCAAACCCAAAGTAACCAAATTCGACCTTTTATAATGATTTGTGTGAATTTGATTTGTGTTGTAGATAGATATATAGGTTGTTGGAGTGTTATGATGAAGCGAAATTTAATTAGAATGATGAGTTATAAGTTGTGCATATCAGGTGTTCGATAAAATTTGTCTTACACAATTTATGTTTAGTTTTAATAAAATCAATGTTTGATGAGGGGATTGTTGAGTTGTATGTATTGTTTTGAGTATATGAAGTGCATTTAGTGATGGATAAAATAATGCAAGGCCGGGAACCGGCGACGGCAACAGGCACAATGTGGCACGCACCGCGCGCTGGCGGGCTTGCCCGCGCGGGCGCGCGCGCCCCGTCGCACGAAGAGCCAGGAGCTCTGAGTGCGACGGGCCACCCCGTCGCACCAGGAGCCAAAGGCTCCTCGTGCGACTAGGTGGCTCGTCGCACGAAGAGCCATACGTCGCGCGCGCTGGGCGTGCGACGGGCCTGTCGCACGCACAGCGCGCACGACGCATGGGAGCAGCTCGCGCGGGCGCGCCCGCCGTCGCAGCCCGGAGTGGAATTTTTTTTTTTTTTTAAATGATGGGGTTTTTTCATACTTGTAATTATGTCATATAATAATTTATTTTGTAATTTGTTTCAGATAAATGGAGAAATTGAAGATTAAGAAGCATAATCCACCCGGACCAATGAAAGAACCGGGGATTCTGAAGGTACCTTATGCTGATCACTTCCCCGGGCGTATCACAAGTATGTGTAAATTGGATACTGTGGTGAACGCCATCCAAGAGAAATGTACAAAACGACAATTGAAACTATTCAAGGAAGACATTTTTGGGCACTTCCTTGACTACCGAAGCTTTCCATTCAGCGGCGTAATTGTCCATAATGTGTTGCTTAGGCAAGTGGCACATGGAGAAAGTAAGAACAATGATCAATTATGGTTTCAGATTGGTGACGAATTGATACGGTTATCTATTGGAGAGTGGTGCCTAGTTACGGGACTTTGCTATGGTAAATATGTCCCGCTGAGGGAGCATAAAACAACGCACAGGCTACTGAACAAGTATTTTGATGGTTTGTTTCGCAAAATCAATCTTGCCGAGTTCAAGTCAAGGTTTATGGAGATAGACTTCAAAGCTATGGATGACAATGATGCGCTAAAGATCGCGCTGTTTTACTTTGCGGACAGAGTATTGAATGGAAGAAAGGATCATTGTCAAATCAATTTCTCGTTGCTTAACGATGTAGATGACATAGATCACTTTCGGAGTCGTCCGTGGGGCCTTTTTTCATGGGAAACGATATATGAAAGTCTTGACAATGCATTGAACGGGAAAGCCAAGAAATTTAAGGACGCTTGCGCCGAAAGACCCAAGCATAGGATTGAAAAATACAATATTTATGGCTTCACGTCTGGAGTGCAGGTGTGTGGATATTCTCGTCCATTATTTTAAACTTACATTTTATGAGTTTAAATATTTCGTTGTTGTAGGCATGGATTTTTGAAGCAATTGGCGGACTGCCATCCGAGTGGGTCGTGAAAACAAAAAGGAAGATTCATCGGATCGTACAGTGGAAACCTATCGCTTCTTCTAAGATCAACTTTGCTGAGGTGTATTCATATCTGAATGACAACTCTCGTCTTGTAAGTAATATATGCGTACTTATGTATATATCCACTTTTGTTATTACTAAATACTACACAACGCACAGTAATTTAAATTTTGGTATTAAATACAACAGGGAAATATTTTACAAACAATCAAACCGGGGGGAAAGGAGAAAGCCTCAACATATTGGTTGAGTGTGGCGGGTTACGTGCCGTATATTCCAAGTTGGGTCCTAAATGTGGGTATCGTTTAGTGATTATTTACTCACTTTGCGGAATTGATATGGGTATCGTTAACTTAATTTGAATGTAACTTTGAGCAGCATCAACCTTCGATTAATGCGCCACTCATTACAAGGCCAGAAGAGAAGGATCACGACATCACGACCGGAACACAGGTGGAGCACACTCCCGTTGAGGATGAGGTTGGCGCTGATGACCGTCATGAATCGGCACCCGATTATGACGACACACATGCCTCAGAGGTGACTTATGATTTGAAATTTCTTTGTCATAGTAGGCATACATAATTGATGTGAACAATCTCTCATTTTTTTCTTCGTTTGGTGGCAACAGCCGAGGGCAAAGTCCCGTTACGATGAACTCATTCAACGGATGGAGAACATTGAGCACTCCATTTCAGAACTGAGGTCGAATTTTCAGGCAGAGCGCAGAGAACAACAACAGTATAGAAAAGCAGTAATGAAATTTATGGGCTCGTTCAATGATAGTTCTTCGAAGCGCTCACATGGTGATTCTCCATTTGGACGCTCGTATACGGTGAGCATATTTAAATGCAACTGTTGCGTTCTTTTTGTTTTAAATGAAATATTAGTTTAATCCGTTAAGCTTGCCGAATCGCTAGGCCCCGGATGACTATGGATTTCACACAGACGCCGGCAATCAGGATGATTACACCCCCATGTCGTTGTACAGTTTCCACGGAGACATTAGTGGTGACAGTGTGCAGATCATCACAGAGGTGCCTCCTGGCGTAAGTAAATTTGGACGTCCGTACAGACCGTCATATTTATTTGGCAGTCCGTACTTAATTCCTCCTTTCAAGAGAGGAAGGAATGTGAGGCCTCTACCCACACTCCAAATCACGGAGACCGACATTGATGAAAGAACGAGCGTCGATATAAATCCGCTTAGGGGCCTCGAAGATTCACGGCTATTGCAGGAGTTTGATCAGCAGTTTGCTGGCGGCATCTCCGTGGAAGCCCCTGGCCAACCCTCGCAAAAATTCTTTGACATACTCTTGGGCAACGCTTCAATGGGATGGCTTGGTGACGAAGTGAGTATTTTTAAAACCACACCTTCAATTCTTGTACTGCTGTTAATCTTGCTTCTATATGATGTTATGTTAGCAATTGACATGTTTCTATTCTTCTGCATTTTGCAGCATATTCATGTTTATTTTCGCTCGATCAGTCAAAAACAACGGCAATATCCGAATGCCTTACCTCAGCGCGTCACCCATACGGACACTTATTTTTGGGTAACGAGTTTTCAAAACTTAATAATCAACGATTTATTTTCTTATCTACTTATTCAATAGCGATATCACTGTTAATAAATTAACCATCGTGTAATATACCTATTAGGTGTTCCTGAAGCAATTATGGAACAACGGTCAGTGTGATGTCCATTCATTACAATATGGAGGTAACCTTAATAGCTATGTTGATGGACGAGAAGATATCATGTCGAAACCGTTCACGGAAGTCGATGTGGTGCGTATTGCTGCTCAATGTTTATGTTGTTTAAATTTTCTACTATACGAAGGTTATAATTTTATGTTGATGCTGTATATGCAGATATTTATTCCGGTAAATTTGGGCGGTGATCATTGGGTGCTATGTTGATGGACGAGAAGATATCATGTCGAAACCGTTCACGGAAGTCGATGTGGTGCGTATTGCTGCTCAATGTTTATGTTGTTTAAATTTTCTACTATACGAAGGCTATAATTTTATGTTGATGCTGTATATGCAGATATTTATTCCGGTAAATTTGGGCGGTGATCATTGGGTGCTGGCTCGAGCGGACCTTCGTTCCAAGAGGGTGTGGATTTATGACTCGTTAGTGTCATTCGCCGACGATAAAACATACGTACATCAATTCAAACCATTGACAGTCATATTCCCTCAATGGCTTGAGGCTGTTGAACTCTACAACATCCGTCCTGACCTGTAGAGTGCGAACTCTTGGAAACTTAGAGTTGTCAAGGACGTGCCACAGCAAGAAATTGGAAGTGGCGATTGTGGCATTTTTTTGTTAATGTTTACGATGTATTTAATGTTTGGGGTCAAACTTAATTTTGATAGTAGCCATGGGCAGTACTTTAGGAAGAAGATTGCTGCTGATATATTTAATGGCGATATTAGACTGTAAGCCATTGTAGACATTCGAATTATAATGTATGAATATAATACATTCGGGCACACATATTCGGTGATGTATTTTAATAGTTAATAATTTAATTTTACAGAAAATAAAATACTTCATTAGAATATAACTGTACAACACACCGAAGATAACACTTCGAAAGCCAACTACCATAAACAATGATGCGACTAGCTTGGATTTGATGCAATGGGATTTTTGCATCTCTTGCGATTGTGGCCCGGTTGGTTGCACCGCCCACATCTCACAGTCCTTCGGTTTGCATCCTCAAAAATAGAAGGTATTCTGAGCTCTGGACGTCGACCAGCTGGTGGTGCTTCGATCGGTGGGTTAACCTTCATGTCCCGAATTTCCGGAGGAATTTCCCAATCTTCCATGTCGCCAACAGGCTCCACAGGTTGCGCATATGCCATGCCTAACGACTCCTTTGAGTAAAAGTTAGAACAAAGACTTATGTAATCCACTCGGACGGTGAGAGAAGCAGCAATTGCATGGGCACAGACAAGCTGATCAAGTTCGAATACTCTGCAGGAGCAAGTCTTGTTACATAGATCAACTATGCTTTCCTTAATACCACCACCCAGAACATGGAATCGATGCTGAGATATGGGACGAACGGTCATTCTTTCCGCCAAAATTCTCCTCTCAGCAACTATTTCTTCTGCCCATGTTGTAAGGCGAGTACTCATTGATTCAGCAACAATTTTTCTGTCATAAAACTATTGTTGCAATATTTTTCTAAAGTGATCAACAAGATGAGTAACCGGAAATTTTCGCGGTTCCCTTATAAATGAATTCACACTCTCTGCGATGTTGGTGGTGAGGATGCTGTATCTCCTACCTTCAAACTCATACCTTGCCCAATTACACGTACCCACATTATTTTCTAAGTAATCAGCCGCCCCCGAATGGAGCATCCACAACCCCTCTAGTTGTTTTTTAAAATCTTCGTGTCCATATGTTTTTGCTGCATTAATAAAGGCAGGCTCAAATTCATCCCAAATAGCTTTAGACATTCTGAATTTAGACTTTATATTACCTTTCACATGGTAAAAACAAATGCCATGGCCAGCATGCGAAATATTTTCAGAACGGCTCTCTTAATGGCAGTGCACCGATCAGAGATAAATACTAACTCTGGTCTATCACCAATCACTCAATGTAGCTTTGTCATAAACCATTCCCAAGCATCATTGTTTTCCGAATCCATTACCCCAATAGCTAACGGATACAGTTGATTATTTCCATCCAGACATGTTGCCACAAACATGCTCCCACGATATAGCCCCTTTAGATGAGTACCATCTACAGCAATTACTGGCCTGAAGTACTGCATGAAACCCTTGATGGAAGATCCAAGAGCAAGAAAGTAGTATAGGAAATTATCATTTCCATCTTGCTGTAGGTGAGTAACTGTACCCTCATTTGCTCTGGTCAAAACGTGAGAGTATTTGGGAAGCAAGTTGTATGACTCTGCAGGATTCCCTCGTATTATTTCGAGGCCAACTTCTTTCGCCCGATATGCCTGCTGGTATGTTAACTGCACACCGTATTCCTGCTGCATGTCTGCTCTGATATCATTCGGAGTGTATATCCGCTTATCCTGAATAAATTTATCGGCGATAATATGACCAACAACCCGACTTCTGACTTGTCGAAGACCACTAGGCAACACCTCATTAGAACATGTGTGTACATTATCAACTCTTCTCACTACCCAAGGAACATTCTGCTCATTCGAACCTCTCGTTGCTTGAATACGCCATTTGCATGATTCCGATGAACAGGTGGCCTCAAAGCGTGACGTTGTGGAGCGTGCAATCTTAAAATCAAACTTATCCCTCAAGGCAGCTTTCCGTAGTTCTAGTATTAACTCATTTTTTTCAGCAAACAGCGTTCCCACGCTAATATTAGCAGAATTAAAACTACTAACTAAGTCTGGACCGACCAAGTTTGAAGGCAAAATTGGAGCAAGAGTCACAAGGGGATCAACTGTTGCCTTTCTCCTCGAACGGGCCATTGGAGGAATAGATCGGCTGTCTCTGCTATTAGTGGGAATATCATGTTCATGCTCATCCTCATCATTGCTGGGAATATCGGAATGACCGATGCTCCGATTATCAATAGGACTATTAGACACAGTGGGCATCGCACTATTAAAGGGTTCAGCAAAAACATAATCAGCTTCTGTGTTGTTGGTGTCACCAACAGGATCATCATTGTTGCGGAAATCATTGTTGTGGAATGGAGAGTACCGTTGCTCTAACGATGTCATAACTGGTAAAACCTCTTCTTTAGCATTGGCAAATGTATTACCGTTCTCATCAACGAAGATATTGTTTTCATGCAGTGGAGAGTAATGTTGCTGCCCCAATATCGGATGTGGTAACACCTCTTCTTCAATATCGGGGACAGAGTCATTTGCTCTAAAAGAAGATTCAGTTTCTACAAATGGCTCAAGATCTTCGACCGGAACTCGAGGAGATGTGGTCACAAATACAGGGATACATCCATAGTTGACCACATCAGAGGCCATATGTAATACAACATTTACCATTTCATCATTAAATATGTCCATAGGTAGTGAACATGCACGATACATTGTGTTGCTAGACCTCAAAGTTGTCTTCATCGTCATAATATATTCATTAGGATTTATCTGTAAAACTTCATACACTCTTGCCAAAAGCTGATCAAACGTACAATCTTTCCGAACCAAAAAAGCAGTATTTTTAGCATTCACGTACTCCATACGGCCATCTGCCAACGTCTCCCACCAACCATCGTAACACAATTGAAGCACAACGGAATCCATCAAGCCTAAAACCATAAAAAAAAAAAAAGAAATAAGATTACAAACTACAAAATATGATAAAGAGAATTGCGGCACATTTTTTATTTGTACTTGTCCATCGCAATTAAATTTACACAAATTCTTAGCCCAACCATTTCATACAATGCAATTCAAGATTGTAGATTTGATTCATCTCCACGCAAGCTTCGAAACGGTATATTATACGCTCTAAATAGACACATGTAGCCAAAATTATGACTTTCGAAAAATGTCTGAAATTTGGTGAGACAAGCTGTTTTAGTGAGACAGGCAGTGGGACAGGAGCCTGTCTCACCAAAATACAGAAAGCTTACGTGCGACAGGAAGTGGGACAGGCACCTGTCCCACTTCCTGTCGCACTATGTTTGCTGTATTTCAGTGGGACGGGTGCCTGTCTCACTAGGTGCATGTGGGACAGGTCCTTCTCACTGCCTGTCCCACATGCACATAGTGAGACAGGCACCTGTCCCACTGAAATACAGCAAACATAGTGAGACAGGCAGTGGGACAGGCGTCTGTCTCACTAAAAATGAACTCAGATTCAGTGAGACAGGCGCCTGTCCCACTGCCTATCTCACTAAATCTGGGTTCATTTTTCTTCGAATTTCTGACTCTTTTTTTTTTCTCGATTTCTCTACTTAAACTAAGTTTCTCTACTACAAGTAAGTACTTTTACAAATTATATTGTTTTATGAATGAAAAATAACAACATTTACAACACAACCAAATCAATTTCGCATTTAGGTTTGTATTGTGCAAAAATAGAAACTAACCTCAAGAAGCTTCCCAATTATCAATTGATGATTATATTTTCAGCTATACAATACTTGTTTGATGAGATTTGAAGATTTGATGATTTATAGAGAATATTTGTGGTGTTTTTTTTAGAGGGTTTAAAGTGTTGAGAGTGTAGAGTGTTGAGAGTGTGTAGAGAGTGTGGAGAGTGTGTGTGGCATTGGTTTGTAAATTTGTTTAAATTGGCAAGGGTAATTTGGTCCAAAAAACTACCAATTGATTAGTTATGATAAAAAAAAATTTGTGTGGTTAATTTTAAAATTTGTAAAAAATTTTTAGCTATTTTTATAAATTTCCCCAAGAAAATCAATACATACGCCAAATTACTTTTGGCATCATGGCTGGTTACTTTCTCCATGCAGCTTTTCAGCTCTAACCAGTTTTAAGGCTAAAAGAGGAGGGGAAAAAAAAATGATATCCAACCACTAATAAAATAATACGATTTAAACAATAGCATCGTGGTATGAATAATGCTGTCATTTTATATGTACATTAACATTATAGTATAAACAAGACCTCATTTTTAATCTTGGTGATGTCTTAGTAATATTCAAATTTCAGTACTAAAAAAAAAAAAAATTGTTATATTTTGTTAAAGTTAAATATGTCCTTATGATTATGTACATCAAAAATAATCTCTCCACTCAACGACCCAAATGCACCTCAATTTCTAAACTAAAAATGAGGCAAACTAAAATGAAAAGAAGTCTATGATTCATCCTCGCCTCTACACGCTGCTATGTGTGTGTGTGTGTGCGCGTATGCAAATGGCTGCCGCAAACACTCCAATTTCCAAACACAACTTCTTTTTTCTACTTCATTCTCTCTAACTTGAAACATTTCTATTTTGATCTCTTAGCAACTAAAACACTAAACTGATCAACAGAAATTATGGCAATAAGGGGAAAAAAAAACAACAAAAAGCAAAAGCCAAAAACCTCTTAATAATATACATTATACAACAATCATTCATGCATGCACCCTTTTATTTCACCTCCTCGTTCTTTTCCTACTCCTGCCTGCACCACCAACTTCACTCTCACCATTGTCTCTCCCCCTCTTCCCTGACGTCTTCTCCGGCGGACTCATTGCTCCCGAAGCCGATCTCTTCGGTGGCCTCCCCACTCCCCTCTTCGCCTTTCTACTCTCTTCCTTCACCCCTCTTCTCCTTGAACTTCTTGTCACTCTAATTACATCTCTCTTCCTCCCTGACCTCGTCTTCTTCTCCTCCTCTACTTTACTATCCTTGCTCTCGCCATCGTCCGAGTCATCCTCATCGTTATCATTATCGTTGTCATCTTCTTCTTCATCGTCATCATCTTCCATTACTTCACTAGGTGAATTCTGCTTCATTCTTTTCAAGAAACTGGCCGCCCCTTGCTTCTTCTTCTTCACAGCATTTTCTTTCTTACTCTCGGTCTTAGCCTCCAAAGCATCATGAGAACTAAGCTCATTACCACCAAACTGATGCTTCACGTCACCACTCTTACTGCTACTTCTTGAATTTCTCCGCCCCGAAACAGACCTCTCTTGGCTCCTCTTCTTCTTTATACCTTTCTCCTCAATACCCACAAAAGAACTATCAACCTTCTTCTCATTCACCTTCGGTTTCTCTTCAAGTTCTCTTTCCTTTTTATCTTCTTTTTTACTATGAGCATTCTCGGATATTGCTTTAATAGAGCTGCGTTTCCCACACCCCACCATTGTTGAAGCTCTGTAAGGCTTTGAAAGGGAAGCGGGAGGTTGTCGTTGTTGGGGTTCAGGTTTAGGTTTATGTTTAGGTTTAGTGACAGTAATGGGTTGTTGCTTACGAAGCTTATCGGTCAATTCTTTAATGACTACGGCCCGGAGTTCTTGTGCTGCAGCATATTCTTGAGAGCTTTTTCTGAAGAAAATTATAAAGTTGTTGAATAACAAAAGGAGATCTCTATAGAATTTTTGGAAACAATTCGAGTAAAGCCCTCTGTCAAGCCTGGATTGAATTGTTCGAAGATCAATGTGTTGCCTTACCAACTTCTTGTACCTCTCAGATTCCTGCAGAAAAACATTATACAATTATTGATCGGCTAAACAACGCTCTCTGTTTTGCCAGAGAATTAAAATACAATTTTCGTGAAAACAAAAATATTACACGTAAGCATAAAACGTCATGAAAACAAGAAACAGCCGTAGTTGTGCAATCAAGTGGGGACATTATCATGGGCCCCACGGACGAGACCGTAATCACCGTTGGATTCTCCTGAATTCGAGCCAAGTCAAAGGGTCAACTGTCGGCACAGCCCCCCATACACACAACAACCGAACAACAGACTACAGACCATAACTACCGATAGCCAATAGGTAGTAAAGGGGAAATGACATCCGGATCTCCTAATTTAGCTGAAATCACAAATAAACTATTTCCTTCCTCATTTAGAAAACTCGGTGACCTGAATGTTATTATCCAGCCCATGAAAAAATTACAGAAACCTTCAGAAAAAAGGGAAAATTACAGAAGACTACCGAGAAGGGCAAAATGGGTAAAATGAGTCAAAAAGACACCTACGCGAACGTTGGCTAACCCGTTTTAAAGCGACGTTACTCACCCTCCTTCCTATTACGTTCCAACTGAGGCAAAGACCAAGACCCAAGAAAAAAATATACCAAGGTAACCAAGCAAAACACACGTAAACAAATAAAAAACTTGGCCCGTGAAAAGTCCTACATGCAACAAAACGCTCACTCATTACTTGCACGTTGAAGCTAGCAATCAATGGAGAACCCACGTGGCATGGCACCACCCTAGTCACTCAAGCCCATTTAGCTATTGTTTCAAAAATTATTTAGTTAATATTATAAATATTATCGGGATCCTTAATAAGTTAAAATTTACGCATGGTCTTGTACTCTTTCTTGTTTTTGGGGGTTAAAAACTTTTATTATTTGAAGGGTTGAAAAATTATCATCTTATTGGGGGAAGGCAATTGCCAAAATCATGGGCCAATATAAACACCAATTATTTTCGGGTTGCATGGTTCTGCTCATACCAGACATAAAAAACTTTAAAGTGAAAAAGAAAGTAGACAAATAGGTGAAATGTTCAATCGCAGGGTCTGACTACAACTTTAAGCCTATCCTTCAAAATAAGCACCGGTAGATAGTAAACAAAATTACCAAAAATAAATAAAATTTAACCATTTAAGAATGTTAAAATTGTGAAACCTATACCGTAGGATACCATAGTCACATCCTGAATCCAAAAAACTATTTTAGGATTTTTTTTAGTTCTTAACAATTTTACTCGTACTCCAAACCACATGGTGTCCAAAATTCCAGTAGTTGGGACCCACGTCAATGCGTTAAATACATCCAAACCGTCGTCTCTTCAAAACGATGCTTAAATGCTTAATGTGACAACGCGACGTAACAATTCTTTTTTTTTTTTTTTCCAAGACCAAACACACCACCACAATTTGTTCATTTTTACCGATAAGTTCCTATTGGATATTACGTGGAAAGCTATCATTGCTCCGGATTGAGTTGCCACTATTCATGAACAGAGTGCATGTTTGAACTTTACTCACCTTATTTGATCAACCGGATTAACTAAATTAAATTTCAATTTTTTCAAATAAAGAATATTCGTTTAAAAAATAAAAAGTTGACATACCTGGCTTCGAAGCCGCCGCTCAAAGTGCGAGCCGAGCCGATGAGACCGTATCATCCCAAGAAACCTAACTAACGGCTCAGATTTTACAGCCAACACCTTTTTCGTGGCGGGAGAAACCTCCTCGTCATAGGGCTCCTCGCCACTACGACGCCGTTTGTTCTTCGACAAACTTGCTGAGCTTTGTACATCGCTGCTCTGCTTTCCCTCCCTTTTCGACTCCTCCCACAACTCGTTCGACTCACTGAGTCCACCGACTGCACTCGTTTTATTCTGAACACTTTCCACTTTCCCCTCCGACGCCGTTTTGTCATTATCTTCGTCGGTCTCTTCTTGAACATTTCCAGTTCCATTTCGGTTTTCATTTAATTTACCGTTGGATGACCAGTCTCGATCCTCCCGGTCCGGCTCGATTCCGGTTCTGCTTTGGACCGGATCGTTTTCGACATCCGGTTCGGATTTCATTTTCGGCTCTTTCTCTTCCTCCCCTTCTACGTCGTCGTTTTGTTTCTTGTTTGTCGTTTCGGCCTTTTGAGTAGTGGAATTGGACTCGTTGAAGGATCGGTTCGAGTCACCGTCACCGTCGACGGCGGCGACGATCTCCGGCGTGGCTTTTCTGTCACTCTCCAGATCTGTCTCCGGCTTCATGCTCTTCTCCCTCTCCTCTTCCAATCTCTTCACCTTCAATTCCAATGACCTGCAAAACACGAAAACGTCGCCGTCGTTTCACAGATCTCATCACATAAAGCAAAATCCCTCACTCTCAGATCTCAAATAGAAAAAACAGCAATTTTACACGATCGAAACGTCGCGTCGTTGAACCTCGGCGCGGAGCTCTTGGACACGAATCTGTCTGAGCTGGTCAACCAACGGGACCAAACTCGTCGATTCGGCGCCGTTTTTTGCCGTGAACCGCCGTCTAATCTCATTGAACTTGTCCCTACAGCTCTGCGGAGTGAGCGACGAGAGAGCCGAACTTCGGTTCTGAACTTCCATAGCGATCGAGTCCCAACTCTTGGTACCGTGTCGGTTTACGGCGCACGCCAGCAACAACTCCTCTAACGTGCCCCACTGTTGCTGCTGCTGCTGCGACGTCGTTTCGTGGCGTTCTCTGGCCATGAAATAAAGAAGCTAATAACTCATATTACTACGCCTACGCTCATATCATCATCGATTCATCATAATCATTAGATTATTATCTTCTTCTTCTTCTTCTTTTTTTGCCTTTTTGCCTACGTTTTATTTCCTCGTTTTGTTTTTGTGTTATCGTTTTAGGGTTTCGGCCTTGCCGTTTTGATTGGGTTCTTCTTTTTGCTTATATTCCGTTCGATGTTGTTGTGTTTATGTTTTCAGTTTTATGCTTTATTTTTTTTTATTTTTTAAAATTTTGAGATTTATGTTTGTATTTATAGAGAATGAGGCAGAAAGAGAGTCAAGACTCAAGAGAGTGCCGTGGCTCTGTTTCGCCTCGTTTCGATTTTTCTTTCGCTTGGCGGTTCGGGTCTGATCTGTTTTTCTTTTCAGTTTAACCCCGGAACTTTGTTTGGGAGATTATCGTTCAGATCCCTGATTCTTTCTCTTTTCAAGAAAAAGGACTACGGTTTATCTATTTACGTTAAATAAGTCCAATAATTGTCACTAAATGACAATAATAAAAATTGATTTTGTCTTTTAGACAAAATTAAAATAAGATAATAACTATTAAATTATTAATGAAAAAGTTTGAGTTTTGAGGTTCATCTCCTGTATAGTATTTATAAGTTAGGCATGAAATGAATATCATTATTATTAAGCATATGTTTTTTAATTTATGTTCAGTAAATTTTCGAATTATGTTACAGTGGTACGAAATTAATATTTTTAATAATTTTTTATTTTAATTTACAAAAATTAATGTGTCAATAAGTATTGATTAAATGAGAAATATAAAACAAACTTTGCGGTCAGAATAAATAATATGAGTTTTGTGACTGTTATAAAAAAAATAGTATTTCAATCATTTTGATAGATTCATAGGCTTATTTAATATAAATAGATAAATTATATACTTTATTTGGGAAAAATAAAAAAATAGGTACCTAAATGATAAAACATAAGTGGTCTTAAATTACTAATTGGCCCATGAGAAAGCCAAAGCAAATTTTATCTAAGTTCACAGCCTGTCAGATGATGCACGTCACAGGGCGATTCATCGTGGTCGGAATTTTAAGTGGGACTGGAAGAAAATTTCAATTTATGATCACCGTTGGATTAAGATTTCAAAATGGTGCATCATAGTCGGCGAAGCTTGATTGATCATGGTTGGTATTTGTGGGACCCAATTAATCCCAATTGTTTAGATTTTATAGGGGTTTCTTTGTGATATCCATGAGCACATTTTGATCAATGCGCGCCGTTATTTTAAAGTGTGTGATGGGATGCATGTTAATTTTTTGAATAGTAGTGTTGTGTTATGGTCTCACATTTCTCTTAATAAAATGGTATTGCACGTTCATAATGTGCACGACGGTAAGTATAATACCCCCACATCGATAAGTCATAAATATTATATAAGTTATATTTCTATTCTATATTTTTTCAAAGATTTAATATCAATTACAATGTGTGATGCGATGCGTGTTAATTTTTTCAATAGCGATGTTGTGTTGTGGTTTCACATCTTTACTAATAAAATGGTAATACACGGCCTGTTGCACATTATAACGTATACGACGGCTAATATAATATCAACCCTCATCGATAAGCCATAAATATTATATAAATTCTATTTCTATTTTCTACCCTTTTAGAGATTTAATATCAATTATAGTGTGTATGGGATGCATGTTAATTTTTTGAATAATAGTATTGTAATGTGGTCTCACATGTTAATAAAATAGTAATACACATCACATACATGACAACGAGTATAATATCGACCCTTACCAATAAGCCATAAAATTATATAAGTTCTATTTTTATTTTATATCTTCTTAGAGATTTAATATCAGTGGTTGGATCAATGTCACTACTTCAATTTTCATTAATAAAATAAATTTACTCTCCATCGTTCTGTGGCTCGTTATCAAAAGTGTTGAACAAAATTCTTTTCGATAAAATAAGAATTGTGATGATATTGTTCAGACTAGTAAAATAACTATCTTGATGTCAAAGTTAATCGTATCAATCAGTTTATATCAGTTTAAATTTCAATATTTTACTGAATTCACATGACTCGAAGCCGGATTCACGTGTTAAGTGAAAAATCTACTATTACACATTAAACATGGGATCTTTTACGTTTTATTTTTAAATATTCACATATAACTTCATAACTTATATCAACATCGTGTATTTAAATAGCCGAACTCAATAATAATATACGTATTAAGAGTTTATCTTGATTATATTAACTATTAGATTCAAAGTTTATTCGGAGTAAAATAAAGATAAAAATTTGATTTTATGCAAACAAAATGTATCTGAAAACGAGTGAGGTTATTTTAAGTTAAAATTTGATATTAATTATTAAAGACAGCAATGGTAGAAAAGTGGCAGCAATGTATATATATATATTTTTGAGAATTATAAATAAAAATGGTCCAACCCGCATTGAAAAAAAAATTAATCACATGCCTAATAATTATGATTATTGGAAAAATATTATAGTAGTCGGGGTGTGATATGGTGAATTGATTTTTTTATTTTTTCAGATTAAACAAAAATTTGTTATTGAGAAAATTTATTATTAGTGGAGAAAATATTTAAACCATGCTTATCCCAAAACCCTATTGTAATTTTTTTGTAAACCTTTTGAATGCATTTTTTTGGGTCTTTTAATTAATGAGAAAAAAGGGAAAATTTTGATGTAGTTAAAGATTCAATTTTTTTTTCTTGTAACATCATTTTTAGTTTTCAAAGCCAAGTAAACAAGAAAAAGAAAGATGGTCAGTGTTCTGACGTAGGCATCTGAACTTTAAAAAAATCTAACGATTGCTAGAGAAAATCATTAATTCTGCAGTTTATCAATCTAATTTCTCACCATTCCTGCAGATTTCAAAATTTCAAAGGTTGATGAACGTTCAATGCGGTGCACTTCACGATTTCAATATCAATTAAATGCCAAAATTTGTTTAAGTTTTTATGTTAATTCCCATGAAATTAGAAACGAGGTTAGTAAATAAAAAAAAAAAAAAAAAGAGACGAGAATATAATAATTATGTTGATGGCGAATGCGGGATTAATCGTAATTGACGTTGGTCAACAACAGTACGTGGAGGTCAACGATACATCCTTTAATATCATAATATATAGGTTGCAATATTAAATCTTTTTATGGATTTTAAGGATTGAAAAGTAATTTTATTTGATTCTAAAGTGATATATGCTTTAAGGGGAAAAGACATTTCACCTGGTATTATTTTATTTTTTTAATTTTAAAATTTCAGAAGTATTGTTTTTTTTATCCTATATATTTTCATGAACACTATATAAGGTTGTACATAAATTGGATGACACTCAACTCACCTAACTTATAGAAAGTAAGGATTGAGAAGAAAATTCAACCCAATCTGAACATTATGCGTGTTGCGTTAGGTTGAGTCGAGTTTATTCTAAATGTTCATTTTTATTTTTTCAGAGTTAAAGATTAAATTAAACACATTTCGAATTCTATGAAGTCATAATCAAGTGACTGCTTAGGATAACTTAACTTTTGTATTTAAATTTTTTATTTAAAAAAAGGAAAAGATTAAATATACAATGCGGGTTGGAGAAATTAAATATGAAAATGAGGTTAGGTGCTTTTATCACAATTCACAAAAATGCATAGTACATTCCCACATGCAACTCTTTATAAAGAATTTTTGTTATTTCTAAAATAGTGCTCCAAGCCTCGTTTTCTTCTCCCTCGTTATGGGCTTCATTATGTGGACTGAAGCTTTTGGGCGAGCCTATCCCATCATTTCTACGGGACTATTTTTTCCTACAAAATTTTCATTTTTCAGAATAACAAAACAAATGTTCTGATGGCACTAGGATCACTAATTTTAATTAAAATTACAAAATAAGAATGCAGCTTACATTTTTTTTAAATAATTGCATTAGAAGTTAGGATTCTTGACTTTATTCGAAAGTTGGAACATATAATTGTTTGATCTAATTCTAATTTAAAATGAACATTTATCTATAATTAAGAAATTTTAGATAAATTTTCAAAGTACAGTGGTTAATTATATCATTATCTCAAATTATAGGAACTAAAAAATATTAATACTTTTTTTTGTTTTTTATTTTTTCAACTTTTAGTGATAAGTAATGGTCCAATTACTCATCACTACCCACACAATTTTTTTTTTTAATTTTCTCGTATTTTCATTTAATTAATAATATTATACTACTTTCAATTTGTGTAAAAATAATTTGTGGCTTTAGTCTATAGTATTACCCTTCATTCTTCAAGAATAATGTGCAAAAAAATACGAATTTTGTTCCGAATTGGTTATTTTCTAATAATCTGGGGAATTATATGTAACTATGATCCAAACATTTTAATAAAAATGATTAGCGTCAAGTCTACGATCCCCTTACCGACTTAGTAAGGAAAGGACTACTCTTATAAATCAACACGCAGACACTACTTTTCAAAAAAAAGAAAAAAGAAAAATCTTACTGACACTGAAAATCCTTCGACCAAATCCCATCACACAACGCCAAATATGGCCGACGCAACCGAGACCCCAGCAGCCCCTGCCACGTCAGAGCCGTTGCCATCAACGGAGCCGAAGCGATCGTGGGGCGACGTAGCGGAGGAGGAGGAGGAGAAGGAGCGAGAGGAGCGGAAGCAGCAGCAGCGCCAGCAGCAAACCGCCAACACATCTGAGGATAAATCAAAGGCGGAACTTGACGTCGAGGGTTTGACTATTGATGAGAGTAAGAAAGTCAACAAGTTCCTTGACGAAGCTGAAGACTCTAGCATCAAAACCGTACGAGTCTCTTTCTCTAATTGTAGCTATTGTTATTTAAAAAAAAAAGAATTTAATTAAACGGTTTATTTATTTCTATTTGGCGGTGGAAAATTTTAGGATCTTAGGAAATTAAGTATTGCTAAATTAGTTTCAATAGATTATGATTCAAATTATTGATGGTGTTGTGTAACAAGGATTTGTTATATAAGAGAAATTTTTGAGTGTCCGGGCAATTTGTTGTTATATTCCTTAAATCCCTCATCGACTGAAAATTTAAATCTTAATGTGTTCTCTTCCCTTACAAGTCGGGTATTGGAACTTTCAATGCTGAGTATATGGAAAGAGGGGATTTAATAAAAAGTCATATGGTAGCAAAGCACGGACTTAAAATCTAAGTCTTTAAGGGGTATGTATTATGAAACCTTTGGGCTAGGCTGGTTCTTTAGGGTGAGTGGGTTTGTAATGTTGCTGATATCAGATTCCTTTGTTTGATAGATGCTACTTTCATATTGCATCCAATGTGATGATAAAGTTTTAAGCAATGTGCTGTACAGAGAGATTTATTTGTTTATTTATTCTTATCTGATTTAGGTTACAGCTGGTGATACACCTTATACCTCTGCAAGTACATTTGAAGATTTGAATCTCTCACCAGAGTTGCTAAAGGGCTTATACGTGGATATGAAATTCCAGAAGCCTAGTAAGATTCAAGCTATCAGTTTGCCTATGATCTTGACTCCTCCCTACAGAAATTTGATTGCTCAGGCACATAATGGTTCTGGCAAGACGACTTGCTTTGTGCTTGGAATGTTGAGCCGTGTTGATCCAAACCTCAAGGCTCCACAAGCACTTTGCATTTGTCCTACTAGAGAGTTGGCAATTCAGGTTAGGTTTTCCCTTCTTCTCTCCCTTTGGTAAATGTGTTAGTAGCCTTTTTACTAAGTATTCACGTTTGAAATTTGATTTTGTTTGCATCTTATTTGAGTTTTTACTAAGAATAGGGCAACTAAGGGACAGTATATAAATGTTGCAGAATTTGGAGGTTCTCCGTAAGATGGGGAAGCACACAGGGATAACTTCAGAATGTGCTGTGCCAATGGACAGCACCAATTATGTGCCAATATCAAAAAGGCCAGCAGTTACCGCACAAATAGTGATTGGCACTCCCGGTACCATTAAGAAATGGATGTCAGCAAAGAAATTGGGTTTCAGTCATTTGAAAATTCTTGTGTATGATGAGGCTGATCACATGCTTGATGAGGTAATTTTATTATGCAGATTACGGTACTGCAGTTTTTTGATGAAATTATGTGTACATTATTCTTATCGCAGAACAATGTCAGGGTGATTTGGTAGTAACTCTTGTTGCCAGATAAAATTTGTTGGAGTTTCCTGTTAGGTTGTGTTAAGTGTTAATTTGAATCGTGTTGGTTGTTGTTTAAGAGGGTTCAGTCCAGTGTTGATTTGAAAGAGCTGGTTTTATTGAAAATTTTTGGTCTTTTTATTGTGTGAATGTTTATTGATGGCTTAATATTTGGGGGAAGATTCAGGGACTCCGGCCCCCCAAACCCCCCCCAACACTTGGATAGGCTCTTGGTCATTGGGTGCTCATAAATATATGAATTGTACAGGCTGGCTTTAGAGATGATTCTTTGAGGATTATGAAGGACATCGAAAGAAGCAGTGGTCATTGCCAGGTATGTCTAACTACTCTGCGGTAATAAGCTCTTAGCTGAGAGAGGGTGTGAAACTAGCCAGATTACTTTGAACTTTTAGCTTATATCTGTATGCTGGACATGTTTGTCTTTCTAACTTGTGTTGGGATTATAATTTTGGGTGAATATGCAAGATTGTCATTGTTTTTGCTGAAGTGCAATATCCAAAACAACATTGTAGTTCCCTTTTTTAATCTTTTGTGAAATAGAAGGAGAGTGTTAATGATTTGGTACTTTTTGTGTGCTTGGAAGTCGTATGCATATAAGTTATGGTCAAATATTTCCAGTAAGGAGATAAACGCTAAAAAATTGGTATTGGATGCACTGCCAATTTTGTAGCTTACTGTCAAATTTTAGAGACAGTAGTTACATGCTTTCTTCTCATTTACACTTTTCTTGCAGGTTCTTCTATTTTCAGCCACATTCAACGAAACTGTCAAAAATTTTGTGACAAGGATTGTTAAAGATTATAATCAACTTTTTGTCAAGAAAGAAGAGTTGTCGTTAGAATCAGTGAAGCAGTATAAAGTTTACTGTCCTGATGAACTTGCCAAGGTTATGGTAATCAGGGATAGAATTTTTGAATTGGGAGAAAAAATGGGGCAGACAATTATATTTGTCCGTTCAAAAAATAGTGCAAGCTCATTGCATAAAGCACTTGCTGAATTTGGTTATGAAGTCACTACAATTATGGGTGCTATAATCCAGGAAGACCGAGACAAAATTGTTAAAGAGTTTAAAGATGGCTTAACACAAGTTCTTATATCGACTGACGTCCTTGCCCGAGGTTTTGATCAGCAACAGGTGCTTTTCGTTAGTTTTAAAATTGCTGTTGTACCAAATGGATGCAGGATGTTAAGCTCATGCCGTTGACATCCTGACCTATTCTTTTTATGTAGGTTAATCTTGTTGTAAATTATGATCCTCCGGTGAAACATGGAAAACATTTAGAGCCTGATTGTGAAGTATACCTGCATAGAATTGGCCGGGCAGGACGTTTTGGCCGCAAAGGCAAGTTTCTAAATTAAAGATTTTGTTCTGATTGTCTTTCGATTTGATTTGCTGAATATTTGATTTGCTTTAAAAGATAATTGAAGGCAGTTGAACGTGTTGTTTATATTTGCAAAGCTGTTAGTGTCTTCTCTTGATCACATTGACGTAATTCTGATGAGTTCACCCTTGTGTTTGAGAAATGGGTAATGATTGATATTTTCTGTCAGAAAGACCTTCATGTTGTCATTATGGCTCAATGTGTTTGTATTGTCTTGGAATTATGGAAGCACACAAGCCGCACATTGGAGTTACAAAGATGTGCTTAGTTAAACTGCAAATAGATTGACTCGTTATTGACTTCTACTATGTATTTGTCATATGGATATTGGCTAGGTGAAAATGGGAAATTGTAATTATTGACTAAGACTTATTTTTTGCAATTTTTCAGGAGCTGTGTTTAATTTGTTGATGGATGGTGATGATATGATTATCATGGAAAAAATTGAACGGTACTTTGACATCCAAGTGACTGAGGTAATCTTAAGATCCTGCTTTGTTGGTTTGAGAATTTTATGACATGATCAAAATTCAAAACTCTGTTTAATTTTTGAGTAGATGTAATGTACAATTACAAACATGCACATGGTGGGAAATGCTGGCTGTTGCATACTGAATTTATACTCTCTAATTGCTTTCTTCCTACTATTTTGCAACATTAGGTCCGGAGCAGCGAAGAGGACTTCAAGGCAGCACTTAAGGCAGCCGGTTTGCTGTGATAATTTGTTACAAAAGCTGAGAGAAATTGGGTCAATCTCTTTTGGCGTCTTTGTGTAACCTCTCCAATGTAACAATTTTTTTTTTTTGGTGGTTTGAGTAGTTTATACATAAATCAAACAAAAGTGGAGGTTGAATATTGTTATGTTGTGTTATCTTGTTTGATTTTTCTTTGCTCAAGTCGGTTTTGTAGCATTCTTTTGGAGGCTTATTCTTGTTCCTGCAAAAATATACAAGCAGGTACTTCAATGACAGAAATGAGTTGAAATTTTACTTGATATGAAGTAGAAAGCCAAGCACTTATGCTGAGAATGTGCTAGTGTATGGAGCAACTTCTTGCTTAATTCGCTAAAACTAATTAAACTATAATCATTGGTACGGTTTCTTCCTTATTTTATCAATTAGAAATCGGTAAAACAAAATGCCACGCGCTGCATTTTCTTTGTCGTATATGACACTTCAAATTTTCGAAGTGTTGCGTTTTAGAACTTGGGAACTGTAACACAATTCGCAATTTGGGTATTATAAAAAAAGAAGTAAGGAAAAACCATTTAGATAATGATTATTAATAATCATTAATATTGGCTTATTATTGGGGAATTTTTAAATTACAACACGATATTAATAGTCATAACCAATCACAAGTCTATGAGAACTTCCTAGATTAATTAAATGATTGCATAATTTGGAATAAACCATCGAGTGGTTACCAATCATTGGTGGATTTATTATCCTTTTGTATACTTCATCAAAGGATAAAAACTTTCCTATTTTATAAAGATTTGTTTCGATCAAATGAAAGTTATACAAAAAGAAAAAGACAATCTCCAAATTGGAGTAAACTCGCCGCGCAGGAAAATTCACCTCAATTGGTTATTTATTTTTTCTTTTTTACACTCAAAAAAAAAAGAAAAGAAAAGGAACCTACTCAACTCTTCTCTTTTAGAAACTCAAAAATAAAAAATTCACTTTTCACCGCACACAATTTCCCCAAAAATTAAAAAATTTCCCACTCTCTTTCTTGTTTCATCCCGCCCGCGCTCGCTTATAATAAAAAAAGTCAAATATCAAAACACATTCAATTCTTTAGATCACCACATTTTCACCCAAAAAATCCCCCAGAAAAAAAAAGTTCAAAAAGATTTTTTTCCCCCTCTTCGTTTCTTGATTTTGATTTGAGGATCTGGAATCATGAGAAGAACGGTGAAGCGAGAGGCCGGGAGCAGCAGCAGAGGCCGAGTCGACGACTCTTCGGAGCAACCTCTCAGGACTGTGAAGCGGGAGAAACTGAGTCGTAACGGCGCCGATGAGAACGTAAACAATGAGTCGACTCAGACGAGTCAGCCGCAAGATACGGTTCAACGGAGAGTTCTTCGTTCCAAGTACCTCGCCGTATTGAGCAAGATTCAGGGTAAAATGAAAATTTATTTTGAAAACATTTGAATCTTCAAAATTTTTTTAATTTGTTATTTATTAAAATTTATTATTATTATTATTTTAAATTTGCAGATCAGAGAGATGATTTGACCCGAGCGGATTCAAATAAGTTCGACACTATCCTCAAAGAAGTCCAGAATTTGCATAGAGATGGTAATTACTTTTTAACATTTTTCGTTTTTTTTTTTTTTATAATTATCTTGTAGAAAAATCAGAAAAAGTAGAACATTTTTTAAAAGATGAATCCGAATGTTAGAACAAAATTGAAAACCAAATCAGTTTATGTAAACTCTTTGAGCTGCTGTGTATCAATTTTAGGGAAAAAATAATTATTATTGGTATTATTATTATTTTTTGTGAATTTGGGATTTTTGGGATATAATACCAAATTGGGTTTATTTTCAGTGCAGAAGCCAAGGGAGCAGGTAGCAGATGCCGAAGCGCTGTTGGATATTACCAGCACATTGGTGACTTCTGTGAAGTCACAGTCCAATGAGGGTGTTACCCCAGCGGATTTTGTCAGTTGTCTGCTCACATTGTTTGGAGAATCCAACAGTAGTAGCTTGTCCTCCCAAGGGAATAATAATGCCCAGATGTCAATCAATTGGAAAGATGTTGGCCTTGCTGTTTCGCCCTTTTTGTCAACATGCCATGGCTGTTCCACCATGTGGGTTTTTATTTATGTATATTCTTTGTTTATATTTACTTTTACTGGTTAAGTTCTAACATATTGCTTTGGTTTTGCTTTGGTTTTGCTTTGCTTTGTGTTGTTTGGTTAAGGCTTGGGCCTATGAAGACTGAGGTGAAACAGAGGAAGGTTGTGGTTCGTAAGAAACGTGAAAAGCCTACTCAAACTGCTCAGCCTGAGGAGGTGAGACTCTCTTCTTTTTTGCATTTGGTGCTATTGAATTGGAAAATGTACTGAAATTTAGCTGTGATTGCTCTGAACATGCAATGATTGTTTCTAAATGACATCGTGACATTTTTTAAGGTAAAAAAAAAGTTGTAAATAAAAAAGACCAGTGGACATTTAATATGTGTTACTGTTGTTTTCAGTATAGGTTTCATACTTGACAATGGATCCTGACCTTTTTTTCCTGCAATTGGTCTTGCAACTGTCGAAGATTATGTAAGCTAACAGTTTATGTTTAGCAGGTTGATGATTCTGAGGAGGTAGAAAAAACAGATACCGATAAGAACATGACAACGATGTTTGAGATCTTAAGAAGAAAGAAAAGTGTCAGACTTGAAAGTTTGATTTTGAATAGAAGATCTTTTGCACAGACAGTCGAGAATTTGTTTGCTCTGTCATTCTTAGTTAAAGATGGGCGGGTTGAAATAGCTGTTAATGAGCATGGTTTTCATCTAGTTGGTAAGATATGTTTCAATATGAGCAATTTTTTTCTTTTTTCTGGTTCCTGTGTTCCTTATGTGCTTATTGTTCACATTTTCATTTTCCTCTTTCAGCACCTAGGAATGCTCCCTCTGCTGATTCTGTTATGTCAGGCCAGGTCAAATACAGTCACTTTGTGTTCAGATATGACTTCAAGGATTGGAAGGTATGGAATAAGATTCTTTTCTCATGAGCTATGATGCTGTATTAGATGTTCCTCTTAATTATTCCAGTTTTGATCCATATGCTGCATTAGAAAGTTTCAGTGTTTATCTGATAATTGGCTGTATGTCTGATTGCAATATGGGTCTATCCTAAGCATAAAATAGGTCAAGGGAATGTGATCATATGACTATTAATTATGCCTTTGAAGCTTTTATGCAATATTATTTGTCAAACCAACTCTTACAAGAAGTATGAGATGATTGATTGGTTTCCTTTGTAAATAAATTCGCTGAGAACCTTCAATATGATGTGTTACTTGCGCTTGCAGGATAGATGCAAGTTATAGTTAACTTCCTTGCACTTAACTCTTAGATGCCTTGTGCTTATTCGTGGTTAATGGAGTATTGATCTGGTATTTACTTGCAGCAACATATGCATGATTTCTATTTTCTGCTGTCTTGCATGAACTAATTGTTTCCATGAAATCTTAATTCAATGATACACGTAATGCAGTTGATGAAGGATGTGGTGCCTGTTGGCGAGGAGCTGATGCCACATAGGGAGAGTTCAAACACTTCACCAGCTTCTCAAGCAGAACATGCTTCATACAACAACACTCAAGGAGCATCACGTACAACTCCAATCAGGAAATTGTCTAGGAACCGTGGCTTGGTCATAAGAGAAGAATCAGTTGTGGAAGACTCTCCTGAAGATGATGTTGCCGAAAGATCCACCAGCATGCTCAGATGCAAGCGTAAAATTGTCTGAGTAAGAGTTGCCGATGTGTATATATGGGCGGGGTAAGAGTTGCCGATGTATATATATTGGTGGGGTAAATACCTAGTTGGTAACCTTATTTTGTAGATTCTATATTGCAATCTTCTGGTTTTGTGATGCTGTTTCATCTTCCTCGGCTGCGTTAATTTATAACACAGCGATTTGAAGAATGCTTTGATTTTGGTTATCAACTGTGGTGGCGAATTAATTGTTTTTGTATAGAGAATGCTTCTTTACTGCATTATCCTGAAAACAACACTTTCTTAGAACTGTCTGGGGTTATTGTGATTGAAAAGCTTCTTATAAGCAGAAATCTTGACTATTTGTATGCATCATCTCTTGTTGAATATTTTCTCTTAACTAGTTATACAAAAGTAAATACACGTGATAAGATTTCAATAAATGATATACACGGAGCATTTGAGATATATGATTGGAACTAGGAAGGACTAAAAATGACTTTGGTTCTCAATGGACTATCAAATCATAATTCTATGGGTTTGGTAATTGCATTCCGACGCCGCAAAAGATTCAATGCTTTAATTCTTGTCTCAAATAAATTTTTAAGCAATCATGAAAGTAGTTAGCGTTAGTGGGATGGCAGCATTTGCTTAAATATAATTGAAAAGATAGCACACACAAAAGGGTATGGTTTCCTTAATCCCAGCACATTATCACATGTCAATTAATTCAGTTGATATGAGGTTTGAGTTTAAATTCTCATCTGACTCAGAATTCAGATCACCTTTGTATGTTTTATTAGTTTGGGTAGCAACCTTACAACTGAATTGAGGCACAATGAAACCTTGAGTTTAGACGTTCAAACTAAGCACTAACCCTGAAAAACACAATTTAAAGTTGTTCACTTGACTAACACTTTATACTCAAGCTCAATCCCTGAAAAGGTAATACAGAAATTCTCACAAGAAAAGGGGTGCCGCTGACCTAGGTGTACTATGGAGTGGGGTAGTGCTGATAATCGGGTACCCCCTTCTAGTGCTTGTCTGTTGGAATGTCAAGGTCTTTAAATATTGGACTGTCGACTCCGACTCCCATTGCATTCAGACCATTGTCAACATAGATTACAGCACCAGTGATGGCGGAGGCCAAAGGTGATGCTAAAAAGGCAGCAGTGCTCCCCACCTCATCTGTTTCATTAATTTATCTAACTCAGTCATCGTGATAACCAAAAGAATAGACCTTCAGGCATAAGAAGCTAAAAATATAATGAAATTCTTGAAAATCACCTGCAGATAATTCTTTCTGCAATGGTGCATTGGCCAATGAATATTCAATCATTGTATCAATGAATCCAATTGCTTTCGCAGCACGACTTCTTAGCGGACCTGAGAACCAAATCATAAAATGTGAGGTGACAAATGCAAACCTCAGATGCAATGATGTAAAATAATATAATGCGGCAACTATACCAGCAGAGATGGCGTTGACCCTGATTCTGTGTTTTCTCCCGGCTTCAAAAGCAAGCACCTAAGCAATCAAGAAAAAGCCACAAATAAGAATCAAGATTAAACAAAAAATTGAAAACCACGATTACAAGCAAAGCATGAGCAGAGAAGGTATGAAAACTCACTCGTGTGTCACTCTCTAGTGCAGCTTTAGCAGAACTCATGCCTCCACCATATCTGTGAATCACATAGTTCAGAAACTTATCACATGCAAAGAAGGCGCAAATCAACTAATATTAATGGTACAAAAAACAATGCACAGCAAACATACCCTGGAATGATCCTCTCAGAAGCAATGTATGTAAGCGAAAGTGAAGAACCACCTACATGAGTAAAACTCAATTTAGATCCCTGAAATGTACTTTTTTGACCTAATTGTACATAATATAATAAGGCACAGAAAGATAAAATGAAAAGCATTATCAGATTGGAGAATGAAGCACATGCCTGGGTTCATTAATGGAATGAAATGCTTGAGTAGAGAAACATAAGAGTAACTTGAAGCAGATAAAGCTGCAAGATATCCGTTCCTTGAAGTCTCCAAAAGAGGCTTGCTTACCTGTTAACGGATTAAAATTGTCAGGAACAGACAAGATAATCATAGTGATTTTATTTACAGAGCGAATGTACCTCTGGTCCATTGGCGAGTGAATGCACTAGGATGTCAATGCTACCAAAATCCTGTTTGACAGATTCAGCACATTCCTGCAACACATTTGGAAAGCAATCACAACATAAGAAATCATATCAAATCAAATAAATGTGGTATAGAATTATCAAGGACATAAGAAAAAAAAAAAAAATTCCAGTTCATAAAATGCATTAAAAACAGTATCAACTTCATCATGAGCGTGTGGTGAAGCAAGTGTTAGGCCCAAAGGGGGCCTCTATTATGATTTCAGAGTGGCTAACTAGTGAATGACCAATGAGACGTAAAATTCTGATCATCGCTTTTGATGTAAAACTAACCTTTCAGTGAGCACAAGTTACAACTTATCAAATAAGAAGGTAACAGAAAATCTCAACAGTAAATTAATGAAACAGTATGTATGGAACTATACCTGAACAGTCCATTTAGAGGACCCTGTATAGCGCTTGTTTGATTTTACCTGCAGGAAATGACAAGAATAAATTGTTATTGTAGAAGCAGTCGCTTACTTTCGCATACCCAATAGAAACTACATATTTCATTACATCCTCAGGCACATCCTCAGGCTTGTCATAGACAGCATCTAGGGGATATATTTTAGTGATTTCCATCAAAGAACCATCTGGCAGCCTGGATTATCAAAATATATTTAGTTAAGTCCGGGCATCAGAATTACCCCATTACAATGTCAAATAAACCAAGTATAATAACTTACACACGAGATTCATCAAATTTTCCACGTCGCAGACTGGTTTCAAAAATGTTCAAAGCCTACAAAAGAAGATTCTGCATCAGTAAATGAACATTCTCTTATGAAGACAGAAAAATCAACATTAATGTTAAAGGGAAAAACACCAGAATTAAAGTTCAGTCACTTACAGGAACCCATGTTCCAACCAAAATTTCAGCGCCTGCAGCAGCAAGAGACTTTGCTATAGCCCAACCATATCCGTTGTCGTCAGCTACACCAGCAATAAATGCCCTCTTACCTATAAATATTAGTTCCTTGTTAGTTGGGGATCGAAACTTTTAATCTTCGGTTATTACAGAGGAGGAGGAGCAAGGAAATTAACTGACCTTTCAAATCAATAGGCAATCCAGAAATAGGCTTGTTAGTGCTAGATTCAGCCATTGCCGTTGTTACAACCTTATCAAATTTCACTGAAGATGATGTAAAATTCCGCAGGAAAGGTTGCACAGATGATAAGTGAGAAGCACTAGAAAGCTTGGTCCATGATGCCCCCTTAGAGTTGCCACCAATAACTGCAACACCTGCTTTGGCGCCTCTGTGAGAAGAGGAAATGCATGGCCTTACTGCTGCCATTTGAAGGCTACAAGCTGCTGTTGCCGCCATTTTCAATGCACTAACTCTTGAAGAGGAAAATAAATACCTGTAAAAAATTATACAAGAAGCAGCTCCAGTATAACTAATGTTTCTGTGCTAAATTACAAGACGGTGCACTAGATTAGACATAGGTTGTTTATAATCCAGATTTCAGTGCAAGAAGAGATACATCCAAATAAAAAGACATATAAGAGAAGTTGAAGATTCTCATTTATTTTCATCCCCGAGAGCAAATGAAAGATTCATCCGAGGAAGCTAAAATTATCAACTTCTCCGAACCACATTGGATAAAACATAAACAATATTGATCAGTTATGAACTTACATCTGTACTATTAACCAGAGCAGTATTGTAAACCAATCACTCCAAACTAAATAACAAATTAAATTGAACAAGTTCAACAAAACCAACACATCACAACAGAACCCAGATTTTCAGATACTGTAATTTTCCGGCATTGTCATTTTTCTCCACAAACAATCACACTAGGAAAAATTAAATCACATGTACCATTAAGTATAAAACCACATTACCTTAACATTTAAATAAAAACTAAATTGAAAAAGTACCCAACGTTACTTCGATCTTTTATATTTTACTAAAATAAAAATGAACTTTCACCTCAAATCTAACAAATTAATCACCAATCAAACACTCTCTAAACTTAACACAAACCCACTACTACATTTCACATAAATCTCCAAAGACACAAAAACCCCATATCAAAATGAATTTCAAATTCAAGAAAAAATGGTACCTTTGAACGACTGAAAGCGCCAATGTGAGAAAAAGAGAAAAGTATTGAGTAACAAAATGGCTTTTGGGGGTTCCTCTGAAAGACAACAAAAGCTGATGAAGCTTTCGAGAGTTTAAACTAGTTGAGTTCGATGAGATCGAGGCTTTGTAGTGTTGTGTTTATCTCTGTTTGAAGAGGAACTGATGGAGGCTTCGTAAGTGTCGAAAAATGCAAAACAGTTGAGAAAAGCAGTTGTGAGTTAGGCTACTTGCTTTAGGGCTGTAGTTTTATCATCTGACTCCATGTATTGTTATATTTTTCCAAAGAAATACATATGTTGTTTATCTGTATAAAATGGGTCCTAATCGTTATTGAGCTGATAAAATTATCTTCCGGCAAAAGTTATTTTATATGTTTCTTACGTGTTTGAGATCAGGGTATTGTGACTATTAGGCCCTCTTCAATATTGTTATAAAAAGAAAAATTATAATTATGAAATAAATATTATTAATTTATAATAAATATGACTTTTAAATATTAATTTTACTAAAAATAATACAAATATTTTAGATTTTTTATCACAAAAGTGTGTGATAAAATTAACTTAGTTTTTAAAATACAGTAGTTAATGATTCTAATTATTTTTTTAAACAAGAGTGTTGATATTTATTATTGAAGTTAAGCTTTAGGCATAACATTTTCGAAAACAAATACATCATCTAAATTCACCAATATAAAGTTAATTTCATTAGGGGCTATTGGATTAGGGACCTAACACAAATAGATACATTATGTATTTATTACAAAAAATATCAAAAGTTAAGGGAGCTACATGATAATCCTCTCCATAAATAGTGTTAATGAAGTTGGGCCCGGTTTGGCGAGGGTTGGTCGTATTTTTTTTGGGCCCATATAACCATCTTCGCGTCATAATTTTTCTATTTTCAAATCAGATTCACTCTTTGGGATGATGATATGTTTTCCTTTATTATGAGTAAGAGATCTCCCTCTCTCTCTCTCTCTTAAATATTTACAACTAGGTAACAACATATTTGATTATATGTATAGATTATTCTATGACATCTTTAAGAGAGTGGGTTCTATTCTTTCCAATGATGAGATTATATTTTTCGTCTAATTTCAAAAATTGCGATTGAGTGGAAGTAAAGCTCTCTCCCACTAATGTGCGTATAGTAGATTTTCTTCCACAATTTATGAGGGTACGAATCTAGGCTGCACTTCAATAGAATTGATCTAAAATTATTCCGATAGATTTGTAATTGATCCAAGATTGTCATAATAAATTTGCAATTATAAATATTAGTAGATTGTAATATACATATAAAAGGGGTAAAAAAATAACTCTACGATAGAGCTGATATATGAAATTTGATTGATAGTTGTAAATAATTAAAATATGTTATCACAGAGATGGGGTAGATAGAACTTATATATGAGATTTGATTGATAGCTAGTTGTCAATATTTAAGACATGTTACCATGGAGATGAGGGAGAAACTAGAAAGTCTAGTAGTTTTTTTTTTTTTTTATTGAAATATTGTTTACTTGCAATATAATATTCAAAACAAATAAAATAAAATAAGATATTAAATATAATTTTAAAAATTCAAAAAAGCATTGGATGATAAAATTTTAAAAAAGAAAAAAGGCTAAAGGCGATGTACTGTTAGGCCGAGTATTGGGCATAAGGGCGATGAAAAATGCACGTCATTAACTACTGTTCATGGTCCTAAACCCAATAAATACATAATGATACATGGACCTTTATATTCTGAGCAAAAGGAGTCCGAACTCTTTTTGGTGTTAATGGATCAAATACGGGTAATGCTTTTCGCACCCCTCTAAACTCCTTATAGAACCTTAATTTTGTGATTATAATATTGCTAGATGAAATTACAAAAAAAGACAATTATCAATTTAACAAAATTAAAATATATTTTCACTAAAAATTATGAACCGTCCATTTTTAATTCCTAGTTTTATGACAGAATCAAATTTCTTAATAAACTCAAAATAATTTTGAGACAATAAAGTAAAAATTACCTAATTTTATTATTAAAAAAGTATGTTTGAAATTTAATTAACTCTATTATAATGTTTGTCCTTTTTCATAATTTTAACTGAGGTAAGTGATATAAATATAATAAGTGGAATTTCGTTAGAACTTTAAAGGGATGTTAGGAGCTAAACTCATCAAATAACCACCCATCACATAAAGGGATGGCAAATATCCAATTGCATATAGATATTATCCATCTGTCACTGTCTTAGGTAGAGAAAACTCATGTGACACCATTTGTATGTAATTTTATAATTACCCATAATGGATATGTCCATATCCAATTGTAGATGTTGGATATGGATATGAATTTTCTCCGATGGATATAAATATTTATGGATGTCCATGAACATTAAATTTATATTTTTAGATTTAGAAATAATATAACATATTAATATAATAAAGCTAAATAATAATGTATTATATTAAGCAATTCTTATTCATTTTTATCGATATTTCAAAAAATCATTAATTTTAAAATTTAATCAAAATTATTTTGTATAAAAATATAATAGTTAAAAAAATTGTTGGTTTTTAAAAAATTGCGGGTGTTACTATTTAGGTGGCGGTGGAAACCTATATCATTGGACCGAAAATTCCATGATCTATTCCTCCCATCACATGATGACGCGAAGCTTTTTTACCAACCCAAAATCAACAATCTTGGCCTCATCTTGTCAACTGATGCTGCACATCCCAAATTTCTATCTTGAATGATGTAGTATTTTTTTTATTGGATAGTGAAATAATACAATTAATTTATTTGAATATTGTAAATAATTATCAATTGCTTAATGAAAGATAAATCAGATGCCACGTCATTTCGGATGAAATTTAAAATATAAAATTTATAATGTCTATCATTATTCTTATTAAAATCAACGCTTTAAAAGATAACTATTTGCTTTATACAAAATTGCTATTACTATATAGGTCAGGAAACTAATGCTACCTTAAAAAGGAAGAAAAATACTATAGGAATTGTAAGTTTTACGTGGTGGGAGTGTTAAGGATAAAAAATTATAAGAAGGATAAATTTGGGGTTAAATGAGATATATTGAGAGCTAGAGATGGTAATGGGGTGAAGTAGGAGTGGGGAGGCCTATGCCATTTCTCACCCCATTTAAAATTTAGCATCCATTCCTCACCTCATTCTCCAGTAAAATTAGTCGGTGAGGATGGAGAATCTCCACGTGGGGAATGATTTTTCTATTCCCACTCTATTCTTTATTTGCTTATTTTATAGTAGGTATGGATACATGATTTCAGTTAATTAAAAATTAGAGACTTAAATAAAATCATCATCATATTATTATGTATTTAAATTATTTAAAAAAAACTCCAAAAATTTGAAACAACATCTTGAAATGATATTAAAACAAAAAAATATTTTATGAGAGCAACACCTTATGAAAATGAAACAAAAATATAACATTGTTTTAAGATTAGAATAAGAATTATATTGTAGGATTTTCTTTTAATTATAACCTATTTATATTAAGTGAAAATAAAAAAAAATTATTAACTAATATTGTAATTGATAATACACAAATTATTAATAAAAATTAAAAAAATTATATATAATAAGAATTGGGATGGAGAGTACAAAATCAAACCCACCTTATTAAAAATTGAGATTATTTTTCTACTATTCCTCACTTTATTCTCTAAAAGGATAGGGTTCCAAATCCGTAGAGAAATTTACTACTCCTATGTAAGTGAAACATCACTATTCAATTTACAAACTATTACAAGCATAATACTCATTTTATGAGTAAGGCAGCTTTTAATACCGCTGTCAAAATTCTCCTGAGATTCAACACATTTTTTTTTTTAAATTCTAGTATTCAAAATAGATATTTTTAGACTTTACCCTCACTTAAATATTTTGATATTTGGTCCTCTAGATTTCTAGACATTTCCTTTAAAAAAAAAAAAATTAGATTTGGGTCTAATTTTACCACTTCGATATTATAGTCTCCGAATTCTCATTTTTGGTTTGCACCGACAGTTAATTAACAAATCATGAAACTGCTAGTAATATAGGTGCAAGATGTGCTGCAATACACAAGAAGTATTCAAGACTTTGTCCGGAAACATTATCCCAAATAATAGTGTAACGAAAATTTGACAAATGGATTATGCAAGGGCCTTCACGTGTATGTCTACGTCTCTGAGAGCAAAAGCATGTTTTGCGGAGAGATCAATGGCCAACAAAAGTAGAAGCAGAAGCAGTGAGTCATGCATGGCTCTCACTTGCTCCTGGAATCAGCTTACAAGTCTCTATCATTTTATCACAATCACCTCCATTCGGTAGATTTGAATTTGCTTCTCAATTGGTATGCTATCACACGAACAACTATTTCAGAGTCTTCCTTTGAGATTTTGAATGGAACCAAATACAAAAATTTCAGATTAGTTATAATGATGAGTTTAATTTTACAAAAAAGCCAAAAAAAATGTATCATGATCAGAAATGGTGCCCTTTTGTCATTTTCTTGGGAATATAGAGGGTTAGAAAATTTTCGTATTGCTCATCATGTTATGAAACAGTTGATCAGATGTGATCACGACAAGCTCATCAAGCAAATATATTCATGCATCTTAAATTTGCATAATAAAACCATGGTTTTCGTTTTTAATGAATGAATAGTGTATCTGTTGTAGTGGCTGTGACTGTTAAGAATGAGCCTGATTTTAATTTTCGAGAAAATTTGTATGTCATATACATTTGTTTTTATGTTTTTAACTAATAACAATTACTATTACATCATGTATTTCCACTCTTTAAAATTTTCAAGAAAAAAGGGGGTGGAAATTGCATGATCAGAAATGAGTTGAGAGATCTCTAATCTCACTTAATTTGCGAATCACAATATAATTATTTTCAGTCGTCACCAAAATAAAGGGTTGGTTTTAGTTATTATAGTGTCGTGTTCTATGAAGGATTTTGGTTATCCACATCATATGGAATTGGTCTTTGCTTCTACGAAGCATAAAATTTTGAATTACACAAAAAAAAATTATAAAACATGTTATAAGTGTATAAATTGAGACTCTTGTTAAATTTTAATTTAGGGCCAACCTACGTTGCTGCTGTACTGTTATTGCTCATATTACAGTTACAACATCTCTGCAACTTAGGGCTGTAACTTAGGGTTTGCCTTCAATTTATAATATTATTCGGGAGAAAAGTAATTAGTATGAAAAAAGCAGGGGCCAGCAAAGAATCAAAGTGAAAATCAGAAGTGATGCAGAAAAGAGTGACAAAGTGGGGGACAAGCCATGAAATATAATATTGCAGAATAAAGAGGGTCAAAACTCAAAATGGGTGGATGGGAAACAGCTCATATTTTAATCTCATTGGATAAGAAATATTGAATCGAACAATCCTTAAAAGTTTGATTTGATAAGTCAGTGGCAGCTGGTGTTGCACAGTCTAATTTATATGGACATGTCCTTATCATGACGTTTCATTTCCATTTTCTTTTTGGCTTGAAATTAGATTAATTCATTTTATCATGTAGTCTCCCAAAATAATAATAAAATAATATTAATAATTGTTTTACTAGGCTTCATCAATCACTTTTTTGCATCTTTAGTGGTCTAGTGGATGAAGATTTGCATTCGAATTTTGAAAAGTAGAATCTTTCACAATGCTTACTGATAGAAACCCAAAAAAAAAAAAACTCAAAAATATCAAATTAATCAGCATGAAGAAACCTCAACAGCTTCAGTTAACTAGTTGAGCCGAACATTAGTAGAAACTAGAAACCAGCTAGACACAAAGTTACACAATTTTTTGGGATGATTCTTGTTTCTATTTTGAAACTAGATAAAAATTTTGCAACCATCAATCTCAATGATAATTATTCTTTCACGGACATCTGAAAACCAATAACATATTGCACAAACTGGCCTGATTTTGTACATGAAGTGAATTGATCTACATGAATACCCAAGCCCTAAAATAATAAAACCCATAAAAAAGAGAAAAAAACCAAAAAGAAGTAATAAAAAGTACACTAAAAATTAAGATGAAGCTAATCAGTGACTGTTCTGCTTCTCTCAATTAATCTGTACACCAAAAAGTCTAAACCCTTTCTCTTCAGAATTCGATTCTTTCTCATTGTAGCTGAAAATTTTCCTCATACTTTGTTCCAATTGCACTGGCTTTTTAACCACATTACAAATCTGCCCTTCGCAATGTATTACATCAACTAGGAAAAAATTTTGCGCCGCTTTTGCCTCATTTGCACATTCACATGCATAAAATGTGATAATGTCTTTTTCCTTCAATTTTTTCTCCTTCACAAACCTATTCCATCCTCTTGTAAATACATAACTTTGACTACTTCTCCAAAAACAATACCTAAATTTCCACGGCCTCATTAGCTTATCAAAAAACACTAATTCCATGTCATCTACTCCTCCATTCATTGCATTTTCTTCAGCATTTTCACTAATATAAGGAAAATATTTAACAGCATATTTTTTAGGAATCACAAGTCTATTTAGCTTACCAACATCACTAGGTGTCAATTCCTTCTGAAAAAGTTGCCTATAAGCAAATTGTTCATCTCCATGCACCATTATTTGATTAAGGCTAGCGTTTGAATTATTGTCCTCTCTTTGTGACTGAACCCTAAGATAATCAGCAAATTTTGGTTGATAAGTTCCATCTCTAATCATATTCAAAACTGCTTCTGTGCTATATTGGTTTTGAAAATTAGGCTCTTGATTATTGGTGTCTGTCCATGGGAAATTTCTGTGGGAATCGCCACCGCGAATCTTGATTGCTGCACTATCATATGCCATTGCTGCTTCTCTCTCTGATTTAAATGTTCCAAGCCAAATTCTTTGATGATTTGCATATATTTGTGCACCCCAATGACCATTTTGCTGTGGCACAACCCCTTTAAATTTTACTGACGATACATTTTTGTCATGTCTCATTCTCTTGGGAGCTGGCAGCAGTCCGTAAGTGCTGTTGTTCGAATCTGAAGCTTCTGTGTTATTCGCATTCGTTTTCACATTCGACACCATGCTTGATGCATCTTCTTCCATTTTTTTAGTTAATTTTGATACTCAAAAAAGAAGAACAAGCAAAAGTATGAATTTAACAAAACTTGTTCTTGAAGATAAAAAAGGAACTGATGAAACATTAATTGAGTGAAGCAAGGTGAAGGTTTTAACGAAGAAGCAAAGAAGGCAAAAAGGAATAAGAAATTAAGGAAAAAGTTTGGTAATTATTAGATATTCCGTTGCATGAAAATGGTAGGATTTTGTATTAAGAAGGTAAAGAGTTCGAAAAACTAAACAAAATTAGGTTCCCTTGACAGCCAAGTTGAAACCAAATTAAATTTTATTTCAATAAAAGAGAAAAGGTGAAAACCAATTAAATCTTTTTAGATTACTTCATAACCTAAACAGTTTACAAGTGAGTTAGTAAGTTGAAACAAACTTTTTAAGTGGTTTGTCTTAATTTAGGAAAAATGTTATTACAACATTAAGATCAAAATGCCCGTGTACTTGTTGTGTCTTAACTCTATGTTTGTTTCATGAATGTGAATGATTTTATGTTCACCCCAACCAAAATAATGTTCCCTCCTATTTATAGTTTTGTGGTTTGATTAGAATATCTCCAAGAGTGAATCATATTAAATTATGTCAAATTGTACAATTTTATTGTCGACACAAATCCAATAGTGGACGTGGTTACTAATTTTATGTAACTTCAAAATTTTGTAAATAAATTAATCATGTTTAGTACAAAACAACCTAACACCTTATTTATTTTGACTCATACATTCATTTTGAACCAATAGTATTTTCATCAGTGTTTTCCAAATCTTTAATTTAGTCATAAAAAGTTGTATGAATCACACTAATCAGTTAAATACTGTTGCACAAATCCAGCCTAGCCAGCAAATTTAGTTTGTAAATTTGACCTCATATCTTATCTATCTTGACACAATTTTTCTTGGAGTCGTTTTGTTTATAGAATCTTGATCAATCACTGGAGTATATTACACTGTTCAGTTCGGTATTTTGGCAAAGCCAGCTTGTAAATCCTTTTGTTTTTCTCACTTTTGAAAATAAATTAGTTGCTCACTTGACATGTAATTGACTGCACTTCAGAAATAAATAATAAAAGAAGATTAAAAAATGATTTTTAGATAGTTTCAAATTAATTTCTCTCTAATAAAAGAATTTTAGAGGCCTTTCAGAAAAAAAAATTACAGAAAAAAGGAATAAATCATGAGTAATATATGCAATCAAATAATTTAATTTGCTATAGTTTACATGATACTTGATATTTCGATGACATCAAAGTCTTATATAGTAACATATTTTAACTGTCCCCACCATAATAGATAAAGTAGTTATGAAATTATTTATCACATTAATGCAAGCTAAAAATATTAGTAATGAACTGATTATAAAATCGAAATGCAAAATGAGTATTCCAAATGATGTGATACATAGGGTATCATTCATTTATTAGTGCTATGAAATCATTTCATTAATGATGAACTACTATCAAGCATATTGGGATGATTAATTACTGACACATCATTTAGAAAAGTAAGCATACGATAAACTAATGAATACATTGAATTGCATTCAATAAGAAATAATTAATAATAGTGGAAAATTCTATGATAATACATCGGAATTTCTCTCATGTGTGAAATTGCCAAAAATGGCGTTCAAGAAAAACAGCCGACTAGAAATTGAAGAAAGTCTTATAAGATCAATAATTGTGGGTCAATCCGGACACGTGAAAAGAGTGAAAATCTTTCTACCCATCTTTTTAAGAGACATATTTGATAGATTTTGGAAGAGAAAAAAAAAGTCAATTTTATTTGTCTACTCTTAACTAAAATAATCAACTATTGAAATAAATTATATTTACTTAATTTATTAATTTTTTTTTATGGGTCAGTTTCCATAAACAGTTCTTTTCGGTCTGTATTATTATTATTATTATTTTGATGGTAGTTTTATCGTTTTGTAAATTCTTAACAAATCGAAATTATGGATCTATGTTAGATCTAATTACAGCGAATAAGAGTATCCACAAATCCAAATATTTACTTGGTAAAAGCTCAGATTTTACTTTGGAGTTTAAGTAGGAAGCAGTTACGCAACAGACTCCTAATATTACTAGGAAGCAGTTACCTCCAATTTTTTACTCTATAAATATAAAACATTAATTGTTCGTTACACTACTATTATGACCAATTAATTAAGCTTCTTCTCTTGGCAGTACTCTTTTCACAATCTTGTTTGATCACGAGCACTGCACTTCATTATTCTTATTGTTGGTATTATTTTATGAAATTGAACATGTTTTTATTATAAGCTTCCAGCTGAGAGGGGTTCAAAAGGGCAACCGTAGCTGCAAGGCAAAAACTTTTTCATCAAATTTTTAACAATAAATGACAACAGATTCCAACTTGTATTTTTCAAGTTTCCTGACGACGAGTCTAGTGAATTACGGGCCTCGTTTGCCGCCTATTATAATCGACACTCGCTCTTCGCCTTCACCGGAATACGTCACACTTCCAGCTGAAGACTGCTTTACTCCATCACCAGTGATCAAATTTATTCGAAGGTTAGCATATATGTATATGTATATATATGTATACATAAAAATTTTTCAGTTGCATTTTAAACTTTGAATGTGACTAGGACTTTACAATGTGTTAATATTTTGCACCTTATAATTCTTTACAATGAATAGTGCTATGCTACTTCTGGGATTTACTCAAAAGTGTTTTTCCTTGTGTTTGGAAATAAGCATGCATTATGCTTTATCCTTATTTTCTTCTAGTATTAATTCTGTTTAATTCTTTTTACTAACTTTAATTTAGAGTGTTAATATAAATAATATGGCCTTCATCATGCGTGGTACAAATCAATGCAAGTCTTATAAGAAAAATATCCTTTCACATCCTTGTTACCTTCATTAGAAACCTTATAGCAGCAGCAAAGTAAAAAAAAAACATTGTAACCATCTCAAACATCGCAAAACTAGTTTATTTTAATTTTATTTGATTCCTCTAGTTGTTTTTTTTTTTTTAACGGTTTTTATTGTACGCTAGTCATCTAAAATGCATATGTATATTTCAATATGATTACAAGTGATCAATTTGATAATAACATTTAACAGCAGGCCATAAATAGAAACATTTACTGATATATGTCCATTTCAATGGGTCCCCTGAATTTATGACTTGTTTTAAGATGCACAGTTCTTTACTGTTTATATATAACTGCTCCTCATGCTTGATGATGAAATATATATATAAACTGTTGAGAAAAAGTGACAGTATATCTTCATATATACATATAATAAGACCAAAACTGATATTTAGTACAGATTATCAGGATTTGCTAAAACAAAATGCATCATTTTCACATGAAAATTAAACCCCACTTACCAATATTTTATGAAACAAATGGCCAAATTTGTGGCGCACACTTTTCTAAACACACCTCTCAAAATTCTCATCCATTATATTTCTCTTATAAATTTTATTCAATAGTAAAGATCATAAAGTTGAAAACGACCCCCCTCTTCCCATATTCCCCCAATTTTTTTCTATATATTGAACTCTCCCGCGCCAATCTTATCAGCCTTCTTCTATAGGGCCAATTGGCAATTACGTCTTCTTCTTCTTCTTCTTCACTTCTCTTAATTATTCTCTGTAAGCACTCAATTTCTTCTATTGTCTTTACATTATAAATGTTTCCATAAGCACGCTTAAAGGTTCTATTTAATGGAATTTTTTTTTATCAATTTTCAAATTTTTTTTACGTGTATTACATCGAATTCATGTTCTTTTCATTTCACTTTTCAAGATACTATAATATTATTGTTGTTAGAAGTACTTCTTTATAATGGTTATTATATACTTTTATGTACTATATTCTATTGCAAAAATTTGCTATTTTTCGGTTTCCATTTTCTTGGGGATCAAGTGTATGTTACAATATTCGGGGGTGAATAAATTAAAACATCAAAGTTCGTTTGAATTTTTGGTTGATTTTAGCTAAATATGAGTTCCTATTATAAATGTGAGCATTTGGTACATAGATAATACATAGAGTTCAGTTGGCTATTGCTATTTAATAGTAAATTTCGGTACTGAATAGTATCTGCTATTTTGTTATTGGGTTGCTTTCAATGAACAGAATCAACCTTCAATGGCTGCTATGGATTCAGTACTCAACTCCACCAACCAGATCACGCTAAAGGTTAGAAAATTAAACTAATATATTTTTGCAATTATTATTTTTGAAAATATATTTATTCATGTAGTTTGGCTTGTAAATGACTCATGATTTTGAATTTTTTTCCCCTTAAATTAATAAAACAGGTGACAGATGAAAATACTAGCACTGGACAAGCGCAAGCTGCGAACAAGAACAACAATAAGGATGAAAAGAAGCTTACTTCTTTGATAAGAAAGAATCTCATTCGTGGAAAGAACAAAGGAGGTTGGAAATATGCAAGCCTCTTACTAGGTACAACTTTAGTAATTACAAAACTTTAGTAATCACTTACAATTTTATTCTAATTAATTTCTTGTTGTTTGTTTCATGTAGCAAATCAAGGCCTTGCAACACTAGCTTTCTTTGGAGTTGGTGTCAACTTGGTTTTGTTCTTAACCAGAGTTCTTGAACAAGAAAATGCAACTGCTGCTAATAATGTCAGCAAATGGACTGGCACAGTTTATATGTGCTCTCTCATCGGCGCATTCCTTAGCGATTCTTACTGGGGGCGTTACTTAACCTGTGCTGTCTTTCAGTTCATTTTTGCATTGGTAAGATTTAATGGACATGTGTTCATATGTTTGCTTGGAGCACACGTTAAGAAAAACCTTGTTTAATTTCGAGAATACTTGTTAGCTTAGTTAATTCATTTTTAATAATTGACTAACCGCGATTATGTATTGTTTTTATTAGGGTTTGGTGCTACTATCAGTGTCTTCTTTCTTAATGATCAAGCCAACTGGTTGTGGTGATGGATTCATTAGCTGCGAGCCGGTATCTTCAATATTTGCTGCCATTTTCTACTTATCCATTTATCTTATCGCCTTTGGATACGGGGGGCATCAGCCCACACTGGCCACCTTTGGTGCAGACCAATTTGACGAATCAAAACCTAAAGAGAGGCAGTCAAAAGCACTTTTCTTTTGCTATTTCTATTTCTTTCTCAATGTTGGGTCACTTTTTTCAAACACCATTTTGGTCTACTATGAGGACTCAGGAAAGTGGACTTTAGGGTTTTCGGTTTCATTAGCTTCTGCTGTCATTGCTTTACTTTCATACTTGATGGGGACTCCTGGTTACCGGTATGTAAAGCCTTGTGGCAATCCGCTGCCACGTGTCGCTCAGGTCTTCATCGCCGCAGCTAGGAAAGGGAACGTTGTTGTCCCGGCTAATTCTGATGAGCTGTATGAAGTTGCAGGGCCTGAATCTGCCATCAAAGGAAGCAGAAAGATTCTTCACAGCAATGAATTTGAGTAAGCATTTAATTTCATTTTATAATTCTCTCTTGATCTAAGCTTTTACCTGAGCAAATACAAGCATGTATCCATCCTATTATTGTTTTGCTTATGTTTGTGATCCATCCTATTATTGTTTTGCTTATGTTTGTGGGTTGATTTTCGTCAGGTTTTTGGACAAGGCAGCAACAATAACAGATAATGACTTAGCTGGCCCAAAGAATCCATGGAAGCTATGCACTGTAACACAAGTTGAAGAAGCCAAATGTGTTCTAAAAATGTTACCAATTTGGCTATGCACAATAATTTACTCAGTGGTCTTCACACAAATGGCTTCTCTATTTGTTGAGCAAGGAGATGTGATGAACTCCCACATCGGAGAATTTCGCCTTCCGGCAGCCAGCATGTCAGCTTTTGATATCTGCAGTGTCCTCATTTGCACAGGAATCTACCGGAAAATCCTAGTGCCAGTAGCCGGAAAACTCAATGGCAACCCCAAAGGGTTATCTGAGCTTCAAAGGATGGGAATTGGGCTAATAATTGGAATGTTAGCAATGATAGCAGCTGGTGCCACTGAAATTCAAAGGCTCAAATATATTAGGCCTGGGGAAAAGGCAAGTTCCTTAAGCATATTTTGGCAAATTCCACAATACGTCCTTGTTGGTGCCTCAGAAGTGTTCATGTATGTTGGGCAATTAGAGTTCTTCAATGGGCAAGCCCCTGATGGGATTAAAAGCTTTGGAAGCTCACTATGCATGGCTTCGATTTCGTTCGGAAACTATGTGAGCAGCCTTCTTGTGGTCATGGTCATGGGAATCACAGCTAAAGGAGACAAGCCTGGATGGATTCCTGATGATTTGAACATAGGCCACATGGACAGATTCTACTTCCTTCTTGCTGTGCTTACAGCTTTTGATTTTGTTATCTACTTGTTCTGTGCAAATTGGTACAAAGGAATCAACCTTGCTGACGACAATTGTGAGAAGGAAATGGAGATGAAACTAGAGGAAGATGATGTGCTCAGAAGAGTTTAAATTAATTAATTTAGCTTCTAAGTTTTGCTTTATTACTTGGGCATTTCATTTTACTTGTAATAAAAGTTTTGCAAAGCATATAAGGAAGCTTGACCTTAGGGATATGATTGCTTCCTTATTGTGCAAAGATAAGATTTGTGGCATTTGGCTATGTTTGTTTTATTGAAGTTTTGTCAATAAGAATTTGTTTTGTTTTACTTTACCAGGCGGCTTTGTTTTGCTTTTTCACTTGGTTTTGGCTTGTATTCATTTTTAGACTTTGTGTAATTTGATAATGGGGAATGATCTCATGACATTTGAATAATTATCCAAATTGTAACCAACTAAATATTTTTCTTAGCAAGATCCAAAAAACAACTGCCTAGAAATATTGTGATAGTGAATTGAAAGGGATATTCTTCCTAGAAACTATGTATATATTCAATGTATTTTGAAAATTAAAAAGAAAAAAGATTTGCGAGACGATTTGTTGAATTTTAGATTTTAGTGGGAGACTAGGCAAAATTTATCTCCTAATATCAACCAGCTACCACATTTTTGGAGTTTATTTCAAAATGAGCCAACTAAATTCTAAACCTTTCAAAATAATTTTAAAAATATCAAAAAGATCTTTTTTTCTCTTATTATAATATAATATTGAAATAAATTACTTGTTAATAATTAAATACTAAAGATAAAAACCTATCACCCATACAAAATGCTCAAAATAAAACGACAACTTTCTGAGTGAAGTATTAGGTAATTAACTCATCAAGATTAATAATATAACTGCATACTCTTGAACAAATTTATGTTATACAAATTGATGTGGAATGATAAAATTAGTTGAATTAAATATCTCTTGGTCCACATGATTTATTTTTATTATTTTGTATAATTAATACGAAATCAGTTTATATAAAATAAGTTTATACAAGAATTTGTGATTGTATCATCACTCATTAATAAATAGCATGTGGAGCTGGAAAAAAAAAGATATAAAACTCAATAAACATTGTTTGTAATAATATGATCCACCCATTAGTTTATGTCTTCACACTGTGTTTTCAAGTCAAAGTGGGGAACCGCACCATTCAATTTGCTAACTCACAGGGGGCAAAAATGAACTGTGTGATGAAGATTGAAGAAAGGAGATGACGATTCCATTTTGAAAATTTTCCAATAAAAAGCGATATAAGAGGGTCACCTTATTGCAATAAGGTATGATTAACAAATTAAATGACACGTTGACACTAAATTCAATGGTCTATTCATATTATTATTACTCAATTTTGTTGTTTTCAGTCAAGCTATTGTCAATCGTTAATCATTAAAATCTTGTGGCTTCGACAACTTGATTTACACACATGATGTGGAAAGGGAGATTCAATGAGTCACATACACTCATATTTCGTGGCCTGTATTATCATGTAACACCTAAGGGTGACGTGTCAGGATGTTGCATGGGTCGATTTACTTGACTGTATATGAGGGGTCTCTTTTCAAACAGTATGAGAGCTGTTGCTATGGATGTAAAATAACGCCGTGTGCTTTCAGGGTCAAAGTCGACAGTCACATGGTGTCTAGAGATTAAAATCTAAACTAGAGACGCAAATGGTTATGCTATGCAGCCCTTGAAACCTAGTGTACAGGAGGCCCTTTGTTCCTAACAGATCAATGCAGATGATTGCCCCCTTGCACATAAAGAAATTTTTTCACTTCAGCATGAAATTACCTTATCTCATTAATTAATTAGTGCTAAACATATTCCTCCGAAATAATTATATATTTCTGCAGTGTAAATTTGTGTAACATGAGATTTGACTCATACGGGTCCAGTTTCTACCTTCCCCAGATATGAAAATTTGCAGAAATAGTATTTCTCAAAGCAAACAATAGGGTTAGGTCAGGTGTCTTATCTTGATTGATTATCTTAAGCTTAACACAATTAAAAGGAAAACAGAACGAAAATTGGACAGCATAAAGAAATTATAAGTCAAATTCTGGCTTTATAATAATCGTTATCATTTCTCCTTTTGAAAAAAAAAAAATATTAATGGACTGTGGCAATGAAAAACTGCAAATCTAAGCTATTAGCTAACCTCATATTGATATGGCTTCTTCGAAGGCATTGAGAAGTCATATCTTATCAGTCTATTTGCGTATATATCCATTGATTGAAAACCTATCAATCGCACACATCTTTTTCATGGCCTAACATTTGAAGTGGTTTTCATTGTTCATCATGTGTCATCCATCATCTTGTGGGGCTCATCACTCATTGGGTACTCAGGTGGTGGCTTGTCCCCATTTTTTAAGGTCCAATACTTTGATATGAAATAAGAGATTTGCTTCATTGGATTTCGCATTTTCGCTATATATGATTAATACAATCGGGTGCACATATTCAAACTTTACAAAATATATACACGGTTATTTTAAAGCAACATTGTTGTTGATTTGTTGGTGTTATTGTATTATGGATTAAGATTCTCTCCTATTTAAGCTCTTTTGATCTTTTAAAAATCTTATACCACTTATATTTTAGTGATAACGTATTGTTAGAATTTAACTTCTTATACATATTTTCTATTTATTAACTACCAAATTACTCACATGAATTTAATTCACTAGAAATAAAGATTATAAGAGAATCTTAATCCTTTTATTGGAATACAACATCATTGCTTTGTATATTAAAGCACCGGAGACCATATTAGGGTCTGATTAATCTAAATTCGAGCTGGGTAGGACGATTAGGGAGGTAAAATTTTTCCAATAACTATTTGAAGCAGCTACATTCTCAAGTCCCGAACTGAGGACCTTAGTTAAATTAGAACAGTCACAAACCAACTAATCTACGCGCTTGTTAGCTGAAAAATTGATTTCTTTTAAATAACTTTAACAAACTTTCCCAATAAATAAGAATGAAAATAGATCTAAGAAAAAGAAGAAAAAGGATTTTGTCAAATGTTAAGTGTGAACGTCTGTAAGAAAAATATAACTATTGTTATTTATAAGCATAATAAACTAAATCTAGTGCAATTTTAATTTTTAAGTTAAAAACTTTGTTGTAGAAACTTGAGAAATTGGAATACAATGCGTAACTTGTGAAATTTAGCACAAAGCTTGTAAAAATTTAGAGGCTGTAGCCTTATGATTGGTAAACAGGTTGCATATTGCAAGTAGTTTTTGTTCTCAATATTACTGATAACTTGTGGAGAGGAATCTGTGAAGACATCTGTTCCTCATATTATCCATCATCATCACGAAGAATATTACAAACGTAAATTGTACTGAAAGTGAGAGGAATATACACACATAGTGGCACAGATCGAATGCTTTAGAGTTGACCAAGTGATTTTTAGTGATGAATCAAGCCACCTACGCACTTGTGGGTCAAGGCTCAGCATTCATTGTAAATTTGGTTATTGATTTTTTTTTTTTCCCTTGATTATGCTCTCTTCTTGCAATGAATTGAAGGTCAACGAAAGCTCTTGGCGGGGAATTTCATGAAATTGTGATAGCAAAACTAGACTGCTTGCTAGCAAATTTAGTTTTTTATGCATATGTAGAATTCAAGATATGGCCTGTCTCCTATAATAATTCCCTAACTATAATCTAAAGCGTCGTTAATTCCTAGGCCATTGGCCCTGCTCTAAAATGAAGATCCATCTGGGTTTTTATGCTTGAGAGAATTTAAAATTTAGAAAGCTTGGCTGCTCCGGTGTATATACCTCCCATTGGATTGCCTAAGGATGAGAAAGTAAGTTTGTTAAAATGTTGCCCAGGCCCTAGTCGAGCTGTTTTCAATAGTTTTCAATAATTTTAGAGAAATGACAGCTAACAAATAAATTTGAACTCTGCTTAAACCTATCAATCCTACCTTTCAAAAAATTAAACAAAAAAAAAGTTGGCTATACATGAAATTTTTTTATATTATAAATAATGATCTTGTGGGCATCCTCCTATCATATCGTTTGTAGTTGAATACATAGCATAATTTTGTGATTCTCAATAATAGTGTTGTAGTTGTGAATCAACCAAAAATCATCATGTGACAGTTTCGTTGACTTATAAGATGATCACAGTCATTCATTATATTGTATAACATAGATTCTGGTAAAAATTTCCACTCTCAAATTTCCTCACCAAATTTCTATCATCTTCTCTCTCCTATGGCTAATCTGGCCCTTGCTTTTTTATTTCAAGAGTAATTAATCAACAAGCAGAAATGAATTAATTAAGTTATATGATATTTCTATTGTAGATCAAGAATCATTCGCGAATGTAATGCAATTTGTTTTAATTATATCACGTTTATTTAATTAACTAATTATCTATGAAAATCTACTGCTGATGCTGAAAAACTTTATTTTTCTTTTCAAAGTCTCTTCTCTTCCCTTATATCTTTTCCCATGTATTATGAATGCTTACAGCATCACAGATTGAGAAAAATCGAAAGAGAGAAAAGTAAAACTATTTTTCTTTTCCTTCACTTGTGAAATCAGGGGATGAGAGTAAATATTTGAGAATCATAATCGGGATTACATAATCTTGAAAATTGATGCATGGAGATTGATTGTTTCCTTGATTTGAGATTATTTCCCTAACTAATTAACAATCATCCTTGACTTAAAATTCTTTTCTTTAACATATCGAATAAAGTAGACTAATAATTTTACAAGTTATATAAAATTTATCAACTAATAGAAGACTGGCAGATAACAATTATAACTTCTTGGAAAATAATTTCAAATTAATAATTATTAATATTAAAAGGATAAATATTCGTCCAATCCCTATATTTTCACTTAAATACCCACTTAATCTTTATATGTTAAAAAATATCTCAAAACACGCTTGTAGTTAAATTTGTTACATTCTTACCCTTGTGATAATATTTTTGACATTAATAAATTTATCAATAAAAATTTAGTTAGTAGATTAACCGACAATTTTTTTATTATCAAATTAACCAATAAATATCAATATGAAAGAACTAGTATTTTTTATACCCACACAACAATTTCACTAATATTTTATTTATAAATAAATTAATAGTAACCAACTTAAAGCAATGTTTAATGTACTTACAACAATTTTACTAACAGTTATTTTATGAAAAACTAATTTACCAAATTAATCTAAAAAGTAAAATAATAACATTAAAATTTGTGGAAGCTTTTAGTATGGAAACCTAACCTGAGTTGTAAATTCTTATACTGAGTTGTAAATTATTAAATTCTTATACATTCAAATCATTAAATTTTTGCTAATTTTTAGTATGGAAATCTAATCTAAATTCTTATGCATTCAAATTAATGCAAAAAGTAATATAATTCCCCTTTAGTATGAAAACATAGTCTGAGCTATAAATTATTTTAAATAAATTATTTTAAATAATTTTGCTTTTTGAAAAAAGTTATATATCTTGTAATCTAATCTAAATTCTAGAGATTTGTTGCCATTTTTAAGAAGAAATTAATAATCTTGCGGTCAGTATATATACACACACACATACACACACATATATTAAAGTTTGACCTGCACTTCATCAGTTCAAATACAATTATCAAGAAGAGCTAGCTGTAATTTAATTTACTTCAATCAACATGAAGCTTATGAAGGAGATTGGTTCAATCAGGGTGATTTTGATGGTTACCCTCATGGTCATTGCATCGTGTACGTTAGTCTTTACATTATTGTCTCTGTGTCCCTCACATTATTTATTTATTTTTTTCCCTATCTATTAATCTGATCTATCTGTCAATTTTAATTAACAAGTAAATTAACGGTGTTAATTGATTCTAATTGATTAAATTAACAGGGCAACTGGTGGAAGTTGAAGCCAGCAATGTGGTCTGTTCTAGCAGCAGTGGTGGCTGCACCGGTGGCGGCCTAAATGTTGAACCAGACAGGGGCCAGATTGGCATAGCCTGTAGCGTCGCTAGTGACTGCCCACCAATCCCGTGTCCAAGCGGCAGGCTGCCAGATTGTGTAGAAGGCAAGTGTAAATGCTGATGGAATATTAGTATGCACATCTCTTAATGTCACATATTCCATCATTCAATAAAATTCAGTAATAAAATTTCAAAGTTATTATTATACGCTTAAGCAATATGAAAAAGAAAAAGAAATCATTGGTTTATCTGTTCGGAAGACCTAAATAGTGGTGCAAAAAATAAAATTCGCAAGAAACATAAACTTGTATGATGGTTCAGTAAATGTCAAATCGAAGCCTTCTTCAATGTTAATGTGGGCGAATTCCAATCATGTACAAATCAAGCATTTACACTGCTTCAAAATATTTTGATAAGTAATTGAATCACTTTGGTGTTAATATAAAAGGGGCCATGTAAGGTTTAGTTTAGTGGTGGTAAGATTGAGAGAAGATATATAAATAAGACAATTGGAAAGCTTAATTTACTCCGCCACAGTACCATGACTCAAGAATGAATTTTCCGGTGGTCCGTCGGTGAAATCTCTTTTTGATTGAAAAAAAGAGCTTATCAATTATTTTGTTATTATTATTTATCCTAATTTTAACTTAGCTCTCGCATTGTAACTTAATTCTCCTCACTCGTGTGAGCAGATTTGAATCGAATCTCCTATTTTCAATACAAATGATTTTACCATCTCTACTATATAACACCCACAATTGATTAATTCAACATGTGAAATTTACTGGTGCAGAAAATATAAACTATTATTCACAATGGTGATAATTTATGCCATATGTCAGATAATGTACCCGAATCCTATTGTATATCAATCTAATTTAGTCAATGGAATCATTTACTGAATGAAAAGAGAAAAAAAGAGTGGATAAACCCAATTCAACCCAATAGACCTAATCTAATTCAATTCAAATAATTAAATTTAGATGGGTTGATTGGGTCAACTCTTTTCAACCTAACCCAAGATTATAAAAATCATAGAAAAATTAATGTCAACGGTCAACTGTTAAAGTATAAATGACTAAATATAATTTTAATTTTTCTTTTTTTATATATATAAAAAGAAACACTTTTTAGTTTTTCTCTGTTAAATCTAACATTGATTAAATTCTCTAAACTCAAAATTAAAAAATTAAACATATGTTTTCACTAAAGTAAATTGATAGATATTCAAACACTGCATCTGTTATTTATTGATAGATATTTGGTACAAGAGAGAGCATTTAATGTCATGATGGAGAAACAATGTAGTTTTTTCCTAATTTGAATTTGATTTTAAGTAACAAAAAGAAATTTTTAAACTTTTATGTTTGAATTTTTTTAATTTTTAATTTTAATCAACCTGACTAGCTTAACCCAACCTGATGATTTAAAGATTGCACTAGTTTAAGTTAAACATGTTCGTTGAATTGGATTGGATTTTTTTAATCTAAGCAAATCCAATCCACGCTTACCCCTATGAAAAAGTACATGATAAGTCATAATTCAATGCTTAATAGAACTTTTTTGTTCATTATCGAGGGCAATGCTAGACTTTTAATAATCTTATTAATAAAGTAGTACCGATGAACCATTAAATAAAAAATTAAAATCTTAAAATAGGTTATGAGTGTTTTTATATTTTCAGCGTATAAAGATAAAATAGTTAAATTAAACTTATGTTAGGGTCATCTTAGTAATCAAGAGACCTAAAAGAAGAAAAAAAGATATAACGGGAATATAATTAACTAATTGTTTAAACTTCTTACTTATTTGAAAATTATTAAAAACAATGTGACCATTTTTGTAATTATTATTATTTTTTTAAATGGGGTATTTACAAAATTCGTGGGATGAAAAATTGAAAATTTCTTTCTATTCTAACATTTGGACACTCTTTTAACTTTTCCATTCTAACGTTTCGAATCCAGTAATTTTGAAATTATTAACACTCATGAAGAAGATTGGTTCGATCAGAATGATCTTGATGGTCACCTCATGGTTATCGCCTCTTGAGTTTCTCTTTTCTATGTATTTATTTTTTCCGTCCATTTATCTGCCTGTATCAATTTAACAAATGGTATTGATGCTAACAGGGCAATTGCTGGATGTTGAAGCCAGGAGTTTGGTCTTGCAAGCTCAATGTTCCAGCAGTGATGACTGCAATGGCCGTTTAAATTGCGAGGGAAAGCACGTCATGTGTATGAATAATATCTGCCAATGCACATTAGTAAAAGCACAAACACAGCCAACATCAACGGCCAAGAATTTCGAACCTGACAGTTGATCGGTTTCCAATGGAAAGATGACAGACAGTGACTGCCAAGGATTCGGATGTAAACCAAGTGGCAATCCGCCAAGATGTACAGGTAACAAATATCTTAACGTCACATATTCCATTGATCATTTAATAAAACTCAATAAACAATCAAGATGAAAGAACTAATATGTCCAAGAATAACTTAGCTAAACTATCCACAGCTTGGTTATAGTTTCTCAAAATATGCCGAATCCTGAAGTTATGTATTAGTACAAATAATTCCTATATGTCAGCTATATAATCTAAAAGAGCTCTGATTGAGTACTTTGCTGCTCTTGAATTAGCCGTGTAGCATCCAAAGAATCCGACTTATCGATCAACAAAGACAAACCAACCTCCCCAACGATCGAGTCGTATACCAAAATGTAAAGCTTCAGCTTCCACTATGTTGACATCATCAGAAAAATACCAATATCAGCTCTTGCCATCATAACTAATTAACCCCTCATGATTACGTATAACTTCCTCATAACTAACCTCTTATGATTATGTATAACTATCTTATGAGAATGTCTTTAGTACTTTTGGAGCACTTTACCTTATTCATTCATTATTTGTCATTTGTGTATGTATATTATTATAATTAGTTCAAATACACATGTGACAAAGAATGAATAGAAAAAGAGTAATTTTTCAGAATTACCCGAAGCTTTTCCCTACCCTATAACGAATCATGCCACGATAAACTTCCACAACCGCATCTGAAATAAGTTTAAACCAACCTAACTGAGGCAATTCCTAACTCTTAGAAGACAGCACAGATGAAGAAACATCAACCCCCCACAGAGGCAATTCCTAACTCTTAGAAGACAGCACAGATGAAGAAACATCAACCCCCCACAGATGAAGTTAGTGTGCTCAAGTCATATGTAAAATCATTTAGGGATCGAAATGGCAATATGCTTTTTGTCAGTTTCAAATCATGACTATCCAAAGCTAGTATTTCGACCCAAGAAGGACATATGTTTGAGGCGTAGGCTTTAGTCCAATATGGTAGGGCAGCTATGCTAAATAATTTCTAAAGACACCCACAGTTAAGCTGATTAGATCTCCTTGCTTAGTGGGTTTCAACAATAGGGGGCTTGATCAGTATGATAGGGAGTCTATTTAGAATCCAATCCCTTAAAAAGTCTTGACCCATCCTTACTACATTGTTAGGGACTAACATGGCTTCGAAGACCAAAGATTAGATCATTGTGAGTGAAAACAACTGAAGAATTTATTAGATATTAACAAATTGATATAATTTCAATTTTAACACTACAAAGATGAAAAATTACTTACTCATTGGGTGTTAATATGCTTGGATTTCGAGTCTTCCCCAATATCTATTGATTTAATATTTTTAACTCAGGTATTTAGGTTATATATTTGAAAAACCCATTATATAAGTTATATTAAATTAATGAATGCATTACTTTCTCGACATTTGCTATTAACAATATCTCATTATTCACAAATGATTCAAAATCCAAGAGCTTATTTACAGTCTTCTAGATAATTAAATTAAAACAACCACATCCTATGTTATATGTAAATCTTAACTTAAAAAAAAATGTCAAAATTTACTTTAATACTGCATCTTTATCATGTAAGATTTAATTTTTATCAATAATAATTTTAATTTTTTTTTATGAGCAACAATAATATCACAGCCTCTCCATCTCAATATCATTATTTGATAATTACTTTAATATGCTAAAGTAATAAAATAATCTATTAATTCTCGATCACGTGGTAGAATAATAAATTTTATTATAAAATCTACTGACTTTTTTCTTAGTATTAAATAATAATATTATATTTACTTAGTTGGAATACTTATTATATCTTATGATTGATCTGTCATTATTTAATTAGTTAAGTAATACTTAATTATTAAGTCTGGTACAAACCTTGCACGTAGAGTATTACTGGATTTTAAATTTAATTAGTTTGGAATAAGATCCATTAATAGCCTCGCTTCCTGGACTCACCGTGACAGAGCAATAGATACTTAGCACAGAATGACCTAAGCTTTAAATTTGCTAACATCATTAATAGAGAGAGGAGACGCGTGACGTGGCCTCGAATATCCATAAATTATTAAAATTTATCTTCGTTTATCAACTAGATTTAAATCTTATTTTCGATTCCACGATTTCCTCTTTTTTATTTCCACAAATTTGGCTCCCAAATTTCTTTTCCTCTCTCTTCAATTCGAGCCCTAGCTTTCCCTCACTAGGGTTCTTGTCCCCAAAACTTTCTCGCGCTTTCTCTTACACTTTTCCGCACTTTCTCGCCACTTTTTTCCTTTCCGCTCCGCTCGGTCGCGTGCTTCAACTTCGGATCCCGGCGATTTCTCTCGTAATGGAGTTCGGTGGCGGCCGTAAGAGAGGAAGGCATGAAGGTGCCTCGAATGGCAATGGCGGCTTTAAGAAATCGAAGCAAGGTACTCCCTTAACGCTGCTACTGTTAACTTCGATCATTACTATGTTATTATGCGCAAGTGTTAAAGAGTTTTTGAAGCTCGAAATTGTTACTATTTATTTATTTATTTTTAATTTGAGGTGCTCTGATGCGTAAGTATTAGATAGCTAAAAATGCTTTTTTTTTTTTTGTTGTTGGGGGTAGCGAGGAGGACATGAAGCTAAATGATTTTTTAAGATTAATTTGATATGATTTGTAGTGTAACATGTATGTGAAATTGAGGCAAAATGGAACTTATTCATGTGTAATATGGTTGTATGAGTCTCTGTTTCAATTTCATTCATATTATTTGTGCATGGGGTCGCAGTATTCTGCTCTCTATTTTAGGTTTCTCAAGGATTTTATGTTGGGCTAATTGTGTTGAAAGTGGATTTGGGAGTCTTTGCGTGGCAGCAGTTTGGTTTTGAAATGGTGGTGTAATGTATCTTTTGTCCGCGTCTCAGATATTAGAGTTGATTTTTTATTTGGAGCAAATTGTGTACATGTGAATCGGTTTCGTCTGTTAGTGTTTTCGGTTGAGTTATTTCTGGGTCAGTTGTTGGCAATTTAAGTCAGTAGTTGTTTCTTCTCCTATGTTTCTTTATGGTAGCTGATTAATATTCTTGCATATCTTGCTATACCGTCTATTCTTGTCTAGCTTTCTATGATAATGTGGCACATGTAATGGAATTGTTATGTTCATTCTGGATTTTAGTTTTTTGTGGCTTTTCGTGCTGCAGCTGGTGCTTTTATACATTAATATTATTTCTTTAGAAGTATGATATTGTAATGCGATGTTGATGCTATCTACAACTCAGAAAACTGATTTTCCTCTGAGAATATTCAGGTAATAAGAAAGAAAAGAGATGTGTACTATGTCAACCATCTGCAGTTTTGTTCCTGTGGAAACATAACATTTGGCTAAGTTACTTTGCAAAACTTAGTCGAGTTAGTTATTTCTCCTGGAAACCCAAAGATTGAGAAAACTTAATTCAAGTTATTTTTTTCCCCTATAAAATTCTGAGGTAAAATTGAGGCAATCTGTAGGTCTACAACAGGTTTAATACGTTGTACAATTTAGAGCCTAGTTACAGTATTGTTATTCAACTATTTTAATCTCTTAATTTTAATGAATCTGGTGGTGTACTTATACTCTATACGGAACAATATTGATTGATTATTTAATTTTCCGAAAGCATCCTTTGTCACAAGGATGAGAATCATAACATGACATTATATATTCTTTAAAGTTTCAAGATTAATAACTCACTGTAATTGTAACTGAGAAAAATCAATTAATGTTCTGCAACAGAAATGGAGAACTTTCCAACTGGTATAGGAAGCAAATCGAAGCCATGCACAAAGTTTTTCAGGTTCAAATCTTAACCTATCTAAAATGAATAATCTAAATGCAATTATGTCTATCTGTAATATTTATAATTCTTAAGAAAATTTTATTACACAATATTTGCAAGTAAAATTCATTTGATTTGGACTAATGAATTGAGAACTTAAGTTGTGATACAGGTTATACCTTTTGTTCTAACCACGATAACAATGATTATTGAACACAGAAATGGGAAACTGTTGATATCTGAGAGTACTGTTGGATTAACTACTTGCAGGGCTTTATGTAATCTGAAAGCAGTTGTTTGGATGCAAAATTTGCTCACTGTTAATGGTCATTTATAATTTATTTTACAATCTTTTGCAAGTAAATTCCTTCAGGTCCGCACCAATCAATTGGCATGTTAAGTTCTGGAACATGCTAGTCAAGCTGTTCTTTACTGGGGTAACACTTTTAAATGAATGTAGTTTTTGTACAATGGCTGGGTTTGGCATGGTCCTCTGACTATGTGTTGCTAAGGAAGTTACAATGATTGCTAAACTTGTGGAGATGAGCATTATACTGACCATTCTTAAAAATTGTGGCTCTTTTTTCTCCCTTTTATCTTCAAGGCTTTTTTTCCCCCTTTCTTCTCCTTCCTGTCAATTTCGATGCTTTTTCTAGTATCTCTGCCAATCCCTTTTTGAGTCAAGATGTTTTTACTGGATTGAAATAGTTTATCTTTTGATAATTTATCTTGGTTTTATTTATATATTTTAGCAGTTTAAATGGTTCTAATGTGGAATTAGATAAGCCTTTCTAGTAAATTTGGTGAAGTATTTGATGAAGTATTTGATGGATTACATGAGATTGAAGAGATTGAACGTATGCTTGTGCTTTTAGATCCAAAAACTTTTTCAATTAATGCCATGTGTTTATTTAACAATATATGCTTTTCCCATGGATTAACCTATTTATCAGCTAAAATAGTGTTTAGAATTTCAGGTATCTGTCTCTTTTTTTTTTTTTAATATTATAAAAGATACTAATGTGATTTCTTATTGAAAGTTTAAGGCAACAGTTTTCTTAAAGTCCTTCGCTTAGAATTACTTAAGGCTTTTGATTGGGACTAAGATAATCTGTTTTTTTATCTATGGCTATTAAGATCACTTGAGCCCTGTGCATTTTTATCCCCGTGTGTATATATTTTAAAAATGAGCTCTTTCTTCTGGTATTGAAAGATTTCAGGTTATCTTTGAATAGTTGATTTCTGAATTTCTTCTTTCTCAAAAGTTATGTGAATGCTCATTCCATATTTGGGGAAGTTTGTTTATCTCAAATTCGTTGAATGTATATGTTGATCTGCTACTGAATATGATTTATTGTAGCATGATTGCATCATTTACAATAGTATCTTTGTCAACTAATGATGTTCGGATGAAACTTTGTGGGAACATGATATAATGAAGAATATGATGTGGGCTCTTGCTTGTCTTATATTAGACAGTAACATTCAAAATTTTCATAATTTTCCTATTTTCACCTATGTAACTTGGATTAATTGACAGTTGGATTAGGAAAGACTAATATAAGGGAGTTGTGATATGCTTTTGTGATGGTATAGTCAAGTTACGGCGACTTTTCTTATTCTGCTGATGAAGTGAATTTTTTGGTGAATCATGTTCGCATTGATGTGGGGGATGGGGCCTTAAAAATAATGTGATAGTTGTGGCTACGGTTAAATCTTCTAACATATTTTGTGGATTGGGCTTGCTGTTTGTTGATGATGCTCTTTCAGTGAATAGCCTCCTACTGGTAGGGGTGTTTGCAGATCGGATTTTACGGATTGGACATCAATCCATATCCGATCCATGATTTTACGGATTGTAAATTTTCAACCCAATCCAATCCATGGATTGACGAATTCAATCCAAATGCAATCCATATGTCTGCGGATCGGATGCAGATTTGACTCAATCCATATCTAATCCACTATTTTGCGGATTGATTTGCGAATTAAAAATTTTTAATTATGTTTATTCTACGAACTAATTAAATAAAAAAATCTAATATAAAAATAAATTATGTGTCTAAATAAAGTTAGAATAATATAGTGAAATTTTCAAAATATGATTTAGTGAAAAAAAAAATCTCATTTGTTTAAATCAATACATGAAAATTAACTAAAATTATAAAAATTAACTGTTTAGAAAGTTATATTTGTTTATTTAATTATTCAGTTATTTAATTATGTTTATTATATATTATCATTGGATAAGATATGTATAGTATTAATGTAACTACATTCTAACATATTTATTTATTACTAAATAGTAATGTTACATTTACAAGTTTTATTTTTTAATTAAATAAATAAATAAATTTTATTTTTTTACGGATTTGCGGATTTTTACGGATTTGCGGATTTTTACGGATTTATAGAAGTAAATCCATATTCAATCCATCGACTGTGGATTTTCAAATTTTCAATCCAATCCAATCCATCAATCCACGGATCGAATTTTTACGGATTGAATTTTTGCTGATCAGATGGATTGAGCGGATCGGATTAGATTCTGAACACCCTTACCTATTAGGGTCCTCTTAGTAGGATCTATATTGAGTTTACATTAAGACAACATGGTGTAGGCAATCTCTATGATGATCAAGATTTTGGTCTGTATCCTTTGTATTGGAAAATGAGAATATTTTTAAGATAGATCTATAGGAAAGTTGTGTGGTGAGGTAGGCTTTTGGTTAGCCATGAATAATAAACCAAACATCGAGGTTGTAATATTTCATAAAAATACAGATAAAAGGATTGAACAATTGTAGGAGATCTCAGAGAGTGACTAATATTCTGGACCTATCATTTATGAGTTTGAGCTTGGAGAAGGTGCTGATGGTTCTGGTATGGTGGAGTTCTAATAATTGCGTTTAGTCATGAATGATTACCATATGAGTTTTAAGGGGTTTGTGTGAATATATAGAAGGTCATCTGTGATTGTTCCATGAGGGGAACTCTATGCATGTTACCCATGAAATTGATACAAATAAAGGGGATATCGTAATAGGGTGGTAGGGGAAGCTGAAAGAGAGTTGTTGAATTCTATCTTGTTATAAGGGAAATAAGGGAAAGTTGGGGTTTGCAAAGGTTGTGTGATAAACAATACTGGATGGGAAAAAAAACATTTTGGAAAAAGTGAATGAAAGTTGACTAATGTTGTTGGATGTTGTATGGAGATCAATGAGCACCCTTTGCTTCGAGTTATTTGAACACACTTAAATGGTCGTATTCTAAACTTGACGGGGATTGTGTGATTTTGGGGATCCTAAGTGCCTTAATTGTTGGGATCTAGTTTTTGGCAAGGGAGAGGGTTTTTGACTTTTGTTAGTATCCTTGCTGAACTTATTAATAATCCATTAGCCTTACCTAATTTAAGCAATGTTCCAACAGATGTGACTTTATAGTTGGTAATGCACTATTAACCATTTTTATGAGCAGTGTCAAGAAAGAAGGCTTTCATGGGTATCTTGTGTCATATGCTTTGAGTTATTTTATTATATGTTTACAACAGAGTTCCTTCAGTAATCAGTGCAATGTTTGCCCCTTTTATCTTCAAATTTAGTGGTAGATGTGTTTAGCTTTTGTTACAATTATGAGTCTAGTTAGTTCTATTGTTCAATTTTGATGTGATAAATAATTACTTTTTCAACTTTCCCTTGTTATTTATTTATTTTATTGTATTTGTAATTTATTTTATTTTTTAAATTATTCTGTTTTAGATTTATGATTACAATGGCTTGTAACAATGGAATTTCCCAAATGCATTTGTATCCTGTAGTCTCTCTTACCCACCTGTTTTGTTGGTTTTGCAGTACTTCTGGGTGCCCTTTCGGAGAGGGATGTCACTTCTTGCATTACGTTCCTGGTGGTTTCAAAGCTGTCTCCCAAATGCTGAATCTTGGCAGCACCCCTGCTCATCCAGCACCACCTCCTAGAAATTCAGGAGTCCCACCATCCTTTCCAGATGGCTCATCTCCCCCGGCTGTGAAATCTCGTTTGTGCAACAAATACAACTCAGCTGAAGGTTGCAAGTTTGGTGACAAATGCCATTTTGCTCATGGTGAATGGGAGCTTGGCAGGCCAACTGCGCCATCCTATGAAGACCCTCGTGCCATGGGAGGACCGATGCATGGCAGGATGGGTGGTCGGGTTGAGCCTCCTCCACAATCACTCGGAGCTGCAGCCAGTTTTGGGGCCTCAGCCACTGCTAAGATTAGCATTGACGCTAAGCTTGCAGGAGCTATCATTGGCAAAAATGGTGTGAACTCCAAGCAAATCTGTCGCGTTACCGGAGCCAAGCTTTCAATCAGAGATCATGAGGTTGATCCCAACTTAAGGAACATTGAGCTTGAGGGTACATTTGATCAGATCAAGCAAGCCAGTGCTATGGTTCGTGAGTTAATCGTAAATGTTGGTTCTGGTTCTGGACATTCGATGAAGTCAAATTCCTCTTCTCAGTCAAACAACTTCAAGACAAAGCTGTGTGAGAACTTTGCGAAAGGGTCTTGTACCTTTGGTGATAGGTGCCACTTTGCACACGGATCCGAGGAATTGCGCAAATCAGTGATATGATCTTGCTTTTGTTTCATCTTGTTCCCTTCATGTGTTAGGACTAATTTGTTGTTATAGCCTTTGTATTTGGCGTGTTTATTAAGTTTTGCTTTTTCGGTGCAAAAATTAGACATGCTGCAGATGCACAAGAGTTAGTCTCTTTCTTATTAAAATTTTTAGAATATTTGTCTTATGTGAGACTTTCTAGTTTATTTTTTCAGAGTTTTTATATGTTGCTTTTAACAGGTAGAAATGCTATAGAGCATTGTTGCAAACACAAGAAATCGATTTGTAACTAGAAAAAAATTGTCAGAAGCATTACGAAAGCGACTAAGTAGATGAAAAGTAAACAGTTCTAACACACAACATCAAAGCTGATTTCAATCCCATTTCATGGATGATGGCTTTGGCACAAAATTGACTAAAATCAATAATTCCTCGAAGCGGTTTGGTTGTTGGAGTCCTGATCACTATTTGATGTCTGTTTCTTTTGCCTTCCTTTTCTCCACCTCTTTTCTGTACTTGATCCCACAGGCGTTGCATAGAGTCTGAAAATAGGAAAATTCATAGGATTAAAGCCACTACTTCAAGCTCTAATTTACATAGATGGGCAAGAGGTATTGTACAAGTTTCAAGATTGGCCGTTCATGTTACAAGTTTAACGTATCAAACTTTAAATTTAACGTAACTACTCATAATTAATTTCTCTCAAACATACATATACTTAATGAATAATTTTTGTGCATATTCCATTTCAAATGATGTGGCAAATGACGTATATTATTAGTGAGTATAAATATAGGTGATAAAAAAAATAATTACTAAATTCTCATTGTACTCTGTAATAGTTTCAAATTTTATTAGCTATATAGTTAGGAAACATAAGAAAATCTTGGATGCTCTGAATGTATATATACTTTTGTTTGTTATATTCTTGCCAGATGTATTTTGAACCAATACAGGCGAAAAGAATTCAAGAAATGATCTAATTAATATATATACAGACACTAGTGAGAGCATCCAAAATTTTTCCCAAAAAAACAAGTTTTGTACTATAACTTTGTATGTATGTGAATGCATCAAAGACTAATTGCTTTCCAGTCTACAAATAGAAATAATGGCAATAATATGCAATAACTTACTAACCTTGGGGCCAAGAGGGCCTCTACGCCACATTGGGGTATCATTAGTACTGCAATTATAATTAGTGCATCTTTTATAAGGATACCCGTGCGGCCTTGGAATGCCTGCTGCTCTCCCTCGAGCTGAAGCTGCAGCTGACGAGCTTGCAGTAGTGCCCAGCTGCTGGTTTCTAGACGCCGGAACATTGATGAGTGTGTAACCTTTCATCGATGCCAGCGCTGATGCTGCTGCAGCAAGCTGAAGATTATTATTTGGGTTAATGCTTAAGTTGTTGTAGTGAAGAGGAGAGTTAGGAAGTTGTGATCCCATTGAAGAAGAGCCTGCAGGGGAAGTGCTAAAGCCACAGCCATTATTTGGGTGCATATATTGTGCTTGGCTATGGTGGCTCCTCAAGTTTGATTGTGGCCACGCAATTTCGTTGGGAATGAACCTTTGTCCAAAGTTTGCGTTACTGTTCATTCCTTTATTCACCATTTTGTAGTTGTTTATTCCCTGTATATGGACAATAAAAATGTTAGAGAATCTATTTACTCACTAAAAGAAATATACATATGCATGTAAGAAAGTTTCTTAATTTGGAATTAAAATCAGGATTAAAATCCAACTCAGATTTTACAACATCGTAAGTTAATTTTTACAATGTTGTAAACTAATTTACAATATCATAAATCTGTTTTATATTTTAATTCTAGATTTTAATCTTGGATGTGATAAGTGTGTGTGTGTGTGTGTGTATAGTTTTGAATACATGATATTTGTGTTTGAGGGTTAAAGAAACTGCATTCTTTATTGGCCCCTTTAATTTTACATATTATTGTTATAAGCAAATGATGTATATAGTTTTTCATTATGACCTTGCCGCTGGTCTCCCCACTTTTACAGATTTTATGTTCTAACCTGTTCCAGTTTATAAATTCTCTATTATAATCCACATTGAACCAAAATTTTGGTTTCTCCCATGGTTATATTATTAACAGACCTACTATTAGGTTAAAGTTATCGTAATTACAAAATTATTCACAATAAATATTATTAAGTTCCAGTTATTGTGATTTAAAATTATGATCTAAAACAAGGCGTAGATTTTCCCTATCTTATTTATTTGACTTACTATCATAATTCATAAAGTGAGATGATTAAAGTTAGAATAAACAAACTATAGGATATAATGTAACTAACTCATAATTCTTCAAACAAGAGCTGATACATAGTATTTTATTCCAGGTAATGATACTATATATATATATACAGTAGTTTTTAGTAAGAAATCAGTTAAAAAATAAAAATAAAAAAATAGTGAATTGGAATCTGTATTTTTTTTTATCTTTTAGTTGATTCATAACTTTAATAAAGTCAGAGATCCCTGACTGAAAAATTATATACATATATATATATATATTAAAGTGCGGAAAAATCCAAAAAAAAAACTTTAAAACCAATGAAAAATTATATATATATATATACTATAAGGAACGAAGCTAGAACCGGGAAACTAAAAGTGAAATTGATAAAGGTAGAGAGACCAAAGTCTAGACAGCCTACAAATCTAGGGATATAAAGTTATCAGGGCAAGAACGATCAAAATTGAAAAGTAAGAGCGGCCGAATTCTAGAAAGAGATTACAAGTTTGGGCTATAGGAGACAAGGTTACTAATAAAATTAACCTAGACCCTGTTCCCTGTAGTAACTCCGCCCTTGATAAAAAATACTGTTTAAGCATTTACTTTTAATCATTTGACAAACGTCAATGGAACCCCCAAATTTTTGGTAATAGTAAGTGGCAGCGTAGTAGGGATGCGCCAAAATTTGTCAATAAATCTGTCATTTTCACAGATGAAAATGCTGAACCAAAAAAAAAAAAAAAATTGAAGAAAAAAATAGTTGGTTAATAAGTCATTAATCACTTGATCAATATGGAGCAGTCAATGTAATCTGTTAATACCAATTTTGCAGCCAAAAAATGAAACCAGAAAGGGAAGGGAAAAACAAACAAAGATGACAATTCTATACATACCATCAGTTCACGTATAATTAAGATTTTACACGAAGATTACCAAAATAATGGATCTAAACAGATTTCACAATCACTATTTAGTAAAAATTAAATCAATAATGAGATCATTCTGATTAGATGCTGCAATCTTATAGATATAGATTATTATGTACGTGAAGTGAAGCTTCTTTTCTGCATATTGATTTATCAACCATTAATTAATCTTCATTTCTTAACAAAATTGCAAACCAAAAATATTATTTCTCTATTAGTTTTTTGATTGATTTAATCAAGAAATCATAATTAAAAAAAAAAAAAGAAGACTAATACTAAATTATATATCATTCCTGAAGATTATGTTCGAATTTGCATTTTTAAATTCAATTTAATAATAGATCACATTATCTAGACCCATAATCAAGGAATGTATAGGACAAAGAATTACCTCACGAGAATTATGATGCTGATTTTCGTTATCACAATTAGGTAACCCTAACTTCAAGGTCAGATCAATTGTGTTTCCATCATCCTTGTTCTGATCATAGCCGTTCATTTTGGTTGCTGCTGCCTGATTGAGCCACTGAGAATCCATGATCAGATGATCAATTTCTTTGTTTTCTGAGAACAAAAACAACTTGTTACAGTCTAAAAATGAACTAGCTAGATAGAAAGAAAGAGAGAGAAATGAAGTCAAATAATTTGTTCATGCATGAATCATATATATGAAACTGAAGCTCTTATTGACCATTGAGCGAGAGAGAGAAGACTGACACATATGCTACACGAAGACACACTTTTTAAGCGATTAGAAAACAAAAAATCATCATTAATTAGATAAGAAGATGGAGAGAAATAGAATATTTTAATTCATTCATCAATAATCCAAGTTTTCTATGGAGATTATGTTCTAACCATGGATCTGATTTTATTGTCATCATTTAACCATGTTATAATAAAATACATGAAATTTTTAAGTATGTATAAACCTTATGTGTATTAACTTTTGTTCTTCAACTAAAAATGATATACTTTTTTAAAAAAATGGAAGCTTAACGATTATTCGAAGTGAAAATTTGAATGAACGTACAAGAAGATCAATGACCAACAAAACTAAACATGAGCTTTCTCTTCTTTGAGTGAAAATTAGTGAATAATAAAAGAAAGAAAGATAAAAAAGTTACGTGTTCATGCTAGGGGTCATTCTTAAAAAATGCGATTTTATCAATAATTTTTCTCATACAGTCAAGATTATCAAAGAAAAGAATAGAAAAGAAAATTAATTTGATAAAAGGAGAAATAAATTTATATAATAGCGATATATTCATATATTCTTACAAATTCTGTAAAATGTGAAAGTCCACACCTGAAAAAAATTTAATTATATGAAAGAAAAAGAAAGAAAGATATAGAGAATAAAAGAAGATATATAAAAGAAGACCTAGAGCTACAATTATATTATGGATCAGAAAGAGGAGCCAAAACTTAGCTATAGAGATTTCAAAGAAGGGTATTTTTATTGTGTTTAGCTCATTATTTTTTATTTTTAATTTAAACGGATCGAAAATTAAATCCAATATCTAATGATTGAACTATTGTGTGTTTGTGTGGAAAATCTAACGGCTGAGCATAAATTTCCTGAATAATTTCTTTTTTATTTTTTTTTTATTTTTCACAACAATTTCAGCAGGTTCATAATTATACCATACTGCTTACGAATGGTACAATGTGTATGGCAATTTCAAACTTAGGGATTTGTTCGTTTTCGTGTAAAACTTTGGTAAGTTAATAAAAGCTGTCATTAATTACTTACTTCACAATGGGTAATACTAATAATCAACTCTGTAGAATATATGGTACCTGTGTTGTTATACCACTACTGTAAAATTTTATTTGGTATTTTTAGAGTGAAGCTAAACATTACATAGATCAAGACGATACAAATGTTCCCCTTCTGCTCTTATTATACAAGATATTTGAGATATGAGAAGATTCTTGGATGCAATATTTATAAAACATAGATTTATTTTAGAGTTAAAAATAATGGCCTTAAACAACTTTTAGATCCTGTTTGGCATTAAGGTTGGACAGCTATAACACTAAAGTATTTAGTAAACATTAGAAGCTAAGTTGATTTGATCTAACCACTTTTATGATAAAAAACCTATAATATCTTTATTATGTTTTGTTAAAATTACTATTTAAAAATCATACTTAATGTGCATTATAAATTTTTATTTTTTAATGACATTTTTTTTTACAATAGCTGCAATTTAAAAGATAAGTACCTCAATATTAAACAAAGCGTAACCTTATTGACTTTGGTATGCGCATGTGCTTCGTTTGTGATAACGTAAATAACATCAAAACACAATAGGGCATCGTTGTTTAGAGCTGATGACTTGGGTTCTGCGTGCGTTGCTCTCATGCTTTAGTTATTAATTAATGATAGAATAACAACCTAAAAGGCCATTTCGGTCATGTTAATTTTGAGATCTTTCGCTACATTTTTTTTTTGGGGTCATTTTTTGAAATCTTTCTGACACCTTGGCAAGTGTCCGGGGTCCAGCTGTAGTTTTCTAATATTATGTATGAAGAGTTGATGAAAGAGGCAAGTTCAAGGCAAATTTTAAATTTCACAACATAAAACCTATCCCATTAGCAGATGAGCCAAACTTTGATTATTACAAAATCACTGATTATCACCATAAACTTGATTAATCAGTCTCGGTGTTGGAGTTCTGACTATTGGCTTCTTTTGCCCTCGTCCTCTTCTCCTCTTCTTTCCTATATTTGATCCCACATGCATTGCACAAAGTCTGCAAAAAAGAAGACAGAAATAATTAAAACAAGATTATTTCAAGCTCTAATGAAAAAGAAATGTCATATAGAAATATGATCTAAGTTTTAAGTTTAGTTAACAATTTGGATCACAATTTTAATGTATCAATTCTAAGTTTAACATAAAACAATTTGATTAGTATTTTAAGAGAAATGACATTCAATTGAGAAACGGGACAAAAAGGAACAAAGAAACGGTTTTTCGTTTTTGAGTTTGTTTCTTCTTTCTTCCTTTTTTTTTTTTTAAAGTGAAATCATTAGTAACATCTGTAAATTTACAAAAAGACAATTATTTTGCCTACTATAGTGTCCTTGTTTTTGTTTAAAATTGCCTCAATTCTGCCTAGGCAAAATTATTCTGACAATTTTGCCCTTTGTAAAGAACCTTTTTTTGTTTAATTATCTTTTATTAGTAAGGAAAATTGATAGCTCACCTTGGGACCAAGTGGGCCTCTACGCCACATTGGAGTATCACTGGTTTTGCAATTGTAGTTGGTGCATCTTTTGTTAGGATCAATGATGCTCCCCCCACGCGGCCTCCTCGTGCCCGTTGCCCTCCTTCTAGCTGGAGCTGCAGCTGATGATGAACCCTGCTCTAGTTCAGCTCTCCGCGGCGGAACGTCGAGCAGCGTGTAATCATTCATTGGTGGTGGTGCTGCTGCTGCTGCTGCAAGCTGAAGATTTAGATTAGGGTTTATGTTGAAGTTGTTGACGTTGTTGTTGTTGTGGGGATAGTGGATAGGAAGTGGCGGTGACCCCATTGATGTGGAGCCTTGAAATGAGATTAAGCCGTAGTGATTATTGTTATCTGAGTGCGCATATTGTCCATTGCCATGGCTTCTATCAATGAAGTTTGGTGGTTGCCATGCAACTTCACTGGGGTTGAAGCCCCGTCCAATGTTGTCGAAAGCCATATTCATTCCCTGCATATATATAATAAACAACAACATTGTTAGATCCACAAGTCTTTCCATTTTTTATCAATTATTTCAAAAACACCCTGTTGTTCCAGCAAATTAACTAATTCTCCTTTAGTATTTTAAATTCATCAAAATTCCCTTGTCGATAAAAAGATTCTGTTAATTTTCAATACATTTCTATTTTATGGGTAAAAGTATATATATATATATATATATTACGTTTCTCTGGTTCATAACAAGGAGTTTTGGTGTGTTTTGAAACATGAGGACGAAAATGATTAATTTCGACAAACAATGTAATGATTTTGAACAACTTCTCATAATTACTTTACATACCATAAGTTGCTTGAGAAGGCATTAATGACTTGCATATATATGGTGGATAGTCAAACTTATCTGTTAATACCAAATATGCAAAAGAACAACAAAGATAACTTTGTTTACATACCATAAGTTCATGTTTAGCGAGATTTAGAAGAAAGTTACCAAAGCAATCATACTAAAGAGATTTTAAAATTATTATTTACAAAAATTAAATTAAGATCATTGTAAGATGCCGCAGTATAATAAAATATATATAGATCCCCATGTATATGTAACGAAGCATTTCTTCGTGCATGCGTAGTCAAAGACCAAAAATTAATTAAACTTAGTTACTTTACTAAATTGTAACCATAAGGTTGTTTCTCTATTGGTTTTTCGATTAATTACCAGAAAATAAATATGAAATATTTGGTGTATGCTCAATTTTCCACTAATGCCTGTGCAAATTAAATTTATGCATGTAAAAATTATGACACTATATCTAGATTAATCTTATCGTGAAATCAGTTACCTATTATTTTATTTTTCTTTTTGATTTTACGCACGTTTACTTTGAAATAATAGGACAAAGAATTACCTCATGAGAATTAAGAGCATCGATGTTCAAGTTGCCATGATGCGGGGTCATTTGATCAAAATGACGAAGATGTTGATTTTCATGATCACTACTATTAGGCAACGCTAACTTCAGGGTTAGGTCAATTTGTTTTCCAGCATTTTGGAGATCGCAGTTTGTTGCTGCTGCTTGATTAAACCACTGAGAATCCATGATAGATGAAATGGTCAATTTCTTTGTTTTTCTGTAAACCAGAAACAACTTGGAAAATCAGTTCAAATATTGAGAAAAAGAGATTGATAGATCAATAGCTAGCTGGGGGAAGAGAAAGAGAGAGAAATGAAGTTAATTAATAATTTGATCATGCATGAAATGTATGAAACTGATGAAGCACTCAATAGATAAAACAAAATTACCTGTAAGACTGACAGATATCTACAAATAGACACACTTTTTATGTGATAAGATAACAAAAATCATCATTAGATGAGAAGATCTAGACAAATATAATTATAATATTCCTAATTCATATATCAATAATCTAAGTTTTATTTCCATTGAGATGTATGATCCAACTATAGATCTGATTTAGACATCAATGATGAACAATATAATCATAAATACATTAACAATGTAAACACTATTAACCTTTTGTTCATCAAAGATCTGAAAGGAAAATTTTACATAAATTAAAAAAATAATAATAATAAATTTGGAATGTTTATTTGTTGAACAACCCTAGACCTGCTGGTTCGAATTCGACAAGCCAAAATTTTTCGATATACTTTATTTTTTTAACCCTTGACTTGCTAGTTCGAATCTGACAAGACAGAATTCTTCAATAAAGATGTACTTGTATAATGAAGGTTCATCCAAAGAAAAATAAATAAATGGATCATAAAAACTCGACTAAGCTTGGAGACTCAATAAAGCTGAAAAAAATGATGAACAACAATAAACTTAGAGCATTAGCTCTCGGTCGACTCAAAAGGATCGAACACAAATTAGCGAAAGGTGAAACAAAGAAATATGATTCGTAAAATGAAGTAACATATGAAAGGATAACGACCAACTAAAACAATTAAGCTTTCTCTTCTTTGAGAAAAAACCTAAGATAAACAACAGTGATATTAGATGAATAAATTCAAAAAGATTAAAAGAAAAGATGAAAAAATATTCCTTCTTTATTTCAGAGGTCATTCTTGAAGAAAAATGACATATATTGGACGCATATCATGCGTAGTAACTTTAGAAACACACGATCTAAGTAATAAGTTTTCTTATACTATCGAGATTCTCAAAAAAGTAAAATAAAACATTATTATGTAAGAGATACTGAGTATTATTCTCATAACCGAGATATCATTCATATATTCATAAACATATAAAAATTTAAAAAAAAAAAAAAAAGAGAGGGAGGGAATTACAACTAGCTACTTGCAAAATGTATATCTGTGAATAAAAATGAGAGCCCAAAACTCAATTTATAGAGATTTAACGGATGGATGTATTTTTATATGGAAAGTATAAAATCTAAGGACGATTTACTGTATGTTCTCACATGATATAAAAAACTAGGCCCTGTTTCGTACTAAAATGTTACAACTTTTACGCTATGACTATTGTGGAAAAAAAAAAAACAGTATTTATATAATAAAAGTTAATAGTATGTAATAATTAATATGACTTTTAAATAATAATTTTGATAAAAATAATAAAAATCTTATAAATTTTTTCATCTTACAGGTGGTTAATCAAAATAATACAACTTCCAAGGTATAACAGCTAGTGTTTACTAAATATTTTAATACTGTCCAATCTCATTATCAGATCTCATTATCAGATGAGGCCTTAATGAGTGATCATCCCACGATATAAGAACACCAAAGCTTAATATTTTTTCACATGTATTAGTTTTTAGTATACATAAAAAAATCTTATAAAAATACATTTAATCCACAATCTAATGATGATCGCAAATATTGGCGTACGAAGAAATACATATAAAATCTATCACATCTCAAAATAAACTTCCTAAATATTTTTATTTTTGCTATAATTTGATTTTTTTTTTAACAGCTGATTTTTTTAAATTTTGTCCATTAAAATTTTTATGCAGCCTTCTCATAATGCTCCAGCCCAGGCAAGCTTGAAAAATGATTTGGCATAATTTTTGAAATTGCACAAAGAGCATTTAAAAAAAAAATTATTTGATTGTATTTAATTAATTAAAAAATGTTCTTAAAAAAATTAAATATACTTGCAATTTTAAATTAATACTAGTCTCCCTTCTATTATTTGGTCGGTGCAATTGTTACCGTTACTTTATAGGGTGGCCCAAGCTCAAGTGAGCTTAAAAAATAGCTGGTATAAGTTTTGAAATAGAAAAAAAAAGGTATTTTTATATAATTTATTGTATTTTCAATTATTTAAATGTAAAGTTTTTTCTTTTTAAAACTTTCAAAAGCCCATTTATTAAATAGTACTTTTTGTTAATTATTTACTATAAAAACAACAAATGTACGGTAATTATATTGTTGTAATTATCTTTTAGAGTGGCAAACGCAAGCTCAGTTGTCTTGAAAAATGACTATATATATATAGACATTTTACGGCAACCTTATCATATTATTTTTTTAATTAATTACATACTTTAAAAAGCGACATATATAGGGTAACTATGTTGTTATAATTACTTTTTGAAGTGTCATAGTGATGCGCTAAAGCTCGAGTGAGCTTTAAAAATGATTTGGTATAATTTTTTAAATAGTTCAAAAAGAGTAATTTTATTTCTATTATTACTTGATTGTAGTTAATATAAAAAGAGTGTTTAAAATAAGACTGAAAATATAATTTTTACCACAACCTTTCATAATACCTTCATTAAGTACTTGCTTCGTAAGCAAAAAATATATGGTAACCCTGTTGTTACCAATACTTTTTTAAACGCCCGGGCTCAAGCTCAAATGAGTATGAGCTTGAAAAATGTTTTCAGAATAGTTCAAAATAAAAAAAAAAATTTTAAAAAGTAGTTATTCGCACCAATTTTTATACCTTAAACAAAAATAATCACCATGATAACTGGTAAAATAATTAATGAACTAAATAAAGATTTTTACTAAATATAGCCTTTTTTTTTAATTTTACGTTAATGTATGTGTTAAAAAAGTTGTATATATAAATGTTGCAATCTATGATTCTAAATTTGTTAAAATCTGAGAAAGTTATTTAAGCCATATGATTTAACAATGTAATGACATAATGGTATTGAACTATTTGATTTAATAATTTTCTTTGACTTTAATAAAATTCATGATACTGTACCAAATGATATATATGGCCAAGAAAATGGACTTTAAAGTAAATGTGCTGAATCTCAGTTGGATTAATTTTATGAAATGGGTCGTTACTCTTTCTTTCAGGTTCTATTATTAATTACATATATATATATATATATATATTTACAACTAGATGTATAACTATACTACCATTTCAAATTCAATCGTTTGCATACACGGGAACTGCGAATGTGGGCTCAACTTTACCAGCTTAAAAGTTCAAAGTGCAAAATCATAGTAACAATGTATGGGGTGGTACGAGAGAAATCCTACTCAAACCATATTCATACGAATGAAAGCAGCAATATCTATTATTTCCATAGGGCGTGTGCAACAAGAAGAGCTTTCAAGTTTGAGCAGTTGAACTCCATTATTCTTTTTTTAATAAATGTGTGTAACTCATAATGTTCTTTTTTTTTTTTTTTTTTTAAAAAAAGTTCATTTGATGGGATACAAGCTCCTACTCGAATTATATGTTATTCCTACAAATCTAAGTAATGATATATGTTATTTTCATGGAAAATTCATAAGTGCCCATGAAGTATTGTTCATTTTCCATTTGTTTCTTGTAATGTGTATGCTTCAATCAATTATAATGATATCCATACACATATGCAAAATAGTAAATAAGGAGTAATGCTCTAGTTGCATTAAAGACTATATTTTTATTTTCAAATAAAGGTACAAGAGATCTAGAATTTAGATTCGCCGCATTTGGGTGAAAGGGAGATGTTGTATTTGTTGAAGAAATCAAACTTAAAGCTCGCTGCTATTTTTGTAGTTTAAATTTTAAATATTTGTTCCTATTTTATTTGTGTGGATGTTATCTGTTCACGTTGTTGGTCCCTTATTTATAGCTTTAAGGTGTAAATGTATATTTGTATTACCATACTTTCTCAAGATAGAATACAAGAATTCTATTTCCCCTAAAACTGTGTTCAGTATTCACTAACACAAATTCTCGTACAAAATCTCAGCAAGGAGTCAGCTGCTCTGACAAAATTGGAATATTTCACAATTTCCTGCGAAGAGCAGGCAGCATTATATGTAAAATGCAGAACTAAAATACAGTGACTATATTGGCTTTTGCAATGATCATCTTCCCTTGGCGTCTATTCAATTGGCTCTCTTCCTCTTCTTGGACTGCTTGGCATGGGATTTTACATTTTTCTTCGGCAGGTTTTTCAGTTTCCGCTTCTTGGTCTGCTCTCTGGGAGACACTGGTTTTAGATCTTCATCTATATCAGAGGAGAAGACGTCACTTGCAGATCCATCTTCATCAGCTGGGGCATCACTCATCGACCCATCTTCTTCATCGGAACTAAGTACCAAGTCCTCTACAACGTCTTCCTCCAAAGCTACCTCTTCCTGCTGCTTCGTCCTCTTCTTTTTCTTCTTTTCCTCTTTAGGAGGTTTATCTCTGAAAACAAATAGCGTCTAAAGTATTAGCCATGACCCAACAGGATAGGGAAAAAAATGAACTTCAAGGCAGTAAGAAAACACAGAGATAGAGAACAAGACACAAAAATCTTACTTTGAAGCACTTCCAGGTAACCAGGATGATGAACTGAAAACAGTGGCACCTTGTTCGTCTGCAGAATCATCTTCATCATCACTAGCTGGTAGCTTCTTACTCCCGAATACAGAAGCCTTCTCACCCACAAGGACACTGAATCACAGCACATCATTAAAAATGACAACCTTAACTTGGAAAGGTTTATAGATAAAACCCAATGACAAACTTGGTTAAAAACCTTGATTCCATCAATGAGTCGTTTCTTTGTTGTGCTCTCTGACGTAGAATTGCAACATATCGCGACAGGGGACTAGAACCTGCCTTTTTCTCATCCTATAGTCAAACAGAATCCATCAGTCTCTTAAAACAGATACATCGTAAACATCATAAACAGCAGATACATCATAACTTCATAAACATCATCTACAGCAGCTCCTGAACAATACATTTAAATCACAATGAATCTTTGTTCCAAGAACAAATCCAGAACCCTGAAACTGGAAGTAGCTCAGGAGCTGACGAGCTAAAAAAAAAAAAAAATCAAAGGAGATGTATGGGATTCATAAATAAATTTGGCCTAGGAAGAAAACGGTGTTCGGTACTAATCAATTAGCTTCGTAGTTCATAATTCCAATTTCACCCACTCATTGACCACATAAATATAACAAGCATTTACATCATAAAAAGGCAAGCAATTTAAAAAAGCTAAAGCAACCTCAGGTTAGCTAACTTGTGGTTAAGTTACAGTCATATATATTTATTACAATGGCTAAGTTTGCTGTCCGATATTGTGATCCTAATTAATCTCATAATTGAATACAATACATATAAGAAGTACACCATAGGTGTAAAAAATCATGCACATGCTGAAAATACAGCATGAAAATATAAATGGTAAAATGCAAAAAGAACAGGCTATGCACAGACCTCAAGGAAAAATGAGGCTGAAGGATTGTTTGGTTGAAAAGTGATTGACATACGCCGCTCATTTGTAAACCCAGAATTAGCATCAATCTGGAAAATGGAAGAGTTAGAACATTATAGCATTGAAAAATGCTCTTACAATTCAGATGGACATTTCTATAAACGAAACATCTGACGATCACTCTAAAGAATATACCTGACGGATAAGATGCCTCATTTCTTTTCGGAATCTTTCAACTTTGGTAGATTTGCAAAAGTCACGCAACCGCACAGAGGGAATAAATGATAACTCAAAGAAAGCAACAGAATAGCTCCATTGTGCTAAATGTTCAGCTAGGGTTTCAACAACAGAATATACACATGCCTCCTGGAAAGCTCGCGTCTTCAGGGTAGGCTTGCTTACCTGTCGTAGAGAACTCTCTGTCAAATATAAAAACCAATCATGCTGCAACAATTTGACAAAGAAAGATATTTGCAATTAAAGATACCTTGAGAACTGTACGCAAATCAACAGCTTTGCCAATACCTCCAGTGGGGGGCCTATTCAATTCTTTCATCTCCAGCATGTCCAAAAGGAGCATAGAAACTGGTATAAAAGTACCAGTTGAAGCAGCAATTCTATTAAGCATTCTAACACACCTCAATCTAAGGGGGAAGTATCGAGCAGTTGGAACTAGACGGGCAACCCCGGAGATTATTTGGGTCAAAGGATACGCAAGGGGTCTGAAATCTGCTTCTGAGCTGTAGGTACAGACAGCTCCTGTCCAAAGCTCAAGGCAGTTTATGAATTTCCACTCATAAACCTTTCGGAATGCTTCCTACAAAGAAAGACTCAGGTGCAAAACAGTAATGAGAAAATTTAAGTGGGTCAACCATATCAAGTTAATTACTAAATGCACTGCATACTATAACAATCAGTATTTCAAGGACCAATAAACTAGGGGTAAAGCTAGGAGAAACAAACAAAAGCTCACATCCACTGAGTAGAGTGCTAAAAATAAACTAAGAATTTTCTACATCATAGACAAGATGAGAAGCACAAAATCTCCCCAATAACCGATCACTTATGTTAACTCAAAATCCTAGGAACCAAAATATTTGAATTCTTAAAAAGAAAAGAAATAGAAGAAAACAATATATCACCTTAGTTTTCACATTAAATGCATCCCGCAGGATCATGGCTAGCTGCCTGATGAAAACAAAGGCATGCTGATATGCAGATGGAAGGTCCACCCCGAGAAGTTCTACGACGCAATTACTAAGAAACTGGATATGCTGTAATTTTACAGCATTTATGAAGTGACAGTTTAATATGTACGCTTTGTATATACCTTTGAAGCAGTCATCCAAACAATCAGATCCAAGTCGTATGCACAAGTCTCTTAAAAATAGAAAAGCAACAACAGGAAGTGCACCTCCTCCTGTACCCCAAAAATGTAGTGCAACCTGGAATAAGTGAAAAAATAAAAATAAAAATAAAAATAAAAATAAATTATCATTTAGCAATTAATTTATAAACAAAAAGTTAATAAAATAAAAATAGCTGTGAAACCAAACTAGGATAATCAAACCAAATGAGTTAATCATTAGGCAAGCAAATATGCAGTATGTTCTTATACATTAACACCTTATCAAGATGCCACAAAAAAAGCATGGTATTCCAGACAAAGAACCACTAAGAAAAGATTGAATTTGCAGAAAATGATGCATAGCTATGTGCGTACCTTAACATATTTCCTTAGGAGGCTCGGAAAAGCAGTCAAGAATAAGGATGAAAACTTGAGGCGCCTTAAAGTAAAAGATATCATTTCTGTGTCAGTCATTTGATTTAAAACATGCAGAGAATTTCCGAGATATGACTTCACTAAATGATTGTATTTCTTCCACTGTTTTGTGTGCATCAGATTTGTAATAGTCTCTTTCTTTCCTCCAGAACTGGGGAGCTTCAACAGCTTTCGAAGAATCCAGTCCATTTCACTTAGTACAAACAACATTATTTTATTAAAGACACTGCTAGACATGATACGAAACTTCACAGAGGACTCCTCTCCAGCATCATCACCATAGTGGCAGGCAATCCTAAAAGCTTTCATAAGCGAACGAACTGCACCTAATTGTCCATTTTCCCTAATTGAATTACACCAGGAATCGACCATCTCAGTTGTTATAACATTTTTAGATGGCTTCTCTTCCTCGTCCTCCGTATCAGGCCCAACATCCTCATCTTCTTGCATTTCTGCATCTTCCATATCAGTTTCAACATCATCCTGCATAGAATTGCAATAAATTTCATGTGGCTATCAGTTCGGCACACATTATAAGTATTTGAAAGTTGCACATTAATTGCACACTCACATCAATATCATCATCATCAAATTCCAGCAGCTCCTTGTCATGTTCTTGCAGAAACTTAAAGAATTCTGGGTCCTGCAGAAAACATTTTTCAATAAATTCACTAACAAATATACCGGCACCATCATATAAAAAATTTTCAGAAAATATAACCTCTAACCTTTTGCTGAAGCCGTTGTAATTGCTCCTTGTGCTCCTTTGCTACTTTCTTAGATTTTGATACCGGCCTACTTGTCTCGCCTTGTTCTTCCATTTCTTTATCACGTATTTCATGGTCTAAACCCCTTGCTGAGATAACCCAGAACGAAGTTGAATAGAAATAAAATCATTCTAAATTTCTAAAACCAAATGCACGAGCTTATACAAAAATAAAAAAACTCCTACGAATAAAAATTCCAAACCACAAATAACGAGTGTGTACACACAAACACACACGAAAGGAAAAAAAAAAAAGAAAATTACCTTTGCTTTTAGCACCCATGATGCTTATTAGTGAAGACCTACTGGACTAAATTGAAACGAAGCAATGGCCGAACAACGGGAATGCTCTGTTATTTATTCAGCCCATTCAATGTCTTTAACAGATGCCTTTTACAAGCTTAGCATTAAGCACCACCTAAACTCTGCAAAAAGAAGTGAACTCTCATAACAAATTACAAACAGATACTAGGGAGTAAAAAAATTCAATGCGAAAATGGGTATAAAATAATTGAGCTAAAAAAAATTAGTCATCCAATAATTCGACTGCCTATTCAACTACCAAACGTGTATATTTAGAAATATAGTGTCACTTAGTAAGCCTGAAAAATAATTTAAAAAACTGGCAATTTGTATTTCAAGAAGGTGACTCATCAGAATATACACTAATTTCAAGTAAAATTACTATACTTAAAGATTAAAAAGCTAAAATTAAAAAATGGCAATTGCAGGCCACACAGGAAAAGATTACCGGCTGATGAAGGAGGCGAATCCGCTTTGGCGTTCGCCGGCGAGATTGGCTTAGGGTTTATTTCGCTGCGAAGCGAGCGAATGGACAAAAGTCAGGCCTCAGCGAAACAAAACCCTAACGTTTTCAAATTTGGGGTTTTGACTTAGTTTGACTTAGTTTGACTTTTGACTTTCACATCCAGTTGGGCTTTTTGAGCTTATAGCCCAATTAGTCTTAACTCAGGCCCAAATAATACAGCATACTCTTTTTGTATTTTCTATTCAAACAAATTACAATATGCAACCTAAAATAAATCGAAACTTCTTCAAAATATACGAAAGAAATGTGACCAATTAAGTTAGTTTTGTGACCACACGACAAAAACATTCGGGTCGTTATTTGTGATTAATTATGTATTGTTTGATTTTTTTCTAAATTATTCTTGCATTATTATTATTATTGTCTGTCAAAAGTAAATATGCATTCGGAGAAGTATAAAAATTGAGTTTGATTAAATAGAATTATCATGCCTTATGTGGAGGGTAGGGATGGCGGAAATTTTTGCGAAAATAGGGTCTTTAGGAACCCTCCCCATAAGATGAGGATGAGAAATTAAAAAAATCAACATTGGGGAAAACAAAAAAAAAAAAAGAAAATCAATCAAATAACTATTTCAACTAATCGACACCCACAAATTTAAATTTATAGTTTTAATGTTTAATATGTATTCATTTATTAAATTTAAATGAATGTTAATGTTGAACCCACATTTAATGGCTTAAAATTTTAAGCCAATCACTTTCATGAATATATAACTATGTTTTCTTCGTAAAAATTAGTAGTTCTTCTTGTTTAAGTTTTATTTTTAACACATCAAGTAAAGATAAATGCCATATCAGTTTGTATACATAAATTTATATGAAATTATTTGTGACTCGATTATTATTGATTAATTAATATAATATGCACTGTACACAATGAATATGTATTTCAAAAGATGCATAAAATAAATATATATATACCCACATGTATGTATTTATGTATCTGTATATGTGTATATATACGCGCGCGCGTGTTTGGTGGAATGAAATATATTTATTTGTCACAATCTTGAAATGCCAGTGCAACAAAGACTAAGCATGTCCTGGTAATCATTCCACGGAATCTCTCTATGAAAATTAACCTTTTCTTGCACACGGTAAAATCAACAAAATAAAATCGAAATTATCAATGACAAGTCCAATTTCTCCAGTTCTGACTCACACAAAAGAAAGCAGAAAACAAAGCGACAAAATTAAAACAAAAAATAAATAAGACGGATGACAGGAGACCTCATGGTTTGACAAAACAAAATATGCATGTTTTATTGCGTCAATTAATATTATAAACATATTTATTATATAGTTTTTTTTTTTTTATCAACGTCTCATCAATTTTTTATTTTAATTAAATATCATTATTCATAACAAAATGATGACAAATTTATGATCACGCAGACTCTATTTTTATGTTTAAAAAATAATCATCTAATCCGTAAAATTAGTTTAAAAATAAAATTTATGTATTATAAATTAATTTTCTTAATTATTTTTGTCAGTTCATGAGATATTACTTTATAAAAGAATGTATATACACTATTTTAGTTGAAGTGGCTAGCAAGTTAAGAAAATTTTAAGATACATTAGAGATATCGTATTAATAATATATGAAATATATGTATTTATTTTAAAAAATATTATATAAGTGATAATTATATTAAATATAATTAAATAAATTATACATTTATTAATTAATTGTATTGATTTTAGTATATTCTAGAATTTCTTGGCTCGATTCGTCGACGAGCCCCAGACACCGAGAGAAGATCCTTCAGGTAATAAAGTACATATACCAAGCTTGAAAAGCTGAGTTGGCCACGGAAATCGAAGCAAAATGGCAGGCATGCGAGTGGAGTGAGGTCAGGTGAGAGTCACGTGCCCAAACCAAAGCGCGCGGCATCACATGCTCCCCATTAAAACGACCACAGCCCTCGTCTTCACCGAGACCTGTCCAGAGTCTCTGACGAGTGATTTGGGTTCATTCCACGTCGCAAAGACCAACGATGATCCATGCAAGGGTAATTTGGTAATTGCGGAGGCTTTTCGGTTCCAGTGCGACAACAAACCAAACAACACCCGAACAGCTTAATAATGTTATTATATGTTATTATTATTATTATATATACTATTAAATAATATAACATTTGTACCCGTATGTGTGCAACAAAATGATCCAGCAAGCAACTTCGGTTATCATATGATAAACACACGAGCATATGAAGTAATTAATTATGTAATTTATGGTAAATAGTGCGGAAGATGTAAATTAACTACACAACGCGCATGATAATAATAATAATAATATTATTATTAATTATTCTATATGTGCAATCGGAAATATTATGTATGCGTGTTTCTTTCTATGTAAATAAATTTTATTTTATATTATATTTATTTTAATTATTTATATTTACAGTAATTTAATAATAAAATTTATCAAACTCATATAGCTGTTTTTGAAACTTAAATATTTTTTAAAAAATTAAAATTTGCAGAAGGTTGCTTGTATTGTTCTTGGGGCAGCAATACAAGTAGTTTTGTAATTTGAAGAATTTTATTTATTTTTATCATCCAATACAGTTTTAAAGTCAACTAATTAAATAGCATTTTACTTAAACCACCTCTTGGATAACGAACACATTAGAATATATTTATGTAATCTAAAAACACTAAGCATTGTATTTTTTATGAAAGAATTTTGCAAACGTTATAATTTTGAGAAAATTAATTCAAATCATTTATGTACATTTTAAGTCAATCTTAGCTGGACAAGCAATATCGATGAAAGCAATAATAAGTACCTCTCATTAATTTTTTTTCCGTACCCTTCATAGAAAAATTTTCAGTAAAGTTTTAATGCAAAAATAAATGCTGAAACTACTAACCTATATTTTTACATGTTTATTTAAAAAAAAAAAATTCAAGTAAAGGTGAGTTTGGTCATTAAAAGAAAAAACAAATCAACTGCAATCTGCCACAGTGAACCTCACCTACTCAAGCAACATCATGACCGTTCCTTTACGACTAGTACTTGATGAATCATCAATCAAATTCAACTCCCAATTTGTACGTGTCAACAAATGCAGATGAATTTGCGATATTGTGCTCATATAGACCCCCCCATTTGTGAACTACTAGCCAACTCAAAAAGAGTTAACAAAAAGGGCAATACATACAGACATATATATATATATATACAAATTCACACACACACACACACAATAACAGAGAAAGAGAGAGAGAGAGAGTGGAGAAGAGGGAGGCAAAAGGAGAGAGAAAAAAGTGCTTCTTCTCAGCTTTTTTGGGGTAAAAAAAAATAGGTACCCTTTTCTTTAACATGCATGTTACATACAGATATTGCATATGTTGAATTAGATCTTTTTATCATCATCTTTTTATATTTTTCCTTTTTGTGCGTATAATTTCTGTTACATTGTGTCGGATGATTGTGAATCCATTAACAAATGCTTTTGCTTTTGGCTTCTTCAGCAATGTGAAAAATCATAATGCTTTTTATATTTTTATTTATTTTTTCGTATTTTGAGTAACACTACACTTACAATTTCGAGTCGAAATTCAGAAGAACTGTATTTTTTGCCATTTTTACCATATATGGCTGCAAGGTTGGTTTTGCTTCTTGCTTATATATGTATATACAGTTGAATTTTGTAAATATAGTTAAATTTCTACGAGCTGGCTTTCATTTTATTGTTGGTGTAATTATAGAAATGGTAATGATAATGGTGATTTTTTTTTCATGTAATTAATTACTCTCTCTCTCTCTCTCTATATATATATATATATTATATTGCGTGGAGTAATATCCAAAATAGTTTAACTTGATTTTTTTTGTTTAGTTGTGATATTTCCCGGATTCTATGCAATTTTGTTTTTTTTTTTAAAAAAAATTATTTATCATTTCCTTTTTATTGGAGAAATCGTCCGTTCAGTATTTTATTGTATCGTATTTTATTTATTCCATATTGTCTTGGACTTGGACTGTATTTATTTATTCTATTCTCTTGGGTGCATATGAAAATATATATACAGATTCTTCAAGCAATAATGAGTGTAAGATTTTGGGGAAAACAATGTTGCTAATATGAAATTATGAAGTGATTATAGGCCATTAACAAACTGTTAGATTTATGTTAAAATTAATTCTGTTTATGTCTCTCGATCTAAATCTCGATTCTTAATTTGAAATAAACTTTCAATATGAATGAGCTTATATATATAGCAGAAATAGCCAACAATAAAGATGTCATAAAAAATTAGAAGTTTGTTACATGTTAGGTTAGAATTAGATTTGTGTGTAGACCCATCAAAATTTTTGTGATTCGTGATGATGATTGATGATGGAAACAAGACACATGAACCCTATTTAAGCAGTTCACATGCGTGTGCATAATGAGGAGATATTGTACATTTGTTCACATGAGTGAAATATTGTCCACATTTGTATATCACGCAGTGCCCACACGTTTTATGGGTCTTGTATTATTTTACAATTTATGTTCATTTCTCAAAAAATTTATTGTATTTGTATTTTTTTACCTTGAAATTTGTTTAACCTATTGTCTTATGGCACCCGCTTTGACATGTTGTCAGGTAGACTTAGGGTCTGTTCGATAACGAGGCGTTGTGACTTTTAAATTGTGGTTGTCGTGGAATAAAAACTGTAACTAATAAGAAAAAGTTAAGTTTATGGGAGATCATGAAATTTATTATATAAGGCTTAAAATATAAAATTTTTCTTAAAAAATCATAAAAAAATTAAAAATAAAAAATGCAGTTGCCACGGCACAGTTGCTGGGTAGTAGTCCAAATGGACAGCCAACCATTGAAACATTAGAAATTACAAATAGGCTAACAAAGAGCCAAGTCTCTGCAACTTAACGTTCATAGATTCATTGATTAGTACTTTGATCATCGTACATTGTATATCAATTGAAATTAGGAAAAGAATAGCATATTTTACAATTTAAACGGGGTTCCACCTTTTGATTGCTTGTACAAATTTTTGCTGTCGTCAAAATTTTGATGTGGCATATGTGACTATGACTGACTAAGGCCATGTTTGGGATTACGGTTCGACAGTTGTAGCTTAAAAATTATAGTCCTAAAGTGTTTGATAAATACTAACTGTTGTAGCTTAGAAGCTAAATCGATTTAATTTTACACTTGTATGATAAAAAATATATTATATCTTTAATAATTTTATCAAAATTTTTATTTAAAAATTATATTTATTACATATTATTAACTTTTATTTCATAGTTACATTTTTTTCTACAACAGTTGTAGCTTAAAAGTTATAACATCTCAATACCAAACAAGGTCTAAAATGGACCAAAAAGATGGGGCCCATTATCTTCTACATTTTGCAAGTGGAATGGCACTGGCAGCGGCAGCGTTTGCATCAGCGTTGAACATGGCTCTATAGCCCCACAACATGCCCTAGTAATTTTTGTGGACCACTATTGTTTTTAACTTCAATTTGACCTGTAAATATCACAGGCCAAATTATGTGATACATGCCTTTTCAGGCAGCACGACAATGAAATTAATGGCTGTTATTATTAGGATATGCTGTTTAATGTTATGACAGTTGCTATTCTTGTTTTCATGGGCAACATAAATGATTGAAATTATATGCAGCTAATGCCCATCAATTAAATTTTGTAGTGTTGGACCACAATGCTATTGCTGAATGCTCATCTTATCATTTTAATCTGTTTTTCATGGTTGTTGTTCACTTGAATATGTTGTTTTATAGACAATTGACGGTAACTTAGACAACTGAAAACCACATTTGCTTTTCAGGTTTTTCAAAGCAAGCAGGCAACACAATGGGAGCTGGTGGCCGTTTGGTCCAGCGGGAGAAGAAGGAAAGCCTTATCCAGCATGCACCACATACAAAGCCTCCATTCACCCTTAGCCAAATCAAGAAAGCCATCCCACCTCACTGCTTGGAGCGGTCCCTCCTCCGATCATTCTCTTATGTCGTTTACGACCTCTCCTTGTCCTACCTCTTCTCCTACATTGCTACCAATTTCTTCCACCTCCTCCCTTCCCCATTTGCCTACCTTGCTTGGCCCATTTACTGGATATTCCAAGGCTGTGTTCTTACCGGTGTTTGGGTCATCGCTCATGAGTGTGGTCACCATGCCTTTAGTGACTACCAATGGGTTGATGATACCGTTGGCCTAATCCTGCACTCTGCCCTCTTAGTTCCCTACTTCTCATGGAAGTACAGTCATCGCCGCCACCATTCCAACACCGCATCCCTTGAGCGCGATGAAGTGTTTGTCCCGAAAACCAAGTCTGGAGTCCCATTTTACTCCAAATACTTCGACAACCCACCAGGCCGAGCTCTCACCCTTTTAGTCACACTAACTCTTGGCTGGCCCTTATACTTAGCCTTGAATGTTTCCGGCAGGCCCTACGACCGTTTTGCTTGTCACTTTGATCCCAACAGCCCGATCTACTCAGATCGCGAGAGGCTCCGGATATACATTTCTGATGCTGGAATCTTTGCTGCAACTTACGTGCTCTATCGGATTGCCGTAGCAAAAGGACTGGTCTGGCTTATGTGCGTGTATGGGGTACCACTACTCATCGTGAATGGCTTTCTTGTATTGATCACATACTTGCAGCACACGCATCCTGCGCTGCCGCATTACAACTCATCCGAATGGGACTGGCTGAGGGGGGCTCTCTCGACTGTCGATAGAGATTACGGCGTGTTGAACAAAGTCTTCCATAACATTACAGATACACATGTGGCTCACCATCTCTTCTCAACCATGCCACATTACAATGCAATGGAGGCGACCGTCGCGATGAAGCCAATCCTCGGCGAGTATTACCAGTTCGATGGGACTCCCTTTTACAGGGCGATGTGGCGGGAGGCGAAAGAGTGTCTGTACGTGGAGCCGGACGAGAATTCTCCGACCAAAGGCATTTTCTGGTACCGGAACAAACTGTGGTAACATGGTTGGTAAATTCGATGAAGATTTAGTTACAGTTTAAGTACTCTTTCAGCAGTGGTTTCTGAAGTTGTTCAGCAAATAAATATATTTAAAAAACCTATAAGCACTTGGTTTGTAGTGGTCCTGTATTAAACTCTTTTGAGTACTTAAGAACTTTAATTATGTGCGTGTGAGATAAAATTTCTCCTAATCTGCTAGATTTACTGCCAGTACGTATGGCCAACGAACTCCATAAAGAACAGCCACAACTGAAAATTAACAGTTATTTTTTCAGCCAAAGAACCGAAATTAATTACTTCGAAAGTATTCTGGATTTGAAAAATCATTTTTCTATATCTCAGTGAGGACTTCAAAAAATCAATTTTCATATACATGTGTGCTTTGCGCCTATTACAATTAGTTTTATATTTTACTGCGTTTTAAAGCTCTTTTACAGTGTTGTAAAGTCTCTGTATATCATTTACTATTATAAAGTATCGAGTTCGTGTTTTACAATTTTATAAAATGCAGATGTTTAGGCTTGAAAAAAATTATATATGTACAAACATGAGCAATTAATAATTATATAAACAAAAAAACACCCACACAACCATCACCTATCAAGGCTTCGAAAAACTGAGGCAAATAATTTTGAGCCGTTGGAAAGTTAGATGAAATATATGAGTCGGGACGTGATGAATTAATGATGATATTTTTCATACCATTTTTGTGTAATAGCACTTCAATTTTTATCCGCTGCAACTGTTAACGGAAGTGCCGTGGTTAATTTTTATAAAACACTTTGGATTGGCGTGAAATTTTGAAATTGACTACCACTTGCTAGCGTTATCAAACAATAGTAAATTAAAAAAAAAAAAAAAAGTTCTTTGATAGGATCAAGAAATTTTCAACTACTAACTCCGAAAAAAAAAACTTTGGTTACTTTTTTTTATACATATATTTTTTTATAAATTTTCAAAATCATTTAAGTTAGTAAAGAATGATAAAATAAAAGTAAAGTTGTGAAACGATAAATGGTTCAAGCAAGAGGTATCTGCCGAAGAAGATCCTTCTCCTTCACTTTTTTCAAAAGAAAAGGAGGATCCGGACAAAATTGAGGAAACGAAAGAGATCGAATGAATTATGTGTGTATTTAAATTTTAAACAACTTAGTATTACAGAATCTATGTAGAGTTGTAAACATATGAAAAGATTTATAGATTTCAAATTTAACAACTCAGGGTCAATTAATACATAATTAGACCTTCTTCTATAATAAGAAAAAACTTATATTGCGCGCACACGCATATATTGGTGTATATTTTTAGAAAATAGAATAGAGAAAACAATATACATACTTTATTCTGCTGTGATTGTTTCAAATCTAAACCATATATAGTGAATATGCCACGTCAGTACACTGAAAAAATAGGTAAATTGTTTTGGTATATCTGGCGCAACAAAAAATTTAAATTATTGCCTATACAAATGATATACAATGAATACTTTTCTGTATGTCACATAATTGGTTTACAAAAAATTTTATTTGTTTAACAAACAATCAATGTTTTTATCAATTTTTTTTGGTGTGATAAATCCGAAAATTATATGGACTAAAGGGTATTTAAGGGGGCTTCTATTTTATTTTTTGGAGTGTAGGAAGTATTTGTCATACTTTGAAAGTTTATCGACTAAAAATATACTTACATCAAATTAACTTCAGGGGATAAATTTAATGACCTTTAAAGCAAAGTTAGAGACACCAAAGACTAATTAAAGAAACAACATCGAATTCAAATTTGAGCATAAGTTTAAAGCTACAAGAGCCAACGTCTAAGTTTATTCATCTCTTGTTGGTTCAAATTAAAAGAAGAATTAACAAATTTTGGAGCTAAGGTTATTCACGAATTGAATTCTACGGAGTGGACACAGATCCACAATCAATCTATCATTTTGCAGAGAATAGTGATGCTATTAACATCCCTCCAAAAATTCTTACATAAAACGTCATTCGTTTGTGTTTACATGTACACCAACACAATCATAAATATATGTGCGATTGTTTAGGATTATTGCCGGAAATATTTTGCAGAGACAAGATTGTAGAATTAATTGGGGAATGAAAATGGGTGCTTTTAGAAATGGTTTCATATTATTATGTTGCCTATATTTAGCAAAGCGGTTTTGCAAAGATTGTATGGTGGGTTTTACTAGCAATGGTCTTTTGCGGATTATAGGCTTTATCAGAGCTGTAACATTTGACTCCCTCAACTCATTTCAGCATTACTTACTTTTCAAATAAATCTATTCTATTCAAAATTACACTCGAAAATATATTTATTTTTTCTCTCATATGCGAATACCACACACTCTCTCTCTGTCAATCTTTATAAAAATAAGAAAAATTATCAATTACATACTCCTAATTATCACATTTCGTAGCTATTTCCCTATTTCTCTTAACGTAGATATAGACACACAGAGACTTCATTTCCTAACTATTTACCTTTTTTCCTTAATTTTTTCTGTTAATTTTGATGATTTTTATTATTATTATGATTATTACTTTACCCTTTGACTATGATAGGACCAAAAATTGACTTCAAAATAAAGATCCAAATAAAATCTAGACCACTCATATGTAATAGATGATAAATATAAATATAATGTTAAAATGAAGCTATAAATTATTTTGAATGTTAACGCACATTATTTTAATAATCAAGTCTAATATTAAATAAATTTCTCAATCAATCAATATAAGAGAATAAACAATGCCGATTAATGAATAATAAATAACATTATTTCACAGCAGCTTTGTGTAAATTAATATAATAATTAATCTTTATTAAAACCATAAATCCGATACAAACCACTGTTATTATTAAAAAGAGAAAATAACCAAAAAAAAGGAAAAAAAAAACAGAGAAATTTGGTAGGAGGTGACAACACCATATGCTCCTAATCAGCATCAATCTTAGTTGAATATTTCTCATTATCTTGCTTGTTCGATTGCTCATGACTTACTTCAATTTTCTCTACCGTACTTGCCGTCGACTCCTCGGTTGATGCCGTGGGCTTATTTTGTGGCTGATTCGAACCATTTTCGGATCCTTTTTGAGTCTCTTCTTCAACTTCATCAGACTTGAAAAAAGATAGGCCGCCGCCATTTTTCATCACTTCCATTTTTCTTTTCTTTGCATGTGAACTCATGTGACCTCCCAATGCATTGCCAGTCGAAAACCCCACGTTACAAACAAAGCATTTGTGATCTCCTTCGAAATCAGATTGATCAGTCTCACAATCTTTTGATTTTGAATGATGACATTGCATTGTCAGCTTATGAAGACAACATGGATTATTTTGTCTATCTTCGTTAAGCTGCCGGGATGGATTGATTTCAACTTGATCTCGAGCTTCTTGTTTTGTAACTGGCTTAGTAGGACAGTCATTGGGAGCTAGGCTTTCTTTATTTTTTGGCGAAATCAAACCACTGGAAGAATTAGGGCTAAGAAAATCACCAAGTTGCTTATCGCCATTGTGGGTATATTCATCATTTGAGCTTGAACAAACAAGTTTAATGTTTGCGGCGCCACTTGGAGAAGGCGTTGGCTTAGGATTTATTGTGCTTTCGCTAGGGTTTCGATTAGGGGGAGCTGATCCAGGATTCGTTTCAATGCTCGAAAAAGGTTGTTTTGGTCTAACTCTCGGATGAGACTTGGCTGAGTTGAGAGAGACGTCATCCAGGGCTTGTTCAATTTTCACGGGAAAGTTGACACTAGTGACATTTGAAGGAATTGGTTCGTTAGGACTATGATTTTGCAAGCTTGAAACGTCGTAGACGTTTAATTTTTTGTCGACTGGAGGAGGAGGATCAGAAGAGATAATTGCTTGTGGATAATTATTAGCATTTTTCACTTGGCAATTTTGCACATCATTTATTGCCGGCGTAGAGGCTTGGGTAGAAGGATGGTTGTTTGGCTTGGATGCTTCTTTGGAATTGCTATTCCTCAACCATTGATGCATCAGAGTGTTTGATATATTTGGGAGTTTAAATTCTTTGCCTTTAGGCATTTCAAAATGGAACCATTCTTCTCTATATTTGTGGGGATCACTATCAATTTCATTATCCATGGAGGAGTAAAAAACCTTTTGAATTCAAGTGAAACCAAGAGAGAAGAGAGGGTGATGTGAATGAAAAATAGAGAGGGTGATGTGAATGAAAAATCAATAGAAGGGCTAACTTTTTTTATACATGTACAAAGGGATAAAGACATATTAAGAGATGACAAATAGATATAAAGTAATGCAAATTATGTTATTAATTAATGTTTTTATGACATGAGAAAAAATTTTGCCATCTACAACAAGCAGATTGTGTGAACATGAGTGAATTCATATTCTTGCCTTTTTGAAATTTCAGAATTTGTGTATGAAAAAACAAAAGAAAAAATTTAGGGAAAAGACAAGAATATTGTTGTTGTTGCTGTATATGATGAAAAATTAGTTAGAAATTATGTACTTTCATAAAGAGAGAAAGATAAATGCATTTTCCTTCTGTATGTTCGTATGTATGTAGTTACTTTTTCTGATAGATTGATAGTTGAGAAATAGTTGAGAATTTTAAAATTTTTTTCTCTTTACAATAATGAATTTATTGTCTCATGAAAGGATAACCTTTGATAGAGATTAATTAATTAAAATCTAACCATGCAAAGTTATTATCCTTATTTAACTTAGATTTATCACCATATATAAAATTGCAATGTTTTGTTCTTATATGGAATTGATTTCTTTTTTTTTTTAAAAAAAATTATTATCATTTTATAAGAACTATCAAAACTATATCAGATTTCAAAATTTAATACACACACACACCCGTTGTACAAAATGATTGGCACGTTAATGATAACTAACAAAATCAACCAACATCTTACGCTTGACAACGAATGATGTGTATCATTTGGATACAAATTTTATTTTCCCATTATGTTTGTACCAAATTATGCAAGTGCAATATTATTTTTTTAAAGAAATTAAAAAAGCCGAAAAAATGATTTGTTAATTTACCAAACCTCTGCTTCAAAGAATATAAAAAGTTTTTCTAATTCTACTGGTACCCATCCAAGAAAAATTGTCTGTATTTAGTTAATTTCATGAATCGTAAATAACAATAACTTTTCAGATATGGCCTCAATTTAATGCTTGCATGTGTTTTTCTTCCATATTTAGAAGATGCTCATAATAGTGAGAAATCAATTTGAAAATATCCTCTTGTGCACTGAAACTTGAATTTGTTGGTATATAAATGGAGTTAAAATCTATACGTGGTGATAAAAGTGTTGCATGCAGCACATTCTTAGCCAAAAAGAAATTGCATATATGTATCACTTTTTTACAAGCGTTCTTGATAGGAAAGAGGAATCTGCAGATATGACTTTTTGTTGAGTCGCTAGTTTTCAACTGGTTGTCGGTAATTTTAATTTTAGTTTTAATTTTTTTTTCAAAAAGGAGATTTATTGTTAAAACAAAAGTGCTTTACAATCTTTCCAAGAGTAGATACACTCATGATAAATTAGGTAACTAAAAACGTTAAAATTAGGGGTAATTTTATGCCCACATTGGAAACTTTACAATAAGTTCTTAGCGTACATGCCTACTTATTCGATATCATTTATCAGTATTCTAAAATATGTTAACAAAAGTAAAGAAATTGACTAACAATTCGTTTGCAAAGTTATGTATTTCCATCTATAACTCCATCCTTCAGATTCTCTTATATCAAGAAGTAAAAGACCATTTTGGCCTTCTTCTTTTTTTCTTTCTTTCTTTTAAATGCAATATCTAAATTTTTTAGCATTAAAAAATTATTATTTTCGCTATAAAAAGTCACCCCTACAAACCCAACTCACTCCACAATTTAAGCTTTGCTATCTATCTATAAAATCCCTTTGAGTTTAGTTCTCTTTCAAATCTCCAATGTCTTTCAATTTTAACTCTTTCAATTCCCAGCCCAATTTTGGGTTCAATTCTTCCCGTGCCTTGCCTAATTTTGGTTCCAATTTTCACAATGATAATGGCCAAGGTTACTCAAATGTTGGCCAAAACCATGTGAATTATGGCCAAAATGATCTCATTCCTCAAAGAAGCAGCCAACCCACAATAGGGGTCGGCCAGCTTGGTTTGAGCCAAAGAGTTAGTGATGTGATTAGAAGTAATAATTTTTCTCCATCATATCCTCACAAAGTGCAAGTTCAAAGTGTCATTGATTATTGTCCTGTTGAAAACCAACCTGGTGTCACTGAAGTAGCAGTCACTGAAGTTGTGAAAACAAAGTTTTTCACTTCATCAACTTCAACTAGAGATAGGATTTTGGCTCCAAATGATCACATGATGTCTTCTTCTCGTCAACAACCCTTTTTTCCAAATCGAAATTTTCTTTTGGCAAACCAACCAAATCAGCTATCTGATCAAAACTATGAATCTATTTACGATAGCCCAAGTTTTCTTCAAAACTGGTCACAGAATCCATTAACTATTCAAAATAATAATGAGCAGCTTTTTCATAATACTTTTCAAAACAGCACTCAAAACCAATCCATGTCACCTAGTTCATCTATGTCAAGCCAAGTGCATAATTCTTTCACTGATAATAATATGCTGCCTGTTCAGAATGTTTTGAACCAAAACCCTAGACAATACCAACCAAATAATCTTCCGATGGCCAAACATGATGGTGAAGAAATTCTTTATCCCGAGCCATTGAGTGTGTTTGTGCCTCAGAGCCAAAACCCTAGTCATGATCATGATCTAGTGGGTGATTTGATTTACGCTCCTAGAAAAATGAGTGAAGAAAGTTCTGATGACGAAGACGAAGATGAAGAGGGAGATGGCATAATTCACAGCCTTTCGGGTAAAAAATATGGACCTTACATATGCCCTAAATGTATACAAGAGTTCCTTACATCTCAGTCGTTTGCGGCTCATGTGGCATCAGCTCACTACAGGTTTGAAACGGCAGCGGAGAGGAAGAAAAGACTTGCTGCCAAGTACAAGAAGAAGAATATTCTTCCAATGGCTCAATCAAGCAATGGATCACTCACCATTGTGTACGGTCGATCTTTCAAGAACATTGCTTATTGGAGAAAGAAGGAGAAAAGGGCTGCGGTCAAGATTGAAGATGACGATGATCAAGTGCATAAGCAAGGAGAGGATGGCCTTACTACAGGTGGAATAGCTGCCAAGGAGGAACTTCTTGGTTATGCTAGTCAGTACTAGAAGGAAGCTCTTGATTATGAGTGCTATGCTTGAATAATGATGTGTTGGACTTTGAGTTTATGTTATGTTATTGTTTTTGTTCCTTTAATTTTTCTTTGTTATGTGTTTTTATTTCTCTATGTAGTTCTGTTTTATGCTATTGTGAATTTAATAAAAATATATTTCAATAGATTGAGGTATTTGATGAATGCAATTGAAAACTAGGTTTGAAGTTTAAATTTGAAATTAATTTAAATTTTAGTTTTGCGTTGGCGCGCGCGGGTAAGACTGTTATTAACTATGAAAGCTTTTTTATAAAGAGAGGTTATTAGACTATCATTCGTTAAGATAATGATTCATTCAATTATAATAAAAGAGAAAATACTTGATTGACGGTTGAATTATTTTTCATTATAATTATTATTATAAAAAATAATAAGTTAATGATACCAATTAAAATACATAAATTTGATGAATACACTCGTAACAAACTTGATGAATACACTAGTCCATGAAGTTTACTATCAATATCCATTGTTGCGATGAAGCTATCGTTCTGCTCAGAAGAGAAAAAAATTCCAACCGACGTTGGGATTATTATTGACTAATTATAATCTTAGTCCTAGGTCCAGTTAAATAACTCATATAAACCTTTATAACTAACTGAAAATCAAACAAATGTACTCAAAACTTGGTTTGATTTTAGTTTTACGATTAAATTTGAAATTCAATTATCATTTGGCGCATGAGCGTTTAGACTGTTGTTTCATTACATGCTTACAAATGATCGTTAGCTATGTCTAATTATCATAACAATGGACAATTGTTGTTCCACTCACTAGTGGCAAAAATTCCAATTGAGAGTGGGGTTACTATTGATTAATTGTAATATTTTAGTATTAAGTACGGTTATTGTAAACACCAAAATAAACTCTTTTCATACAATATTACTAGGAATGAGATGAATGTACTCAGAATTTGGCTCGAAATTCAGTAATCATTTTGCCGCACAGGTTAATTGTAATTTTTTAATCCTAGCAACCAAAAGAACTTCGACGGATACTCTAAAACAACTCATCTATGCTTGGCCCTATTAAAATTAAAAACATATTTGGTGGCAAGTTACAATATATAATATGGTTTTAGCAGTTACAGACCAGAAAATGGCTTTATGGTATTCCAAGATACAATACAAAAATGCTTTTTAACAGTTACAGACTAGAAATTTATTATAGAGACATCTAAATTTTGAGCTAAATGTGGGAAATAATTAAAACATTGCGAAGTTCATATTAGTTTCCTAGAAATTTATTGCTGAAATAAAATTTCTACCAAAGATTTTAGTTGAGTTTTTTTCAAAATTGTAAAATCCTATTGTCAGCTAATTGCTGTTGGGGCAATTCATTGCATTCATTTAGACAAATTCGAAGATAATTCAAACAGAGTCCTATAATAAAAAGAATCACTCTTTCTATCATACACAAGCCGACTATTTGGGGAAAAAAAATTATTGAAAGACACAAAATAAAAATGACAATAAAAATTCAGAAAACAATAAGGGATTATGAATTGAAACAATAAGGGATTATGAATTGAAATGTTACCAAATTTTATGTAAATTTTGCATAGGCCCTCTATTTTAGACTTTTTTGTTAGAGTGATGTTATGCTTACTCAGTTGGGATACTTATTTATATTCTCAATTGATGTGCTCACAACAGAATTTCACCAATTGGATTAGAATTAGTAAGGCTTAGTAATTAACTATTACTTGAGTCAACTAAATAGTGACACATTATTTACCAAATTAGTTAAGATATAAGCTAATAAATATTCTAACTAAGCAAGCATAACATTATTATTTTTATTATAACCCACTTATGTTTATGATTTTTTTTTTCATTATGGTCCTTGTCCGTGGACCTTTTAATTTTATTGATTCTATGTTGTTTTCTTTTTAATTTTATAGTTTTTGCATTAAGGCAGTGTTGAATACCCAATTTTTAATATTTGTTTGTTGCTGACTATGTGAAAATGAAATTAAAAAAATTCAATGACAATTCGTTATTATACTATCTATTAATCTCTCCACAGATTCTCTCTTATCAAGAAATAAATGGACCAACATAATTTTATTTACTATCAAATTTAAAACTTGGATACTATTTTCTTCGTATCATATCCAAGTTTATATCTGTGTATTTAAAGAAGATGATTTTTCGTATAAAAATGTACCCTACGAACCCAATACACCTCAGAAGTCACAAATCAAGCTTTGCTCTCTATCAATTAATAAAAGCCCTTTGGGTCCTCTTTCAATCGCCAAAACGTGTCTTTCAACTTTAGCTCTTGTAATTCCCAACCCAGTAATTTTGGCTCCAATTCTTCACTTGCCATGCCTAATTTTGGTTTTATTTATTGCCATGAGGGCCAAGATTTTGATTTCAGCTACTCAAATTTTGGCCAAAAACCATGCGACTTGTGGCCAAAATCAGCTCATCCCTCGCAGAAGCAACCAACGCACATTAGGTTTTGCCTAATTTGCTGGTTCGAAGCGAAGTGTTGGAGATATGATTAGGAGAAATAATGTTTCTTCACCACATAGAGTGCAACTTCAAAGTGTCATTGATTATTTTCCTGTTCAAAATCAACCTGGCGTCACTGAATTGACACTCACTAAGGTTGTGAAAACAAAGTTTCTTACTTCAACTTCAACAAGAGATAGGCTTTAGGCTCCAAATGATCATATGATCTCTGCTTCTCAACAGCCCATTTCCTAACAGAAACATGCTTATGTCCAATTAACAAAATCAGCTATCTAGTAAGAGTCGTGAATCATTTTCTGATAGCACAATTTTTCATCAAAACTGGCTAACAAATTTGTTCAAGGTGGATCATCCATTGACTGCTCGAAATCAGCCTTTTAATAATATTTACCATCACAACTCAGCACAAAATCAATCCATTTCATCCATAACAACTATGTCAAGCCGAGTGAATTCTCCATTCATTGAAACCGATCCTATTCAAAATGTTTGTCACCAAAACCGTAGAGAAAACCGACCAAATGAGACCAATTTCATAGATCGCGGTGATCATTCAATGGCCAAAAGTGACAAAGAAATTCTCGATCAAGTTAAAAAAAAAAGCACTAGTGATGATCCTGAGGTAAATAATAGTGTACAAATTTCTGATGATGAAGAAGATGGAGATGATGGTCGAATTCACAGCCTTTCTCGCAGAAAAGATGGTCCTTACACATACCCTTAATGCAAAATAGAGTTCCCCATATCTCAATCATTTGCGGCTCATGTGATATCATCTCACTACAGGTTTGAAACAGCGGCGGAGAGGAAGAAAAGACTTGCTGCCAAATTCAAGAAGAGAAACCTTCGAGTGGTTCAATCAAGTGTTGGACTTACCATTGTGCCTGATGAGTCTTTGAAGAACATTGCTGCTCGGAGAAAGAAGGCGAAAAGGGCTGCGAGTCATTATGACCAAGTTCCGACACAAGGTAAGGATGCCGTTGCTGGAACAGCTGCTGGGGAAGAGGACTCTTTATTGAGTTCTCAGTTCATCTTACCTACCTGTTCCTGCTTTTTTTTCTCTTTGTTGGTGTTTCCTCTTTCTCTAGTATAGCTAATGTAGTTCTGCTCTTGTGTTATTGGGAATTTAATGACAAAATATTTCAGTAGATAGATGCGTTTGATGCATGTACTTTGAAAACCTTGTTTGAATTTAAGTTTTAAGATTAAATTTGAAATTTAGTTATCAATTGGCACGGGCAGGTAAGACCGTTATAATTAGAAATTTCTGTTAGTAAAGAAATTCGTATATTTAGGAAAAAATCATCGTTATTAGGCCATTGGTAATTACCATAAGGATTTTTCAGTCACAAGAACGAAAAGGTTTGATTTAGGGTTGGATTATCGTTAAATCTTGTTAATTAATACATTAACTATTATTCGGGGTTGTTCCCCTTTGATAATTTCTTTCCCATATAGAGTGAATCGCGCAACTCCTCCCCAGATCAAAGACTTAACAAACGCCATTGGTACACACCACCTTCCAAGACTGAGCCCCCTTTCTTCTCGGTCCACAATGAAAAAATGTAGGACTAGTGCCAACAGTTCATCACGAAAGAAAGGACTCACTGAGCCCGGATCACTAACTAATACTAAACTAAAATTTTTTATTCAATTTTAAATTTCAAACCTCTCGTATCACCCATGAAGTTTTACTTGTTCAAACAACTGGTACCTATAGGAGGCATGGCAATATTAACTAGCCAACCGATGTCATGCTCAATATATAGTCTGATAAATTTGTAGATAAGAATTCAATACTGAGTTAAGTTGCTGTTGATCACTGAATCAACGGTTATTAGGCAAGAGAAATAAAAAACACAAAAATTTAAAATAATTCTAACCATTGATTTAGTGCTCAGCAAAAATTTAACTCAAAACTAAATCTAATCTAAATTAATTCACCGTTAATCAAAATTAACTTCAATAAGATATTCTAGAACAGCTCATTTATGCTTGGCTAAATTTACATCAGTTTCATATATATGCCAATTTACTTATAGATAATAATTAGTAATGTTTGAAAATAGTAGTTGCAGATCAGATAATTACTCTTAACATCCCATAAATTACATTTGTTTCTTAGAATTTGGTACTGGAAAATTATTGACAAGAATCTTAATTAATTTCTATTCAAATTTCTCTCATTGCCAGCTCAGTGTTGTTGAGGCAATTTATTGCATCCATACAAACTAGTCTATACTGACGAATTATACAAGAATTTTCACTACACAATCCAATTCTCATAATCTAGGCAACTATATTTATGCAAAAATTAAATTAAAAGACACTTAACAAAGAAAACTATTGCAAAAAATTGAGAAATTTCTTGAGCACTTGCTTACATAGGACTAGTGCCCCATTACATAAAACCATTGCACTGCAAAATTAAGCTTAACCAAATTTTTTATTTTTTATTTTCAAAAGATATGCACACTCAACAAAATAAATCCCACAAAATCATGTACAACATAGACATCAAATGGGCATTAAATCATTGTAATTACTCCTTGACCTATTAGAAAAAAGCTGCAGATTCTAGCACATCCACAGTAATGAGCTCTTTTGGCAGCATATAGTAGTCAAAATTTCATAAGGTAAATCTTTCTCTTGCTTGCATAAGCAAATTAAATTTTAGCCAAAAACAAGTGAATAGGTTTCATTACACCAACCAAGAGAGCCAGCTGCCATTAAATGAGAGTGAAATTTCTGATAGTATTCAGAACCCAAAAACCGCCCACAAAATCAATTCTTGTGGTGAGATTGTGCCTTTTCTTTTTCTCAAAATTTCCAAACACAAAATCAATTTTTTTTTTTATCATCCATCAAAATGAATCTTGATGATGATGATAATCTGTTAAAAGAACTTGAGTCTCTTGAAGCAATTTACAATCAAATTTCTTCAGAAGTGGCACTTCCTGATTACATGCTAGAGCTTCTTGGTGATGGTCTTTCCTTGCCCAAAACTGATGAAATTTTAAACCCTATACCAAAGGATGGTGATAATCAAAACCCAAGAGAGATTATCACCATTTCTTCTGATGAAGGAAAAAAGAAGAAAGCAAAATACGATGGCCGCACTCACAGCTTGCCCCATGACAAAAATGGTCCTTATACCTGCCCAAAATGCAACAAAGTGTTCGCTAAATCTCAAATATATGCTGCTCATGTGTCCTCAGGTCACTACAAGTTTGAAAACCCCGAACAGAGGGCAGAAAGGCTAGCTGCCAGATACCCCAAAAGAAATATACTTCAACCTGTTTATACAAGTGAAGGACTCACCATGATGCCTGTGTCGTCATCTGCGAAGAAGAAGGGTAAACGGAGTGTGAAGAATGAGGGAGATCAAGAACAGAAGCAAGCAAGCAAGCAAACAGCCTGTGAAGGATGAGAAGCAGGCGTAACTATGCATTTGGGTCATAATATTCCAAGAGTATTTTAAGTTTATGCCTTTTCTTTCTTTTTTTTTTTTTTGGTAATAAAAAAGGGGACTGTTTTAATTTACTGTTTTCTTTTACCTGCAGCAGTATATTATTTGTAGTTATGTTTTGAGCTCTTGGGAATATGGTAAATGTTTTTGTTATGTTGATGTGTTTAATGCAACAACAAGTTAAAAATATGGTTGAAATCTTTTTGTGCGCAGTTCAGATCTGATATGAATGATTCAAACTGTTATTAACATAGTTTGATAATTCAAAATTTATTTTATGATTTGGTGCTAACAGTTCAAACTTCTATTAGTTATTTTAGATATATTATGTGTTTTACATACTTACAAATCTTTAAAAATTCAGTTAAATTTGGTGCGCGGGGTTGAAACCATTATTAGTTATATTTGTAACTATGATTAATTATCAATGTCAAATTAGTGAACGAAAGTTATACATATGCATTTAGTTATATAGTTGAAATTTGATTATTCCAGTTATTATTTACTATCATACTGGTAATAAAATATTATCGTGATCTAATAAACTAACAAATTACATACTTGAAAAAGATTGTTAAGAAATTATCTGATCAATTGATGAATATATATTTGCATCAAATTAAAATATTAAGTTAAAATAGCCCATGCACACAAGATTACAATGTCAAAATTTCTATGTATTTTTTTATAATTTTAATGTTCGTGCGTGGAGATCACAATTTTACAAATTATGCGGTAATACTTATGATGTTTTTTTTTTTTTTAACATAATCCAGATGGCTAAGTCTTTGTAAATTATATTTAATTCTTTATACAAAGAGTTAGAGAATTCTTTAGGTCTTTGTAAAAGTTATTGTCGTCTTCATTTTAGAATTGTTAGAACTTCTACACAAAACAATAAGAACTCCTCGAATGTTAATCACATTTACCTTTTACAATTGTAACAAACCAATAACTTGCATATATTTCAAGACTTGTATATTTTAATTAAACTTTTCACTCAAGCTTTTTATCATTTATCTGTTTTTCTTTACGCCCACACAAAAAAAAAAATTAATTAATTTGATAAACTGCGACTTGTATATTTCCTACAGAAAGATAATTTTTATTGTTTATTTCGGAAATGCAACTGAGGAAAGCTCAATTAGATACGCTAATTAATAACTCATTTATTTTTTGACTAATTTTAGATTCCATATCGGAAAATGACTCTGTACATTCCAAATTTTCAATAGAAGTACAGCTGTACAGACCAGAATTGTTTATGGATATGAAACCATTTTTTGAGCTAAATTTGGGAAATATTTATTTCTGAGTTCCCTATTTTATTTTTGAAATGTTTTTCCAAATTTAAACCATTGCCAGCTCGGTGGTTAATTTTGAGTTAATAATTAATGACATCACCATATTGCAATCCACTGTAATGTTGAAACCGCCTCTTTTTATCCATAATAGGCTTTTCTCTGCGTAAGAATTAAATATAATACAAATAAATAAATAAAGATGATGTTTATTTCTTATGGAAATTGTTAGATAGTAATAGACAAATCCAATTTCAAGCAGTTTCATAATATCTTTAGATGATTAATAAAATTCAGAGGCTTTCTCATCATAAATCGACTGATACCCTTGTCCTTAATTTCCCTGTTCTATTAAAATCAAATAAAATTGAATATCTTCCTTTCAAGTGAACAAAACCCAATTGAAGAACGGACCCAAATATAGACTTAGCCTCACAATTTTTTTTTTTTTGGTGGAAACTATTAATTTTTTATTTGTTGTCCGGGACTTGCATTTTTTCCTCTTAAATGTGTTAAACAGAAAACATTAATTGTGCATTGCTTATAATTACTACTTTCCATTTATTAGAAAAGAAGCAGATAATGACTCTTTTTGGCACTACATAAATAGTCAAATTTGTAATTTATGAAGCCCTCTTCTTGTTGCATGACCCGTATTAAATTTTTGTTACCCAAAAAATTGATGCCATTTGGCTTTAAAATGGAACCACAAGAACCTCTACTTTGCATCAGAAGCTTCATACATCCAATTTCTTCTCCTAAATTCTTCTTCAATCTTTCACCCAATTTCTCCAATGGCTATGAATTTTAGTCCCCCATCTGATTTAGGTAATAGAGATGAAACCTTTGATAATGGCCTCGTGCTTTAACAAAACAGCTCAAATTATCAAAACCCCTTGAATGGCACTGGCTTAATCAACTCTCATCAGCTGAATCAGCTGCTGCCCCACCAAAATAATCAACTCATTTCTCAAAGAATCAATCAGTCATCAAATATTGGCCTTAATGGCCAACTTGGTTTAGGCCAAGTAGTGACTGAAATGAGAAGAACTTGTGTTACACCAAGTTCATAGCTTCATTGAATATTCACCAATGCAAAATCAACTTGCCTTTCCTCCAAATGAGATTATAATAGGCATCTGTGAGGTCACGAAAACGACTCGGTTTCTTGCTCCAACTTCAACTACGGAGCGTTTGCTTGCTCCAAATTATGATCTCCCCACCCAAAATCTCCTTCAAAACAGCAGTGCCAGCATCCAATGGCTTGTTGCAAATGATATAGCCTGTGTTCAAAGACAAACTGCAACTAGTAGATTTGGCATTCAAGGCCAATCACCCAATTCTAGAAACCAAACACTAATTTCTACTGATTCAGTTAATCATCCAATCCCTGAAATTGATCCCTTGCTTAACCCTCATCATCAAAATCGATCACTAAACCTATGAACTCCTCGTATTATAGACCTCGATGATCATGGTGAGGCCAGTCCACGTGGTGACAGAGTTGTTACAACTCTAGCCAAAGGAAAAGACCATGCTCAAGACAAAAACCCTAGGCAAAACCCAAACAGCATTCAAAACCCTAATCCAGAAGAGAATCAAAATGTTGAATATGACGGCAGGACTCATAGTCTTCCTTGCAAGAAATATGGTCCCTACAAATGCCCGAACTGCAATGCTGTGTTCGACACTTCACAGGCTTTTGCAGCTCATATGCGGTCTCATTACAAGTATGAAACAAGTGCTGAGAGAAAGAGGAGACTTTCGGCTAGGTTCAATAAGAGGAATCTTCGCCTAGTTCACTCAAGCCAGGGACTTACCATGATGCCTCAGCCTTCCAATGAGCAAATGAAGGCGAAAGCTTGATAAAGAAATGGTCATGGGGAAGCAAAATCTAGCGTCGAGTTGAAGTTGAAGTGGAGAAACAAGGAAACGATGCTCATTCGGAAACTGTTGAGACCTCTAATGGTGATATGAAGAAAATTAAGAAGGAAATTGTTGATGAGAATTTTGTTGGTGAAGTTAAGATTAAGAAAGAAGCTGTGTGAAAAGAGGGTTTCAATACGTTTGTTGCACTTGGCAGCATGTTGTTAGAGTCTAGGAATTATAATTAAGTAGAATAAGAGAGACGGAGAGATAAAATATTTTCTTGCAGGAGAATGGAACTCTAATGATATTTTAATTTTGTTGCTTGGAATGCAAGTGATTCTAAAGAGGCCTTTTGGAATTAATATGCATGTAGTTACTAGTAAAAATATTAAATAAGCATGTGATTGGGTCACAATTTGAACCAATTATATAAGGGTGAGGCTAAATGCATGCACTTCAAAATTTACTTTAAACACTCTTAATTTTATAAGATATTTTAATGTATAAATTTCCTTAAATCAAATTAGGGAAATACATACATCATCCTACCTTTTAAATAATTGGATAAAAAACAAAAACGTATTAAGAGACAGTTTTAGCCCTCATCACTCATCTCATTTCACAGCACCATACTTTACTCTTTACTCACAATAATCTCCAACAAACTCTCAATTTTTTTTTCCGGTCACAAAGTCCTTCATATAAACATGTTGTAGCACACATTAAACTAGTCTGCCAACTTCATTTTCAAAACTCAAATGTGACAGTTTTGCTGTGTATCAACTCATTTTCTGGGAGTTTCTTTAATTTTTTTTCCTAAATGGTGGTTGAGATCCCCCTTTTTTTTTTGGGAATTTCGGGGTTTCTATGATAAGCTCTTGCTAAATCACAAATTCGATTGCTTTCTTCCATATTTTCCAACCCATTTTTTTGCAAAGCCATATGGGCATGACAGGGAAAGATGAAAGAAACTAAAATGGGGTCATCTTTGAAACTTTGTCAGTGTCAAAACAAGGTTATGTTTGGAATTATAAAAAGTATTCAGGTAGAATTTTAATTTTAAATTTTAAAAAATAGGTGTAAAAAGTAATTGATTGTTCAAATTATTAATTAGAATGCATATAGCCCCACCCGTTATGTAATCATATTGTTAAAAAAAATAATAACTGTACAACTAAGACAACCTAAACAGATGGTTATATTGGGAGACATTTCTCTCTCTTGCTTATTATCATTTAACAATATACATCTAGAGAGGAAAGAAAAAAGAGAAAACATAAGTACATTGATTTCTCTTAATTTAATGAAAATAAATAAAAGAAAATTTGATAATGATTACTTTCACATGAACGAAAATAAACGATAACACTGCAATATGTGGTTGTGGTAGGACTAAACTTATTTAAACATGAGAAAAACTGAAAATAAATTTCTAACCTTTACCATCTTAGGATTCAAACTCGAATGATCAATCAAAGAAAGTTAATTGAAAATTATTCAGCGAAACCTCGGAGCCAATATATGCATAGGTTTGTAAACAAGTCTACATGTTTACTCTTAGATTCGCTGCCTTCTAAGATCTTGGATTGAGTCTGTTACTGTTATGGGCTTGCCTCGATCTACTAAGAAAAATCCAACCACTACATAGTTAGAGAATAACGGGCTCATTGTCGTTATCGTTATGGGCTTCACATCGTTCTAGGGAAATATACATCCTAGCTTCCCCTGATATTAGAAAATATCAGCTCCTATGTACATATAAATATTCAATACGGAAATGTCTAAAGCAGTACAAGAATCATAATACAATTCTGAAATTGTCTAAACTAAGCCATTGATTTTGCTCTATAGAAAAAGTCAGAAGTTGATGATAAATTTACTCAAGAGATTCAGTCAATTACTGCTTTGATGTAAAATGTTTTCTGGGTAGTGTTCCTTTAATTTTCCTATTAGATTAGAGATCTTCCCGCAATGATGGCGTATAGCTCTTGCGCCGTCCATGTTACTTCAGTTAGGCTTTGTAAAGGAACCCTGATCTCCTCCGCGATTGTCTTCAACACAACCCTGCATTCTGCGATAACAAATACAAATTTAATCACATGGGGGAATTCGAAGCTTGACTAAAAAGTACCTTTTAATTAAGAAAAAGTTGTTAACCTGGGATTTTGCTGAAATTGAGTAATGACATTGAGGCAAGAACTTTTTGCTGAGGCTGTTCCCCATTTTCAAGTATTTCTTTCAGCTGGGAGATAACGGCTGAGAATGCGGAGAGCTGGAATTCAGCATCAGGTTGTGCAGAAAGTGCATGGCTCAACCATGCCACAGTCGTTAGGCACACACTTACCAAATCCAAGCTCCTAGAACCTAAGATCTTGGAGACAGTCTCCAGAAATGATCTTTTCCCGTTACTAAGTAATGACGCGGACAATTTACACAACCACTCTTCACTGGCTTGTTCTTCATCATCCTAAAGAACATAATTTAACTTCAGTTAAAACTGTTTCACAGATACAACCAAACGCAATTAAAACATTCTGTGAAGATTATCATGCATGCTTGGTAATCGTAACTTTTTGATTGCTTGTAGAACAAGGCAAGTGCCATCGTTTATGGTGAAAATGAGTCTCTAGAAGATCATAAGAGAATGATTGTGTGGAGTGTTTACGCGGAATACATTCACAATGATAGAAAAGTTCTATGGTGCATAGACATTAAACATACCAATGGAGAAGAATCATCAACGGGTAAATCATTTTCATCATTATCGAGAGAATTCACTTCACAGCGATCATTAACTGCTTGCTTTAAGATCCAAATCTCAGTCCCCACTTCTCTGGAGAAAGAGAACCGTCCACCAAGGATAAGGAGCGCTCGACAACACTTTTCTTGAATCTTCTCATCTGTTAGGCTTTCTTCCAGGGCCATTGTAATGGCATCCACAGCTGCCTCTCTATATATACTGTACTTCCGAGGTCCTACCTGCGTCATCAATTTGTCTTAGAAAAATACTTGGTTTCTGTAAGCATCTAAATAGCAAAAACTAAAACCTATGAATATTGAATTGACGAACATATTTGTAAGCTATTACTTTAAATGATCAGCTAGCTTACCAGAAGATCTAAGTGCAACAGAAGTACTGAAACCAAGGGTCGTTGTTCAGGGGGGGAGCGCCGGAGATACAAAAGTAGAACATGCATTGAATTCACTAACTCCTCATTCTGCACATTTCTTATAAGTGTCGAAACAACTCTCCTCCTGCAATGTCAAAAAATTGAAAAATACAGAATGATCTGGTGCACTAAAATAGTCAAGCAACTAAAGAAAGTTTTGCAGCACTCGTAATATGAGTAAATTTAACACACCTGCTCAAGCAAATCAGGTCAGTCAGCAACAACACCGCGTTTGTTATCAGCTTAACTTGCTTGGTGTGAAGCAGCTTGAGGAGAGAGCGTACATTAATATTTCTTGCTATCTGGTTTCTGCATCCTGCATCTGCTTCAATAAAACAACACATGAGAGCTGCTACTCGTGCCTTCTCTTCTAACTTCCCGGACTCAAACCTGCAAATAAGAAATTGCAAGCCTCCAATAGAAATTAGGTGCTTGGCATTTGTTATTCTCTCCTGATCACTGAAAATAGTAAGAAGCTGCTCTAATATAAATATAGCTGTTTCGCTGCCATTTTTGGACTCATTCACCCCCCATTGCTCTATTATTTGAGAGGCAAAAGCCAAGAGATGCCTGCAATTCTTTGATTTCCAACCATCAATTACGCGCTTCAAAATAAAGTTGGTGAGTGGCAATGATGGACATTCCAAATATTTTCCTGTTACAGGACATGTTCTGTTTCCTTGATCAATCCATTCCTTGATGGCCTCGCATTCAAATGTTTGACCGCTTTCCAAAGTCACCGGTTCTTCGAATAACTGTCCAGTCAAGGGACAAATGAAGTCCTGAGGAATGCTTGCCAAGAAGGATCCTTCATCAAAATATTCATCACTTTCATGGAGCTCTGTGGTAGGAAAATGCAAATATGAGCAATCGAACTGACATTTTAATTAAATAAAATGTAAATAAATACCTTACATGCTCTCTCTTACTCACCTTCAAAAGAGGGTCTCAAGTTGACTGGTGCCTCGGTCATACTTGGAGGAATAGAAATGGTAAGAGCAGTGCAAGCCTCAGTTTGCTGCTTTTCAAAAACAGATTTTGCTAGCCCCTTGAGTGTGAGCTCATTTGCTTTTGTATCTGGAGGTGTATATAGCTTGATAGTTTCAATTTTGTTACTCGTATAACAGATGCTAAGGTTACTGCTTTTATTTCTTTCAGCCGGATAATTCACTCCAGGCAACCTCCACTCTTCCTCAGCTGTCAATAATAGACCGTCTTCCTGCACATATGTTAGTATGCCAAATAAATTACAATTTAACAATTTGCCATTTGGGAAACTCGATATAAAATTCTTGCATTTGCTATAGTGACATGTTTGACTCATGATAGGTATCTAAGAATTTCACAAAGCATCTTCTGGTAGAAAAGAAATTGAAAAGCAGCATTGTTACAAAAAGGGAAAAAAAAAGGAAACAACTAATCAAAAGTTAGTCAATTTTATATCGTAACACCGCAATTTCCCCTGATCAATAACATGTCAGCAAAGCAGAAGTGCAAAGAAAAATGAACATAGAAAGCATAAATTATTTAAAATGGATATATGTGTGTGAAATTGCTTACTGGGTGGAGTAGATCATCTTGGTCAATCTTAGGTGAATCATCCTCGTTATCTTGATATGTACATTCAACAATTTCGGAAGAGTATGTTAATGTTCGTTTTTCGACAGTAGAACCACCAGAGCTTCTTGCGCAATTATCAAAGTTCTCCATTTCTCCATCATCTTCGGCCGCGTCAACTCTGGGTTTACTTGCTCGTTCAAATACAGCGTCATATAGCTTCTTACTGACCATTGGCTGTGGGGAGAAGGCAGCAGCAGGGCTAGCTACCTCTGAAGAATTACCAAATGAACCTTTTCGCTGATCTCTTTGAACAGACAACGATGGAATTTGGATTGTTGGTACTGAAGGAGCTTCAATCCCTTCAGTGAGCCAATCCTTGTAGTAAGCTGCAAACTGATAAGTCCCTGAATCCAAAATTTCATTGTATACTTTCTCAAGCATCTTCATTTTCCGGGGCTTGTTTGACACATCTGCTAACGAATCTGCTTCCTGCTTATACCACACCTTCAAATGTGCAAGATGCGGAGATATTATATGGTCCCAAAGTTCAGGCAATAAAGTTGTTCTTGCCATAAACGGTGAATCACAAAACACTTGCAAAAGGTGCTTTGCTGAGACTCGGTCCTTCTTTCGTAACTTATATATCACACTGAGGTAAAGATGAGCACAAGCTGACAGCATAGAATCGGGAACCCCAGAAATGAAGCCATCCTTTAAATTATTTGCACTCAGCCCCGTGATCAGGCTAAGCTGAACTGAAGCATTTTTCAGTTCTTTTGAACTCGCAGATTCCTCAGCTGCTCTTTCCACAGTTTCAATTGCTAGTTCAAGACTAGCTATCACCTTGCTTTCATTACTATTGCAGTCTTCCTCAAGTTCGATAAAATTAAGGGAAGAGAAACACTTATGGCGAAGGGTGGCACGTACATCGTCACTTTTGAGAAAACTTTTGACGTAGCCACTAAGGATAGCTACCATGGCCTGCACAGCAACTTCATCTAGAGCGGGTTCAGAAGCTGGAGCCAAAACACTCTCGGGCTTTTTATTACTTTCTTTAATACTTTTTCTACTCATTAAACTTCGGTCATATCTATCACAAGCAGGGTTTTTCTCTTTCATGCTTTTCCTATTATCAGCATTGCTATGCCTCTTGTCCAAATTAATACAAACTCTCTGACTTTCTTCCGCGGCAACTTCAACAATCTCATTTTCCTGAGAAATTTCTGAGGACTTAACATTTGATCTTCTTCTTTCTTGCACATCAACAGAACGTCTTCCTGCAAGTCTCTCCCTATGTTCTTTCATTGACCCACCGTCTACTTTCTCTCTTCTAACAAGATTATCCCTTGGCCTTCTACCACTAAGATTACTAATTCTTGGGGAATCACTTTTCAAAGCATATCGCGACAGATCAGACCTTGCCCTCTCAGTCTTGATTCTGCTACTCGATGAAGAAGCTGCCTTGTTTTTGTCTCGAAAAGGGTAAACCGGCATACTCATAGCCTCTTCGCGGAAGGACGATCTCGAGCTTCTCACCGATGATCTTCCTCCTTTAAATCCATCCTCTAATAGAAGTTCTTCCAATGATGCCATTTCTGCCAAAATCAGAATAAAAATTAATCTTGCGAAAAGCGAAACCGTTCCATCATATACAAAAACCAAATCCATCTAGTGCTAAATTCACTAAAAAAAATGCCATTTTCTCCAATCAATAATCGAATGAAAACATTTCACGCAAAACTCCCACAATAAAACAAAATTAAAATCATATATTGTGCGAATTTAATTCTTCAGAGCTTATATGAAAAATCTCAACTATAATCGGTAGCAGCAGCCTCTTAAGCCCAGAAGCTCGCACAAGGATGAATTAGGCTTCACCAAAAATAAAAATAATAACTCAACAACACATTCTGAGTAATATTTTCTACTCATCCAAACATGATACATCAACCCAAAACTTGAGGAAAGCAAATGAATAGAACAATATAAGAGTTACTATTAAGAACACAATTAAGTACATAATTTTGAAGAATATAAAACCACAAAGCTAAAGCTTATATATACGCCAAAAAAACATCATACCTTATTACCTTATCGAGCTTTTCTGTGGTCAAAAAAGGAAACAAAAATCGAGCTTTTCTTGATTCACACGCAAGGCTTCTCCGCTTAGCTTTTGTCATCTAAAGATTGATCACAAAATGGGTTTAAATTTAATTGATCTTTTCAACTCTTGACGATAAAAACTGGGACAAAAGCAGAATGTAGGAATATTAAAGAAGAATCTTAGGAATAATAACAATAACAAAAACGATGGTGAATATGATTGAAGAACGGCCATTATTGGGAGCTTTAATTGTTTTAGTTTTAAAAAATGGGACTGCAGAAACAAAAGAAAAAACAAATAGATAAGTGGGAATGTTGAGAGACAAGGATGGAGAGAGTTACATTCGGCAACAAGACAGGAGCTTTGGTCAAGAGTTGACAAATGAAATTTGACAAAATTTTCGTTTTTCCAGTGACTTCTTGTATGACTTTGTCCGAGCGGGAAGCGGGAACTCTTCTTAACTAAATTAACTATAATTTGAGTATTGCAGGCTCTTCATTAGAGTGTGTCAATTTAATTATGACACCTCAATCTAACAGGAAATGCCACACCAACTAAACAAACTTGAGTTATTAATTTAAGATAATAGGATTTTTCATTTGTGTTTTATACGTGGCACTCATCTAATAATATTTCAGACACTCGGACATTTTTATGACACTGTTCCATTCAATTAGTTATCTCATGCTAACTCACAATTGGTTTTGTTTGAACTTAAATTGTCTAAAGTTTGATAATCTTTGGAAAAATTTAAAATATATGAAATTCATGACATGATCAATATTACATCCAACGTAATTCGATTAATGGTCGTGTTGTGTCGGTGTTTGAAATTATTGACATACCAAACTAATATTATTACCTAACATGAACATGCCAAGTGAACTTAGATTACCACCTTTCAGAAAATCTATTTTAAATTGTTTTAACTGCCGCCCAAGTCTTTGCTGCGTTGTTTGTCTCCTTATTCTCTTCGTGTCCTTATGATGAAATGAGAGAAAATGAATTGACTGCTGATTAAATTAGAGAATGTATACACATTCTAAGTATTGTAAAATAATGTCTTAGTGAGAGCAAATAATATTAACAACAAAAAAAATAATATTTAAAAATTCTGCCAGAAGATTATTTGAATATTATTATTGTTAAGAAATATTATGTTTGATAAGACAGAGTAGTTTTCAATTTTTTAATAATCAGTCCTGAACCTACAAAGTACAAAAATTGAAAAACGGCACAACATGACAGATGTGGGGGGAATGAAAAGATATTGATGCTTAAATTCGATGTAAACGAAAATTTCTCACATCTGGAAAAAATAAATAAATATAAATAAGAAGAAGAAATACTAAGGATCGATGCGATATTTGGGATGGGCATGGCCCAAATAATTAACTGTCGGCCCAATAATGGATTAGAAAAATTGAATGTGATGTTTGTTTCTAAAAATTTTTCTTGAAGTCTCAAAGAAAGTATTACTTGAAAAGGAAAATTGTCAATTGAAAAAGGGAAAACGCTGTAGTCCCTTTTCTAGAAGTCCCTCTTAAATTAATTTAAGCACGCTTTTAAAAAGGAAAATAAAAATAATATAAGTCATTCTAATTTATAAAAAGGGAATCTTGATATCCTTTTTTAAAAATTTAGGAGTTTTGGTTCCTAAACTTTGGGGGTGTAAATGTTATTTTCCTTAAACTAAATTTAAACAATTCATTAATGAGTAATTAAAGAGTAATAATTTAGCCACAAACTCTTGTACAATTTTATTTTATACAAACTAATGCGGCATGATTTAATTGATTGAATTAAATATCCCTTGGTCTACATGATTTGTTTTTATTATTTTATATTTTCTTTCAATCAATAAATTAATGACAAATCATGTCCATCCCTATTCATTAAATATGTTGTATCAAATATAATAATATGCATGACAAAAAAAAATTTCCAAACATAAATTAAATTTATAATAAATAGTAAAAAGATAAAATAATACCTATAAAAAATGAAGACAAATTTACCTCGATAAGATGAGAATATGAGAGAATGCCTTCAACAAATTTTTACTCAAAATTCTTGCGTCTCTATTATTCAATTATTAATAACAAAGGGGATCAATCAATGCCAACACATGATGAAGGTGAAAAAAATGCTAACAAATAGAAAAAACCAAAAATAAATAAATGACTAAATGACTAACGTCTGTATCACTACCTGAAATAAATGACTAACGTTCGTATCACTACACAAAAAAAATATTTTAAAAAGAAAAATATTACAGGCAATCTAAAAATTTAAAAGATTGTTATTATAAAATGAATCTTGTTTAAATAAAATTTTTAAGAAGCAAAATGGTATTTGGGCTCTTGTTTTTTGCTTTTACACGTTTGCTCATCTCAAGTAAAAGCAAAAGCAAAAGCAAACATGAACAAACTAAAAGTAAAAGCAAACATTTGCAAACCAAAAGCAAAAACAAACTGCCAACAATCCATCCATGAGGACATGCACACTTAGCTAAGAATGATTAGGTATAATCTTGTACCTGATGGTGTGCACAGTCACACACTTTTCACTACTTAGTTTAATTTTTTTTTATTATTTTCTTATTATGGAATTTTTTAGATACCAATAGTTTCTAATTTTTTTTCGAAGAGAGAAAGCTTTCTTCCTAAATCCTAATACTTTTTTTAACTGCCAGACAATTATATGCAAACTTTTGTTTAAAGCCATACTTATTAACACATTTGAATCAATTGCTGTTTGATTGATGAAATAAATCTTGATACGGTTGAAAATTACATAAATCAGGTTTGTTTAATCGATCATAACTAAAATTTCATTTTCTTGTTCTTAGTCATTTGTATTTGTAATTAACTACTATGAGTTTATATAGAAAATTATTGTCAACATTCATTTTTTTAATGTTGGTTTTCATACAATTTTTTTTAGTTAGCCACTCAAGTTTAAAAACTAGGGGAGTAGGAGGTTACAAAATAGGATTTGTACTTATTCAGTTCTCTATATTTAAACATATACATATAAGAGTGAGTGTGTGTGTGTATAATTATTCTCATGTGCAGGCATTTTTATTTATTTTTTAATACAGACACGCTCATAAGTCGTGAAGTTTAATAGACTTATTTTTTAATGAACTATAAAGTCGTGCAGTTTAATAATATTAAACGTTAACTCTTTTAAACCGTATGGCTCAAAGAGTATGTCCCTATGGAAAAATATGAGAGCATCTGTACCAGAGAATGACTTTTGTGCGTAGATAAAGAAATTTATGATAATATTTTTAGCATTTATATGGCTTTATAGACTCTATAGAGTAGTGAGTATAATGAATAAATGGGCGTATTTTTAGTATTTGTGTAATTGAAAATCTTATTAAAAAGTAAATATTTAAAATGGTACTGCCTGCAAATAATCTTACCCAAATTTATATTTATATTTTCTTTAGATCTAACAATTTAGTCACAAAAAAAAAGATTAAGAATAATTTATAAGTGTCCACAACAATACGTTTAATGAAAAATATATTCGTGATTTCCAATTACCTCATATAGATAATAATTAGGATTTTAGTTCTTAAAATTTATCCCTCTCTTTCTTTAAAAGAAGTTAAAAGAAAGCCATGGCATAGAATGATAACATGGTACCAACCATCATCCCCGGTTACTAATGTGTTTAGGCAATGTTTTGGCGTGTAGCATGACATAGCGCTGCTGGGTGGGCCTTGCATTAACTGAAATAAACCCGTCTGGCAATGAAAATGGGATGGATTGCTTTGTATTAACTAAAGACTTGATGCGAATTTTGCATCATCATTTAAACACCTGTGACCCACCCGGCTTTATATTTTGTTGCGTTAACTTTAAAACACAAAATTGTTTAATCAACTAAACCCTATTTTATTTATTTATTAATTAGTTAATAAAATATAAAGTTGAATGAGTGAAATATTAGCCGCTGCCAATCACAACAAAATCAAAGAAAGGAGTTGCGTTTATGGAAGACCCATTGGAGTAGGAACAACCTCCACGAATGCTCAACGTTCTAGAAGCTCTTAAGCAAGCCTCAGTCGAGAAGTCGATCTCCAAGCGCACCCTAATTCCAACTCAGCAGAGTTCAACTCATCCGCCATTAAAACTCTGCTTGCGTTTGAGATCGAATCAGATGCCCTCCTCTCCAAGGACCCACATTTCCATACTCTCTCTCAACACCTCGCCGACCTCAATCGTCCAAACCCTCCATATATAGCACGACCATAATAACTTTGAAGCTTATTGACTCGGTAGGTCTCTACTCACTCCATCCTTTGAGTTGTTGGCCCCAACGAGAGTGAAATTGAAGCCTGAATTGAAGCATGTCGAGAGACTCAAAAAGGCTTTGAAAGATCTGGGTGGAGATGGTGGCAACGACGACGACTTGATGAAGCTGCTGACTCAGCTCGAGGACAGACTCTCACAAGGGTTCAATCGCGAGTTGCAAGATTTGGTGCTCAAATCAAATGTTTTTTCATTACTTGCAATGATTCTCTATAACCCCAGCTATTCAAAGAGTTTAATAGAACAATCAGCGTAGTCAATAACTTCTTTAATTAGATTCAACAAATATATCTTTGTGGGTCAAGTGTTAATGGTTCAACAATTCAAGCTTTGCTAACAATGAGCTCAACGCATTCCATCACAGGCTTTTGAAAACTTAAGAAATTTGGATCTCAGGGCATACTGACTAAAAGGCAAGTCTCAGTTATTGTGTTCGAGGCAAAAAATGTTGCAACATTTTTAGTTCTCTCAGGAATTGTCATAAATACCCATAGCTACCTAAACAAGGATTAAACAGAACAAAAACATAAGGGGGTGCTTACAAATAAATCGAATTTTGCTATCTACTTGCAACTGCCTCAAACCTCAGGGAGGTTTTTAAAAATTACCCTAATGAAATACATTATAATGAAACGGTCCTAGTATTTTCATGTATAAAATGATATAAAAATTTAATAAAATAACTCAATTTACAGCTAAAATTTGAAAATATAATTTTTTTAAATGTATATTATGTTTTGTATTTTACGATAAATCGAAAAATTAATTTCGTCCTAAATCTGAATCATTTGTTCCAATAAAGGCCATTGGGTCTATGCGGAAAGTGGGCCCCATGAATTTGTCCATCACCGTCATGGGCTCCAACTCGAAAAAAAGGTAATTTCGGACAAAACAAACCGACATTCACCCCTTCATTCTCTCCTACCCATCATCCATGGCCAATTACCATCATCTAAATGTCTTAATTGCCCCTGCTCTTTTAACCAAATACCTAATCTGCCCACCAACCAAAGCATGGGGAAAAAGGGCACGCCAATCTTCATTCCATTTACTTTTCTAACCTCGAACTTTCGGTGTACTCGTGTTAGGTAGTAGGGAACTTAATAAATCTTTGCGGGTAAAGTAGTCTTATTAAGTCGTCTCAAACGGCTACCTTTTTCGCCCAATAACGTAGCTTTGTATCTTTATGAATCTTTCCCTTTTTCCACCTTTTTGAAATTCGAATCACGTAGAAATATGACCAAAATGCCTTGATCTTTTCCATGTTATTACAAGACAGCCCCCGAAACACACTGGCAGTCTTACGCAGTATTTTGTTTTGGCAAAATATCCATTTCTTTGCCCGTATTTACCATTTTAACTTGCACGGTATTTTCTTCGTTTTAGTTTGTGACGTCAAATTATAAAAGGGTGAAAATACATTTCTAATTAAAATACATTAGAAGAAAAGCAACGAAAAAAAAAAATAAAGTAACTCATTGTAAGCCATTCTTTAAGATGCATTACAAGATATTCTATGCATGAACAAGTTTAATTGAGAATTACGCACTCCTATAATACTATTTGAAAAAAAATTGAATGCCTTTCCTAAGCTATATTTATTGGCTTAAAATGGAATTAAGTATATCTAATCTCTTCTACTTATGTGATAAGTATTAAAACAATATTGTGTTTCTTTTGTTTCAAGCGTAAAAAAGTATTTTTTGAAAATATTTTTAAAGTATTTCTTGTTAATCATTCTAATTTTTTTTTTGAATTCTTCTACATGTATGCAATCTTATGATCTTCAACAACTTTTCTTGTAATTTAATCAAACATATCAAATAGATGCAAAAATACTTTCATTTAGTTGAAAATTACTATATCCAATATTTAGCATAGTCTTTGCACACTTTTTTTTTTCATCAAATACGATTTAGTTACAATAAAACCTAGGTGCACTAGTTAATAGATAATATTACCAAAACTTAATTTTTAAGTTTGAGCTGAATATAATGGACATGTGTTAAATCAATAAATTACTTTTAAAAATACACTTAAAATTTATTTAAAAATAGTAAGTGATAAATATTTTAGAAGATGCTAAATCCTTCAAATCTTTTTATAAACTTTTAAACTTAGATCGCTTACCCAAAAATTAACTGCGAGATCTACCAACAATGAATCAAATAAATTGAACCCACAGCCCACTCTGCCATAGTGGCATTCTCGTCAATAACTCCCAACTCCAAGCCTCCCTCCCAAAAAAAGACCTCCAATAAAACAAGTCAAATAAATGCCTCACTCTCTCAGTAACTCCCATTTTTAAAAAATAATTATTTTATTTATGTTTTTCTAATATTAGCTCCATCTCCCCTCGCCACTGTCTTTTGCTGCTTCTTTAGCTTTCCTTCTTGCTAAGTAGCTTAAAGTTTCAGCACCGCACTCTCTCACTTTCTCTCTCTTCTTCACTTTCTGTCTCTTAGGGTTTCTACTTTCTCTTTGTAAGCACCTCACTCACTTTCTCTTCCGTCATCTCTCTCCATTTTCTCATTTACTTCTTCTTTTATTTATTTATCTTTTTTTTTTAAATTAAAAATAAATTTATTAATTTTTTTTTGTAAATTTATTTTTGCTTGTTGCAGATGTCAGATTCACTAAACCTTAAACTGTTCCTCTTCATCAACTGGTAATGATAATTTATTTACCGAACATTCTCTCTTTATCCACATTTTTGTATTTTTATTTTATTTTTAAACATCACTTCTTTTACTGAAGTGATGTCGTTTTGATGTCTTGTTAGATGCTTACCTTCATTTTTTTTGCTAAAGTTTTTAAAATTATCTCTGCATTGTGCATCTGATTTTTCAGCACATTATTTATTTTCTGATTTTTGATAAGAGATTTACCTAAACTTGAATCTTGAAGTTGTATATAATGAAGTTATAGTTCTGTTCTCTCTTTGGCGTTTGCCTTTATTCAAGTTCTCGTTGTGCTCAAATCCTGAGTTTCTATTGGTTGGAGGTTTAAGATTTTAGTTGTTTTAAAAAAAAATCTTTTAAGTTATGTGTGATTTTGTTTATGTAATGGTGAGTTGGGACTTGTTAATGATGATTTGGTTTGAAATTTTATAGGAAAAAGGGGTGTATTCTGAGAGCGTGATTCGAGGAAAATGTCGATGAGAGGAGGGAGCTCTGATCAGCCTCCGCCGCAGAGGCGGATCATGCGGACACAGACGGCAGGGAATCTTGGAGAGTCAATGTTTGATAGTGAGGTCGTGCCCTCATCACTTTTTGAGATTGCTCCGATTCTACGTGTGGCTAATGAAGTTGAATCCAGCAACCCAAGAGTTGCTTATCTCTGTAAGTTCATGTGTCATTCGCATGTTATTGGTTATTATTGAGTTGGTATTCTTTGCGGCAATTTGTAGTCTTGGCTTATTCTGATACAACCTTCTGGAAAATAGGAAGTTACATATGCATTTGAATGAACAATAAATGAGGTAATAGCTTTCTAAACTAATTAATTACAGTTCTTTGAATATGAGCCTATATAAAACCAGAACCTATTAAATAACAAATTCCACTGATTTTAGATTCTCAGAACTTATATGCCATTTGTGGTGGCCATTACAATTAGTCTATTTTAGATTGATGGTGATTCAGTGGTATAAAACCCTATTTGACAAAGCGTCATTATGCCGAAACTTGAAAGAATGCCCCATTCCATTAACTAAACTGCAAAAAGATAGACAAGAAGGCCCAATTTTGGATCCATGTGATGAGTTTGTTACTGAAATCTAGCCTTGTATGTGAAGGAGGCCTTAATAGTATTTCTTGATCCTTACCTATTGATTTAAGAAACGTGATTACACTGTTTTTTGGGTAATTTCAGTTAACTTAACTCAATGCAGTTTAATTAAAATAAGTTACATGGTCTCATGTAGAGTTGGTTTTTACATTCCTGTGGAAATTAAATTTGTTTGTGATAGTGTCTAGAAATCAATCGGATCGATTCTGTACCCTTTGGTCAACAAGAAAATGGATAAGATTCTATAGGATCAAGCCTGTGGGACTTAAGGAATGATAGAAGGGAATAAAATAAAAAATAAAAAATAAAAAAAGAAAAGCGAGGGAAAAAATAATAAAGAAATATTTAAATAAAAATTAAGTAGAAGAACCCAAATTCCAAATGAACAAATTGAAACTTGAATTGGATCTTTATTATTCTCGAAGAATGTGGGGTCACTTTATTTGTTTCTCTAGGAAACAATGACTTGAATGCATATACTTTCTACCTTCGTATTTGTGACGAGCTAATCTTTCTCCACTTTAGCTTTTGTTTGCATGTCATCAATTATACTTTGGTTCTCAATGCAGATGTACTTATGAGCTTCTTAATCTTAAGTTTATTGCTGAACATTTATTTTTTTCATTTCTGTTTATACAATTCTTACGATTTGGGGTCTCTATGCAGGCCGTTTCTACGCCTTTGAGAAAGCGCACAGGTTGGATCCCACTTCTAGTGGTCGAGGTGTTCGGCAGTTTAAAACTGCCCTCCTTCAACGCCTTGAAAGGGTATCCGTTGCTTTTATTATTTATTTATTTAGGTGTTTGAAGAACGAACTTATTTCTTACTGGGGTGCCAATCGTTTTCCCTTTTTTTTATGTGCTTTATTTCTTGTGGATAGTAATATAGCTTTGCTTTGTTTATGAATTCATACATATGCTAATTATTTATCTGATTATATTTGAGAACTGGAGTTTTGGATTGATATGTGTCAAGATAAAAATCGTTCACAAGGAGTGCCCAAAATGTTGTTTAAGTTCAAATCTTGCAGGAGCACATAAAACAGATATGATGATGAATTAGTGCTGTAAGCGAGGATTGGTATGGGTAAATCCATTTAAAACTAGATTGTGTCTATGCCACGAGTTAATCCTTTGTATGCCCCGAGGAAAATGTTTATGCAGTATCTGTGCACCTTCACTAGAACTTATCATTGCTTTTGACAATTTATTTCTTCTTCTCTTTGTTGACATATATTTTGGTTTCTGGAGGGTTTTTATCAATGGATCTGCCTTGCAGGAGAATGCTCCAACATATCTGGAAAGAGGGAAAAAAAGTGATGCACGTGAAATGCAGAGTTTTTATCAACATTATTACAAAAAATATATTCAAGCCTTGCAAAATGCTGCTGATAAAGCTGATCGGTGAGTTCTAAGGCTTTCACAATTCTCTTTATTTGATAATATGATGAGATTCTTTGAGGTGATTTGATTGTGAATGCTATTCCTCTTGTATTTGATGGTCATTTTTCTTTTAATATGCAGTGCACAGCTTACCAAGGCCTACCAAACTGCGAATGTTCTCTTTGAGGTTTTGAAGGCCGTAAATTTGACAGAGTCAATGGAAGTTGATCGTGAGGTGAAACAATCTGTTATCTTTTGACAATTAGAGTCTCTGAATGCCTTTTTACTACTACCAGATATTCCACTTACATATTTGATAGAAGTACTGACTGCCTTTTATACAGATTTTGGAAGCTCAAGATAAAGTTGCGGAAAAGACACAGATCTATGTTCCTTACAATATCCTTCCTCTGGATCCTGATAGTGCAAATCAGGCAATTATGAGATATCGTGAGGTTTGCTTCCAACCTGCACCTTGTCTGTCAACTTTAGGTTTTGCTTGTTTTAGTAAATTCAATTTATTGATCATAATTGCAGATTCAAGCAGCAGTTCTTGCTCTTCGTTACACTAGGGGTCTTCCTTGGCCCAACGAGCACAATAAAAAGAAAGATGAAGACATTCTGGATTGGCTTCAGGAAATGTTTGGGTTTCAGGTAAAATAAATGAACAGAATTATCTGTTTTATCAATGAGTCTGCAGCTCGCAAGGTTTTGTTTGAAGCTCTCTTATCAAATATGACGGCAAGTAAATTCCATTTTTCTTGATCTATGCTCATTGGTTAGTTTCATAATTCCACAGAAAGATAATGTGGCAAATCAGAGGGAGCACCTGATCTTGCTCCTTGCAAATGTGCATATCCGACAGTTTCCAAAGCCTGATCAACAACCCAAGGTTTTTCCTTTTCCTTATTGCAACATCTTAGGGAGACGCTTTGTTTCTGTTTTCCCCTCAGTCCACTATGAAACCATGAATGATGGTCAAGTGTTATTGTCCTGGTCCAGTTTCTGGTTTCCATTTGAATTTTTTTTTTCTCAATTTTGTATATGAGAGGGTTCATGTTATATTTTTTTGGCTATTTTTTCCTTTGTTTAGTTGGATGATAGAGCACTGACAGATGTGATGAAGAAGCTTTTCAAGAACTACAAAAGATGGTGCAAGTACTTGGATCGGAAAAGTAGTCTTTGGTAAGTCTTCACGAGCAGTTTGTTGATTCTGTTATTCGGTGCTGATATAGTTTTGAGATGAATACAAGTTAAATCAACTTAGATTTAACCTGAATACTATGTGTTTGACATGATAAGACGGATTTGAGTTGGATATGATAAAAGGATGAACCAACAGTCCATCAAAAGGGGAGGGGATACAACATAAGTTCGCGAAACAGTAGGTCAAAGGCAGTAAAAATATAGATAACTGTCTAACAGCAGCATCCTAACTTTCTTGGATAAAAAATTGTGAAGCATCATCCCCTAAAAACTAAAGCCTATACCGATGCAACAAAGCAAGCCTGAAAATCCCATTTTCCCCTGCAAGCAGAGGTCTTTCTATTTCATATAATCCACTGAAGTAGCATTTTCACAAAACTGGGGCCATACTACCACCATCAAGAGCAGACAAATTTGAATAAAGAAAGTAACTGAAGAAGATAACCTGTCTTTGGTTGACAACTGTAGCTTGGAGAAATATGTGATCATACATTTTACATCATTGTCATACGCAATACACCAAGGAGATTAACAAATATTATTATTTTTTCAATTATGAGATTGCGAGTTTTCAATGAATTAAAGACCAAGCTAGCAGTGGAATCTTGCTTGAGATATTTACCAACCAGACATCTGAGATATCTCAAGGAGATAAAGAAGGACCATTCAACCAATTACTGAACGACTTGGAAAAGACTTTGCAATCCAGTCTTCCCGCTTCCTCTAAAGGATTAAAAGAGAAATTATCAACCACCAACAGAAGCGTATAACATAGAGGAGACCGATCCATTAAACTAACAGGGCATGAATCCTACTTCTGTACTCAAAAGCCTTGAGTTGAAACTTATTGAAAAACCTATTGGTGTTTATCATGGAGTCAAATGATTGTATATGAACTTGTTGTGCTGTTGTAACCCTTCATGTGGCTCAAATCCTGCAGGTTACCAACCATACAGCAAGATGTGCAACAGCGTAAATTACTATACATGGGTCTTTATCTTCTTATATGGGGAGAAGCTGCGAACTTGAGATTCATGCCAGAATGCCTGTGTTATATTTACCATCATGTATGTTTCCAGATTGTGTCATCTCTTGATACTGCACCTGCTCATATATGTCAAAATGGCAACAGAAATGTGCATCAAAATGATTGCTGTGCTTTTACACTATCTTTGAAGTGGAATCCTAATTAGGAGAGATTTAACTGACAGCTGTAGTCCATTTTACTTGTGAACTTGAGAGGCTGGGACATCATGATTCTGACTTGATTTGGACTGCAGCCGACCAGCTGTCATAGATCGAGATATTGTTAATGGTGCATTTATAACTTTTAAGAGCTCAGTTGACACTGTTGGAATTGTTATTACAAAATTGTTTTATTCTGAATGTTATCAAGTGTTTTAATGTCAGCTTGCCAAATTGTCTATTGTAATTGATTTTAGTAGAAAATTTCAAAGGAGGTAACAGATAGGTTGGTGTTTTCAACTTGCAAAAAGCTGAAGTTGAATATGTCATTTGGAGGCTTGTTTTAATGCTCTTGACCTCTTACTTTGTCACTTTCAGATAAATGCTTTTTTGAATATATTCTGGTTTAAGTAATGTGAAGTGCTTATATCTTTTGCTGTTTGTATTTTAGATGGCATTTGAATTGTATGGTATGCTTGCTGGGAATGTCAGTCCCATGACGGGAGAGAATGTAAAACCAGCTTACGGAGGTGAAGAGGAAGCTTTCTTGAGAAAAGTTGTTACCCCTATCTATGAAGTGATTGCCAGGGTATGCATGCGATTTTATTTTCTCTGACAATAAAATTTTGAGTGTCTTATTTTCCTTTTTGTTTCTATTTATTTTATCATTATTCCATTTATTGGAAAACACCATTATGTTCTGGTTGCTTGACAGGAAGCTGAAAGAAGCAAACGAGGAAAATCAAAACATTCTCAATGGAGGAATTATGATGATTTAAATGAATACTTCTGGTATTAGACTGTTGTTACATTTTCCTTTTCAGTAAATATGCTTTTAGAGGATTAATTTACCGTTCTTTAATTACAGGTCAGTTGATTGTTTCCGGTTAGGTTGGCCTATGCGTGCAGATGCTGATTTCTTTTGTCTACCTATTGAACAGCTCCGGTTTGAAAAAATCGAGGTAGCAATGCTTGTTAAATAAGGTCTTTTTATTTCCTTCTCTCTGTATTCACCCTGATCAAACTCCCCCAACCAATTAGATTTGCATTGAAGCTCCCTCCATCAAATTCATTTGCTAGGAAATCTTAAAATATGATCCAAATAAATCCACTTTTCAAGACCTTATACATAAACCAGCACTCCCTACCTCTCCTCATGTCATGTTGATTAAGTTCTAATGTCATGTTGATTAAGTTCTAATGTCATGTTGATTTACCAACAAAACTACCAGTTTAACACACACTCATGAAAGAAAAAAATAATTAATTTCTTCAAGAGAATGCTTGTTTCTATTATTACTCTATGCTGGTGACATTGGGTTTTCAACTCCCATGGGTACATTGCTGTGGAGAATTTGTCATTCTTTTATTTTGAGCAAGTACTCTCTTGTTAGTGCCCTCTCTGATGGCTTCCCTAGAATTATTTTTAAGTATTATTAAGATGCAACATAAGAAGTTATTGTGTGCCTCTCAATGCAACTTCTCTTCCCCACCCGTTCACATAATGCTATCCAGTAGATTCCATTCATCTGTTTAATGGCAGTACTATGCTGGTGACAAGTCAACAAATCTATTTTGGATGAATACAAACAGCTTCTTTGATGTTTATACACAGATGAATATGAGCTGTTTCTTTGATGCTTCTAAGTGTGTTGTTTATTTGGAATGAACTACAGTTCCACAAAGCCATTGATTGTGATTGATTGTCTTCATGTTTAGGATAACAAACCAGCTAGTAGAGATCGATGGCTGGGGAAGGTTAATTTTGTAGAGATACGCTCGTTCTGGCATATTTTCAGAAGCTTTGATCGAATGTGGAGTTTCTTCATTCTGTGCTTACAGGTATCTCTTTTTGCTTTATTGTTTTTAATTTTCCATAATTTGTCCTTTCATATGTTTAATCTCACAATTTCATTGCTGATGGTGGTTTTTTCATACAAGGTCATGATTATTGTTGCTTGGAATGGTTCGGGGAACCCGAGTTCAATATTTGAAGTTGATGTATTCAAGAAAGTATTGAGTGTATTTATAACTGCAGCAATACTCAAGCTTGGGCAAGGTAATCATAGACAGTATATATTTTGCTCATTGTCTTTGAGATGTTTTCTGAATTATCATCATACTGGTGCGTCCTGTATGAGTGGTATTTAAAGCTCCTGTAAATTCAAGGTACCTGTCGCTCTAATTATCGGTTGGAAATTCTTATCTGCTCTATTATGCTCCCCACTTGTTGTCTTTGTTTAAATTTGTCTACAGCGGATGATCTTAAACATTCATCATCCCTTTCCCCCATTTCTACTCGTCCATATAATGGTTAAACATCATGAACTCATGGTCTAGTTATTTTCATGCTGACTGATTGGTTAGAAACCATTGTCAATCAATCAATCAATCTTACCATATGTTGAACATCTTTATTAAACTGGATTTCTGTTTATGATTCAGCTATCCTTGATGTGATCCTCAATTGGAAAGCACGGCGAAGCATGTCATTTCATGTTAAGTTAAGATACATTTTGAAGGTTGTCTCAGCTGCTGCATGGGTGATTGTGCTACCAGTCACTTATGCCTATACATGGGAGAATCCTCCAGGGTTTGCTCAAACGATCAAAAGTTGGTTGGGCAGTACTGCAAATTCACCCTCCTTGTTCATTTTGGCTATTGTTGCCTATTTGTCACCAAATATGCTATCTGCTGTTTTATTTCTTCTCCCATTCATTCGTCGGGTGCTGGAGAGGTCCAATTACAGGATTGTAATGCTCATAATGTGGTGGTCACAGGTTTGCAGATTTTCCTTTGAACACTTATAATCTTTATGGTTAGTCAGGCATTATGTTGAGGATATCTTGATTGAAACAGAAACAGTATGCTTATTATTTTTGGATTATGGTTCATTTATGAGTATGCCTACTATTTTGCGTCTTGCAGCCTAGGCTCTATGTTGGAAGGGGAATGCATGAAAGCACATTTTCTCTCTTCAAGTGAGAATTTCAAAGAAATTAATCTTGAAAATATCTTTTTGCTGCGTTTGATTTCTGATTTTCTTTCTTTGAACTTTCAGGTATACATTATTCTGGATTCTTCTTATAATTACAAAGTTGGCTTTTAGTTATTACATTGAGGTTTGTTTTTCATTATACTTGGAATCTTCATTGTAGAATTGAGCTAGTTATCAATAGAGGGATATAACAAGTATATAAGCTTGCTAAGACTACTAAGACTGTTGATTTACCAGCAGTCCAGAAGCTTAAGCTGATGAAAAAAAGAATCCAACAACGGAATATTTACTCTTGACACACCATTCAGATGTATGGTTGAGTTCAATCAATAGACTGTCGTGGATTAAAAAGCATACATATTTGGATATGAGTTCAGGCATATTAATAAAGTGGCTGATCAGAACACAAGATATCTGCTTAACTTGGATAATCCTAAACCCTGAAAACGTAAACTGCCTGAAATCGTACTACACTTTTTACCCCTGACAAGCACATTTCTTCAATCCAAACATACACATAAATATTGAAAACTTGAACATGTGCTTAATTCATGTGTATAATTGTGCTTGGATTCACATGAAAAATACACTCGTTGAGTTTGGCCATGCACGAGGGAGCTTGTTAGAATTTGACTTAATGTTAGCATAAGGTTTTAGGACTATTGGTTCTTCAAAACTATCAATAGAGAACAAGGGTTGAAGTAATGCCGAAGCAAAAAATCTGAGGTGCCCCAAAACTATTTTGGTTCATTTTATTCTTAAGAACTGCTACTGTAAATTTGACTATTGTGCTATTATAGCTGTGTTTCTATTCTATATTTGACTCAACTTTACAATCCTGTTTTGATTGCAGATAAAACCTTTGGTGGGTCCAACAAAAGACATCATGCGTGTCCGGATAACTGATTTCCAATGGCATGAATTTTTTCCTCGTGGTAATGAACATGAAGATACATCATTTACTTGTGACCTCATTCATCTTAAAGAAGGGGAGGTTTATAATTTTCTTGTTTACTTTGCAGCAAAGAACAATATTGGGGTTGTGATTGCTCTGTGGGCTCCAATTATTCTTGTATGGGTTCCTATTTTGTTGCTTATCCATGAGCTTTACTCTGTTATATTGTGTCTGATTCGTTCCACTGGTATAATGTAAGTTCTAATATACATATATATTTTTCACTTTTTAGGTATATTTTATGGATGCCCAGATTTGGTATGCCATATTCTCTACAATATTTGGAGGCATTTATGGTGCATTTCGTCGTCTTGGAGAGGTTAATCAAACTGCGTTCCCTCTGAATTCTGAATCAAGTTTTCATTCATTTTCTTGTCATCTTTGTTAGAGCTTAATAGAGTTAAGCTTTTGATCAAGTGGCAAATTAACATAGTACTAGAGCTAGTTTTAATGAAGAGGTCTTGTGCTCGAACCTCCCCACATGATTATATTTATCTTTAATTCTGTTTTCTATCTTTAGATCGACTTTCCATGTGGCAATACCATTTGGTATTTATGGTGCATGTGAGTGGACCTGTTGGAGGTTAATACTATTGGTTAAACTCTTACCTACTAGCTTAAGCTGTAGCATTATAATCTTTCATTTTTATGTTTGCTTCTCCAATTTGATTACGGTTACTTATTTATTATTATTATTATTATTATTTTGCCAATATGTTCATGAGGTCATTGGTTGTCATGTTTAGATTACAATTCTCATGCTATCTCAGTTTGTATGAAGCACTTAAAACTTATTATTGCTTATGCACAAGGCAAAAAATTTTTGACCTGCAATGTGCTGTTCTATATTGAACCCTTCACATCAGCATATAGAAGTTATTTTTACTTTCTTGATGTCTGTATGGCGTCGCTTAAACTTTTTTTACCCATTCCAGATTCGAACACTAGGAATGCTAAGGTCTCGCTTTCAATCACTGCCTGGTGCTTTTAATGGTTGTTTGATTCCTGAAGAGAGGAGTGAGCCAAAGAAGAAAGGATTGAGGGCTACTTTGTCTCGCAACTTTGTCGAGGTTAAATTTTTTATGTATTTTATACTGTTCATGGCTTCATTATTTAGCTGAAAAATATCAGAAAATTCCATTATCTTGAATTATATGCATTGGGTTGCTGCAGATCCCGTCTAACAAAGAAAAAGAGGCTGCAAGATTTGCTCAGCTCTGGAACAAAGTAATCACTAGCTTCAGAGAGGAAGATCTTATAAGTAATAGGTGTGTGCTATTTTTCTGTATCACATTGCTGATTATGGATGGTGCAAAAATTTGTCAATACCTCTTATTGTGAGCTTGGTTGTTTTCTATCTTCAGGGAAATGGACCTACTACTTGTTCCATATTGGGCTGACCGTGATTTGGACCTTATTCAATGGCCTCCGTTCTTACTTGCTAGCAAGGTTCGCTTCACTATACTTAGAAAGAACGTTAAAACCTGCCTGTTAAGACACTAACAGTCTTTCGTCTCGGTAGATACCAATAGCATTAGACATGGCTAAAGACAGTAATGGCAAGGATCGAGAACTGAAAAAGAGAATTGAAGCTGACAATTACATGTCCTGTGCTGTCAAGGAGTGTTACGCTTCATTTAGGAACATCATTAAGTTCGTGGTTCAAGGAAATGAGAAAGAGTAAGAACTTACTCAATTTGCTTTGCTGCATTTTGGTTTCTTAAGGTTGGTATGAGGTCAAGTCTAGCATTTTCTAATGTCATTGATGTTTTTACTTTTTCCGAATATTATTTAGGGTTATAGATTACATGTTTTCTGACGTTGATAAACACATAGAAGCTGGTGACCTGATTAGTGAATACAAGATGAGTGCTCTTCCTAGCCTCTATGACCACTTCGTGAAGCTGATCAAGTATTTGGTATGCACCAATGTATTTATATTATGGCTATTTTCTAGTACAATTGATCTAGGTATGGCAGTGCTAAATCAGTTATTTTTTATTTTTGCAGTTAGATAATAAACAGGAGGACAGGGATCAAGTTGTTATTCTATTCCAGGACATGCTCGAGGTTGTTACAAGAGATATAATGATGGAGGATCATATATCCAGGTTTATATCTTGATATGATTGTCTGTTTAAGCATATTTAAACTGCAGTTCGTTTCTTATGAAACTTTCATCTTTCTTAAAATAGTCTGGTAGAGTCAGCCCACGGTGGATCTGGGCATGAAGGGCTGGTTCCTCTCGAACAACGGTATCAGTTATTTGCATCATCTGGAGCTATCAGATTCCCTGCACCGGAGACAGAAGCTTGGAAAGAGAAGGTGGGTCCAGAACTTTCAGAATGTATATAACCCCAACTTTTATGTACGTATAACCTTTACCTCTTTTATGTTCAGATCAAATCACCTTTACCTCTTTTATGTTCAGATCAAACGGCTTTATCTGTTACTTACCACAAAAGAGTCTGCTATGGATGTACCATCCAACTTAGAAGCTAGGAGGCGCATTTCTTTCTTCTCAAATTCATTGTTTATGGACATGCCTGCAGCACCTAAAGTTCGCAACATGCTTTCTTTCTCGTAAGATTTCGTTCTGTTCATTTGTTTGCCCATAGCATTGCATTTAATTCAAATTACTGATATATCTCGCTGAGTCAAAGAAGTTCAGCTGAGCCTCCCGTCCACCAGTTGTGCTATTTGGATTACCCTATCTTCTTGGTTGACACTGTTAGTTTTAACATGATATATTAATACCTATTAGTTTGTTGGCATCAGTAGGTTGGGGCATTCTGAAGCACGGGGATTGATTTTACTTTTTCCATTATTCTCAAAATTTATATTTTTCATTGCCATTTTGTGAGCGTGGTGGTAGGAAAAATGAAGATGATAAGAGCTCAAAAATCTTATCATATTACTGAAAAATTACATAATATATATAGGCTAACTACAGCCTTTACAATAAGTTATAAAGGAAACAAAATAAGGAATAAAATCTCCTAGAATTCTGCCTTATCACACATGATACACGGCTATTTACAGTTAACAAAATTGACAGCTAATCCCTAAATACAGCAACTCTTAATCCCCTAAATTCAGCCACACAATCCTTCCTCAATCTCAGTCCGAGATTTCCAACACTCCCCCTCAAGTTGAGCGTAGATATTAATCAAGCCCAACTTGTTTGATAACTCCATGAATTCATGTTTTGATAGACTTTTCGTCAGTAGATCCGCAACTTGTTGTTTGGTTGGTATGTAGATCATGCACACACTACCATTCTCTATCTTTTCCTTGATGAAATGTCTATCAATTTCAACATGCTTTGTTCTGTCATGATGAATTGGATTATGAGCGATGTTGATAGCTGCCTTGTTATCACAATAAAGCTTCATCGGCCCCTCATGAGTCACTCCTAGCTCTTTTAGTAATCTGGTTAACCACATCCCTTCACATAATCCTTGAGCAACAGCTCGAAACTCTGCTTCTGCACTACTGCGAGCAACCACAGATTGCTTTTTACTTCTCCATGTCACAAGATTTCCCCAGACTTGAGTACAGTAGCCTGAAGTTGACCTTCTGTCAACAGTTGATCCTGCCCAATCGGCGTCTGTATAGATCTCAACTACCCTCTTCTCGTTTTTACCGAAAAATAAACCTTTTCCTGGTGTCCTCTTTAGGTACCGCAGAATCCTATATACTGCTTCCAGATGACATTTTTTCGGTGAATGCATAAACTGGCTAACTACACTAACTGGAAATGCAATGTCTGGTCGTGTATGTGAGAGATAGATCAGTCTCCCATCCAGTCTTTGGTACGTCCCCTGATCAACACTTTCATCTTCTTCTCCAAGTCCCAGCTTGTGATTTGGTTCCATTGGGGTATCAGCTGGTCTGCAACCTAACATCCCAGTTTCCTGTAAGAGATCAAGGATATACTTCCTTTGAGATATTGAGATCCCGGTTCTATTCCTCGCCACTTCCATTCCTAAGAAATACCTTAGGACTCCTAAATCCTTCAATTCAAATTCCTCACTCAAGTACTTCTTCAAAGTCTCAATTTCCTTATCATCACTTCCAGTCACTATGATGTCATCAACATAGACTATCAAGATTGCCAATTTATCGTCCGAGTGTTTAGTAAACAATGTGTGATCAGTTTGAGCTTGATGATAGCCACGCTTCTTCATAGCCTTTGTAAATCTGTCAAACCAAGCTCTCGGAGACTGTTTCAACCCATAAAGTGATTTCTTCAAGTGACACACCTTTCCATTGTGAGTTTCAACACCTGGAGGAACATCCATGTAAACCTTCTCGTGTAGTTCACCATTCAGAAATGCGTTCTTCACATCAAGCTGTTGTAGAGGCCAATCTAAGTTAGCTGCAAGTGAGAGTAAAACTCTGACTGTATTCAGTTTAGCAACTGGAGCAAAGGTCTCTTGGTAGTCAATCCCATATGTCTGTGTGAACCCTTTTGCCACTAGCCTAGCTTTATACCTTTCCACACTCCCATCAGCTTTGTATTTGATTGTGAAAACCCACTTGCAGCCCACTGGTTTCTTTCCTCTGGGCAGATCCACAATCTCCCACGTTCCATTCTTAATTAGTGCCTCCATCTCTTCCTCAATCGCTTTCTTCCATTCTGGAATTTTAAGAGCCTCTTCTACGGTTTTAGGAACCTCAAAGTTGGACATTTTAGAGACAAAACTCCGAAAGCCTGGAGACAAGCGATCATACAATACATAATGAGAGATTGGATGAAGAGTACAAGATCTCACCCCTTTCCTCAATGCTATTGGCAGGTCATCTGGCTCAACGTGTGACTCAGACTGAGTTGCAATTACTGAGTCTGAAACTTCTGGCTGGGCAGTGTTCTCTGGTCTAGAGCAAACCCTTGGTTCAGACTCTTGAGCAAGCAGAGTCTCAGATGTATCTACCTTTTGTGATCTTGGTCTCCATGTGTAAACCTGCAATGGATGATTCTTGACTATTCCCGTTTCCAAATCCTGTTGCAATAATATGGGAGCCAAAGGTTCTAGTGGTTCAAGCAAAATTGTTGGTTCAGGTGAGGACAAGGTTTGTGGTTCGTGTTCGATTTGGTTGGGCTCTACAAGATCCCACAGTTCTTCTCTATTCAAATTCTCCCCCTGAAGAAGAGTCGGGGTAAAAAATGGTTCTGTTTCAAAGAAGCTGACATCTCTTGAGACAAACACGCGTTTTTGACTTGGAGAGTAACATTTGTACCCTTTTGTGTTGAAGAGTACCCTATGAAAACACATTTGATGGAGCGAGGGTCAAGTTTGGAGAGGTTTGGCTTTGTGTTATGGACAAAGGCTGAACATCCAAAGACCTTCAGAGGAAGCGAAGAGGATGAATAAAAATGAGGGTATGTGGTTTGAAGGACATAAAGAGAGGTTTTAAACTTTAGGATCTTGGAAGGCATTCGATTAATAAGGTAAGATGCAGTTAAAACAGCTTCCCCCCAGAGATACTTGGGCACATGCATTGTGAACATAATGGCTCTAGCTACTTCTAGAAGATGACGATTCTTTCGTTCTGAAATTCCGTTTTGTTGGGGTGTATCCGGACAAGAACTCTGGTGTATAATCCCTTGTTGGCCCAGATATTGACCGAGAATAGTGTTAAAATATTCACGACCATTATCCGTTCTGAGAACTTGGATTGAGGTTTGAAATTGGTTTTTAACCATGGAATGAAAGGACTGAAAAATTTTTGTTGCCTCCGATTTTTCTTTTAGGAGATATACCCAACAAACCCTTGTGTGATCATCTATAAAGGTAATAAACCATCGAGTTCCGGAAATAATATTTTTAACACGAGATGCACCCCAAATGTCACTATGCACTAATGAAAACGGGCGAGATTCACCATAGGGTTTAATGGGATAAGGAACACGTGTGTGTTTTGCAAACTGACATATCTCACACGAAAAAGAACTTGGATCTTTATTCAAAAATAGTTCGGGTAGAAAACGTTTAAGATAGTGAAAGTTTGGGTGGCCTAACCTATAATGCCACATTATTACATCATTATTGGAAACAGTAACAGCCATACAGTTGTTTGTGGTGATTGGTCCACACTTGAATTCCTTGTTCACAAAATGGTAGAGTCCATCCTCCTCTCTAGCACTCCCAATCGTCTTCCCCGAGGTTTGCTCCTGTATTTTACAACAAGTAGAAGAAAATTTAGCCAGAAAATTCTCATCGCGAGTTAATTTACTAACAGAGACCAGGTTACAGGATAACTTCGAAACATGAAGAACTGAGTGTAGAATCAAATTGTCATTAAGACGAATTGACCCCTTCCCTGCTACTGTTGAATACGATCCATCTGCTATCTGAACTCGCAACTTGTCATTACACGGGGTGTAAGTAAAAAACAGGGAAGCATTACCCGTCATGTGGTCTGTCGCACCTGAATCAAGAATCCAATTAGGTTGTGACTCAGTATGGAGAGCAGTACCTTTGTAGGCAGCAGTAAATCCTTTTGTGGGTGGATTTGGAGTTTGAGCCTGATTGAGTATCCGGTGCAAAGCCTCTAGTTGGGTTTTAGTCAGGACAACATTTAAACTTTGGCCCTTGTTTGAGTCCTCCACAGCAGAACGTTCTTCAGAAATCGTGTTGAGTGCTCTCTTATCCTTTGGCCCCCGAGGCTTCCAATTGGGTGGAAACCCATGGATATGAAAGCAATTCTCACGTGTATGACCTTGCTTGTTGCAATGAGTGCACCATGGTTTCTCTCCTTGTTTATTCGGGTTCCTATTTCCTAAAAAACCTCCAGTTTTATTTACTGCCAGAGCAGTAGTCTCCGCAGGTTGATCTCCGGCTGCTGTAACCTAGCTATTCTCGGAGTTCTGGTTCCCAAGCATCACACGCCGCCTATTTTCTTCTCTCCTTACTTCTGCAAAGGCCTCTCCGATAGAAGGAAGAGGTTTTCTTCCTAAAATCCTTCCTCTGACTTCGTCTAGGTCACGATTCAAACCTGCAAGAAATTCGTAAAGTCTCTCCTTGTCAAGATGAGTCTTGAACTTCACATGATCTTCAAGTTCACCCCAATCTGCCTCATAGAAGAGGTCGAGTTCTTGCCAAAGGACTTTCAGCATGTTGTAGTAGCCAGTCACATCTTGTTTTCCTTGTCTGCTTTCTTTCAGCCGAATCTTAATTTTGAATATTTGAGATGTATTCTCAAAATCCGAATAATTCTCATTAACAGCATCCCAAATACCTTTTGCTGTTTTGAAGAACAAATAGGTATGACTAATACTTGTTTCCATAGAGTTTATTAGCCACGCCATAACTATTGAGTTGTTGGATTCCCAGGCTGCATACTCCAGACTGTCACGGCTTGGTTTCTTGATTTCTCCATTGATATATCCCATCTTGCCTCTCCCCCGAATCACCATCTGGACGGATTGAGACCATTGAAGGAAATTTTTTCCATTCAGTTTATGCTGGGTTATTTGAAGAGTGGCATTGTCACCGTATGATTGAGTGATCGTCGGAAAAGTCGAAGAAGAATTCGGAGAAGGGGCTGAGACTGCAGCGGAAACATCTTCCTCCTTCCTTCCTTCCATGGCCGAACCTGGTCACTTACTCTCACACAGAAAACACCCCTCCTTTTTTTTTTTTAGTACTGCCGAATTACAGAGCTCCCGTTTATGGTTGCTCTGATACCATGAAGATGATAAGAGCTCAAAAATCTTATCATATTACTGAAAAATTACATAATATATATAGGCTAACTACGGCCTTTACAATAAGTTATAAAGGAAACAAAATAAGGAATAAAATCTCCTAGAATTCTGCCTTATCACACATGATACACGGCTATTTACAGTTAACAAAATTGACAGCTAATCCCTAAATACAGCAACTCTTAATCCCCTAAATTCAGCCACACAATCCTTCCTCAATCTCAGTCCGAGATTTCCAACAAAAAAGATGCTTATTGTTATGACCTGTGAAAGGAGTAAGATCTTAGAAATTTGCTACTGTCAATCATATATTTTGTGTGCATGTATCATAAAGGTAAATAAGACTAGTTTAATATTCTTCGTTGTGAATTTCTGGTTGTGGACACTTTTCATTACGTTTTGGATTGAAAGTTTAAGTATGTGCTAGCCATCATATGTTGTTAGTATTTATGAACTTAATAAAATTTTAACAAATTTACTATTTCTGATCTTCAACATTTTATGATTCTTATGTCATATGTATTCATTTTTCCTATTCGTCAAAGCACTGGTCAAATAATAAATAATATTGGTCACCAGAATAAAATCAGTGGAATTTTAGTCATTTTCGGTATTGAAGTTAATGAGGAGCTAGACAACATTTATTGGTTATCAAATTATTATCTCTTGTTGCTCCATGTTGACTGCACTAGCATATTATCGTTTATTGCCGAGATATCAATTTTTCAAATTTAAAGTATGCAGCTACTGTGAAGCTGTTTTATATATTAAAATGTGCGGTGAATTATTTATTTGACAAATCCAAACTGCCCCACACAAATATAATAATCTAAAAAAAAAACGCTGGACAGATAATGATTTTATAATAATTATGCAACATCATTATTAGCTAGATAACTGCACTGTTCTTTATAAAAGTCAAACTAGTTAGTTCAAGCAGTTCTGACGTTTTTAGTTTTTGTTTTTTCTTGGCAGTGTTTTAACTCCCTACTACACTGAGGAAGTTCTCTTCTCCTTGCGTGACCTTGAAATGCACAATGAAGATGGTGTTTCAATCCTCTTCTATCTGCAAAAGATTTTTCCAGGTTTTTCTTTTGCTCCTATTGCTGGTCTCATTGTAGAAAATTTTTAACTCAAATTTCATCTTTGAGAAAATGTCTCCCATTAGTAAGTGTTTCTCATCAATAACTTCAGATGAATGGAACAACTTTCTTGAGCGAGTTAAATGCGGTAATGAAGAAGAACTTAAAGGATCTGATGACTTGGAAGAAGAACTTCGTCTCTGGGCATCATACAGGGGCCAAACTTTAACCAGGACTGGTATTTTATTTGTTTGTCTCTTTCTCTGTGTTCATACTCATACAACTTTGGTTGGAGTTTTCTTCATAATTGTCATTTGCCTTGCAACCGACTGATACTAGTTAACAATTTCAGTAAGAGGTATGATGTACTATCGGAAAGCTTTGGAGCTTCAGGCCTTCCTAGATATGGCCGAACATGAAGGTAATTTCTCTCTTTGGAAATGACAGAATAATTTATTGGGTGCTTATTACATAAGATATGTCTATTTCATTTTCTCATTCAAATTATTGTGTCAATAAATAATTGATGTTTGCATTACTTTGTTTGAATGCTGTATCTACTTAGATTTGATGGATGGCTATAAGGCAATAGAACTGAATTCGGATGACAAGGGGGAAAGGTCATTGTTGACGCAATGTCAGGCTGTAGCTGATATGAAATTCACATATGTGGTTTCTTGCCAACTATATGGTATTCAAAAGCGATCTGGTGATCCTCGTGCACAAGACATTCTGAAGCTGATGACAAAGTATGTATCTGTGATTAGTTACCTGTTGACTGTTGAGTCACTAGCTGCAGTTGCTTTTTCCAGTCAATTCACTATGGAATGCCTGATTTTCTGAGGATTATGATAACACATCTTGGATTAATCTATTGTAACATAGCAATTTTGAATTGCCTTAAATTGGTTGACACATTCGTTTTGAATCGGCAGATATCCATCACTCCGTGTTGCATACATTGATGAGGTTGAAGAACCTAGCAAAGACAGATCGAAAAAGATCAACCAAAAGGTTTATTACTCTGCTTTAGTGAAGGCTGTTCCAAAGTCAAAGGATTCGTCGAATCCAGTACAAAATCTGGACCAGGTAAAGCTCAATCTAATATCTCATCTGGACATGACTCAAAATTTCAGTGTTATTTGTGTATACTATGGCATGTGGCAGTGGTTTTTATCAATTGTAAAATCTTGTTTTATTATTTTGGTCAATCGCGTATCAATATAATTGATAGTTTCTTGAACATTTAGTGCATTAACACGGTTCTTTTGCCTTGGAGTCGGTGTTGATTACTGCTTATCTTGCTAGTTGATTAAGTTGATCCTTAATTGGCACACTCTTTATGAAACAGATATTTTGATGCTACGGGCATTAGCTATTTTTCTTTAAACTGGGTTTTGATAGCAACAGCTAATTTTTTTTTTTTTTCACTGATTGCCTTTCATTTTGCAATAATTTGGTCAACTTTGAGAGACACACCCTATTGTACTGCAAATGACTTTGGCTTTTGTCAGTGGTGAAAGTAAGGCACTAAATAGTGAAATCCAGATTGTCTCATATCACATGGGCACTTTAGTTGGCATAATTTCAATCGAGCAGAACACTATTGCAAATAGGGATGGGACTGGGATTTTATTACATATTGTGGCCAAAAAGTGTGAGCTGAGAGGAAATGAAGAAATACATTTTTGTTTTAGGTTGGTCGCATCTCTAATATAGTCTTGCAATCTCTACTTTAGCCTTTGTAGTTAATAATGCATGGGAAGTTGTTCGCATGTTACATTTACAGTCGTGACCCTTAAAATGTTACAGTTAGATGTATGCATTAAATTGGTGCACCATATTCTTTGAAAGTCTCAAAAGAGATGAATCATGTTGGATGTTATTTCTGTTGCTGGCATTTGAACTTGAGGGGTAGGATCTGATCAAGATTACTCTTCAGGACCTCTTTGACTGTCAAGTGGATTATGATATTACTTTAAGACAAAAAATTAGCGTGCATTTCTGGAATATCTTTGTGTATGTTGTGAGTGACTGTTTAACAATCTCAAGATTTTAAAAATTCTAAATTCTAATTTTCTTGATTGTTGCATTTATTCTTTAGTCAATCTTTTAAGTTCCACTTTCGGTATATAGTTGATATTGTTAATCTTTGGCATTATGACATTCTCCATTGATCATGTGGCTGCACACAGGTTATTTATCGCATAAAACTTCCGGGACCTGCTATATTGGGTGAGGGAAAGCCAGAAAACCAAAATCATGCTGTTATATTCACACGTGGAGAAGCCTTGCAAACAATAGATATGAACCAGGTATGGTGGACTGTGTTTGTAACCAAATCCCACAATTGCATCCATCTCATAGCCTCTAGTCATGTTGCTTCATTTCTACAGGATAATTACATGGAAGAAGCCTTAAAAATGAGGAATTTACTGCAAGAATTCCTTAAAAAGCATGATGGTGTTAGGTACCCTTCAATTCTTGGACTTCGAGAGCATATATTTACTGGAAGGTATGAGCCACTTTGTTGTCATCGCATTGTAATTTTGTCTTAGCTGTGATATTGATTACTGGTTCTTTTGTGAGTCGATGCAGTGTTTCGTCACTTGCTTGGTTCATGTCAAATCAGGAGACTAGTTTTGTGACTATTGGTCAGAGATTGCTAGCCAACCCTCTAAAGTACGTTATCATTTTTTCAAATTCCTTGATTCAGATCTTCCTTTCTCTCTCTTCTTTTTCAGCATGAGCTGTAATCGGATGTATCTGGGATCTGTGAGCAGGGTCCCTTTGCGATAGATACATCCATGTCATTTTCTTTCCTTTTGTTTGGGCTATAAGCTTTGACATAATTCTGTTTCCTTTGATCTAGGGTTCGGTTCCATTATGGTCATCCAGATGTATTTGATAGGCTTTTTCACCTTACTAGAGGGGGTGTAAGTAAAGCATCCAAGATCATCAACTTGAGTGAGGACATTTTTGCTGGTATGCCGGTGTCTGAAATGTCTTTCTCTTGTTATGTGGGTTTGTGTGGATGATCTGAACTTTCTAGTAATTTCTGTGGTTTGATTGAGTGTAGGCTTCAATTCTACCCTTCGTGAAGGCAATGTTACGCATCATGAATACATACAAGTTGGAAAGGGGAGGGATGTGGGTCTAAATCAGATTTCCATGTTTGAGGCCAAAATAGCTAATGGCAATGGAGAGCAGACGCTGAGTCGAGACCTGTATCGGCTTGGACACCGGTTTGACTTCTTCCGGATGTTGTCATGCTATTTTACCACAATTGGATTCTACTTTAGTACTCTGGTACGTTGCATACTCTTTCTTTATTTTCTTAATTAATTAATTAATTAACTTATTTTTAGGATTTGACATACTTTTATAATGTTCTAAAGAAATGGAGCACTGTTTTCTGTTTTTCTTCTTTTGGCAGATAACTGTGCTCACTGTATATGTATTCCTTTATGGCCGCCTCTATCTTGTTCTCAGTGGACTTGAACAAGGGTTGATTACACAGCCAGCAATTCGAGACAATAAGCCTCTTCAAGTGGCCCTTGCTTCTCAATCTTTTGTTCAACTTGGATTTATGATGTCCTTGCCTATGTTGATGGAGATTGGCTTGGAAAGAGGTTTCCGAACTGCTTTAAGTGAATTTATTCTCATGCAATTGCAGTTGGCACCTGTATTTTTCACATTCTCATTGGGGACAAAAACTCACTATTATGGAAGGACATTGCTTCATGGTGGTGCAAAATATAGACCTACAGGTCGAGGATTTGTGGTCTTCCATGCCAAATTTGCTGACAACTACAGGCTTTACTCGCGTAGTCACTTTGTTAAGGGTATCGAGATGATGATATTGCTTATTGTGTACCAAATCTTTGGTCAATCTTACAGAGGTACAGTTGCTTACATCTTAATCACAATATCTATGTGGTTTATGGTGGGCACCTGGCTTTTTGCTCCTTTCTTGTTCAATCCTTCTGGTTTTGAGTGGCAAAAGATTGTTGATGATTGGACTGATTGGAATAAGTGGATTAGTAATCGAGGAGGCATAGGTGTACCACCTGAGAAAAGTTGGGAATCATGGTGGGAGGAAGAACAAGAGCATCTCCATCACTCTGGAAAGCGTGGTATCATAGCTGAGATAGTGTTAGCTTTAAGATTCTTTATCTATCAGTATGGACTGGTGTACCATTTGAAAATGACAAAGCACACTAAAAGTTTTCTGGTAGTATCCCGATGTCTTTTTCCTCCATTTATCGCTTAATCTTACAATTTTAAATGCCATAGCCAACATCATTTTCTTTTACTTGTTGACAGGTCTACGGTGCATCGTGGCTGGTGATCTTTCTTATACTGTTTGTGATGAAGGTGAATAGCTCTATTTTTTTAATATTAATCTTTAATATGCTTCCAATGTACTTCTGGAAAATCTTCCCCCATTCAACACTCTTAACCAATGGCATTTCGTTTTGAAACTTCTGTGATTCGATTGCCACTCATCCACACATCATATCTTAGTTTGTGCCTGGGTATGAAAATTGATTTTCTACCTCCAAGTGAAATTAATTTGTGCATCTTCTTTTATCATAACAGATTTTGGTTATGGTTCCGTGAGAATAGTCGTTCTTTAAGAAATTAGTCACATTTTCTATCGACTAAATACATATCATCTGTATGGTTATATAAATATTTCTTTTCATTCTCCAGACTGTATCTGTTGGGCGGCGAAAGTTCAGTGCAAATTTCCAACTCGTGTTCCGACTGATAAAGGGATTGATATTTTTGACTTTCATCTCCATCCTAGTTACTTTGATTGCACTTCCACACATGACAGTGCGCGACATCATTGTGTGTATTCTTGCATTCATGCCCACTGGTTGGGGAATGGTTTTGGTAAGTAATTGTTTCGGTCATCTATTCTCTTTGATGTGCTATTTTAAGGCTGGACAGATTGTGACTAAACTGCCTTTAAAACTTATGGCACTCTTCTTGTGTTTAAATCCTATTTACTTTCTTGCTGAGCGGAATACTTTTCTCTAGATTATTTTTCTTGCGCAAGTACCAGTTCGGATGCCAGTTCTCATTGTTCCCCTTTGCCCCATTTGTTTTTCCAGATTGCACAAGCTTTGAAGCCTGTTATTCACCGAGCTGGATTCTGGGGATCAGTTAGGACCCTTGCTCGTGGCTACGAGATTGTTATGGGTTTGCTTCTGTTCACCCCAGTTGCGTTCCTTGCTTGGTTTCCTTTTGTTTCAGAATTCCAGACTCGTATGCTCTTCAACCAAGCATTCAGCAGAGGTCTGCAGATCTCTCGTATTCTTGGTGGGCAACGGAAGGATCGTTCTTCTCGTAACAAGGAATAAAATGAGTGATGGCAGGAGCAGAATCTGTGGTAATTTGTTAATCACTGTCGCATGTTTAAAGAGACTTGCCCATAATATTGTTGTTTATATTTGTATCCTAGGCGGTTGTTGTAATCATGCATGAGGTCTGGGGGCTGCATTTTTGGTAATTAATTTGGTTAGAAGTCCTGGCAGCCCCTAGCTGTCTTACTGATTGTATCAAAATTATGACTAGTAATTTTTATAATCCATAATCTTATTGAAATAGATGATTTGTCTTAAGTGATGAGTAGAATGAGCATGTTGTTGAGGGGTAAATTCTACGCGTTCAAACTTACAAACTCGCGTACTTTGGCATTGAGGATTATTGATTATGGCTTTAATTTTTTTCTTTGATTGGTGAAATGGGGAAAATGGTGCCATTAACATATTTAGAATGAACTTATCATTAAAATTAAAAAAAAAGATATAGAATGAGAAGGCCTTGAGCAAGTTGAGGACTTGAAGCTACGATCGGGGAGAAGAGCCTTTACTAAATCCGTATTAGACTCAGTCATCGGGGATTATAGCATTCCCGTGTAAAATTAAGTCTTGTTTAACAATATATAAGTAAATGTGCCTTATCCATGTTTCTGAAAAGAATAATGCTCGAATTGCTTTGAACTCTTTGCTTAGAATCAACAGACTTGAACTCACAATCTCAAGAATTAAGCGACGGGGTATCTGCCAAGCTATGTATCTAATGGTTCACTAATTCGATTAAAGTTATCTGGTGCTCAAATTAATTAAAGTCGGTTTTGTTTTTAGTTTGCACGGATTCCATATCAGTGAAATTGAACAAATTCATAAATATTGATTCGAAAACATTTTATCAGAATTCCAATTCTACAACGTTGACATGGATCGATGCATTACGATTCACACTATTCTAAAAGTTGAATTGGTTTTATCATAAACTGTACTTTCCACAAAATAGTGCATTATCAATGTTATTTTTCTAGCAAATGGTTATCCGGCAATGCAAATCAACACTCGTTCAGCGTGTCTTACCTGATCAACTCATGTGTTTTGTCCTTGGAATTTGCTATATCAACTTCTAAACATGTTCATTTTTTAAAAAAGTGCCTGCTCTTTGGTAATTCTCAAACCAAATTATTCTCTTCAAATAATCTCGGGTTAAGTGGATCCCAACTCTCTCTCTCTGCTCATCATAACACAAAACTTGATTTTTTTGTTACCATTCTGGAGTTGTTTAGCAGTTGCACCTTGTTAGCAAGCATCACCATCATGGTTATTTATCTATTTATTTTTATTTTTTGACCAAATGGACATCATGGTTGATTCATTACTAAAGTACCAGACCATATAGCGTCATATGAATTTATATGACCATAAAAGATTTGCAACGACCAATACTATAGATGACACGTTGTTTATAGAATTATTTATAAATAACATGAGATAAAGCTGAGTTCCACAGCTCCTAATCCAAATCAGGCTTTAGTCGTAGGCCCAAACTAATAACCCATTTTAGGTTCAGTGTTCAATGAATACTTTCTCTATGAGAGACCATCGACAAAACGGTGAATCTTTTAAAGTATCTTCTTATGTGCAAATAGTAGATGGGTGCATTCGGCATCATCAAGCCCGTATAAGACTCTGGATTCATAAGAATGATTTTTTTTCTAATTTCCTTCAAAATATTTATGTGCAAATCTTTTGAAGTATCTACTTTCATTCTATGTATAGATGATTCAGATCCCACTTACCAATCTCTTTGTTCCTCTTTGTTTTCTTTTGAATTATTCATAGTTCTCTAGAGAGTAAAATATTCCTCAGTCAATATATCATCCGGAAATTCACTTTTAATTTCATTATAAAATTATGTTTTCTCACAAAAATCAAATTTAAAAACTGTTTTTTTTATGAATTATATAAAAGTTTCTAAACAAATTAATAAATTTTAAACTAACTACAAATTATCCATAAATTAATTAAAAAAAAACGCAACGTCGGTTAAAAAAAAAATCAGCAGCAGTCACATGATTGTCACGTGTCAGAGGTTTCTTCACCGCGTCAATTATACAAATCAAACTTTTCAAAAAGCCCGTGCCCTTCACGTGTACGACCGGCTGTCACCGGTAAAACCGGTTACCTTTTTCCGCCACTAGAATGACTAGATTCCTGCCACCATCTTTTCAGGGGTTTTTAATTAAATACCCTTTAATAGTTGCAAAATTATTTAAATACCCCTTCCCTTTTCTATTTTCATAGATACCCTAACAAATGTGTGTGAAGTCTAAAATACCCTTAATGAATGCATCAAATCCATACCTTTTCACTCTCTTTTCAGCTCTTAACTTTCGGTTCTCTTCCCACCAAAATTCTCTCAAAATCTCTCAAAATCTCTTTTTAAACTCTTACAAAAATGCAACTATGTATTTACCTTGTTTAACTCCCACACTAATTTGAATTGAAAGGAGTGTACATTGTCCATGAATTAACCCAATAAGGTATGTTAATGTTGTTAGGTTTTAAGGTTTATATTTTTTAGAAACATTTAGAAATTTTACTGACATTATCATTTTTTTTTAAATATTTGCACCATTTTTTCCTTATATGTCGAAATATATGCAATGTAGGTTATTTAATTAATTTTTTCAACAATATACATTATTTATCACAGTTTTGGGTCATATATTCGTTTTGACATCGCGTATGTCATGTAGTTAGTCGTGTAGATCATGCAATTGTGTAAGTAATATAGTCATGCAGATTGTGTAAGTCATGTAAGTAATGCAGTCGTGTATGTCTTGTAAGTCGTGTATGTCTTGTAAGTCGTGTATGTCTTGTAAGTCGTGTATGTCTTGTAAGTCATGTAGGTAGTGTTAATCATGTAGGTCGTGTAAGTCGTGTGGATCGTATAGTTATTTATATATGAAATTTGATATTATTATTTTTTTGCCATCAACAGATATGGTTTTGATACGTGTGCCTATTCTCTTCAATGGTGAATGGATTGAACAAAATGATGAGTATAGATTCAAAGGTTCTAAGGCTAAAGGGATAATGATACCACGATCGACAACATATGTGGAATTAGTGGAGAAGGTAGCTCAAGTTATCGATATAGATACTTCAGAATTTGAAATCACAATGAAGTTCAAGCTTAAGACATCTGATCCTATGCCACCAGTTACAATTCAAACCAATGATGATGTGGAGTTTTTCTTAGAGGAAGTAGCTAGTGCAATGGAGTTTAGAAACCCGCTCTGTGTCACTTTTGAACGAAAATCAATTTCGGCAATTCCTGTGGATAGACAACCTTCACCTCGTCCTTCATGGGAAGAGAGTAATGATGTGTCCAACTACGTGCCTCCATCATTTCCTACTTTCAGCCCAAACATTTTTACTGTTGCAGAGGAATCACCAATTGAGTATTTGCCTATAACGCAACCTACTGATGAAGACGAAGCAATTAATGAATTAGTGACTGCAGCTGATTTTTTGGATGAGCCACCATTAGCTGTTGATTCAGCATTAGGAGATAATGCTCCAGCTACTGTAAGTTCAAGAATATCAAACAATGCATATGTGCCTAGAATAAATTTACTTGCTAGTAGCAGTAATTTATTGTCAACGGAAGTTGCTAGTGATAGTGATGTGTCGATGCAGAAAGAGGTGTTTGAGTCAAAGGAAGCTTTGCAAGAAAAGTTTAAAGCACTTGCTGTGAAAAAAAAGTTCCAATTTAAAACCCTAAAGTCAGACAAGGACTTACTTGTTGTTGTTTGTGTAGATGACAATTGTAAATGGCGCCTTCGTGCAACAAGGCTTAAAGGTTGCAACATGTTTGAAATTAGAAAGTATTACAATGTTCATACTTGCTCCCTTGATTCGCAGCAAAAAGATAATCGCCAAGCTTCATCAAAACTAGTTGGGCAAAACTTTCGGCACAAGTTTGATGGTGCTTCATCTTCGTATAAGCCTGCTGATATCAGGCAAGATTTTCAAAAAGAGTTTGGTTATGAAATAAGTTATCACAAGGCATGGAGAGCAAGGGAGTTTGCAATGGAGATGGTTAGGGGCACTCCGGAAGATTCATACCATTTATTACCCTCATACATGGCAATGGTTGAAAAGAAAAATCCTGGAAGTCGAACATTTATTGAAAAAGACGGTGCAAACAAGTTCAAGTACTGTTTTATGGCCATTGGAAGTTCTCTTAGAGGATTCACTTCATGTATTAGGCCTGTTATTGCAGTTGATGGTACGTTTATGAAAGGTAAGTTTAAAGGAACATTATTCATTGCTACATCTCTTGATGGCAACAATCAGCTCTACCCTGTTGCATTTGGTATAGGTGATAGTGAGAACGACGCTTCATGGGAATGGTTTTTCACGAAGTTAAGAGAGTCCATTGGTGATGTTCCCAATTTAGTATTTATTTCTGACCGCCATGGAAGCATTAAGAAAGGAGTTCATAAAGTATTCCCTGATGCAGGGTATGGTATATGTACGCATCATCTAAAACGAAATATAAATGCTCATTTTAAGGAAGTTGATGTGGGTGCTTTATTTGAATTGGCTGCAAAGGCATATCGACCGATTAAATTTACCCAATACATGAATGTCATCAACAGTGTTAGTTTGAATGTTCACCAATATCTTACTGATGCTGGGTATGAGAAGTGGGCTCGTTCTCATTTTGAGGGGAGGCGCTATGGTATTATGACAACTAACATTGCAGAAAGCATGAATTCTGTCTTAAAAGAAGCACGAAGCTTACCTATTCATAAGTTAATGGATTCTATCATTGACAAATTGCAAGAATGGTTTGCAAAAAGGCGAGAAATGGCAATGAATGCATGTACTCCAATGACTACTTGGGCTGAGAAACACTTGAAAGGGAAACTGGAAAAGGCACACACATATGCAGTAATACAGATTAATTTCCACGAGTTTATAGTTAAAGATGGCGACCTCGATGGCCATGTTGACGTTCTACAAAAGACTTGCAGTTGCTACGAATTTCAAATTGACCAACTTCCTTGTGAACATGTGGTTGCAGTGTGTAAGCATATGCGTAACTATTCTGTCTACGATTTATGTTCCCACTATTATTCTGTCAATGCATGGGCTGCAGCATATGCAGAGAGCATTTATCCTGTGGGTCCAACAAGTTTGAATATCTTCACCCCGTGCAAGTGTCTCCAAGTAACGCAAAACAAACACACCGCAGTCTCCACTGAGAATTTAGGAAATAGTCAGTGACATACTGAATAAATAGTGAATCGACTATAATAAAGAATTTGGACATTTAGTTTTACTCACCGGGATTGTTGCTGTGGGGTATTCTCTGCACGTAAAACTGTCCAAACTTTATTTTTTTGGATAGTTTGAGGGTGCGAATCATACCATAAAATCTTTTCCAGTACAAGAGGAACGATAACGGCATATGGCAAATGGAAGGTCTTTGCCATTTGCTTGTTTGATTGTCAAATCATGTTTTTGATCTTCCTCCCATATTGTAGTTGGGTCCTTCTTAAATAACTCATACTTTAGCAGAAGCTTTTGCTGAAAAAGAATGAATTTTGTTAGTTGTAAGGACACACACCTTACAATCTTATTTGTATTTTTATAAGATTATTAGATACCTGAAAGACACTATCCATGATTGCACATTGTTGCAACTGTGACGCAGTCAGCTTCGCCAAATCATGTCGTATAACATAACAACCAACGTCTATATGCTATTTGTATTCAACATATGTAAATTAATATTTATAGCACACATTATTGCAGTATTTTACAAGCTAATTAACAATTAAACAATACCCCGCCAGTCAACCATGTGTCTGCCTCATACAAGCCACGGAAAAAGTCCTTTGTTGCTTCGTGCATAGGCCAAGATATTATTTTTCTGTACAATTACAAAAAGGAAAATATCAGGATTACTTACTGCTCGTTACAGTCAAGAAAGAAACATTGTTTGACAAAAAGGAATATAAAGAGAAATAAGGAATTACGGTTCCATGTTATCCTCCTTCAGCCAATGTTCTAATCGAAGTTGCTGTTTTACTCCATCAACATTGACATGTCGCGCTCTTCGAAACGGGTTAGTGTACGGTGTGTGTAAAACAGCGGCATCCTTTCGAGATCGCCTTTTTCTTTCATACTTTTTCACCTCCTTCTGCTGTGTAGACTGTATAATTATTGGATCCTCTTTCACTGTACCAAGATTGTGGTGATGCTTGGCTCAACGGTCACAGGACAGCACATACTTGGGTCATCATTAACTGTCGTCTGAATCACCAGAAACCAAACAATATTAATAACACACAATTTTTAATGCAAATAAGTCATACTTAGTTAAAAACAATAACGTAATTAACCTTCAAATTGTAGTCCGCTGAATTTAGAAACTCCACCAAGTCTATAATTTTATTGATTTCTCCCCTCATCTCCCTCACATCAGAAGTATTCTCCTCCAATGCATCAATTTTCTGCACCTTCTCTTCGATATTTTTGAGACGCTTATCCAAACAACTAAATTTATCCTCGATGAAGGAAATTAAATTATCAACGTAACCAGGACGTTTAACCTTGCAAGCAGAACAAGACAGAGCATCCTCCATGAAGGAAATTAAAAATAATAACAAGAAATCAATTGTTATAAAAAGAATCAAGTAACTTACAATTTTATCCTCAACGGAATTTGCATGATCATCAGTCTTTTTACATTTCGTGGACATAGCGTCACCATTTGCATGTTCATTGCTCTTTTTTACTTTTGTAGTGATAGACTCTTGCTGCACAAAGGCACAAGTTTTCTGTTTTGAGAGTCGAGCCGCTGATTTTGTATTCTTTGAGTGAATGCCAAAATCATTTTCAAGTTGTTGTAGCCAATTTGTTTGCCAGAACCACTGTAGATAAGGTTGTGATACCTCTTTCTCATTGCTGGCATCCAACTTCTCTTGTACTTTAAGCTGTAAGAATTAAGCTAATTATTATATATCAAAAAGAAATTAATAAGAAAAACAGAGAGATACAGAAGGTCCAGCTTGTCAGCTATGTACCTTTTTCTTATCAAATATGGAAGAGTCAAGTACATCAGAACTAACATGCTTGGTGACCGTCCAATTTAGGATTCTTGGATATTGGACATGCTTACTTCTCGTAGCAAAAGTATCACACAGTTCATGAAAAATTTCAAATGCCCATACCTGCGCAAGTAAAAGAATTAGTTAATATTCTTATTCTTAACAATTTATATGAAAACAATATTCACAATTTGTTACCTGAACTGCAAATGGACAACCATGAAGGCTGTACGCCTCTTTTTCAGGAATGTAGTCTGGATTTACTCTTTCTTTGTTCTGTCTAATTGCAATCACATTCTTCATACTTTCCAATGTGGCCTCAAAGCAAACACGACCCCAAGGATATTTGTTGAAATCTTCAAAGTTGTCAATGTGGAGAATGTGATCTACAATGATAGGTGATCGATACTCTTTTCCAAGTAATACAGCCTCCAGAAAGTATAACATGGCAAATTTAACCATTTTCATATCATCCTTTGACTTAATTGCTTCGAATGTCTTACCTAGAGTTGTATTAGTGAACTTTGTGCAACCGCCCAACAAAACATCACATACCCGACTACCGCCGTCAATAATGTCCAAGTTAGGTTTATACATTTCTTCACAATTCAATCCAGTAACTAATGCAAATTCAAACATTGAAAATCGGCAAACTTTCTTCCCTATCTTAAAATATATTGCCTTATCGGATGAATGTACATGCCTTAATACCAACTTATGCAATAACTGGGCACAAAATTGAAACTCATTTAAGTCCAAAAAATGCCCAAAACATGATTTACGAAAAATCCCCAATTGTTCATCACTAAGATTCTTTTTTATTATTCTTATTGGGTCTAACGACGACAAATTAGTAATTTTAACTTTCGGTTTGCTGCTTTCCCTTTTTTTCTGACCAATTTTCGTTGACATTTCTGCATAGTAACAAATACAAATTATTGTAATCGATTAACAATAATGGCAAAAATTGTGTAATTTTCGGGTCATGTACTCATGCAGCCATACATTAGGTCATGTAATACATAAAGGTCATGTAATACATGAAGGTCGTGTTATACATGAAGGTCGTGTAATACAAGAGGTCGTGTATAACAATGTTTCTAATGAAGCCGAGTAATACATGAATTACATGCAGGTCATGTAATACAAGAATATATGAAGGTCGTGTAATACAAGAATACATACAGGTCGTGCAATACAAGAATATATGCAGGTTGTGTAATGTATGAAGCACATATAGGTTTGTGTACATGAAGCACATATATGAAGGTCGTGTAAACACAACTGAAGGTCGTGAAGGTCCTGTATTACAAGATTGAAGGTTGCGTAATTTTACAAAAAGTTATGTCGTAAACGACTGAGAGTCGTGTATTACATGAACTTGTCTGCATTACACGATCTGGAATCTTGTATTACATGATCTCGCAGACCAAATTCTATATTACATGACCTTCAATCCATCAATTTTTCATCATTTGTATGGAGAAAAACAACGACAAATTTGTTTTTGAATCAATTATGGGAGACCCACAACTAATTTCATTAATTTTTTCAATATAAAACCCTAAATTTCTCATATTTCCCTAAATATAAAGAAAAAAAAGTAATTACACGTCGTTATTTACCTAATGAAGTCAGTTTTCGATAATTTCCTTGCAAAGGATTAGCTTTCGACGGTAATAGAGCGATGAACCGAGCTTCACTTTCTCAGTTGCAGTAGATTTTCATTCTTCAACCTTTGGTTTGCTCCTGTGTATCAGTTTGGTTTAGCGGGAATAAGTGTTTGTTTTGTTGGCATGCGTTTTGTTTGAGTTGGACTGTGTTTTAAATTAAGGATAATCTAGTAATTTCCTATGTATTTCTAGAGGGCATTGCTGAAAATTTCGGCAAATTCTGTTTTTAGGGTATTTAGATAATTTTAGAAGTATCACGGTGTATCTGATGCAATTCCCTCTTGTTTTTCTCCATACAAATGATGAAAAATTGATGGATTGAAGGTCATGTAATATAGAATTTGGTCTGCGAGATCATGTAATACAAGATTCCAGATCGTGTAATGCAGACAAGTTCATGTAATACACGACTCTCAGTCGTTTACGACATAACTTTTTGTAAAATTACGCAACCTTCAATCTTGTAATACAGGACCTTCACGACCTTCAGTTGTGTTTACACGACCTTCATATATGTGCTTCATGTACACAAACCTATATGTGCTTCATACATTACACAACCTGCATATATTCTTGTATTGCACGACCTGTATGTATTCTTGTATTACACGACCTTCATATATTCTTGTATTACATGACCTGCATGTAATTCATGTATTACTCGGCTTCATTAGAAACATTGTTATACACGACCTCTTGTATTACACGACCTTCATGTATAACACGACCTTCATGTATTACATGACCTTTATGTATTACATGACCTAATGTATGGCTGCATGAGTACATGACCCGAAAATTACACAATTTTTGCCATTATTGTTAATCGATTACAATAATTTGTATTTGTTACTATGCAGAAATGTTAACGAAAATTGGTCAGAAAAAAAGGGAAAGCAGCAAACCGAAAGTTAAAATTACTAATTTGTCGTCGTTAGACCCAATAAGAATAATAAAAAAGAATCTTAGTGATGAACAATTGGGGATTTTTCGTAAATCATGTTTTGGGCATTTTTTGGACTTAAATGAGTTTCAATTTTGTGCCCAGTTATTGCATAAGTTGGTATTAAGGCATGTACATTCATCCGATAAGGCAATATATTTTAAGATAGGGAAGAAAGTTTGCCGATTTTCAATGTTTGAATTTGCATTAGTTACTGGATTGAATTGTGAAGAAATGTATAAACCTAACTTGGACATTATTGACGGCGGTAGTCGGGTATGTGATGTTTTGTTGGGCGGTTGCACAAAGTTCACTAATACAACTCTAGGTAAGACATTCGAAGCAATTAAGTCAAAGGATGATATGAAAATGGTTAAATTTGCCATGTTATACTTTCTGGAGGCTGTATTACTTGGAAAAGAGTATCGATCACCTATCATTGTAGATCACATTCTCCACATTGACAACTTTGAAGATTTCAACAAATATCCTTGGGGTCGTGTTTGCTTTGAGGCCACATTGGAAAGTATGAAGAATGTGATTGCAATTAGACAGAACAAAGAAAGAGTAAATCCAGACTACATTCCTGAAAAAGAGGCGTACAGCCTTCATGGTTGTCCATTTGCAGTTCAGGTAACAAATTGTGAATATTGTTTTCATATAAATTGTTAAGAATAAGAATATTAACTAATTCTTTTACTTGCGCAGGTATGGGCATTTGAAATTTTTCATGAACTGTGTGATACTTTTGCTACGAGAAGTAAGCATGTCCAATATCCAAGAATCCTAAATTGGACGGTCACCAAGCATGTTAGTTCTGATGTACTTGACTCTTCCATATTTGATAAGAAAAAGGTACATAGCTGACAAGCTGGACCTTCTGTATCTCTCTGTTTTTCTTATTAATTTCTTTTTGATATATAATAATTAGCTTAATTCTTACAGCTTAAAGTACAAGAGAAGTTGGATGCCAGCAATGAGAAAGAGGTATCACAACCTTATCTACAGTGGTTCTGGCAAACAAATTGGCTACAACAACTTGAAAATGATTTTGGCATTCACTCAAAGAATACAAAATCAGCGGCTCGACTCTCAAAACAGAAAACTTGTGCCTTTGTGCAGCAAGAGTCTATCACTACAAAAGTAAAAAAGAGCAATGAACATGCAAATGGTGACGCTATGTCCACGAAATGTAAAAAGACTGATGATCATGCAAATTCCGTTGAGGATAAAATTGTAAGTTACTTGATTCTTTTTATAACAATTGATTTCTTGTTATTATTTTTAATTTCCTTCATGGAGGATGCTCTGTCTTGTTCTGCTTGCAAGGTTAAACGTCCTGGTTACGTTGATAATTTAATTTCCTTCATCGAGGATAAATTTAGTTGTTTGGATAAGCGTCTCAAAAATATCGAAGAGAAGGTGCAGAAAATTGATGCATTGGAGGAGAATACTTCTGATGTGAGGGAGATGAGGGGAGAAATCAATAAAATTATAGACTTGGTGGAGTTTCTAAATTCAGCGGACTACAATTTGAAGGTTAATTACGTTATTGTTTTTAACTAAGTATGACTTATTTGCATTAAAAATTGTGTGTTATTAATATTGTTTGGTTTCTGGTGATTCAGACGACAGTTAATGATGACCCAAGTATGTGCTGTCCTGTGACCGTTGAGCCAAGCATCACCACAAATCTTGGTACAGTGAAAGAGGATCCAATAATTATACAGTCTACACAGCAGAAGGAGGTGAAAAAGTATGAAAGAAAAAGGCGATCTCGAAAGGATGCCGCTGTTTTACACACACCGTACACTAACCCGTTTCGAAGAGCGCGACATGTCAATGTTGATGGAGTAAAACAGCAACTTCGATTAGAACATTGGCTGAAGGAGGATAACATGGAACCGTAATTCCTTATTTCTCTTTATATTCCTTTTTGTCAAACAATGTTTCTTTCTTGACTGTAACGAGCAGTAAGTAATCCTGATATTTTCCTTTTTGTAATTGTACAGAAAAATAATATCTTGGCCTATGCACGAAGCAACAAAGGACTTTTTCCGTGGCTTGTATGAGGCAGACACATGGTTGACTGGCGGGGTATTGTTTAATTGTTAATTAGCTTGTAAAATACTGCAATAATGTGTGCTATAAATATTAATTTACATATGTTGAATACAAATAGCATATAGACGTTGGTTGTTATGTTATACGACATGATTTGGCGAAGCTGACTGCGTCACAGTTGCAACAATGTGCAATCATGGATAGTGTCTTTCAGGTATCTAATAATCTTATAAAAATACAAATAAGATTGTAAGGTGTGTGTCCTTACAACTAGCAAAATTCATTCTTTTTCAGCAAAAGCTTCTGCTAAAGTATGAGTTATTTAAGAAGGACCCAACTACAATATGGGAGGAAGATCAAAAACATGATTTGACAATCAAACAAGCAAATGGCAAAGACCTTCCATTTGCCATATGCCGTTATCGTTCCTCTTGTACTGGAAAAGATTTTATGGTATGATTCGCACCCTCAAACTATCCAAAAAAATAAAGTTTGGACAGTTTTACGTGCAGAGAATACCCCACAGCAACAATCCCGGTGAGTAAAACTAAATGTCCAAATTCTTTATTATAGTCGATTCACTATTTATTCAGTATGTCACTGACTATTTCCTAAATTCTCAGTGGAGACTGCGGTGTGTTTGTTTTGCGTTACTTGGAGACACTTGCACGGGGTGAAGATATTCAAACTTGTTGGACCCACAGGATAAATGCTCTCTGCATATGCTGCAGCCCATGCATTGACAGAATAATAGTGGGAACATAAATCGTAGACAGAATAGTTACGCATATGCTTACACACTGCAACCACATGTTCACAAGGAAGTTGGTCAATTTGAAATTCGTAGCAACTGCAAGTCTTTTGTAGAACGTCAACATGGCCATCGAGGTCGCCATCTTTAACTATAAACTCGTGGAAATTAATCTGTATTACTGCATATGTGTGTGCCTTTTCCAGTTTCCCTTTCAAGTGTTTCTCAGCCCAAGTAGTCATTGGAGTACATGCATTCATTGCCATTTCTCGCCTTTTTGCAAACCATTCTTGCAATTTGTCAATGATAGAATCCATTAACTTATGAATAGGTAAGCTTCGTGCTTCTTTTAAGACAGAATTCATGCTTTCTGCAATGTTAGTTGTCATAATACCATAGCGCCTCCCCTCAAAATGAGAACGAGCCCACTTCTCATACCCAGCATCAGTAAGATATTGGTGAACATTCAAACTAACACTGTTGATGACATTCATGTATTGGGTAAATTTAATCGGTCGATATGCCTTTGCAGCCAATTCAAATAAAGCACCCACATCAACTTCCTTAAAATGAGCATTTATATTTCGTTTTAGATGATGCGTACATATACCATACCCTGCATCAGGGAATACTTTATGAACTCCTTTCTTAATGCTTCCATGGCGGTCAGAAATAAATACTAAATTGGGAACATCACCAATGGACTCTCTTAACTTCGTGAAAAACCATTCCCATGAAGCGTCGTTCTCACTATCACCTATACCAAATGCAACAGGGTAGAGCTGATTGTTGCCATCAAGAGATGTAGCAATGAATAATGTTCCTTTAAACTTACCTTTCATAAACGTACCATCAACTGCAATAACAGGCCTAATACATGAAGTGAATCCTCTAAGAGAACTTCCAATGGCCATAAAACAGTACTTGAACTTGTTTGCACCGTCTTTTTCAATAAATGTTCGACTTCCAGGATTTTTCTTTTCAACCATTGCCATGTATGAGGGTAATAAATGGTATGAATCTTCCGGAGTGCCCCTAACCATCTCCATTGCAAACTCCCTTGCTCTCCATGCCTTGTGATAACTTATTTCATAACCAAACTCTTTTTGAAAATCTTGCCTGATATCAGCAGGCTTATACGAAGATGAAGCACCATCAAACTTGTGCCGAAAGTTTTGCCCAACTAGTTTTGATGAAGCTTGGCGATTATCTTTTGCTGCGAATCAAGGGAGCAAGTATGAACATTGTAATACTTTCTAATTTCAAACATGTTGCAACCTTTAAGCCTTGTTGCACGAAGGCGCCATTTACAATTGTCATCTACACAAACAACAACAAGTAAGTCCTTGTCTGACTTTAGGGTTTTAAATTGGAACTTTTTTTTCACAGCAAGTGCTTTAAACTTTTCCTTGCAAAGCTTCCTTTGACTCAAACACCTCTTTCTGCATCGACACATCACTATCACTAGCAACTTCCGTTGACAATAAATTACTGCTACTAGCAAGTAAATTTATTCTAGGCACATATGCATTGTTTGATATTCTTGAACTTACAGTAGCTGGAGCATTATCTCCTAATGCTGAATCAACAGCTAATGGTGGCTCATCCAAAAAATCAGCTGCAGTCACTAATTCATTAATTGCTTCGTCTTCATCAGTAGGTTGCGTTATAGGCAAATACTCAATTGGTGATTCCTCTGCAACAGTAAAAATGTTTGGGCTGAAAGTAGGAAATGATGGAGGCACGTAGTTGGACACATCATTACTCTCTTCCCATGAAGGACGAGGTGAAGGTTGTCTATCCACAGGAATTGCCGAAATTGATTTTCGTTCAAAAGTGACACAGAGCGGGTTTCTAAACTCCATTGCACTAGCTACTTCCTCTAAGAAAAACTCCACATCATCATTGGTTTGAATTGTAACTGGTGGCATAGGATCAGATGTCTTAAGCTTGAACTTCATTGTGATTTCAAATTCTGAAGTATCTATATCGATAACTTGAGCTACCTTCTCCACTAATTCCACATATGTTGTCGATCGTGGTATCATTATCCCTTTAGCCTTAGAACCTTTGAATCTATACTCATCATTTTGTTCAATCCATTCACCATTGAAGAGAATAGGCACACGTATCAAAACCATATCTGTTGATGGCAAAAAAATAATAATATCAAATTTCATATATAAATAACTATACGATCCACACGACTTACACGACCTACATGATTAACACTACCTACATGACTTACAAGACATACACGACTTACAAGACATACACGACTTACAAGACATACACGACTTACAAGACATACACGACTGCATTACTTACATGACTTACACAATCTGCATGACTATATTACTTACACAATTGCATGATCTACACGACTAACTACATGACATACGCGATGTCAAAACGAATATATGACCCAAAACTGTGCTAAATAATGTATATTGTTGAAAAAATTAATTAAATAACCTACATTGCATATATTTCGACATATAAGGAAAAAATGGTGCAAATATTTAAAAAAAAATGATAATGTCAGTAAAATTTCTAAATGTTTCTAAAAAATATAAACCTTAAAACCTAACAACATTAACATACCTTATTGGGTTAATTCATGGACAATGTACACTCCTTTCAATTCAAATTAGTGTGGGAGTTAAAAAAAGTAAATACATAGTTGCATTTTTGTAAGAGTTTAAAAGAGATTTTGAGAGATTTTGAGAGAATTTTGGTGGAAAGAGAACCGAAAGTTAAGAGCTGAAAAGAGAGTGAAAAGGTATGGATTTGATGCATTCATTAAGGGTATTTTAGACTTCACACACATTTGTTAGGGTATCTATGAAAATAGAAAAGGGAAGGGGTATTTAAATAATTTTGCAACTATTAAAGGGTATTTAATTAAAAACCCCGAAAAACAACGACAAATTTGTTTTTGAATCAATTATGGGAGACCCACAACTAATTTCATTAATTTTTTCAATATAAAACCCTAAATTTCCCATATTTCCCTAAATATAAAGAAAAAAAAGTAATTACACGTCGTTATTTACCTAATGAAGTCAGATTTCGATAATTTCCTTGCAAAGGATTAGCTTTCGACGGTAATAGAGCGATGAACCGAGCTTCACTTTCTCAGTTGCAGTAGATTTTCATTCTTCAACCTTTGGTTTGCTCCTGTGTATCAGTTTGGTTTAGCGGGAATAAGTGTTTGTTTTGTTGGCATGCGTTTTGTTTGAGTTGGACTGTGTTTTAAATTAAGGATAATCTAGTAATTTCCTATGTATTTCTAGAGGGCATTGCTGAAAATTTCGGCAAATTCTGTTTTTAGGGTATTTAGATAATTTTAGAAGTATCACGGTGTATCTGATGCAATTCCCTCATCTTTTCATTTTTCTTTTTTCGCCCTTTCTCCTCCGTTTCAAAATCAAATCTTAAAATCCAAAATTTTCAGGAAAAAAAATAAATAAATCAAAACTGAAAACACTTTATTTCTTTCTAGTTTCTTCCTCTTTCTCATTCTTCTGTCGTAATCAAATACTAAAAAACGACGCAAGTTTTGTTAATGACCGAATCAGCTCCTTCCCTCAACTCAGCTTCTTGAGTTTCTTTTATTTTTGATTCGCAATCAGTAAGTTTACTGTCATTTGCATTTCAATTTGCCGGTGTTGAATTTTCAAATTTAGTTGAATTTTAGCTCCGTTTGGTTGCTGAGAAAAAAATTATGGGGGGAAATGGAAGGAGAAGGAAAGTTTAGGATCTTATTTTTATTATTTGTTTTAGGTTTGCTTGATTTTGATTGTCTAGGGTTTTAGATAGAACCTAATTCAGAGTTTGCTTAATCTCATTGTGATTATAGTAAGCTCGCTCTCAACTTAGCTTCTAAGGTTTCTTTGATTCGCAGTCGGTAAGATATTGTCATTTTTATTTTTGTTATTGTAATTATCTTTTTACTTTCCAATTTTATTTCCAGTTGAGTTGGCTTAGTTTAGTTGCTGACAATATTTTGGAATGGAAATTAGAAGAAAATGAGATTTAGGAATCATTTTTTTTTTTAGGTTTCGCTTGAATTTGATTGTCTAGGGTTTTAGCAAGCGAGCAGTATTTCTTCTCATTTTGTTTTGGTTATAAATTATTATTTTACTACTGTTGATTGTGAGTTGAACTTCTCTATTTTAGTCGGCAGCTAATTCTCTTTGTAAATCTCTTTCACTGAAAATAACTATTTATTTTTTGTTAAAATTTGTTGAATCTTGTATTGTATAGAAAATGTCTCGAGTAGAGGATCTGTGGGAGCGGTTAGTACGAGCAGCATTGAGGAGAGAAAGAACTAGGAAAGATGCACTTGGTCAGCCGGTTAGTGGGATTGCGGGATATGTTCCTTCTTCACTTGCAAACAATAGGGATATAGATGCAATTTTACGAGCTGCAGATGAAATTCAAGAGGAAGATCCCAATGTTTCTAGAATTTGTATGATTTTCCCTTGAACAATATTTAGTATTCAATTTATAAGAATTTTCATATGTGCGAAGGTGCTGATTTTTTGTTGTTCGCTTTCAGTATGCGAGCATGCTTATTCACTTGCTCAAAATCTGGATCCCAACAGTGAAGGAAGAGGTGTTTTGCAATTCAAGACTGGTTTAATGTCTGTTATCAAGGTATGTTTATGGTATTTGTTTTGTATGCTAAGTTGTGGTGTCAACAGTTAGAAACTAACAATGCGCATATCTGGCTCTATTGTGGAAACTGTGTGTCTAGTGCAGGTTTGTGTTTATTAGCAGTTCTATATGGCTGCATAATAGTTGCTGAATTTTCTGCAAGTTCAGTAGCCACAACCTATTGTCTCTATTTGTATGGCCTAGTTGGTTAGATTTTTTGTGTTGGATCAAGAGTTTGTGGTTCAAGCCTCCTCACGCTGTCTTGGGTAGGGTGGGTTTATTTTAATTCGTGTTTGCGTTTGGTGAGGTATGGGTGTGTGGTGAGAAGGAAACAAAAGTGGAAACATACTTAATGGCATTTTGAACCTTTATAATGTCTTCCATCTTTTCATTCATTTCAAAGTTGCAAAAAAGGACTCAAACTTGTCATGATGATTTTTTTTTATCTGTAAATGTATATGCAAGTATTAAGATGTCCATGTGTGTGTATTGAATTTGTACATGTGAGCAGGCTGCTTTTGGCATGTTTAGTTATGTTCTTAAATGTGTTCAGAAAGGTATCTTTGATTTTGTTTCAGCTTTGTGCCTTGATTTCAATGTATCTTTGTTTGAGTGAGTTGCTGGTCATTTGTTTGTCTAGTATATTGATTTATTATCATTTGTCTTTCTTTGCCCCATGGATCAAATATTCAGCAAAAGCTAGCAAAGAGAGAGGGAGGAACCATAGATAGAAGCCAAGATATTGCCCGCTTACAGGAGTTCTACAAGCGCTATAGAGAGAATAACAATGTAGACAAGCTACGAGAAGAAGAAATGATGTTAAGGGAGTCCGGTGTCTTTAGTGGACGCCTTGGCGAGTATGTATCTTACACAAGGAAAATAAGATATTAATCCTTTAATTGAGTTATGCATTTCTTCATCTTTTGTTCTGCTTCTTCTGCTTCATTGAAAGTATGTTTCCTGGGGCCATGATTTTAAATGTCACTTCTTTCCCAAATTCACACCAATACCACAAATTTTAGGAACTGATGTAAACAATATAACCATGTAATGACCATTAAAGTGAAAGTATTGGATACTGTGGTATGGAAATTTGAATGCATAAAACTTCCAAACCTTGGGGTTTCTTTTATGTGTGGTACTGGCAAGCAGGGTTATGCCATATTTTGTTTATTTATTTATTTTTTAATAATTCCTTATTGAAAAGATGAAAAATGTACCTGTCGTTTAGCTTGTTAACGGCATTACTGCATAAAATCTGGACAGTATCTTCTGTTTAGTGAATTCATATTGCTCTCCATGTTCTGAACAAAGGAACTCTGACTCAAGATTTGCAGAATCAACCCAAAATCCCTTTCCCGGTAATGGAATAAGCAAAGATAAAAACATCTGCATATTCCTTTATGTAAAACCAATGCATTTTTTATGTTATAATTGAGCTTTCCTATCTTCTTCCTTGATCTTCTTTTTCACCTATGTGATAATTTGTATGAGAATCATTCTGGAAAAGTTCAAGGCCCAGTTTTGTAACGATAATGTGATACTTCGTGTGTTATTTGTTTTGTTGTTTTGATTGTTTTTCTCTTGTTTTCCAAACTGATTGTCTGATGTTATTTGCCAACTCTAGGTTGGAGTGGAAAACAGTGAAGAGGAAAAGAGTTTTTGCTACTCTTAAAGTATTAGGAATGGTTCTGGAGCAGCTCACTCAGGAAATCCCGGAAGAGGTTTGATTAAAGCTGCTTTTCTTATCTGATGCATATTTTATAAATCGAGAATATCATCTTTGGTATTGTTAAATTGCTAATAATGTGCATTCTACCTTGTATAACCATGTTCATAAATGCTTGATGATGAATTATAGTAGTTTGAATATCCAAGTCTCTGAACTCGAATTCACCACCTGGCACTAGTGTTTTGTTATGTTTCTCTTCCTACTCCCTGTTGATGGTTCTTTTCCTGACAGGAAGATTGGTATCCTAACCCCTGAAAGCTAATTTTTGTTGCCTAGTTTGTCATGTTGAATAAAGTTCCTGTTGTAAGACAGGAGGCATGAAGTCTCCGAACTGTGAGTCTGTATTGGTGCAAACTTAGTATTATGCTCTTGAATTCAGTCCGAATTACCTGCAGCCTTCGTCCTGCCAACTGTTATTTTGAATTGTTATGTTGAATACTTATGTGATTGTAGCATTTATTTATATAGCTGTTTCCTTTCTTTTTTTCATATTTTTTTTTTTTTGGTGCAGTTGAAACAAGTGATTGACTCTGATGCAGCTATGACTGACGATCTTGTTGCTTATAATATAGTCCCTCTAGATGCTCCAACAGTAACAAATGCTATTATATCTTTCCCTGAGGTTAGTCAATTTCCAAAGTAGATCCCCATTTCCTATTTTTGCTTTCGTAGTTCTCTACACATAAAAAATTCGTATCAGGTCCAAGCTGCAGTTTCAGCTTTGAAGTACTTTAGAGACCTGCCTAGGTTGCCCGAAGATTTTCCAGTTCCTCCCACAAGGAATCCTGATATGCTTGATTTTCTTCACTTCGTATTTGGCTTTCAGGTTTGTACTCTTGTCAACATGGTTTATGAACTTAGTTTTCTATGCCACTTGATTAGACTTCCATTGCTTCAAAGTTTTCTGTGTTAATGGTGTGATGACTCAAACCTGTTGTTGAGGTTTCAAATATTAGGGAAGGCTGTTTAAAATGCTTCGAAATCTTGCACTGTAGGTTTCACTTCAGAAACTTTACTTTGAATCCAATCGTTTAGACCTTGAAAGTAGGCATTTTCTCTGTGCATTGGAGTAATAAATCTTGAACATCTAGAGGTTTGATCTATCATGTTAGTTGAAGGTATCAAACCGGGCTCGTCAAAAGACAGCATCAATTTCCTTGCTTGGGTCCTTGGAAACTTTGTTAACTTTGGATTATTTATTTATTTATTCATATCTGCTATTAAACTATAAGTTACTAATTTGTAGGTGAGTGAACTGACTGAAACAATGTGAGTAGTGATTACAAATGCTTACAGTCTCAACAATTTCTTGTTAAATAGTAAGTCATTTTGGGAGTGCAAGCTGTTAATTCATCTGAAACAAAAATGTTGTACTAAGTTATTGAGCATATTTTACCATATAGAGGAAGAGACAGAAAATTTGCCTCAAAAGGCTCATGATCTCTTTGATGATGAGCAGTTGTTGACCACTTTTGAATTTTTTACCAAAACAACATTGTGGCTCTGGTAACCATATTTCAACTTACAAACATTGGATTGCATTCTTATATGTTTGATGCTAATTTACCTGGCCTTACCTCAACTATTCCAGTGCCACTTAATTGAAAGTTAAAATGGGAGAAGGGGCAGGGGGGAAGAAGGTCAAGGTAGAAGGGATGAGGTAGAGTGGTGGTAAGGAAAAAGGGACAGAATAACGTCGTTATTCACAGGCGTCAGTTTGAGTGGTATGGAAGAAAGAGCTTAAGCCCTGCTCTCTTCCGGTCCCAATTTTGCCCCCATTTCTTTGTTCTTAGGTTTTATTTTTACTTCTGTTATTTAACGTCACCATCATCATTGTTTTGTCATGAATAGGATTTTTTAATGAATTTTTTATTTTTTATTTTTTTTTAAAAAAGAAGTCATGCTGTGATTCAAATGAAATTTATTGGTGTATGTTTTCCAATTTGTGCTTGTCGATTTTGGCTTCTTGAACTGAACCCACCCTGCAAAATTGTCTTCTTAATAAATCACCTCATATAGATCCTAATGTAGTCATATGGCCTCTTAATTTCTTCTGTATTTACTGATAAGTTTTATGACTCCCAGAAAGACAATGTTTCCAACCAGCGTGAACATATAGTTCTTCTCCTTGCAAATGAGCAATCTCGACTTGGTATTCCTGATGAAAATGAACCGGTGAGTCTCATTTATCTGGTTATTTGCTTCATTTTTTCTTATTAGAAATAAGTATATTTAGGATTGACATAAAAAGAGTTGCAAAGGAGGTAAGCCAGCAATTTATGATCTAATTTCATAAAAGATCAGTTACAAATTATGAAGCAGCAAGCAAGCTGAGATAACATACTGATTCTGTTGAATAAGGAACATTGACGTTTCCTATCATTACTAGGATTTGACGTCCATAAATATGCTAGAAAATAAGCCTGGTCCCATAAGATTTCACAATCTTCCTCTCAGGCTTCTTCAAATATTCTCCTAAATCTTGCCATCCAAATAACTATAAGACTCCAATTGTGAAAATGAATCTTATCTATGTTCCCAGAAACCTAATGGTGTGTTTACTTTCTGGATTGGGGAATTAGAATCCGGAATAAGAATGATTGATAGTGTTTACTTACTATAATAGAGGTGGGAGTGAGAATGAAACATGTGGGGCCAACATGTTTTTGGGATTAAGGATTGGGAACCTGTGAGGAGAGTAGGGAATCAAATTCCGATTCCTTGAACTCCTTATTTTACCCCACCCAGATTCCATAATTCCACTTTTGTCCTCGAAATATTATATTATTATATTATTGTTATTGTTATTATTATTATTATTATTATTATTATTATTATTATTATTATTATTATTATTTTTAATTGGTATTGTTATTGTTAATAATAGTAGTAATAGTAATAATAATAATAATAGTAATAATAATAATAGTAATAATAATACTAATAATTTTTTTAATAATACTATTAATTAATGATAATAATAGAAATTATAGTTTTAAGAACAAAAATAATAACCATTATCATTATTGTTGTTATTATTATTACTACTACTACAATAGTAATACTACTATTAATTAATGATTATAAAATTAATAATGATGATAATAATAATTTTTTAACTAATAATATTAATATTAATTATTATTAATAATAGTAATAATGATTTTAATAATAATAATAATAATGGTAATGGTAATGGTAAATTATTACTTGGGTATCTAATCCCATTCGCTTCCTGGTCCCTGCGGAAAGGAAAAGAATTTCACGTTCTTCCTTTCATTGTTGTTGTTGTTGTTATAATAATAATAATAAATAATTACAATAATAATAATAATAAATAATGACAATAATCAACTAATGTTATTTTAGTAATTTGTAACAATTTATTCTAATTTCAAGACAAAGTAAACACATCAATGGCAATATAGCTCATTCCGATTCCGATTCCGATTCATACAGCTAAAGGAAACAATTTATTAAGATCCCCATTCCTTATTCCAATTCCAGCCCATTTCGATTTCCGTTTTGCAAAATGCACCTTAAATGTTTCAAGTTCTTATATATGTTAACTGTATGATTCCAGCCCATTCCTATATGTTACTGTTCTGTATTGAAGGTAAACAATTTTTAAGCCTAATTTTCCTAATGACTCACTTAATTTTAATTAGAGTGTTTGGATAATTAACATTCTCTCCTTCAATTTCGTTAATTGTTTTATTTTCATTCTCTTTTACAGAAATTGGATGAGACTGCTGTGCAGCGTGTATTCATGAAGTCACTGGACAATTACATTAAATGGTGTGACTACTTGTGCATTCAACCTGTATGGAGCAGGTACAGTTTTTAATCCTTCGGATTTTTCGTGGCTGTTCAGCAAGTTTGTATGTTATTAATGGGAAATGGAGTTAAGGACTATTTCTTATCACATTCAGTTTGGAAGCTGTTGGCAAGGAAAAGAAAATACTCTTTGTTTCTTTGTATTTGTTGATATGGGGTGAAGCTGCCAACATTAGATTTCTTCCAGAATGTTTATGCTACATTTTTCATCATGTAAGTTAAACCTGAAGCCTAATTTTTGCTAATTGCATATTTGACTTAGTTGTTGGTCCTTGTTTTGTTTTATATGCACTTGCAAATCTTCTGGAATTGCCTATTTACTCTCAACTAATTTTTCTTACTTTTATTTTAGTGTTACTATTTTTCACCTTCTCTTGTGAAAAAGTGGCCAAAATTTTAGTTCATTTAAATCATCCAGAGTTCAGATACCTGGATATCATTGTGGTCAAAATTGCTTACTGGTGTTTTTCTTGAGAAATTTTTCCATGCTGTCACTGAATCTAACTAAGTTCCTCTCTGCCTTTGATGTGCTTTTCCAATTTTCTACTACAATTGCACAACAGATGGCAAGGGAAATGGATGAGATTGTAAGGCAGCAGACTGCTCAGCCAGCCAATAGTTGCACTTCGGAGAATGGTGTATCTTTCCTTGATCAAGTGATCACACCTCTTTATGAGGTGGTTGCTGCGGTATGTCTCTAATCTACATAATGGCTTGCTTACTGCTCATAAAAAACGGAAAAGAAAGTATTATATTTCACATGCTTGCTTATTTTTCAGAGGAAAGAAAAGCCTTATAGCTAAAGGGTGTGCATATGCATCAGCATTCTTGAATTTATTCTGTTTTATTTTATTTAATTTTCACATTTTTGTTTTTTAGTGTTATGGGAGTGGGTAATTTGCAGTTCTAGGCTTATCCAAGGGATGTGTGTTATTTGTGCTGTCGTTCTATGCATGTGTACAACTCTTGCAACTGCACCTCATTTTGTGAGAAGTTTTGTCTTACACACATATGTTGACAACTTATGTTGCATTTAATATTTATATTTGAGAAAAGTCTGATTTACATTCGACAACATACAGGAAGCTGTGAATAATGAAAATGGGCGAGCCCCTCATTCTGCTTGGAGAAATTATGATGACTTTAATGAATATTTCTGGTAAGATTTACGAAATTTTATTTGTTAAGGATAATTTTTTACTATATAAGTAGCTAAACTTTGTTTCCTTCCAGGTCATTTCATTGTTTTGAACTTAGTTGGCCGTGGCGAAAAAGTTCATCCTTTTTTCTAAAACCAACTCCTAGGTCAAAGGTTTGCAACTGTTAATTTTGCATCTGGTTTTGTTATAATTCGTATGTCGTATTTTTCTTAGATATGCCGGTTATCTGCTCTTTCATCCCTTTCCAATGCCTTTTTGATGCTTTTGGTAACTGCTGAGGAAATAATGAGCGAAGTGAAAAAGAATTTGATTTTTTCTGTCATCAAATGAGCTTTTTGATGAGAAATGCCGGTTTAATAGACCTCTGTAACGAATCAGGAAAATGTGTTCTTATATGAATTTTTGCTGTCATTTAGTCAAGTAATTTTGTTGTCTTGTTCATCCATTGAGTGCATATGTTCCTATTCATGTACTTGTCTGTAAACTTATATAAACTAAAAAGTTTAATTACAGATTTACGATCCAAATAAAGCTTACCAACTAGTTGTGATATAGACATCAGATAGATTCTGTCTCTGATTTTATTCTATGTCAATGGCAAACGTATAATCACTATAAAGTGACATCTGTACTATTTTGTCTGAAAGACTAGTCAATGCACGCCAATGAGTTTGTAGGCAATTTCAGGCCAATGGATGATGATGGTATACCACCTATATTTAATGAGTTGAGTGATATGCATTATCTTCATATTAAATGGACCATTGTTATGTATATTTTCGTTTGAAAGCATGTTTGTCATCTGGTTGCCTATGTCATATAAGGACCATTTTTCATTTATTTTATTGCAGTAAGATATATATTTGTTGGCACTCCATGCATCATGTTGTTATTAAATGGACCATTATGTACTTTATCTGGAAGCAGTCAGATTTTGCATGCTTGTCATCTGGTTGCCAAGTCATATACATGTAAAATTGTTTTCTGTTGTGGATTTCTCTTGCTGGCTATATCTAGTGCTAGATAATCTTCATTTGGCAGTAGAGAAGTTTTCCTCATGGATTGGGTTTGGATGGTTTAGTTGTAATAGAATTCGTTTTTGATTTGATTGGTTGCAATTAACAGAAGTTCAAAAGGGGAGATTAAACTGAGAGGTTTAAAAGTTTCTGTATCATTAGATTCTATATTGTTCTGGTTGTAAAGCAGAAGAAAAGCAAGAAATTTGTTGGATAGGCTTTGGCATCTCCTTGGGCTTCAATGACCGAGGACTTTGAAGATTTCTCTCTGTTCTTTTTTCCTATATTTAAATTGGGAGGGTGTTTTGGATTAATAAGGATAATTTTGTATGGATTGTTTTTGGATTGGGGAGAGATGGTTTCTTTGGGCCTTTGGGGCAGTTGGATGGGCTTTGTGTTGATTACCCCTTCCCTTTTTTCTCTATCTCTGATTATGTTTATGGAAACCTGGTCCACCTTTGTATTTTTTTTGTTTTTGGTCTTTTCAATAAACTAAATTTCTTCTCAAAAATAAATCAAGGAGAGTTCAGTGAGATTGATTAGTCTAAGCTTTTTGGTAGCAGGTCCTGGCATTTTTTTTTTATTTTTCAACTGTTTGCTTTATTTGTGTTTCTGTTTATCTTACAGAATTTGCTGAATCCTGGTGGAGGTAAACGCCGAGGGAAGACTTCATTTGTAGAACACCGGTCATTTCTTCATCTTTATCATAGTTTCCATCGTCTGTGGATATTTCTGGTTATGATGTTTCAGGTTTGCAATCTGTCTCAGTTGTTCATTTGAACTTTTTTTGAGGTGCTGCTATAAATCCTGAACTTCTTAGATGGTTTGGTATGTTTTGCATCATCTTTCTCTTCACATTGTGACTGATTTATTCTTTTTTCTCTTTTAGTGCATGTTGCTCCCTGTCTCTGTCCTGTAATGAACAAACCAAAGGATTGCACTAAGACATCTTTGACATCTTTGTTTTCTCTTTTCATGCTCCTTTATTGGCTGAGTTTAGTTGTCTATGTTTGATATCTCTTGGACTGTTGGATTTCTTTATATGCCCCCGGTTTATTTTATAATAATTTATAATCATTATATGCTTTTGTATATGATTCATAATCACAATTTTAATATATCTTTTAAGTATTTTAAATCTTGTTCCTTCATCAGGGACTGGCTATCATTGCTTTCAATGATGAAAACGTTAACTCCAAGAAATTCTTAAGGGAAGTTCTGAGCCTTGGCCCTACATATGTTGTGATGAAGTTCTTTGAGAGTAGGTTCCTATAAGTGGATTTAGTTACCGTGTTATTATTAACTGTATTAAGTACTTAAGTAGTTTTATCATTTAGATATGATACTTGACTAATGTTGGTACTGCCTTTGTTTTGTGCGGCTGTAATAAAATTTTCTAACTATGAAGTGCTTGATTCTTGATCTAGGTGTGTTGGATGTTCTGATGATGTATGGTGCCTATTCGACATCACGACGCCTGGCTGTGTCTCGAATTTTTCTACGATTCATTTGGTTTAGCTTTGCATCGGTCTTCATAACTTTTCTTTATGTGTATGTTCATTCTTCTGTCTAACAGTTGATTTATTCTTTTCTTCTTGCTTTTGTCTTGCCTTTTTTGGGCATTTATATTCAAAACCCAAAATGACTTTTAATTCTTTTCCTTGGTTGCTGTGTTTTAATGCAGGAAGGGTGTGCAGGAGGATAGTAAACCAAATGCAAGGTCGATTATTTTTAGATTGTATGTCATAGTTATAGGCATCTATGCTGGTTTCCAGTTTTTTCTTAGTTTCCTCATGCGGATACCAGCCTGCCACCGTTTGACTAATCAATGTGATCGCTGGCCTTTGATGCGCTTTATCCACTGGATGCGTGAGGTTTCCATTTTATTATGCAGTTATAAGCTCCATTTTATTATGCAGTTATAAGCTCCATACTTTCATTTCTCTGTCTTCATTTTTTTACCTCGGTGGTTGCAGTGCATTATTTGATTTCTTAGATTTTTATATCTGATGATATTATGTTGGTTCATTGAAGGAACGATATTATGTTGGACGTGGCATGTATGAGAGGAGCACGGACTTCATCAAGTAAACCCTCATCTTCTTACTTTCAATCAATCTCAATTTGTATATGCTGTGGTGTCACTAGGGTACATTTAGTATTTCTTTTTGAAATGCTACTTATTGTTAGTGGAGACCAATATAGATGGTTAGGGACGTTAGTAGAAGAGAGAGGATTAATGCCTGCCTGAATTTGCTGAATGAAAAAGAGAAACTGTATTTTGATGGCTGTACACGGGCAAGAAGTTAAATTGGTTGCATGTAAAGAAGTAACTAGAATATAACATAAACAGAAGAAAAAGAGGTTTACCTCATAAAAAATGCGAATGAAATTTGTTATTTCTCCATCTTCTATGAACGAAAAATTGCAAATCATCTTGTTATTTGGCTTTTTCTCTTAACCTTGTCTTGGCATTTTGGATGTTTTTATTTCCTCAAGATCTAATATGTTTTGTCATATTTACTTGTTCTGCAGGTATATGCTATTTTGGCTTGTCATTTTTAGTGGAAAATTTTCATTTGCGTATTTTCTCCAGGTTAGTTATGTCTATTGCACTGTACGGCAATGATGTTGTTTTTCTTTTTCTTTTTCTGAATTTCCTTTTTGCCCTCATTTTTGTTTTTGATACAATTTTCCCCCACTTCTTAAATATTATTATCATTATTAATTTTTTTTTTTTGGGTCTTTTCAGATAAAGCCGTTGGTGAAGCCAACAAGATATATAGTAGATATGGATGCTGTGGAGTATTCTTGGCATGATTTTGTATCTAAAAGTAAGCAACCAAAAAGTTTTACCTTATACACTTTAATGAAGTAAGCTTACTTTAAAATGTTGGGCATCATATTCCTTATCATGTTGAAACTTGAAATTGATAAGTGATATAACAGTCTTTTTTATACTTATGAAAAATTGCCCAATATATAATGTTCATGAAATTATTGTCCTATAAATGCTACATTTAGGTGCTTATAAAATCTATCTGTGCTTGCAGATAACCACCATGCTTTGGCAATTGCTAGTTTATGGGCTCCAGTCATTGCAGTAAGTTGGAAAGCCCCATATATGTGCGCGACTGTGTGTGGAGGTGTACATTTGTGTGCATGTGTCTTTATGGAAAATTATAGCTAAAAATATTGGATTAATGTAAACATTCAGCACAAGTGTGTTTGGTTTATGTTGGATTGATGAAAATACACTTGTCTTTATGGAAAATTATAGCTAAATATAGTGGATTAATGTAACATTTGGCTCAAAGGTGTTTGGTTCATGTTGGATTGTTGAAAAATAAATCCTCAACAAGTTAACGCTTCATCATGTGAGCAAACTTTTTTAATTTGATAAGACTTTTTCCTCCTTCCCTTGAAAAAGAAGGGTGGGAGGTTGGGGGGATTGTTGTGTTTGCGGAGTTTAGTTGACTTTTGGTAACTTGTTTGTAGACATGGATTTCTGTGTATTGGTGATACTATATTGATTGTGTCACGGATCTAAAAATTGTATTGTACTTTTAGAAACATTAATCCTAATTTTATGTTGGTGGATTACAGCCACAAAACTTATGTTGATGGCTTAATACTGATAGCGGTCTCATACTCTCATCTAGGATTTTTAATTTTGTTGTTGTGCAATGAAACAGACTTTTAAAGAACATATCAGTTGGTAACTTGGTTATGTTTATGTTGTGGCCTTTTCATATGTTGGTTACCTTCAATATCTTCCTTTGAACTATGTTGTTCCCATCAGTATGTTCTTCCTCCTTATGCTGCAGATCTATTTGTTAGATATCTATATCTTTTACACACTCGTGTCGGCTGTTTATGGCTTCTTGCTTGGGGCAAGAGATCGTCTCGGGGAGGTAAGTGTTTATTTCTGCCTCATGTGACATTGGAGCTTGTTCCTTCCCCCCACCCCTTCCCTGTAAACCCAGCAAATATTTTATTCATTAGTTTGTATTTCCATGCAATGTTCATAGGTTTCTTTTTGCGGTACTTTCTGATCATGTGTTTCAACTAGTTTTGTGTTTACTTTGATAGTTTCTTTTTTTTTTTTTCCAAAATTTCACATTTGCGAATTGATTTCCAGATTAGATCTGTGGAAACTGTTCATGCACTTTTTGAGAAGTTTCCTCAGGCTTTTATGGACACTCTTCTTCCTAATAGGTGGATCACTTATTACTATTGTCATTATTTACTACAATCTCACTCAATTTGGAATCTTAATAATTTCCATTTTACTCTGCATCTGAATACATTATCTCTTCTGCAGGACCTCCCACCCTTCATCTGGTCAGGTTGGTGATTTACAAAATTAATTTTCATATTTATCAAGTTCTGAATTTTCCATATATGTGTGTGTGTGTGTGTGTGTGTGTGTGTGTGTGTGTGTGTGTAGTGGGATAGCTAATTTTTTCTTCAATTTTGCTGGCACTTCTGCTGCTTTGTGTTCCTTTTCACCATTTAATTCAAGTGGCTATATTAGTATTATTATCATTTTTATTTTGTTCGTTTTGTTTATGGGTTAGTTTTCGTAAGTTTTTCGAGCACGATGAGAAAATTATTCCAGTAACATAGTGAGCTTTTTCTCTGAAGGTTGTGGAGAAGGAAAAGTTTAATGCCGCCCGTTTCTCTCCCTTTTGGAATGAAATTATTAAAAATCTTAGGGAAGAGGATTACATAACTAACCTGTAAGTGCTGGAAAATTTTCTCAGATTGTTGTTGAGAAAATACCCATATTTGTTGTTTTTCTTGCATATTTTGATGTGCTGAGATATTCTCATCTGTTTCCATTTATCTGAACTCATTTTCTATTTGGATATTCCAGAGAAATGGAGTTGCTTCTGATGCCAAAAAATTCAGGGAGTCTTCCACTCGTGCAATGGCCGCTTTTTCTTCTTGCTAGCAAGGTCCTTTGCCTTCCACAGACACTGCATTTCTTATTATATAGTTTTAGTTGTGTAAAAATGAGCCATAAGTTGTTATTGATTCCACCTTTAATTTATTGAAATTTATTTTTTCAATGATTTGTGTAGATATTTTATGCAAAAGATATTGCTGTAGAGAGTAGAGATTCACAAGATGAGCTCTGGGAAAGGATTTCAAGGGATGATTATATGAGGTATGCAGTTGAGGAGTTCTACCACACCCTAAAATTTATCCTAACTGAGACTTTGGAAGCTGAAGGAAGGATGTGGTGAGTAATTAAGGTATTGGATGCTGTAAAAATCTAATGTGGACGCAATATAAAAATTATGTTGATTATTGCTTATTATTTCAGGGTTGAAAGGATATATGGCGACATTAATGGCAGTGTGGAGAAGAGGAGTATTCATGTTGATTTTGAACTAACTAAGCTGCCACTTGTTATTTCACGAGTAACTGCACTCATGGGAGTTCTGGTTCGTTTACTACTTCCTTTTTTCTCTTTTTCATCTTACTTCTGTATTAGATATATTGAAGAAGAAAAGATCTGCTTTTAGAGTTACTTCCTCTCTCTCCATTTTTTTGGTGTCTTTGTTGTTATAGCTGTCTTCCCCTGTTCTCAATGGTGGATTTCTTTTGTTGATCCTTTTGGGCAGTTTGCTTGCAAGTACATTAAGTGCTACATGTCGATGGTTGAAACTTTAAGATAGCTAACAACCCTGTTAGCTATTTCGTTTCATTGTTGGAATGCAAGGCATTCATTACCTATTTCGGCATTGTAAAAGGGGTGGATTTGTATTGTTTTTACATACAAGATTTTTTTGTGTTTGCGTTGGCTCCTCCCTTTCATCTTTTTATCGTATAAATGGGAATAACTTCTACTGCCCCTTTCCCGTCTTCCAACTCCAGAAATACTTGCTGAAGCTAGTTGATTAAGCTGTGGGAACATATTTACTGCTATAAGATTTCTTGTTTCCTGGTGATTAAGCTGTGAATTTCAGAATATGTGGTATATTTAGTTGTTATGCTTCCAATCATTTAATTTGGAAGAGCATCTGAGTTGTATTTGGAAAATAACTAACTGTCCTTTTAACTCTTTTTTCTGTCTTTCATGGTATACTTGGGTTCTTATATTAATGGTTTTGGGATTCTCTGTATTCAGAAAGAGGCTGAAACGCCGGCGCTGCAAAAAGGAGCAGTTCAAGCTGTTCAAGATCTCTATGATGTTGTCCGATACGATGTCCTTTCAATTAATATGAGGTTCGATAAGCCCAGTCTTTTCTTATTTTTTCCTTTTTGTCCTTTATTCTTGGAAAATATGTACACTTGTAATGTGTTCTCCAGGGAAAACTATGAGACGTGGAATTTGTTATCAAAAGCGAGGATAGAAGGTCGTTTGTTTTCGAAGTTGAAGTGGCCCAAAGATGCTGAGCTGGTCTATTCGGACTTCTCTCTTTTACCTTGTTTAAGCTTTTGCTGTTACATTCTGTGTTCTGTTCCATAGAAGATTGTGTAACTTCGATTCATTTACAGAAGGCACAAGTTAAAAGGTTGCATTCCCTATTAACCATCAAAGATTCCGCATCCAATATACCCAGAAATCTTGAGGCCAGGCGGAGGCTGGAGTTCTTCACAAATTCCCTCTTCATGGATATGCCCCCTGCAAAGCCTGTCCGTAAAATGTTGTCCTTCTGGTATACCTCTATTCTTCAATTAAGAATCTTCATGCATCCAATTTGTATTTATGCATTTGATCGATTTACCTTCACGTTTAAAAATGCAGCGTGTTCACTCCATACTATTCCGAGATTGTACTTTACAGTATGGCTGAGCTTTTAAAGAAAAATGAGGATGGAATATCGATTTTGTTCTACCTTCAGAAAATATATCCAGGTATCTACTTCATTATGTCAATGTACTTTTCTGTGTCTTTGATATTGCACTTTGTTTTATATTTCTCTTTAGTATGTACGCCGTGCACAATATTTTGTGAGTTGCCATTACTTGGCTTCAAAGACATTAATGGTTTTTCAAGTTCACCTGATTGGTTTTTATTTTATCTTTTCTAATCTGTCAAAATGTTAGCGAACACCTTAAGACCTAGTCAGCTGTCACTGCTATGTAAGCAATCAGGTTTTACCACTATAGCTGTCAGATAACCACACAACCCAAGCTTTTTTCCCCCCCAGGTTTGGTTTTCATCTGTGGCTATTATACTCTGTAGCTTCATTGGGGAGATCACCATTTCTTCATATCGGAACGTAGTGATAGCTGAAAAAGATGATATATATATGGCTGTTTTATATGTTTGTATATTGCATCTATAAATTGTTTGAAGTTGTCAATATGAAAATGAGCTTGATTTCAAGTGTTTTTCTCTTTTGGATGGGGAGGGGGAGGGGTGGGATGCAGTCATGTATGCTGATTTTAGTGTAAAGCAGGTGTGTTTCTGCTCCCTAGCTGGGTTCCATGTGAGGTGATTCGGTTTCCTGTGCTTGTGCCTCCCACAAGTCAGTAACAAAATTGTTGTTCTGTTTAGTGCGCTATGTTATGATTGTCTTCTCTTCTCCTTTTGTTCTTTTAAAATTTCTATTTTTACATTTTCCTATTGTCTTTTGAATATATTATTCTTAGAGATCTTTTTAGATTAATGGGTCATGCTGCGATGCTACTATGTGCCACGCGGCTGGCTCAACCCAACATGGAAGTTGTGGTGGCTTATGTTATGTAGAATACAAACTAGGCTGCTTTGTGCTGTGTCCTTGGCTAGTTGGTGCAGTTTACGCTAGCTAATTCTTGATTATTGCTTGCTTGTCTCGTCTTTTGTTCTCAATATGAAGTCTAGGATACTGAATTTCTTGGCTCTATAAATTTGTTCATGATTCTATATCTTGGCAGTATCATTATCTATATTTTTGATGCAGATGAGTGGAAGAACTTCCTTTCTCGAATTGGCCGTGATGAAAATTCTCAAGACACTGAACTTTTTGATAGTCATAGTGATATCCTTGAACTTCGATTTTGGGCCTCATATCGCGCACAGACGTTAGCCAGAACTGGTAGTTGTTCATTCTTCTCTATTTTTCTTGAGCTTATTCTTAATTTGAAATTTTGGCCCTGCTATTTTTCATTCATCATACTATTTAACAGAAACTATTTTACTTAGTATGCAGAATAAAACAAGATCACTTTGGTACTAAATGCATCTAACTTTTATTAGATAATCTTCAGCTGTGTTATCGAGTCTTCTGTATTTTAATTGAATCTGATACAGAGCCAATGAGCTGTGATATTCTTGTAAATAGATGTTGTGTTTCTATTTTGCTATTCTTCTAAACTGCAGATTTTCTTGGGATGTTTTAAGGGATGGTGGTTATTGTGGGAAGCAGCATTTTAATCTAGAATATTTTCGTCGATCTATCAAAGCTTTGGCCTAAGATCAGGATATGCCCTGTTTTCAGAATTAGCCTCTAATACCCTGCCGTCTGTTAGATTTAATGGTAAAACCCATTACAGTATACATGTATACAAGTTTGTATATCTATTTTAAAATAATTCTTCGTTATCTTTTTGCTCCTTCTCCCTTTTTTTTTTTTGGCCTTTCACTTAACTGCCAGCAAGGGCTGGCCCTTAGATGAGAATCAGGGGCCACAACTCAGCCGCTTGAGGTGGCATGCAAAATTTCATGTCACTGAGTAATACCAGATTTTGCAACGAACATGTCATGAGTGGCTTTTTCAAATGGTTAAAGATGTTGGGGTTTTGTTTGTGACTTTTGGTTAAATGGGAATGGATACTTGGGTTTATGTTTTATGCTGAAAGTCAGAGGATTCTTTGATTTGGTTTTTGAGGGGTTTATTTTTGCGGGTTTGCTTGATTTTGGATTATGAGTTGTGTTTTGGAGAGAATTGTAATTTGAGAATTATGTGTATCAGTATCAATTGCTTCTTTATGGAAAACAATTTCTGCAGTACATGAAATTCAGGTATTCCTCTGGGCTTTTTCATAGCTTGCTTTGCCACTTACCCAGGATACCCTGACAGTGCTTCATCTTGACACTGTCAGAATTTGACTGACCAAGTGTTTTAACTGACATAAGAAGTTTGAATTAATCAAAGAAGTGGTTGCTGTTTTCTCCTGTTTTCTGTTGATATTGAGATGAAATTTTACCTAATTGGGTGTCAGAAAGATCAGGAACAAAAAATCTTCCATGCTCACTTTGTTTTATGATTTTTTTAAGATATAATGATTCTGAAAGGAGAATGGGCTTTTGTCTGCAATGTAAGAAACTGTTGAGAATTTAGGATAAGAAATCTGGATTACATTTCTACAGATAATATCATTTAGCTGCTAATATCAGTATGCTTATTTTTATATCAATGTTTATACTTTTTTGCTCTCTGTACTTGTTGGTGCAGTTCGGGGGATGATGTATTATAGAAAAGCTCTCATGCTTCAGGCCTATTTGGAAAGAATGACTGCTGGAGGTTAGTGCATTCTACCATATTTTGTTATTGTTTCTTTCAATGCCAATCATCTCATTGTCTGTCACTATCAGATACGGAAGCTGCACTTTCCTGTCTTGATGCAACTGATACTCAAGGTTTTGAGTTGTCACATGAAGCTCGGGCTCAAGCAGATCTGAAGTTTACATATGTTGTTACATGTCAAATTTATGGAAAACAGAAAGAGGACCAAAAACCTGAGGCTGCTGATATTGCATTGCTGATGCAAAGGTAATTTGTTGGATCGGTTTCTGTTGATCCCCGATCTGCAATCTTGGATAGCTAATTACCGATTCTGTTTTATGGAATGGATGAAACTACTGAACATGTTTCCAATACTAACAGCAGTCCTCTTGTTTTCTCTGTTCAACCTGAAATCCTTTAATGATGATCAAGCAATTGGAAAGAAACAATGGGGAGAGGATTGTTGTTTTTTTACTTATCATTTCCTTTCCAATTTTAAATCTTTCTAGTTTCAATATTATTTGGTGCTGGTAATTCTTTTTTTCTATTTTTTGTTATTTTACTGAATTTAATCTCTCCTTTTGCTTCTTTTGTTAGAAATGAAGCTCTTCGCGTTGCTTTCATTGATGATGTTGAAACACTGAAGGATGGTAAAGTGCATAGGGAATTCTACTCAAAGCTTGTTAAGGGCGATATCAATGGGAAAGATAAGGTCGGTTTACCCAGATATATTTCTTTTATATTTATGCTCATTTAGCCCATTTTCAGTTTCACAAAGCTAGTACTTTGTTAAAGTTTCTTCTATTCATTTGATGATTATTTGCTGAACACCAGTGACTAATTATTATAATTTGTTGTTTTCCATGCTTCCTTTCATTGTCTCTTCAATAAGTTTTGGGAAGGGAAACCCATTAGATCATTTGTTTAATAAAATATCTGAGTGACATGTTTAATCATGTAAACTCCTTGTTTCTGTTTATAAGTTTGTTTTTGTAAGACTGACACATAGGTAATGATGTGATACAAGTGCCTACGAAAATGCTAATGGTAGATCTTGTACTTGATGCTCATTTTGTTAATTGACCACAATGAAAATACGATAACCAATGTTCCAGCATAATGAAAATCAATCGAATCTGGTAGTAGTGGATTTTGTACTGGTTGGATTTCATAGTTCCTTGACGCTGTATCCTCCTTTTATGTAAATGATGTTTCTGGTACCTCAATTCCTAGTTGAATAGTGAGGACATGCCGGCGTTATGAAGTCCAATGAAGATTTTTGGCTTCATAAGATGTTATTGAAATGCTAAGAATTGGTGAGCGTAAAATTTGCAGATTATTGGGTTTTCCATGCATTTATTGGGAGGTAGACCAGTTTGGAAAATTCTCAAATGCCATTGGAATGTGTTTCATTGTTCTGTACGTTTGTTACATAGAAGTTTCTGTTATCTGTACCGTTTAAAGGACTGGTTATAAAATCAGATTAAAATGTCCCCATCGCATTAGTTTTTATCCTAAGTTATAGGATCTTTTTTCTTTCTTGGTTGGATACATTTGTTAAGGATAAGTTTTGCATTACATCTTTGTTATACCTTTCTAGACACGCATAAATCTCTGGGATAGTGGAGTTGTCTTCTCTACAATGTCTTTCGTCATCTGATTCATAAATATTGTCAGCTGTATGCTCTGATAAAAATTTCTTCTATCAAACTGACCAAACTTACTGTTTTCTTAAGCTAACTTTCTGGCTTGGGGATTTCTGATTTATTTCAAATTTTCTAATACTTAAATCTTTTATACTTAATCTTTTTTGGTCTTGCAGGAAGTCTACTCTGTAAAATTGCCTGGAAATCCAAAACTTGGTGAAGGGAAACCAGAGAACCAAAACCATGCAGTAATATTTACACGAGGAAATGCCATTCAAACAATTGACATGAATCAGGTTAATTTTTTTTGGAAGGCATTTACTTAATTTCTGTGACTTGTAAAAGTTTTCTGGCTAACAGAACTCTGATCTTTGGGCCTTGACCTTCAAGTTAATTCAGTAAATTGCTGGCTGCTGAGCCAACAGGTGTAATATTAGTTTGTTATGAGTCATTTTGGCTTTTGGAAATTTACTCACTATGTGTATTGTGAATTAGTAGGCATGCATGCAAAAGATGTCTTGTGAGTTGTTGAATGTCTTCTATTTGTAACTCTAAGTCAACACAAATCTGTTTTAGCTGACGTCATTACAGACATATTACAGTCACATGATTTTTACTCAGGTTCCATTTTGGCATTCTGGTCTTTAGGCCCAAAGAAGGATTCTGTAGAGATCTTCAATTTTACGATCTGCTAGTATCATATTATACTGGCTTAGTTTATTTTTCCCTGTTCCTTCACACCTTTTTCATCCTCTGCATTGATTGGTGAAGTGTAGTCATAAACATAGGTATAATGATCTTTGTATGAATACATATATTTACCTTTTAAAGAATGTCTCTCATTCTTTCCAAATTTTTGACGCCTTTTTGCCCAGTGATGCTTATCCTATGGGATACTCTTAACAGATGGGCTGTTCACTTGCTGTACCTACTATTCTACCCTGTGTTTTTTATTGTCCCTCACAGTTGACTGTTTATACACTTTAGTGATTTTCATTTACGGAGTTAACTGCTTTCATGTTGACCTTGTCCAAATGAGATTTTGCTTTTATAATATCTGTAAAATTTGAGGTATTTTTCTGGCTGACTGGGGCTTTCCTATCTCCTTTTTTATTTCACTCTGGTCTGCTGTGCTCATTCTGAGATTTTTGGTTTTCTGTTCATACATTTCAGGACAATTATTTTGAGGAAGCCTTGAAGATGAGAAATCTTCTAGAAGAATTTCATGCTGATCATGGTATACGTCCGCCTACCATTCTTGGTGTCAGGGAACATGTTTTCACTGGAAGGTTTGTTTGCACTAAAGAGCTTTTAATATTCCTCGCTAGTGATTTTTGTTATCTTCACTTATGTCATTATCCTTAATGATGTGCAGTGTCTCTTCTTTAGCTTCTTTTATGTCCAACCAAGAGACCAGTTTTGTTACTCTTGGTCAGCGTGTTTTGGCAAATCCGCTGAAGTAAGTCCATTTAGCAATGTGAAGTTGCTTGATTAGCTTACAAGAAACTTAAAGCTTGTCCAATTGAAGCTGATGTATCTTTTATGTTTAGGTGCCGTATGCATTATGGTCATCCGGATGTCTTTGATAGAGTTTTCCATATTACACGTGGCGGTATCAGCAAAGCCTCTCGTGTTATCAACATTAGCGAAGATATCTACGCTGGTATGTCTGTTAACTTGATATGAGACATTTATTGTGTATTTGGTTCATTTGTTTGTCAATTTGTTGAGCACAATTATCAGTATTGACCATTTCACACTTCTTGCTTAATATTCATTAGGAAATTATTGACTAGAATGGAGAGATTTGTCAGTGAGATTTCTCTATTTTTTGACCATCTAAACGCCTCCTGTTGATTCAGTTTGCCGCCCAAATGGATAGACTATGACTCCATAACTTTCCCACTAAGTTTCCATGACTTAATCGTTTCTCACCATAAGTGCCTTGCTAATCTTTTGAGTTTTGCTTGTTTAGTATGTCTTCAAAATTTGTTGCATTAAAAAATAATGCAGACTTTTAAGCATGCTTTGTTGCTTAAGTTGTCAGTTTATGTAAGTTTAAATTTGCAGTTATCAATGCTCCTGTGAACTTCATTTTTCAGTCAGAAATATCTTGACTGAATTCTGAAGAATATTTGATCATATAAGCTGGAAAGATATGCTTGTTTTCCTTAACAGTCTCTCCTCTCTCCCCTACACCCCCATACCTCCCCACCCCCAACCAAAACAAATTTCTGAATATGCTTGTTTTGTCTTTTGCTTTTACAATGAGAAACATCAACCTATATTTTGATTCGTCGGTCCTTAATATTATCAATAGTGACTAGGATCTCAACAATTGAGTCATCTTGAGTCCCAATTGTTATGTGCATTCATGTATTGGATATTGAATTTCATAACTGATAAAATTAATATTCTACTATCAACTAGATAAATGGCACATCAGTTAGGACTCAAGTTCAAACTCAATTGTTGTGTCCCTAGCATTACTCTAATATTGTTGTTAATTGTATTTTAAATGTTAAAAATAATAATATCAAATGTCAGGCATGATGATGATGACCTGTGATAGATAAGTGTTTGATGAAGAGGGAACAATCAGAATATTGTCTGTGTACTTAGTTGACAGTGACTTGAATGAACTGCAAAAACATAGTAAGCACTGTTTAGAAAAATAAATGGTAGAAAATCCATGTTAATGATTGACATTTACATGCATTCATACCTTTCCAGTACTTTAGAACAAACAAATTAACAGTCTCTTATTATCGCTTTATGACACACTAGGAACCTCAAATAGCCAAGAAACATATTCATTCCTCTTATTATATGTTTTCTGTATGATCATTCCCGGTTTACATAAACAGCTTACAGTTCTTTTCTGATCCTTTCTACTTCTTATGAGTAGTCTATTTTAAGTTGAAGAACTTTTTCAAGGGAGGAGTCGGCACGTGCACATTTCTTATCTTTGCACGCATGGATTATGTTGATGTTTTCTGGGCAGTGTTGTGTTATCATTTAATTCTAACTGTCTTGAGAAAATATTCAGGTTTCAATACAACTCTGCGACAAGGCAATGTTACTCATCATGAGTATATTCAGGTACCCTTACTCATTCTCTCTTTCTTTTACGGTTACTGGATGTCAATAATCTAATTTAATTCACAGGTCGGCAAAGGGCGGGATGTCGGGTTAAATCAGATTGCTGTATTTGAAGGGAAGGTCGCTGGTGGTAATGGTGAACAAGTTCTCAGTCGGGATGTTTACAGGCTTGGGCAGCTCTTTGATTTCTTCCGGATGATGTCGTTTTACTTTACGACTGTTGGATACTATTTCTGTACAATGGTAAAGCAACTGCAAATATACAACCACTGGCTAAGATCATTCTAAGTTGTGGGTTAAGAACTACTGGTAGGATGGGCTCAAGTAGTTGGATATAACTAGAGAAGAGAAATCGAACATTTTACTTTAGACGGAATCACATTTACTTAAACCCTATGTTTTGGGTAGACTTTCAGTCTCTGACCACATTTTCCTTTCTTTGATATAATCTTTTACTCAGGGTGTGCACGTGTTAAATGTATGTTGCATGCATGCTTCCCTTGTCTAAATAGTTAGTTGTATGGAAGTCTAGTTCTCAGTCAGATAGTCTCCCTTTTTCCAAAATCTTCTAGTTCTTTCTTTTTGTAAAATAGATCTAGGCTGCTTATGGATTTACATGCAAATTTCAGCATTGCTTACTTGATGTGGAACATTCTTCTTCTTGATGTCTAAACAATTGTTTTTTTCCATTCTGCTTGTGCAGTTGACTGTGCTGACTGTGTACGCTTTCCTCTATGGGAAGACCTATTTGGTAAGACAATTCTCTATTCTCAAATGAGCTAAACTTATTGTCCCTGTACGGTTGTGAATTTAGTAATCTTAATTTTCTCACCAAGTAATTAATATTCTTAGTAGCTAATACTTTGTTGTGACTTTAATGGCATGCCAATCACATCTAGTTTACATGAAATTGTTATCCAAAAACTCTATTCATACTTATGTCTTCTTCTGAGCATATGAAAACATTAATATTGATTATACACCTTTTGCATTGCTTCCTTTAACCTGACAGTATGTTATGACGTAACTAGACAAGCTACTTCACTTTTTTTTATTTTCCCCAAGCCTGTTTGTAAATAGTAGCCCTTTCCGTGTGCTGTGATCATGGCCCTGACATGATTTTTGTATCAGGCATTATCTGGTGTTGGTGAAGAACTCCAAGTGAGAGCTGAAGTTACAGAGAACACTGCCCTGACTGCTGCTCTGAATACCCAGTTTCTTTTTCAAATTGGTGTTTTCACTGCTGTGCCCATGATTTTGGGCTTCATCTTGGAACAGGGTTTTTTGACAGTAAGTTTCTGTTACATATTCATATAGAAACTTTTTGACTTCGTTATTTCTCATTTAAGTTTTATTTGTTGATGCATGGTGTGGAGGATTATCCTTTATATATTTGTATATCAGCATATCCTTTTGATATTACATCTTGTATAATACATTTATATTGAGGGTTGTCTTCTGAGCCATTTGATGAGTTGAGAAATGGAAATCTAAGTACACGATCATGATATGCCAACTTTGAAAACTTTTTTGTCATATATATTTGCTATGTACCTGCACAAGCAGATGAGAATTCTATAATTATGAATAATGGAATTTTACGTGAGCACTGCATGATCTTTGTTCAGAGATGAATAGTGAGGAACTATATTTCCTACCATGGTCTCTCCGAAAGTATTTATTGAGATCACTTAATGTTCCTGCTCTGCAATTCTGGCTGCAGGCTGTTGTCAGCTTCATCACAATGCAGCTTCAGCTTTGCTCTGTCTTCTTTACATTCTCTCTTGGCACAAGAACACATTATTTTGGTCGGACCATTCTTCATGGTGGTGCAAGGGTAAGTGTTTTTTTTTCTCATCGTGCTTAACTACTTTTTGCTTTATCTGAACATAATAAACCATATTTCTTTTTCAGTATCAAGCTACTGGCCGGGGGTTTGTGGTCCGCCATATTAAATTTTCTGAGAATTACAGGCTGTACTCTCGCAGTCACTTTGTTAAAGCGTCTCTCTCTCTCTCTCTCTCTCCTCTCTCTCTCTCTCTCTCTGCACCTCTTTCTTGTTTAGAGAACTCTGCTCCTCAATTGGAAATATTATTCTAATTTAACTATTTTGTCTTTCAGATTAGAAGTTGTGCTGTTGTTGATTGTATACGTAGCATATGGGTATAATGAGGGCGGTACCTTAGGCTATATTCTTCTCTCAATCAGCAGTTGGTTTATGGCTCTTTCTTGGCTGTTTGCTCCCTATTTGTTCAACCCATCTGGATTCGAGTGGCAAAAGTAAATATCACTTATTTTTTTCTCTCACCTGGGATTCTACCCCATTACTGTTGAGTAATTCTGCATGTTGTGATTATAGGGTAGTGGAGGATTTCCGAGATTGGACCAATTGGCTTTTTTACAGAGGTGGAATTGGAGTTAAGGGAGAGGAAAGCTGGGAGGCTTGGTGGGATGAAGAACTGGTATTACTTCTGTTCTCTGATAGCTTATCATGATAGGGTCCCTTGGTTGATTGGTGACATCATTTATCTGCTGGCTTTGATACCGTGCTTGTAATCTTTAGATGTTCGAACAGCAATATTGAACAAGAAAAAAGGGGGGGAAAAAAGAGGCTTGTTTTATCCTCTTTTTCCAGTATCCCTTTCTGCTTGTTATTGTTGGTATGAGAACTAGCTTTGCATGTTAGATATGTTTATCATAAGCAAAGTCCTTATTTCTTAAATGTAGAGAATTCATATCCTTTCTACTTGGTGCTGTGAATGCTACTTCTAATCATTCATGTCTGTCTGGGCTCATGCTTTTTGGGCCACATTTCTTAGTGTTTTTCTATGCTGTGTGTGTTTAGAATTTATGTGCTTTTATCTATAATGTTATCCTTTTGTTTAATGTATATACAGTCGCACATTCGGACATTTAGTGGGAGGATTGCAGAGACCATACTGAGCCTGAGATTTTTCATCTTTCAGTATGGCATTGTTTACAAGTTAAATATTCAGGGTTCAGATACATCACTGACGGTAAAAACTCAATTCATTTATAATTAACTTTTCATCCTCCATGAGCGTGTATTTGGCTGTAAAAGTGCCTGTGTTCTACTTGGTGATGTTATTTTCTGCTGCCATCTGTCTTACTTTGCTGTATCTATCTTTCATGGTCAGGTTAGTATTTTTGTGGGTGTGGGTGTTTGTGCTACAAGTTGTGTAATAATAAGCATAGCCCTCTTCTCCCTTCACCAGACCTTTTTTCCCCTTTTTTCCCCTTTGTTCCACAAAAGAAGTTGTGAATAAAATGGTGACAGCAGTTGCTTTAACCTGTTTGCATGTTTTACTAGGTCTACGGCCTGTCATGGATTGTGGTCGCTGTGCTAATACTTCTTTTCAAGGTAAGTAAATGGTGTTGAAACTCGAAAGTTATTGGGTCTTGAATTCTCAAAATTCACTTCATTTGGTTTGTAACTTCTTCACGTCTTTGGCTTTAACAGGTATTTACCTTCAGCCAAAAGATATCAGTCAATTTCCAGCTCTTGTTGCGCTTTATCCAAGGCCTCTCCTTGTTGGTGGCACTTGCCGGTTTGTCCGTTGCAGTTGCTATCACAAAGTTGTCAATTCCAGACGTGTTTGCTTGCATCTTAGCATTTGTTCCCACTGGGTGGGGAATTCTTTGTGTAAGTTCTCGGCCTCAGTAATTTATTGTGGTTTTTATGGACTACTACAAAACTCATGCAAAAACTAGATGGCCATTGATGGATCTCTTTTTACGCCACATTTTAACACGAGACTGTCCGGTTTCCAGATTGCTGCAGCTTGGAAGCCTTTGATGAAGAAGCTGGGACTATGGAAGTCCGTCCGTTCAATTGCCCGACTATACGACGCCGGGATGGGAATGCTAATCTTCATCCCCATTGCCATGTTTTCATGGTTCCCGTTCATATCCACATTCCAAACCCGTCTCATGTTCAACCAAGCCTTCAGTCGTGGGCTCGAAATCTCTCTTATCCTTGCCGGAAACAACCCCAACACAGGAATGTGATGAACACATTACATTTACATGCTTAGGCACCACTGTAAAAATGTGAGTTATTGTTATTTCTAATTTCCTAGGAGTTAGCAGTATTTTCTTATGATGACCTGGTCGAGAGAGTACGATACATCGGTGTAAAAGATTGAGTGGGATCTGTGAGGTTTGGTTATAGTAAGAGAAAGTGTTCTTGCCTCTATCATTAGCTCGGGTAGTCCCCGAATATGCCCCCGTCCCCAACCGCCGCCGCCCCTCACACACCCCCCCCCCCCCCCCCCCCCCCCCCCCCCCCCCCCCCCCCTCTCTTCCTACCCCCCAGCACCACCACCCTCTCCTCCCAATTGAGTGCTTAGTACATGGTACTGAATTATGATCATTGATTGTAACATATTCGAGGCATAGTTTGGTTAAGGTTTTTTAAGTAATTCAATTAATTAATTTGAGAAATATTCTTTTTGTTCTTTCGAGTATGTTAACAAAATTGAAAAAGGAATCTCACCGATTGTGGCATGGCATCTTGTGAAAGGTAGGCCTAGCTTTGGATTCCACTAGCTGGGGTACTTTTTAATGGCATATATGCTCAATTTCCTGGTTTTTTCCTCTTTTTAATATTCATGTAATGCGAGGCTGTGGGCAAATTGGAACTTTGAACATTTTTTCTTTTTCCTGGTAAAACAAGAAACAAAAGTTTATTAAAAAAAAAAATCAAGCGTTTGACATTTCGTTTATATATAAAAAAAAAAAAAAGAAAAAAACAAGAAACATGTTGCCAAGGAAATAATACACCATTATGGTGAGCATATGGTGTGCTAATGAGCGTTTTCCTATACTGATTTATTTGGTGGTTGTCATTTCGTTTTATGTCGTATCACAATGCAAATGTCCAAATCGACATCTTTAAATGGTGAATGGCAATAAATATTGGAAATGCTATTAAAGGTTATGACGACCCGTTCACATGGGTTCAATAAGACGGGTCACATGGGTTAAACCTAAGCCACTCATTGAAAAAGGGAAATTATTTGAAATGTTGCATCCTATGATCTTGAAGCTGCGTTTCAGTTAGCCTTCACATTCACAACTCACACGGTGGATTTTCCCGGATTACGTACATTTCAAGGGGAAATGTGCAGGTTGATTTTGTCCGCCAATCTGGGCTTTGAAAATATTGTAATTTGAGAAAGTGTTGCATATATCTCGCGAAACCCTCGATTGTGTCGTCATAATTTTTTGGGTGAAAATGCCATTGTGATGATATGGTGAGAACGTTTAATGTAAGTTTATGACATGATAAATTTAGATTGGACGGTCGCATCCCGCCGTCATGATAATGTGATGGGATTGTTTCCATTAAGGTCTTCTCGTTCTAAGACAACTTTATATCATAAACTTTTTCGTTAAAAAGACTTGAGTCTATCTAAATTCAAAAGAAAAAAAAAATATTTATCTTAATCCTTCGAATGGAAGTTCTTAGTATGCCGATACTCCTAATTTAATTCCCTTTCTTTTTATCTTGTAACTTTATGTTTTTATTCTTTTATCAATCCTCTTTGTGGCAGTCACCTAACTATACACATCTCTATGACGAAAGAATAAATTCTTTGAAAAAGGTGGAGTAATTTGTTTGGATTCATGCCGCCAATGTGATTATAAATCTAAATCTTTTGTCAAATTGTGCATCACCCAACGTAAACCTTTTTCCTTCCTACACATGCGTAGAAGTTTAAATTCTTTAATGTGCGTTGTTTGTAAATGAAAAGAACATATATTTTACTCATTGAAATATATATGTGTGCCTAAACATGTGGACATGCTTTATTGTATGGTAGAGAGCTATCTAAACAGCGTCTAGATAACAGTAAATTGTAATATGTATTAAAAAAAAAAACAACATTGTTATCAAGTTACTAAAATATGATTAGCCAAAAATTCACAATCTAATTACCTAAATTTTCAATCATAACATTATTATACTATAATTACCCAAAAAATAACTCATTGGTTGAATTGGCTGATAAGGTTGACAAGGTTCAAGTCTTTTTATTGTTGTGAGAAAAAGATAAGGTAAATGTATAATTTGTAAAATTAATTTTTTGTATATGCACATGAAATCCAAAATTAGAAAATTACAATTGTATAATCAACGCAACAAAACCGACCTTCTCCCGAACCGACTCCAGCTTTCCACGTGTACGCTTTGTCCTACTCCTTCTCTAACACGTAAATAAAATCGCAACCGTCGATTCCCATCCAAATCATCCAGCCGTCCATGTCGTTCCCTCTCCACTATATAAGCTCCCAACGAGCCCCGCATTCGCAAACAGACAAGTGAAAAAAAAAAAAAAATTCAGAGATTTCCTCAGATCTGAAATTGAACATTTTAGACAATCAACAAAACCAAAATCGAAAAATTGAAACTAGGGTTAGGGTTTTTGAAAAAACACAACAAAAAAAATTATGAACGATCAACAAACGCAGATGATGATCAATCAAGCTCCGATTATGAATCAGCCGCTGCTTCCGCCGCTTGCTCCGCCGCAGCAGGTAACTCGTCAATCGTTGGAGAATCAACGAATTTATTACTATAGCCCTAATAATAATTATAAATCTTATAAGTCAGTTAGTCAAAATTTTCAGGTGATGAGTCAACAGCCTCAGTTGGCGGTTCAATCTCAACCGTTGATGTTGAATCGTGGCTACACCAACACCAACAAGCAACAGCCTTGGCCTCTTTTGCAGCAAAACCCTAGTAAAATTGGTAACTTTGGTGCTTCGAAACCGAGAACTAGTATTAATAATAATAATAATAATAATAATTGGAAGGGAAAAAAGATTACCGATAAGAGGAATAAACAGATGGGAATGGGTGTTGGTCAGGGTAGTGCTCAGGGGTACAACCCTCCAGCTTTGCATGAATTGCAGTCCCAAAACAGACAGAAAACCAGGAAATTTTACCCTAATAAGAAGAAGTTTAATAACAATAATAATAGGTTTGCACCTTATGCCCCTCGTAACACTACATCATTTATTATTAGGGCGAAAAAGTCTGGCGGAATTGCATCATTGGTATCTCCCTGTCCGGTAACACCGGCAGTTTTGCCCACTCCGATATTTTCACCCTCAAGGGAGGTGTTGGGTGATATGGCGAAGGAGGAGTGGGGTGTTGATGGGTATGGTTCGATGAAGGGGTTGATTAGGTTGAGATCGGGCAATGAACATGAGGATGAAGATGATGATGAGGCAAATGGGTCGAGTGAGAGTGATGTGGAGGAGCATGTTGAAGTTGAGAGGAGACTGGATCATGATTTGAGTCGGTTTGAGATGATTTATCCGAACTATAACAGTGGTGTCAGTGGAGACTATAACAATGTTTTGGAGAATAGGGTGGATGATCAGGATAGTCATATTGCTCAACTGGAGGAAGAAAATTTGACACTTAAAGAGAGGTTGTTTTTGATGGAAAGGGAGTTGGCTGATTTGAGGAGAAGGATGCAGTTCCTTGAGAGACAAAATGATCATCATCAACATCAAAGTTGTGTAGGTGTGGAGGATGCTAATGAGGGGATTGTGGAAAGTGGGTCAGAGAATGAGAGTGAGAATGGGTCTGCTGATGTCCATGAAAATAAGGAAGAGAATAATAACAAAGATGTTTGTATGGAGGATACCGTGCCAAATGAAGCAAAGAAAGAAGAAGTTCTTGTTAGGAGTGAGCTGGTTAATGATGATAGTCTTACAAAGGAGGATGACCAGAAAAAGATTGAACATATGGATAATGAAATGGGTGTGAGAGATGAGTCCAGGGATGAACAGAGACAAACAGTGAAAGATTTTGAAGAAGTTGGAGTCAATGTGGCTGCAGAAGAAAGAGTGCGAGAGGGAATGAGTAAGCATAGTGAAGAGCATTGATGGCAGGGACGAAGATGAGTCCAAGGATGAGCAGAAAGAAAAAGTGAAAGATTTTGAAGAAGATGGAGTCAATGTGGCTGTAGAAGAAAGAGTGCAAGGAGGAATGAGTGAGCATAGAGAAGAGCATTGACGGCAGGGACTAACGTGATTGTCCTGCCTTAATGTAAGTCTCTTCTCTGGCTAGATATTAATTGGAACATTTTGTGCAGCTTATGGATATATGCGCTCTATGTAAATGTGCTTTAGTTTTCTGTTTTTTTCCTTTTTTTTTTGTTTGTTTGTTTTTGTTCTGTCTTACAGGGTAAGAGAGGAAGAGTAGGGTTGGTTCACCATTCTTTACCCTCGTACGACTTAGGTAGTGAGCAGTCTTTAATTTCTTTGTTTCTTTTCTTTTTTGAGTTTTTTTAATCTTCTTTTTCGTAATAGGGTAGACGAGTTCCTTTTGAAGGCATATATCTGTATGTCCGCATCTTAATGAAGCCATTTGAATGTACAAGATAATTCAATGACCATTATGTACTGGGATTTCTTTTGTTTAATTTCGAAAGAACTTTTGCATGTGGTTGTAGTTCTTATTTACTTAGATTTATGGTTATGTATTGTTATTCAGCTCCTGTTTCTTCTTTCTACTATGTTATACTCTTATCTGCATATGTTTCTGATAACACATAATGCTTCTGTGCTATAATATCCGTCTCCTATCTATTAATGTATGCCCCTTAATTTTGTTTTTGGTAGTTTATTTCGTGTTGTGAGCATGAAGGAAATTAGTCACCAGTAAGTTTTAATCAGTTCAGGTGTACTACTTTTATTATTCTATGGAGAGTGGGTTTCCCTGATTTTTGTTGTACATTTAGATCTGGTTATGAAACAAGTTGGGAGTGTATCATGTATTTCAAATTTTTGGTTGATTGGTTGCTCTGCCACTTCGCTGGCTGGTAAACTTCTGATTCTGGTGGAGGTGGTTTGCTGTTATTCTTATATTTTGAGATGAGACTAATTATCTGGATTGTGTCTCTGGAATTCTTCAGAATTTAGTGAGAATTTGAATTGTTGAAATTCAGAATGTTGGACTGGTGTCATCTCTAGATTTTTCTCATGTACTGTTGTCTCTTTGTCCTTGTCCTTTGGTATTCAGTTAATTAACTAGATGAAGGGGGAGTATTGGATCTGTCCCTACTCTCAGTAAAAAGCCAGGAACATAAGTGGATAATCTCAGTGATGGTTCATTCCTTCTACTTAGCTCATCAGTTTTTTGAGTTTGTTTTGGATTTCATCATCTACAATACCTTTGTAGATTCTTTGTATCTATTTATCTGGAAAAATGAGATGATTCTTTCTTTTTTTTTTCAAACGAATACTTTATCTTCAGCTTTCAAGATTCGGCTATGTTGATAAGAAAAGACTTACCTTTGAAGCATGTCACTATCAAAGCTTTCTGGCATTGTCAATCCAGTTTTGCACGTTCCTTGATTCTTGCTATTTTAATTTGTATTTTGATGCCTGGTGTGTACTTGCAACCCACTCCAGCTTTGGAATTTGCTCAAGTGACTTCATCCAGGTTGAGTGCTTGTCCGCGTGATTTAGTTGGAATGAGTCTGTTGCTTCGCAATTGTGGTAATGGGATTAATGAATAAGAGGCTTGAAGAGTTGTTTGAATGTGTTTCTTCATGCTGGTTGGAATTGAAACTTGAGGTCCATATAATATTTTTGTTGTCTTACTGCCTGAGACTGAGCCCGAACAAGAGTTGGAGCTGATGGTTCAGTTATTTGTCAAGTTTGGGAGTTGCTAAACTTGAAATGAAAACTCAAGTGTCAACTGGAGATCTCACACATCAGCAACCTAGCAAACTTTGTTGGCAAGATGAAAAGCTTTTCAGCTTTATGCTCCAAGATTGAGGTAGGTAGTTAATTTGTTGATGATGATTCATGAAGCTATTATGTGACTGTGCTCATTGCAAATGATAATAGATGCCATGCTTTTTTCCTCCATGAAACAGGTTCTAGGAACAGAAATGCATGTGTTGACTTCTATTGTGTGCAATTATCAGCTAACTTTTTTTTGTTCATTATTATTATTATAATTATATGGCTGGTAAGATTCTTGTTTATTAAAAAATGTAGCCATTTTTGAGAGTCGTTTGTTAAGCATTGGTGCAAGTGTGGTGCAAGGAAAATGTGTTTGGGCCCGTTGCTTGGTATTTGTCAGAGATGTGATATCCTGTGGATTGATGGTGAAAGGTCTCTATTGGCCTGCGTTTTTACTTGGCATGGTAGTCTGCGAACACTATTTGATGTCAGTCTTTCATTTTGAATATCAGCAATGCCTTCTCAGTGTTTTCCCATCTCAAGGGTAATACTCTATTGAAGGAGTATTTTGCTGGAATGGTCGCCGTGGACATGTTGAAGCTGATGAGAGCAATCTTTGAATTTGCCGGAGTCACCCAATTGTTTATGTTATCAAACTAGTTTTTTTTTTTTTTTTTTTTTTGGGGGGGGTGGTTGGATTTATTAGTGGTACACAATATTATGTTTCAAATTTTAAGTGGCTGGCTGAAGTGGTGTTCACAAATTAAATAACTTGCTATCAAATAATTAACGAGGAAAATGTTTTGCACAAGAATGCTCAAGTGAATATTCGTTTCCAAAAAGCATAGACTATATGTTAGATACAAAAGCGCTTCCTCCATTTCACTTTTGGTTGGATCCGTCGTTGCATAGGTGCACGAACAGGATGTTGTTGTACCCTGTACTGATTCTCATCCTGTCATCGCTATACCTGCAGCATTCATTCGTACATCGAAGCATCGAGCATAGAGCAGGCCACGTGTTAATTGGCAATGCATGAACTAATCGTTATGTAGCAGATGAAAGGTAAAGCGCGCAGGATCTTACAGTAGCTGAAGGATGATCTTGGTTTCCATTTCTATGGGATATCCAAATCCGCCGAATACGATGGCTGCATCATCCATTGTCACGTTATACGTGTTGGCGCTTGATTTCCTGCCAATGGTTCGCACAAGATAAGGTTAGTGCCTCTTGCAGGGTTGTCGGAGGTTGTTGAAAATACCCAGCGTTGGATAATAACTTGATAACCAAGTTAACTTTAAATGTCATACGCAGGGGCAGAAAAGTTGCATAACAATTGTGCAACATGCATGTATCATTTTAGTAACTACAGTTGTACCTTAGAATAGTTTTCAAGCTGGTAATCGCTGTAGTTGATTTACGTTCTTACTTGAAATACTTGGTTTTAAGAGACAATTATTTGGTCAGTGCTAGATAGCTGGGGAACTTACTCGTACGTGCCAGTCATTGAGAATTTGAACCCAAGTAAGATGTCAACCGCAAACTTCATTTGACCATTCTTCTTGATTATCTAAAAGATCAAAAGAATGAAAAGAAGAATTAGTTGAGTTGGGAAAGGAGGAACTTGTAATTATTTGTACACTTGCCTGCTTTCCCATAAGACCATTGCCAGCATTCTCTATCCAGCTATCAGTCTCCTTCTGCAGCATACAGCGGCACATATAAGATGCTTGCCTATCTTAAGCTGCTCACTCAAAATTGCCTTCAGCTGATGTCTATTATCCCGCAATGTTACAAGATTATTTCTACTTCTATGTTGTTTAGTGTGGATTCATTTTTGTTTCCATTTTTTCCTTTTTCTTTTTGCTATGTCACTACGATCTGTTTCAAGTTGGAACGCTCTTAATCGGCTAGTAACACGTAAAGAAATGATCTACCACCTGTGAACTCCATATCATCTGCCATTCTCCTTCTAAGAGTTCTAGTTCTTCTTCAGCTGTACTTTGATTCGAGGAGATAAACTCATTGATTGCCTGCATCATTGTGATATGCAAAAGGTTAGCGAAAGGAAAATATAAATGCTGGCAGTAAAACAACAGATTTCTGTCTCACCTGTTCCACGTGTGTTCCTGTGGAAATGGCTGATAGCAGTGTTTGCCTCGGTTCAGTCTTCTTTTGCAGAACAAATGTGGTGCCCTGCACTACACAGACATTACTGATATCCTTAGCATTTTCAGCACTTTATGGGGAGAATTAAACCAAAATGGTTTGTGTATTTGTTTGGCAAATGTGCAAGTGCTTCTCCGCTTGAATTCCTAACAGAGAAGGCGAGATCAAAGCTGGTCATGTGGTGTTATTGGAGGCAGCCAACCGAGTGCTTATTTACCTTATTTCCTCTCGATATACGAATATTCCCAGAAGGCGACAAATATGTGGTGTCAAGCCAACCTTTTGCTTCATCCCCAAGAAGCCGAAATGGCACTGGATAAGGGAACTTAAACGGTAAAAATTTGAAAGAAAAAGCTGCTTTATCAAACTGGAAAAGGATTCTTTTCCCATCTTTAATAGATGCTGCTGCCTGCAGACCAAAAAAGAATGCATAATTGAAAGAACATAGACCTCGTACAAATATGAGATTATCCAACAGCGAAGATATAAAAATGATGAAGGAAGCACCATGTCAATGTAAAACTTCAAATAGAGATTTCTAGCGGCTACTTCTCAGCACAAAAACATGATCCTTATAGAACATAACCAACCAAATAGCGTATTGCAAACTATCCAAGATGCTGCTGTTTTACCTCGACTTTTAACTCGCCTATTGCTTCAGAGAATTTAACAATATTTGATACTCGGGGGTCATTTGTCTGAAGGATTATCTCTTGAAATACACTAAAGGAATCAACTCCCACAAATGTTCTCTACAACCAAGCACAAAGCAATCAACAAAAATCAGTGGAGATAAAGAACTGCAGCTTGGTCATTTCTCAGAAATGAAACATGAAGCCTAACTTGTTATCTTCTTTGGTTTTTCTTTCATTGCTTAGAGTAAATTACAATTTGGATAGTCAACTAACCTGAATTGGAGATGCTGTTCCAGGTCTTGTTGTAAACATTAGTTGCCAACAACCTTCAATTAAACTAGAGCCTGTCTGCATATGTTCAAACACGCAGTAGTTTCTTTTAAAGAAACCACTTGACCAAAAATTTGAAAGAAAATCAAAGGGCCCCAATAATAGTATTTAAGATAAGTCGTAACAGGTTTTTTCATATGAAATGTTGACTAAGATTTAAGATAAAAACTCATAGATGAGCCAAAAGACGAGCTTGAAAGTGAGAAGGAAATTGAAAAAATAATTGAAATAATTTACATATATAGAACATGACAGATAAACTACTCGACCCACCCAAAAGCGACAATAGTAATTATAAGTTTTTAACAGTATCTGAGGACCAAATTCTTAATTATAACATCATTCAAAAAGCCTTATCAAAATCAACAGAGATTTTGCTCAACCAAGAATCAATTAACACCACGAACAATAATCCCACTGAAAAAAAAAATCCAAAATTGATCATAACTTACAGGATCAGACACGCCCTGTAAGCCTTCAAGAACTTTCACTGCACTTTCAACATCCTGCAAAACTTCTAATAAATTCTAAACAATCCCACAAAATTAAATTCATATGCAAAAGCAAATGCATGTCAATTTCAATTTACAGTTCATACATTGAGTTGCTGAGCAGAAGCTGACCGGCCTCGGCCTTGGATACCAATAAGGGCATCAATGAGTCGATTTTCTTCCCCTGTGAAAGCCAATTGCTGCCGGTCAGTGAGTGAAGATTGAGCAAGGAGACCATTTGTACGATTTTGAGAGCAATTAAAGAGCTTTGAAGAGCTGAAAGCAAGAGTTGATCGATTGAATGATGATGAGCATGAGCAAAAATGGAAGTTAACATCTGTTATATGAAATTTATGAGCCATTTTCGTGAGCTGCTATTTTTCTTTCTTTCTTTTTTTCCTTTTTCTCTTTTTCCAAGCACCTGATACTTTTGGTAGTTCTGTTGTAGTAATAACAGAAAACAGACGCAAACCGTTACTAGTGGTCTTCAACAAATAAAGAGAATCTAGAGGAGTCGTTCGGTTTGTGACACGTGGCATCTAACAAGGCGTTATCCTTGGTTATGGTATTGCCTTGACAATTGAGAGGCCGGATTTAATTTGTTTAGTTCCTGGGCTTTAACAAAGCCTATTTTCAAAAACGATCCGTATTGTTCAAGGATGTGTAATTTTCTTGTTAAGTATGTTCAGTGAAGAAATTAGGGAATTCTTACATATATTGTCTTTTTTTTTTAATTTTCCCCATAAATATAACATTTTGATAGTGAAATCACTCTTCATATTGAAGGTACAGATAAGTGAAGTCTAAATTAATTTTTTAGTTCCTTATCTCTCTCAATATTCAAATTCAGGTGGTTAGTCAAAAAAGCTACTTAAAAACTACCTAAGTCCCAAAAATAATTTAGTATTAATAAATTACTATCATCTATCTATTTTAGGATAAATAGATGCGGGTTTAAGTTTGCAATTAATTTAAAGTAAGATGAGTGTTTAAGTATTTGAAAGTATATTCAGTATGTTTGCAGCTAATACACGAACAAAGCCAACCCATAGTGACATAAGAGGTTCCAAACTGCATGGTCACAGAGTTAATCTAGAAATGTTACCCAATATATATATATAGAGAGAGAGAGAGAGAGAGAGAGATTTTTTGTCCCATTCTATTTTAGAAATTAATAATAGCTGAAATACTTTTCTATATGTATTTCTAAAATAATCAGGTCCAATAGAATTGATGTAAAGTGATCAACACTCAATTGCAAAGAGAAAATTAGGTCCTTGCAGTCAATCAATATTTAAGTTGAGATATTCGATATATACACACATACACACACATATTGAACTTTGTTTCATTACAGCTCAATAGAAAAATTAATTAATTACTTAAAGACAAAACAACCCAACGCATAAACATAATGCATCCAACACAGCATTCAACTGTGAGCAACAATCTATTATCTATTCACGCACCAAGTCAACTTTCTCAGCAATTAGCAACACTTTAATTGAATATTAAGTTTAATCTTAAGAAAGTTTAATAACTTTTAGGAAACAATAATGTATAATAAATTCCATCCGTGGGAATACATCTTACTTGTCTAAGTGCTATTCACGCTTGCATAATTCACAAATTTATACCTTCTTAAAGTGGAAGCAAAAAGTGATTAGGTTTCTTCTATACTTCTATTGATCTAATATTTAGTGCTTATAAGGGTGTCTTGATGCATGAACTTGCACTGAAAATTATTATATGCAATGTGATAACTATGAACCCACAATTCTATCGATTCCAAACATCCACGGTAATTTAAAAATCAAGTAATTCACTAGAATCATGAAAGACGAGAATGATACTTTGATTTTTTTTTTAGGACAAAGGGAACGAAGCTTCCATGTTTTTAACAAAATTAAGTGAAACGACAGATATAAAATGGGATTCTACAAGGGACTCAAACATATTTTTTTTGAAAGACAAAAGTCTCATTTTCTGGGTGAAAAAAATTTAGCTGATCATCAATATGCTACAGCCGCCATACATCATCACCACTAATCTTAGTAGCTATAAATTATCAACAAGTGTACATAATGCAACATAAAATCACTAAATAATGACCAATTTTTTTGCTATAAATAGAAATTTAGGAGCTTTCTCGTAGCATATCAATCTCGTCTCTAACACTTCTGTTGTGTTAGGGTTGCTAGCTAACTAGTTTGGTCATTGTAGAAACAATGAACAGGTCATTTAGAAAGTTTGGTGGTCATTTTCTCCTAGCGATTATCTTTTTGTTGTGTTTAGGTGCTAATTCTCAACTAAGTACTAATTTTTATTCGAAATCGTGTCCAAATGTTCTTCAAATTGTGAGAAGAGAAGTTCAGAAAGCAATCAAAGCTGAAATGAGAATGGCAGCCTCTTTGATCCGACTTCATTTCCATGATTGCTTCGTTAATGTGAGTGTAGGCTTTGAAATGCTTATTGTAGTATCATTAGTAACGGTTTTTTTACATCCTTAGATTGATGTGTCGAAGCATATACATTAAGTGTTAAAAACTTACTGTAGATTTTTGGGACCTAAAGGTTTCGAATACAAATTAAATATAATTTACACATAATTGAATGAGTTGTTTGTATTTAATTCACGTGACATATTTAAAAAAAGACTTGTACGTAAGAGTAAATGTTATAACAGACTTAAAAATTATTTTTCAGTTTAATTCATGAGTCGAGAGTAACATTATAGTTTCATTTTTATTCTTTTTTGGACAAAGTACATAAATATTCTCAGTTCAAGCATCTTTAATTATCTTGCATTGCACGGCTAATAGTATACTGTACACCAGTTTATGAAAAAATAAAATTTATATATCTTTGATTTTACTATAATTTTTTTTCTATATTATTCATCATTTGGTAATTATAATTATTATAAACTTAATCTCCTTCTTTGTTATAGGGTTGTGAAGCATCAGTGTTATTGGATGGAAGTGACAGTGAGAAGTTTGCCCCGCCTAACCGGAACTCAGCACGAGGGTTTGAAGTTATTGACGCAATAAAAACTGCTGTGGAAAGTCAATGCAGTCGAGTCGTATCATGTGCTGATATATTAGCCATAGCTGCAAGGGATTCAGTGCTCTTGGTAAGTCGGCTGATTAATTGTTATAAATTTTCTATGGGACCAAAAGAAACAATAAAGACATGAGAAACTCAAGACCCTGTTTGATATTGTGATATTGAGATGTAGTACTTTTTAAGTCGTAACTACTGCTAAAAAAAAAAAAGTTACTATAGAATAAAAAGATGATAGTGTATGACAATAATAATTTTTAACAAAAACAATAAAAATATTATAGAATTTTCATCATACTAGTGTGAGAAGAAATTAACTCAACTTTACAGTCACGCTAGTAAAGTTTGTCAAACGTTTTAGTACTCTTATCTTAAAAACTACAACTGCCGAACTAAAATATCAAATAGAGACTGTCATCTTAGTTTACAAGATGCTGCTAATTAAGAGATAAAAAATTTTCTTTTTCATATTTTAATGGTTCTAGAAAATTAAAATTTTATTTGTATTTGAACATTATGAGGTTAACTTTTACTTATACTCTTGACAATATTTCGCAGAGTGGAGGACCTACATGGAAAGTTCTGTTGGGAAGAAGAGATGGACTGGTGGCAAACCAGACAGGTGCCACTGCTCTTCCTTCACCATTTGAGGGGCTAAACATACTCACTGCCAAGTTTGCAGCCGTGGGTCTAAATATTACAGACTTAGTGTCCTTGTCAGGTAATTTATCTGATCTTTCTATCATCATATAGTTGTATCGAGTCATGACTAATTAACCTTCGTTCGTGATCACTTTAAATTGTAAAGTAATTACATTCTATACAAATTTGGATCCTCTACTAATTTAAGTTATTTAAAAGATTTCATGACACATATGCTTATATTATAATAACTAGAAGATGTAGATCGGGTCAACTCATCATTCATGCTTCAAGTTGTTTTCGTGTCAAAATCAATTATTAAAAATTTGGCCATATATACATGAGCCGTTCTGGACAATTTTTTTTTTTTTTTAACGTCTAAATTTTTTATTTATTAAAATAAGAAAATTACCATTTCTCTATCCAAAATTTTTGCAATTTTTTGAAAAATATCCCAAAAGTTTGTATCAGGAGTCCCAGGACACATTTTGAACTCCCATAATGTGCGAGCTTGGTAATTTTGATGTTCATGTGCAGGTACTCATACAATTGGATTAGCAAAATGTGCCTTCTTCAGCAATAGACTATCCAACTTCTCAGGAACAGGTGCTCCGGACACCACAATGGACGCAAGCTTGGTGTCCGAATTGCGGAGCCTATGCGCTAACGGTGACGGAAACAATACGGCGCCGCTTGATCGGAACTCGATTGATCTATTTGACAACCATTACTTCCAAAACTTGATCAACAATAAGGGCCTTCTCAGTTCTGATCAAATTCTATATTCTAGTGATGAGGCCAAATCAACTACTAAGAGTCTTGTTGAAAGCTATAGCAGCAACGCAAATCTTTTCTTTGCTGATTTTGTTAGTTCTATGATCAAAATGGGGAATATAAGTCCACTCACTGGGACTAATGGTGAGATTAGGAAGAACTGCAGGGTTGTTAATTCCTTAACTGAGATATGATTTTATGAAAGAATGCACTCAACTTTGCCATGGTGAAGTTGTTGTATATCTAATGTCTGTGTATTTGTATGTGAGTGAGAGTGTGTGTGTGTGTGTTATTTTATTGGGTCAGTTTGGTGTTCGTTATGTTGGTAGTCTACCATGAATAACGCTGTAATCTCAATAACATTTTTTCTCTTTTAAATTTTTAATAAAATTATTCTCCTACTTTTTTTGTCTGTGATTGTTCAACATTTTTTTTTTTTTAAAATTGATTCATCGTTAATTAAATTAGAATTTCTCTAGAGTGAAATATATTTAATAAATTTGAATTCCTGTCATATGTACCTCTTAACCAATCGAATTATAATGCACGCACTGAATGAATTCCAAGAAATATGTGTGGTGTCCCTTTCACTTTTTTTTTTTTTTTCCCAAAAGCCAAATAGCTTCTTTTATAAGTTTTTTCCTTTTTATCTCGTTTTTGTGTTTTGTTTCTAACCTCTTTAGGTACATTGAAAGAGCACAAATTATGCATTTGGTTGCTAAGAAATTTAATTTTCTTTGTTAAAAAAAATAATAATAAAAAGCCAAATAGCTGATAACATCAAGAGTTCAAAGTAACACTCACGGCAACAATCTCGGTAAATCAAATATGGCATTTTGCCTTGCTTTAGCTAAGGGCTTTCACTCATTCTTAAAGAAGAAAATCAAGACAAATCAACAGAGTCCTCAAACGGCTAGTTCATTGAGGAAATCATAGAGACAAATTACAAATGAAAGATTCCCCTAATTAGTCCGTTATTTATTTTCCTAATTAATTCATGTAATTTGTAATTTTCTTTCCAATGATCACTCTGTTGTATATATAAAGGAAGTGTTTATAAGTTATCAAACTAAGAAATCTTTTCTTCAAACACTCACTCATCAAAGCTTTTCATAGCTTCTCATTGATATAATCTTATTACTAATCGTGTGAAGCCTGCCAAATCATTTTTTCTCACTCTCAACTTCTCCCTCCTTTCTCAGCTTCCTCTTACGAACCAGACTTGCAAATGATTCTTTATTTTATTAGTAATTTTATCTTCTACTTTGCTTTTGTTTAAAGACAAATATCTCTCTATAGGTTTAGATATGTGGTGGTGGTTATTATTATTTTTTTCAAGTTTTATTTTGATTTAAGTATTTAGAAATCTATGGGCACCTTTTGATTTTTTTTTCCCAGAAGATCTAGTATGCATGATATCGAATGGTAAAACCTGCTATGATGACTTATTATTGCGATGTAGGGGGTCTTAAATAAGCTGAGGAAGATCCCCATAACAAGGCATGTGCACATTTGATAAAGGTATCATTTAATTGAGAGAATATTCAAGACCGTCTAGCTAAGTCAAATTTTTATTATTATAACTAAGCCTTGGCAACGTTCAGTTTTAGATTTTGTTTTAATGATTTTCCTTACTCTTATACGAGCGGCCTCACACTATATTACTAAACAATTCAGCAGTACTAAATAGTTTGTACGTGTACAAATTAAGGACAAACATATGGCAAAAGTGCTAATAAACAAATCATTTACTTTAGTTAATTTTATTGTATATATTAATATACATGCGTCATGATTCTATTGATCCGAACCCCAAATTTTGTACATTGTCCTTCGTCAGTACTTCTTGTCTGGTATAAAGGCATGAGGTCCACGAAAAAAATTACATCTTGTAATATTGTGCCAAGCGATTTCCCTGACGGCAAGTTTAATGTTTGTTCTTGATTTTCATTTTTGTAGTTTTTGACGATTTCAATAATAAAGCTTAAAGCATGCATCTCATTAGATTGGAAGACATAAAGCAGACACTTTTTGACTTTATTGAAAGAGATTCAATAAAGGACAAGAGATTGCTATGTTCTGAAGAAAGGAATTGATGTTCTGTATGAATTTATTCGAATTTTTCTCTCTTCTCCCTCTCACTCTATATAGATATATATAAACCAATTTATACAGAGGACTAGATCGATCATGTATATCATTGTGTTTGTTCAGCCACTATTAATACAAAGGCCACACAGAAAGCAATGTGAGTATTAAATTTTGTCTTAACTTTTGTGTTAATTTTCTAATTAATTTATACGCACACTACCTTGATATATCTTTGGTGTTTCTGAGGGATTGCTCTTATCCATTCATTATTAACGCATTTGTATTAATATGTTAACCAAATTTCTTGAAACATACAATTGGCAAAGGAGTATGGATAGAAAATGAGCCGTGCTCTTGGAGCACCAAATTAAAATTTTTCTAAGCTGTTGTTTATTTCATTATTCTTCTGTTAGCAACCGATTGAATATAGGCGGATGACAGGGAGCAAGATCAAGAGCATGTATCAATTGAAATGGAGAAGTTAGCAGATTCTTTTAGTGGGGAATTGGAGTCATTGCATCCCTTATCCGGAGAGTGTTCCATCTACAGAGTTCCGGAGACCACGCGGCGTTTACATCCAAGTGATTACACTCCGAAAATGGTTTCAATTGGCCCGTTTCATCATGGAAAGGAACAGCTAAAAGCCATGGAAGAGCACAAAACAAGATACCTAACATACTTTCTTCAATGAACTAAGGTACGCATGGCAAGTTTCTTTGCATTTATTAAGGAAAGGGAAGCAGAATTGCGCAATTCTTATGCAGAAACCATTCCTCTTAACAGCGATGAGTTGGCAAAAATGGTTTTAGTGGATGCTGTCTTTCTCATTGAGCTCTTTCTTAGATATTTTGAACCTTATTTGAGAACTGACGATGATCGCATATTTGGAAAATCAAATTCGTACTTGGGAATACGGCACGACTTTCTGCTGCTAGAAAATCAGCTTCCATTATTCATTCTCAATGACTTGTTTAATCTAGCCAAATCAGCAACCAATCAAAATGACTTGTATCGAAAAGTTCCCTTTGTCGCAATTACCTGTTATTGGCTCCGTGCAGATATACTTCAGTATCTTCCAATGCGGGAGAATTTGTTAGAAATCCACTTTTTCAGAGCACAGCATTTTGTTGACTTGCTTATACTCTGTCTTCAGCCATCCCAGCCGGAGTCAAGTTTCAAACGGGGTCAAGCGAAAATCTACTTGACATTAAATTTAATTCTGGAAATTCCATCTAACGGTCTATTATCATGACACACAGCCTTTCTACAGGAATCTTATAGCTTTTGAGAGGATGCATGGCTACCATTTATAATTTAATGACTACATTATAATGATGTGTTACCTCGTCAGCACTCCAAACGATGCCGAATTACTCATTCAAAATGAAATCATTAGGCTTGGGTACAGGAAACTACTTCCAACTATTTTTAGCAGCCTTTGTCAAGGCTGTTTAGGTAGTGGTTTATATTATTCCGGTGTTGTTGCTAATCTACAAGCCGTATTGCAAGTTACCACAGCACAAGTGGAAGGCAACCTTAAAGCAAAATTATTTCAACACTCCATGGGCATCTATCTTTGTAATTGCAGCCGTTATTCTCCTTCTACTCACTGTCACACAAACAGTTTGTTCTCTCATTGCATTGTAGATTTATTTCTAATATATTTTTATTTTCGTGTTTGAAAAAAAAATTCAGAGCAGCTGGTTTTTTGTAGTTTTGATTGGTTTTGGCTGGGTGTTAATAGGAAAGATATCAAGGATTTATTTTTAGTGTTGAGTTGAGTTTTTACTGAACAATATTAAATTTAGGGTCAGGATTTTTTTTTATTTTTTTATTTTTCATTCTCTTACTTAATAATCATTGATTTAATGAGTAGTAAAAACTTAACTCACCACTGAATCTTTATCCTAAAGAAACATACCGAGGGTCATAAACTACTCTAAAAAAATCACATCTCTCATCAAATGCATAAATTGGAGTTCAATATTGGAGAAGATCGAGTTATTGAGAATCTAGTTGTTGGACCTTTTGACCCAGGATCAAGTTATACGGACATAGCCAGCAGAATCGAACTCCAACGGAGGAATTGTTATCTACAAATTTCGGATAGTATATATATATATGTATGTATGTATAATATTTGGTTGTAGAATTACACTCAGTGAAATCAATGTAAAAGACAATAGGGAACTTGAGGAGATGAATATCAATGCATTGAATAATCTTTGACAGTACACTTAGTACGTACGTAGTTAGGGTTTTTAAGTACATATACAATAATCTGCCTTAACATTCTCTTCAAAATCCGGGAGGCCTCGACATCATCAGCTGCTGCAATGGTTGCATGCGAGAAGCCAACGTCTCAGTTGTAGTCTTATAACCAATTTTATAACTCATGGAGGTTGCCGGGTTGGCAGAGTTGATGATCATGTGATCATTGTTGGTCCTCTGCATCTCACATTTGAAACATGAACATAATTTCTCATCATTCGGTTCCTGATCAGAATATGTCAAAGAACGTCCTTGCATTGCGACTGCGGCAGTAGGAAACGCAACAGCTCCAAAATTATTGCGGGGAAGAGGCACCGCTCGAGGAACAAAGTAGCAACTCCAGAAGAAAGGATGTTCCAATGCTTCTGCAGCCGTAGGCCTCATGCGTGGATTCCACGAACAAAGCAATGAAATCAAGTTGATGAATTCTCGACTGGCTGATGGTAACAACTCACACAGATTCACACCACCCATCTGCGGGAACTTCCAATTGAGATTGCTCGCGAGTTGAATTCCAAGGGGCCAAGAATCCTCAGTGGGGCTTCCAATCACTTGGCAGATTTTGTAAATTTGATCAGCTGAACTTTTCCCTGGAAAGAGAATCCTGAAACTCAACATCTCGAACATAATAGCACCCATCGCCCATATATCAACTTCAGGTCCGTAAATCTCGGAACAAAGCAACACTTCAGGAGCTCGATACCAGCGCGTTGTAACATAATCAGTGCACGGCAGATTAGAATCAATTTCCTTCACCATTCCAAGATCCCCTATCTTGATCACACCTTTCGAAACAAGCAAGTTGGAAGGCTTTAGGTCACGGTGAAAATAACCCTGTCGGTGCATGTAATGGAGACCTTGAAAAACTTGGAAACACAAGTTTCTGACTTCATCTTCAGAGAAATTTTTACCCTCTCTTTCTTTCATAAGTTTTAGAAGATCAGATTCCATGCACTCGAACACAATGAATACATCTTCGTGTTCTTTGACAAGATTCCTCAATTTGACAATGTTGGGATGATTATTCATCTTCCTTAAACATTTAACTTCTTTCAAGTTCCTGCTCTCGTCCAAAGAAAAAATCTTCTTCTTCAATTTCTTGACAGCAACAAATTCACCACTCTTTTTATCAAGAGCCTGAAACACGTCGCCATAACTCCCCGAACCAAGCTCCCTGATCTTTTCGTACTGCTCCATTATTTTTAGTATGATATACGGAAAGAACTTTTTGTTTCTGTACGGATATTTATAATGTGACAATAACTTGCCGTATTGAATTAGGGAATAGTTTCCTATTCCCATTATATATTTATGTAATAATATTACCCTTAATTGAATAGGAAACTAGTTTCCTAAATGAAATTAAAACTGTAGTAGGAAAAGGAAACTCGTACCACAACTGCACTAGGAAAAGGTTATATTAGTAACTTTACATATATTATTAATTATCTAAGTACATTAAATTTTTTTTAATTTAACCAGATAGCCTTGTTAATTTAGAAACTATTTGGAAAATACTGTAATATAAGTTCCGTAAATACATCAAATTAACCAAAACCAATGATATAAGTCCCCCCCCCCACCCCCCCCCCCCCCTCCCCCCTTCTTTTTTAATCTTTTTGTGTTGCCAGTGTTGGCTAATAAAAGACCTGCTAAAACCAATGATAACAAATGTAGCTCAAAAAATGTTATCATAAGAGTTCATGCATGATTTCCTTGAATCGAGATTAGTGAACATATTGAGAATTAAAATTGGCAAAATCTTTTATTGCAGTCGTCTTATTACATACTTATTCAAGATCACAGAAAACACAAAACCTACACGCTTACAAATAGAGACACTTTCTGTGTCACTTGACATATACGGTGAACATCTATATCTTTATTATTTTTTAATACCATTAATGATAACGTTGAAATATAGGTGATGAAAGAGAGGATTTGGAGCGAACATTTATCCGTTAATATCAAATATTTGCCAATTGGATTTTGGAAGAACGGTGGATTTTTTCAGAATCCGACTCTTTAATTCCACGACTGCTCTTATACGATCCTAATACCCTGGAAATGAGAGATGTTGGAGACTTGGACTAAGAAGTTGTCATTTGTCAGTTTATAACTTTGAAGAGAGTCTGTTCGGTTCAGTCTAATATCAATTAAGGAAGAAGATGATGTATGGAATAAACAGGCCAAGATTCGCTTCTGAGAACTTGATAAGGGTGCTTTATTTCATGCCGTCGGATTCATATTTTGGCCAAAAAAAAAAAAAAAGATTGTTTCAAAGCTTTCGGCAAATTAATGAAAATAAAATCACAGCGTATTTGGTAATGATGATCCTCGCATTTTTACCAATTCTTGACATTTAGGGACTTCAAATTTTTATTTATATATGGTGGTTTTGTAGCTATGGGAAACTGAGAATTTTTATATTTTAGTAATAAAATTCGGATTTGGTATTAATTTTTTGATCCAACAGCATTCTATCATTTTCCAAGTATTAGTAGGGGAAATACAATGGAATACAAGGAATATATTATGAAATGAGTAATGATACAGCCACAAATTCTTATACAAACTAAATTTGTACAAACTGATGTGGTATTAATTCATTGGTTGAAAGAAAATATAAAATAATGAAAACAAATCATGTGGACCAAGTGGTATTTAATTCAACCAATTAAATCATATCAAGTCAGTTTGTACGAATTTAATTTGTACAAGAGTTTGTGGCTGTATCATTACTCTTCTGAAATTACAGATCGTAAATTGGGACTTTACAAATAATAATGATTACAATTAAAATAACGATTACAAGAATGAGATAACAACACAAAATATGATATAAGAATAAAATGTAAATCGAGGCTTGCATGTAGAGTGGGCAAAAAAGCCTTGATCTGCTCAGGCCCACGAAGCTTTAGACCCTGCCTGCTTATAAGGCCATTGACATGGAGCAAAAAATTTTAAAGCCCGCTGTGAATGGGCCTGGTTAAGGGCTTATAGAAAAAGCACAGGCCAAGCCCAGGTTTTATAATTTATAAATTTAAAAAATAAAATTATAATTTATTACCTTTATTTGTGTTTATTATATTGTGCTGCTCGTATTTTGTGTATTTGACTATTAATCTATTATTTATTAGATAATCATCATTTTTTTTTTTTTACTTTTAGCTTTATAAAAAATTTATTTAAAAAAATTAATAAAGTTCAAGTCTGCCTCAACCCCGCCCTGTTTAAATTTAGGTGACCTTTTAGAGGGCCTAAGCTTGTTACCAATAACATGAGAGCCCAACCCAAGTCTATAATTTGCCATCCCTACCTATGATAAAACAACTTTTTTAAAAACAAATTCGCCTCCTACCATTGAGTGCTTTAGGATTTAGATAACACCTATCTGCTAGGAAACAGTATAATTCTGGTGCACTATGAGGTTATTCTATAGCAAACTTCCATTGTGTCTAAACTCTATGAAAATTGGATATATGACAAAGGAAGAGTTGAAGTTCTTCTATTCCTATTCTTCTATCATTATTTAATATTTCCCTTTTCACTTTTATTATTCTTGCCACTTTCTTGAAATGAAGAAGAATGTCATTTTATAAAATTCTGTGGGGCACATTTTTGTCCACAAATTTCACTGCTTAAATTCTGTAACCGATGTGTTTAATTTCTTATTAAATGCACTTGTAATTTTAGCTAATTAAAAGCATAACTGCTACTCACTAAATCTTTCATTTAATTCTTGAATTAAATTTAAAGTGTAATTGCAGCTTCATTAACCATATATTAAATTCTAGATTTAATCTCATATTAAGATCTAAATTTAATTGACTATTATAAATTCTGAATTACTTGGCAGTTACAAATAATAAATTATGGAATTTATTTCTTAATTAATTCTAATTTTAATTACTAGCTACAATTTTTTTGTAACTTTAGCTCTTATACATTGCGGTCAACAGTGTAATTTGTGCGTCAATTTGTCATTCACTTAAGCATAATTTTGAGTATAAAGTACATCATTTTGATATACTCTCAAAGGAGTATTGGAATCACTTATGACATTTCGCTTACACAAAGTAAGTCCATCCAAAATTATGCTTTAAAATAATTATTTATTATGATACTTTCTAACAGCATTCTTATGTCAAAACATTCTATCATTTTTAGTATTGACGTGCTGTACACCTAATGTAAAATAAAAAACTATTAGTATAATATAACGTTGATACTATGTAGCTTATATAACATTTAAACGAAAACACAATAAATTAGTTATACAATATTCTTAATGGCACCAAAATCAGATTATTTTGGCTTCGTCACAGGAGACAATCCTTTAATTGGGCCGGATAACTTGATGGTTTCAGATTTGCATCTCTTCCTATCAAATTTGCATTGTTGCCATCGAATGAAATTTCTTGTTTCGCTTGGGCATCCACGTATAGTTAATTCTATTAAAAGATCGTTACAACCATTTATAATTTAGCAACATGAGGAATCCTGAATGCCATATCAAGTTAATTGGCTAATAATATATGTTAATATACGTTTAACATGATGTGACTTCTACAGAAAATCGTCACATTAGTTTGCGTTAAATTGTTGTTAAGCATTGGCACGTGAGCCGCCGGTTCTGAACTTATATTGCCTTCTTGTATTCAGCTTTCGGATAACTTGTTCCACTTGGCAAACCGGCTTGCAAAGAGTTTTCAGCTGCACGATGGGTAACGTTAAAAAGAAAGGAAAAGAAAAAGTGTTAATTAAGCGTATGTTTCGACTTCATGTTCGTTAATATCAAATTTAAACGACGGATGTGTTTGATCAACCCACAAAACAACCATTGAGAAATTGAAATTCACAAAAATTCAATACAAATTCAAGGATCATCGATTCCAAATAGGTTATTGTCTGATTCATTTCATGGAAGGCTTGGCATCACGAAGAGCAAAGCACCCCCATTATATATCACCGGGAAGTAGATATAACTTTTCTCATAGCAGGCCAGAATCCTCATCTGTTTATTTGATACGTCGATTTTCTCCCTTAACAGGAATTAGACTTTCATTAAATTTGTAAAACCAAAAAGAAAAAACTTCTTAGTCCAAGATCTCTCAATTCCTGGGTGCCGCTTATCAGGATCATAAAAGAGCAGTTGTTCACTTGGAGAGCCAGATTTTACAAAAAAACCCACCATTCTTCCAAAGTCCAATGCGAGTGCAGTAAATGTTCGTTTTCAGTGGACATGTAGCTCTATAACCTGTGAGAATTCTGTATTAGCTCCGCATATACTAATACAGAATATGCACTCCGGCGACAGGCCCGGGGAGACGCTTATCAAGGAATTGCGGTGATAACTCTATCAATGTATCATCGGGTAACATAAAAAAACAAATTTCTAGAATAATCATATGAATCACCATTCTCAACCATCTAAATAACAATTAGACGGGTTTTGACCTATTTAGGTGTTTTGTAATGAAACTTAGATTTCCTGAATATTAAACAATACCAAGATTTACAGACACACTTGAATCGCAAAAGAGATTTAACAAAGAATTTCAATCACCAAATCTTCGTTATAATGCAAATCTTTCTTGGTTCTTGTCACCACATCTCTGTCTAATCAAATTTAATTAAAATAATGGAATACTAAAATGAATATCAAGTTGATTCTCACGTTCATTAGCAAATATTGAAATTAATGAGAATGCATAAATCTTGGATCGGCAACAACTGCAGAGAATATTGATGCGTGGAAAGTATTAATGTTGATCTAATCTAACGGTACACAATAATCATAGAATCACGGCATCATAGAATATTTCCTTTTACTTTAGTCCAATAGGTAATTAGCTTTTTTGTATAAACAATTTTAATCTTTTGGGTTTTGGCTAATTATGCAATTAGCCTATAAATTCTAAAACATTATTCAAACCATCCTTATTTATGTTGAAATTCATTCAGCGTACTTCTCATTTGAAGTGGGTAACACTTGTTTGTTCTTGTTGGAATTTATAAGTAAATCAGACAAAACTACTTAGATAGAATTGTATTAAGGATAAAATTTATTATCAAAATAAAATTTTAAAATTTTATTTGTCACCTAATTTTTAAAATTCTTAAAATATATGTACCTTGTACACTTGGCTCACATGAAGGTATAAATAAATTACAGATATCATGAAAAAAGTAAAGGTCCAAAGCGAGATATATTCCACGCATATCGGTGCCGCATCGTTTTTTCTAACTTATTGAAATTAAAATTCAAACCGAATGATTTAAATCATCATATAAAATCAAACAAATCTCATGCATGCACCAACCGACGCCACTTTCCACGTGTAAAATAGATTAGTCAACTCATACAATTATCAACGATATATCCTCTTTCTCTGCATCATCTATCTGTTTGGCATTTAATTTCTATCATTTTCTTACCGTCCAAACAGGCGCATGCCTCCAGATAGGTGTATAGATATCTTCTCCCCACCTAACTTTATCAGTACAATCACGTTACTTTAGAATAAGAGTTTCCAAGCATTGAAGATTTGCCTGTATTTGAGTGAGCAAAAGATATACAGCTTAGTCATCAGATTACAAAACAGGTCAACTAATTTATTGACAAACAAACAACTAACTAAGATCTTGTCATTCGACAAACTTTTAGTTTTAAGATCATTTAGGAATATTAGCACAATAATTGTAATCTAAGCCAAAAAGAAAAAGGCAATATATTTTGGTGACATAATGGCCAAATATAATTTACTCATATCTGAACGCTTTGTATATAACAAGTTAACTAGAAAATCCTGAAATTGTTTGCTTATGGATAGAGATGCTAGATATTCTATATCTTATTTTCCTTGATGTAGGGTCATATGAACATGAATTATAGAATAAGATTATAAGAAACCTGTATTTTAAATTATAATCGGCAATCTTCCATATAATATTATTTACACAGATTATATACTTAGACTTTATAAGTCCCTTAAATTTCAGCTAATGTCGTAATCATATTCATATTATAGTATATATACTTCATGAACTAGCGTTATTCAATCGTCTCATTTAAAATATTATTAAACTGCAAATAATGAGACCACCGACATTTTGGTTTTAATTACCAAGAGGCTGAATACTAATGATAATAATAATAATAAGAGCAGGAGGTGAGAGTTTCGAAACAGAAGGAAAAATTAAAAGCCATTTTTAAGCTGAGTACAAAATTCAAGGACAGAAAAAGAAAAAAAAAATCTTGATGCACGTTGGACATGTATTTTGTGGGGGAACCACTAATTGAGTTACAATTGCTAGAATTACTCGTTTAATATGTTAAGTCTTTAAACTTTCATTTTGATGTATAGAAACAAAATTCGTTGTGTTTAATTGCAAAATGGACCCGATTATGGTCAAAGTTTGTTGTTTGATGCCTCAAATGTATTTGGTTGTTTTAACTATTTCCAAGAAATTTTTGAAGTTGTAGTAAGAAAATATAATTTTTATGTTTTTTTCTTTTAATTTTTCGCTTTTGTTTCAATTAGGAGTATTCATTATGGAAAAGCGAAAGTAATTAAGATTTGTTCATACAAGTGAAATTCAGAATATTTACGAGTTTCCCCATACAAGAGCATGAAAAACGCTATAGCTTCATTAACTATGGGTAAGTTGTGAGATATGCTCTGACCCTCAACACTTCTTGTCACATGTAAGTTGATTATTTTATTTAATTTTTCACGCATTAAAAGATAGTCCTAACCCACTTATTCACGAGTTTAACTGGATCTAAAGTTTAAGACATGAGAATTGATTAATTACATTTAATTAATTATTCCAAAATCCCAAAACTCTCTCGAAGCGGTTTTGGAATCATTTTCCTAAAAATTGCCTGTTGCCCTGTCATTTATAAATCTTTTTCTTGGTTCTTACATATGCTAAGGTAGTATGATCTTTGTGCATGAGTTTAGTCTTGATACTCTAGAGAAACAACTTATATTTTTTGTTTAGTAATTTTTTTTGGTCGATATGAGATATTATCCTCAACAGTAAGCTAAACACCATTTTTCATTTTAATAAAAAAAAAAAAAGAATAAGGCCAAAATAAAATTCGGTGAGTTGATGAAGGATTTATGGAAAGTGACGAAAATGGTGTTTTTACTTTCTACTTTCTACTTTTTACTTTTTACTTTTTAAGAAAAGTTGAAAGCTTAAACGACACAAATTAATCATGTTTTTACAATTTTGTACTTGTTGGATAACTTTTTTTTCCTCCAAATATTATATTAAATATATTTCTTTATTTAAAAATTATTTCAGATTGTGCGTTCTAATCAGTTCAATTAGTAATTCTCTTAACTTAAAATAAAAGATCCGGGAATCAAAAGCCAGTTCGGTATTTATTTATTTAGAGTACAATTTTGAAAATACTCTATCGCAGGCGAGATTTGAAATCACAAATAAACATCAATTTTCATTTTTAAAAAGAAATAAGAAAAGAATTAACAGCATAACATTTTCAAAAAAAAAAAAATAAATAAATAAATAAAAACCAAAAACATATCATTTTCAAAATGTCATCCATCACACGTAAATAATTATCTAACTCCACTTGTGTTTCAATCAATTAATTATTCAATAAACTGACAAAAATGATAATTCAAGACAAAGAGAAAAAGACAAAAGTCTACAAGGTTGAAGTGAACGGTTTCGACTTTCGAGGATGTGGAATCCACACGCCACGTAAAGTCCACAATCGCGTCGCATGGACCAAATCCGACTGTTGATCATTCATCAATGCTGAAGTCAGCAACCCTAATTAAGGCAATCGGAATCTAAGCTGATTTATTTATTATTATTAGAAAAAAAAATGAAATTTTGGATATTACAAGGGGGGAGCTATTCTTCTTTAATTTCTCACCAGAAAATTACAATAGGGGCCAACTGCTTATTTTTATTTGCACAAAGTTTGGCCAGAAAACACTTTCACTTTTAGTGTGGTCCTGGTTTGAATTTCTTTTCTGTTTTTTTTTTGTCGGTTACTGATATTTCCACTCCTGTTTTTTAGTATTAGCACTCCAGTTATTTCTTTTTCTTTTTCCTTTAGTTAGGAGTAAAATTTCCATATTTGATAATCTAGATTCTAGACTACAGTTGAAGGGTGAGTCAGAACCAATCACGAACAGCTTACATAATGGTGCACTTCTTGCTTTGTAGCTCAATAAAGCTTCAATGGCATGAAAATGGACACATAAACATAAACTACTCTGCCAATATTGCCATCCCATGAATCATTTTATGTAAAAGAGAGATATGTCCATATATAAATGACATATATTGCAGCATCTAATTTTAAACTTGAAGGTGCATATTCATCCTAATTTTCCATCCATAAATCTATATACTCACAATTCAGTGAATTATTCCTTGAAAGATATAAGGAAGTTAAGGAGATAAATATTGTATATTCTTAAACTAACAAATCCAATTCTTTCGTAGAAAATTCCTGTTCATTCTCTTTCGATAATCGTATATGATTGAAGGATAAATGCATGATTTCCAATAATTTATTTTAAGGATAAAATCATAGTTATTAAAATATCGAAAGATGGGGTGTTGTTAGATAAAAAGTGGAGTGAAAATGTCCCTACATTTTTTTTTTTGGGATAGATTTTTTTTAGCTCTTTAGATTTGAGTCAATTATTCAGGTAGTCTTTATATTTTTAAAAAATTATTTTAAAAATACATATATTAGTTAAAATTATTCACTTAATTATTCTCTATTTTTACCTTAACAAGTTAGATTTATTTGAATTTTAAGTTCCATGTAAGATAAAAAAAAAAATATTTTACCTACTTTAAAAGTTAGATCCAAAAGTGATAGAAGTAGCATGAATTATACAAGCTCATATTCTTAATATCCATGTTTTTATTACCTTTTCTTTTCTTTTCTTTAAGGGAAAAAAATTAAAAGGTTCTTTTGGAGAAAAGAAATCTCATCCACTAAACAACAACATTTGCTCCATATTATTATTAGAACTCGAGTGATCACGGGTACAAAGTGCATTTACAGTCAACTGAGCTACACCTGACGTACTTTTAGAATACTAAAAAATAAATAATAAAGGATCGTTACTACCTCAAAAGTATGTGGAGAAAAATATACTTTCACCAAAGTATGTGGAGAAAAATATGCTTTCACCAAAGTCTAGGCAGAAAATCGATAATGTAGTTATCTCATCATATAAGTTAAGCTTTTGTTTTCAAACAGTAGACTTTTACAATATAATGTGAAACTTCCTAGTCGCTGCGAAGTTCTACTCCTGTTTAGGTTGGTTGGCTATAAATAAAGAGGCGCATTTATACAACGCTCAGAAATAACTCTTATTCTCATTATTGCAAAATGGCTTCTCCTCGTTATCTTTTTGCAGCTGCTCTTGTAGTTGCATTTGTGCTTGAGGGATCATCACTATCTCAGGCTCAACTTTCTCCCTTTTTTTATTCTTCCACATGCCCTAATGTAACCAACATAATTCGGGAGGTGCTTCAGAGAGCTTTCTTGTCCGATATTCGTATCGGTGCCAGCCTCATCAGGCTTCATTTCCATGACTGTTTTGTTAATGTAATTAATCTTTACTCTCTGATTTTTCTTCTTCTTCAATTAATATTTTAAAAACATGAATTAAGTCCTCTCCTAATTTAAGTTCTGCAAATATTTTTAAACATCTTGCGTAACATGTCTATTATTAGTAATATATGATTGAAATTTAACTACGTCCACTTATATCCTTTAACTTCTAATAATCACAATTAAGCTCAGGTAAAGCTTAGGTCACGAGGGAATCCTGGTAGTAAAAACTTATATTACAATAAAGCAATTCGCATAAATGCATGTTTATCCAAAAAGAAAATGCACAAATTTGCATTATTATTATTGTTATTATTATTATTATTATTACTTTAATCATAAGATAAGAAGAATCTAATTAATGATTAAATTAACGATGCAAGAGCAGTTGATCATAACAAGCCTTTTATGTTATTTCAGGGATGTGATGCATCGATTTTGCTGGACAATAGTACGACTATAGACAGCGAGAAATTTGCTGGGCCAAATAATAATTCGGCGAGGGGTTTTGAAGTAATTGATGACATGAAAGCTGCCGTTGAAAGGGCATGTCCAGGCGTTGTTTCCTGTGCTGATATCCTTACTATTGCATCTGAAGAGTCTGTTGCTTTGGTATATATGAATTTCTATTAGCAACTCCTCATCTTACTCTAATATATATTTTAAGCTCAAAAGTAATTAAATTGCTATGGTATCAGAGAGTAAGTTTGACTTTACATTCGTGTTGGAATTTTCAGACCCTGAGCACATTAACTAAATGAATCCACATGCTTAGTTTTAGGCGGCCACAGTCCACTAAAATTATTCCTGATAGTGCCTGGACAAACTTTACCGTACGAGAGTGAGAGTGATGAGACTCATCATGGACACATCAGTTTTACGTGTTGGGTTCCACTATATATTTTGAAAATAAAAAAAATTTGCATGTCTATTTCTGATTTTGGTTAAATTTGCTTATTATGCACCTCTCAAGTGATGCTTTTGAGTAATGATCATGGTTTTGGCAACAGTCAGGGGGTCCTTCATGGACAAATCTATTGGGCAGAAGAGACAGCAGAACAGCAAACAGGACTCTTGCAAATGAAAATCTTCCAGGACCAACTTCTACTCTTGAGAGGCTCAAAGATAGATTCAGAAATGTTGGCCTCAACGATAATTTTGATCTTGTTGCACTCTCCGGTAATATTTGCTTGTATACCCTTTGACTTGAGTACAAACAGACCTTGGAGTATTTTGGGATAAAGCAGTATTGGAGCCAGATCTAGAAATCTGGAGTTCGAAAATTTTTTTTAATGCCAATAGTGAGTCTTGAAAATCTTAAAGATAGTTAAAATATTGAATATCTTATTTAAAAAAAAAATAGATTTTGACTAAGAATGTGAAATCCCACCCACTAAATATCAATCTTTTTCTTTATTATTACTCGTACTAAGAGGACCACAGACACAAAGCACATTCGTAGGATACTGCACCTAGGAGGATTGACTGAATATCCTAATTATGCGAAGAAACTGTGTTAGTGATTAGGAATATGTTGAAACCTTGGACAAATTTACTCCCATTAATCGCATCATGAAATTTGAACTCCTTCCCAAGAGGAAAAGTGACAACCACCATAATGAAACTCAATTATTATCCTTAATTTGTATGAATTTGAGTAAAAATAACAAAGATTGGCTATGCATGTTTAATGTTTTTCAGGAGCTCACACATTTGGAAGGGCTCAGTGCCGAACTTTTAGCGGAAGATTATTCAATTTCAACAACACTGGCAATCCAGACCCAACGCTTAACACAACCCTCTTACAACAACTTAGGCAACTATGCCCACAAGGTGGAAACGGCAGCGTTCTAACTAATCTTGATCTCACAACACCTGATGTGTTTGACAACAAATACTTCTCCAATCTTCAAATCCGCAAAGGCCTTCTGCAGAGTGATCAAGAGTTGTTTTCGACTCCCGGTGCCGACACCGCTGACATTGTCAATGTCTTTAGTAGCAACCAGGCTGCTTTCTTTAAAAGCTTTGTGATTTCAATGATAAGAATGGGGAGTTTGAAACCATTGACGGGCAGTCAAGGCGAGATTAGGTTGAACTGCAGGAGGGTCAATGGAAACAGTAATATAGCAACCAGATCATCATCAGAGGGTGATTTGATCAGCTCTTTCTAAATAAGCTAATTTGGGGCACATGTAAGAGATAGAGTTTGTGGGTAACAAACTCATGAATGTACTCCTATGTTTTGCCTGAAACATGCTTTGTATTTTCAATAAACAAAAGTTGTGTTTGTGTATGCACATCCTCCTTTCTATGTATCAGAGATCCTTGTCATACTGTATGTGTGTTTTTTTGACGATGTCATCGATATGCGTTGTCATTTGAGTCACTTAAAAGCTTTTAGTGATCCATTTTATCCTCTACCTTCAAAGCATTAACCCGAAATCAAAAAAAAAAAAAAAACTTAATTCTCACATATTTCTTTTTACTTTTTGTCAAACATTCGTAGTTTAACAAAATAATAGAGAAGAATTTTTTTATTTTTAAAAATGGTCACATTTTTAGGATGACAAAACTTATTTTTGAACAAATTTTAAAAATTTGTGTAACAAATTTTGGTGTCTATGTACCAAAAAAGAGTATATATAATTTCTAAAAGCAATGGAATGCCGGCACTCTTTCATTAAACCATGGGAAGTATCATGATCCTTCCCCCCTTAACACCCCCCCCCCCCCCCCCAACCCCCAAAAAAAAAAAAATAGTAACAACGGATATCTTTTTCATGATCATTAATAAAATCATATTTCTTTCTAAAACTTAAGTGTGTTCTATCTTTTTCATTTCCTCTTTGTCCCTTCTTGCATTAAAGAACGAAAATTATTCTTTTACTCATTTCAAAATGTCATCTTGCCACCACTTAATTATTTAACTTCTACTTGGGGTTTCAATCAATTAAGGTCTTGTTTGACTTTAAAGTCAAATAGTTATATCTTTTAAAATAGAACACTAAAATATTTAGTAAACACTTACTATTGTGGTTTAAAAATTAAGATGATTTGAATTCACACTTGCATAATAAAGAATTTATAATATTTTTATTATTTTTATCAAAATTATTATTTAAGTATGATGTTTATAACATATTATTAACTTTTATTTTATAATATAATTATTTTTTTAACAAAAATTGTAATTTAAAAATTTCAATACCTCAATCTCAGCATCTAACTATGTATAAGGCATAAGCTGACAAAATGATATTTCGGTAAACAAATAAAAAGAATCAAAAGTTTGAAACGAAGGATTTCGAATATGTGGAATCCACACGCCACATGCTCCGCATTCACACATACGCTAAAAGAAACAGGTAGGCTAGCATTATTGCATTAATCAAAGGCGGCTCAAGGCCTCGCCGCCCCCTACCTAATAAAGGCACCATTTCAAGAATTATCAACTTAGTCCCTCATTTCGTGAATAATTAGAATTTATAAATAAGTACTTAGAGTTCTGGATTTTATTTTTAATAATCTTTTATTCTCAAATAAGTTTAATGTATACTTTTGTAATGCGTTTTCTAATAAAATTTTATAAACAAATGTTCCTCTTTCTTATATTTTCTCCACAAAAACGAGGGTTATTTGTAAATTTCAATAGAATTATGAAAATAAAACATATAATTTCAAATGTACCTAATTAGTGTATTGTATTTTTAAAAAATTTAAAACTGAAGACTTAATCTATTAAAGATGAAAGAAAAACTTAAATGAAATTTTAAAAAACTAGTAATTTTACTTTAATAATATAGAAAAAAAAAAGATATTAAGATTCCTATGGTTTACTTAAATGATCACATAGACTACTTTAGTTTAAGAAAAAATCACGTAAACCTAATTAAGAAAATTAATAAAGTTATCGAGATCCTTTCCTAATTTGATTTTCGTGTGAGCAAATTTTACTAACGTGTTTGGTGATTAATAAATTAAAAAATAAAAGTAGTTAAATCTTAATCATATACTAATATTAAGACGCAAGATCTATAAAAAATTAAGAGAGACCAGATAAGAGGATCCTAGTCCAATAATCCTAAAGTATTTAACCTATTCAAACAGTAAAAAGAGGAACTTCTAGGTTGCTTCCAAGCTCTAATCCTGATTTGGTTTTTTGGTTATAAATAAAGAGGCATCTATCTTTGTTTGCCAAGTTCTAAGACTAATTATTCTCTTCATAGAGAAGTAATAATTCTTAGACAAAATGGCTTCTCTGCGTTATCTTCTTGCAGCTGCTCTTGTAGTTGCTGTTGTTCTCGGGGGATCCTCACCATCGCAAGCTCAACTTTCTCCCTCTTTTTATTCTTCCACGTGCCCTAATGTATTGAAAATTATTGAGGACGTGCTTAAGAAAGCTTTCTCGTCCGACATCCGTATCGGTGCCAGCCTCATCAGGCTTCATTTCCATGACTGCTTTGTTAATGTAAGCAATCTCTACTGTTTGATTTTTCATCTTCATTAACGTTATCAAGCTCTCTGTCTGTTTACCTTATTGATATAACATATTTTTAAGTATGTCAACGAACAGTATCTTCATATTTTTTATGGCATTATACAAAATATAGATTTTTCACAGAGCCTAAGGAAGAATTTGAATACATCATTTTAATTTCAACAACTTCCAAATCCAATTATATATATATCTTTTTTTTATTTTAATTTCTTTTCCTTTTCTCTTTTATCCGTTTGCTACTCATTGCATTCTTCTTCTGACTGCATATCCATACATGTAGAGATTTTTTTTTCCCCCGATAAAAGATCTGATTTTTCAATTCATCCACACAACAAATTTTTTCCCCTCTAATTTCAATGTACTGAAGACCATGTAGTTTTTTTTATATATAAATAAATTCTAATATGGGGTTTTCATGCACTAAAATTTAAATCTAGCAAAGATTTGGTCTAAAACAGGAATTAAGATCTTGTCATGACCTTATCCGTGCTGAGTGCTTTTAATGATCATGGGTCCAATATTAATGATGTATGGTTGAAAATAGATCACACTTGTTTGATTTTCTTTCGACCGAAAAATTTAAACAACAGGAAATCGTAGTCTTAAAAACATATGTAATAATAAGACAAGTTCGCATTATTGATTTAATTTTCCTTTTGTCTCATGTCCATAAGATAAGAATGAATCTATCTACTTGTTAAATTAACGACACAATTTGCCTGTTAACACAACAAATTGTTAACTAATATTATTTTTCAGGGGTGCGATGCATCGATTTTGCTGGACAGCACCAGAACCATAGACAGCGAGAAATTTGCTGCGCCAAATAATAATTCGGCGAGGGGTTTTGAAGTTATTGATAACATGAAAGCTGCCGTTGAAAAGGCATGTCCGAGGGTTGTTTCCTGCGCTGATATTCTTACTATTGCAGCTGAACGATCCGTTGCCTTGGTAATGATTTTCTTTTACCAACTCTTCTTCCTTACACTTAATATTTTTGAGTAATGTTACGCATTCTAAATTTTTATCTTAAAAAATTATTTCAAATGATGTGGTATTCATTAACTGATCGGTGAGAATAATATAATTAATTTATTTAGATCTTACAAATAATTATCAATCAATTAATGAATGACATATCATTTGTAATACAATTTGGGATAAAAAATTTAGGATGTCTATCATTATTCAATATTTTATGCTTAGAAGTAAATTAATATGGGTGTTAAAATAAGTGACAAAAATTATATCTACCTATAAGTATACAGAGGCGATAGAATAGTAATAAATCTTTGCAGTATTAACATATTTTTTTACTATTTTTTCAATTAATAATAACCCATACAAAATTAACGTGTTTTTATATTATTATTTTTTTTTCAATCAACGATAGTCCCGTAGAATTTTAAAGTTGATTCTACCATCATTTTGAAAAAGTTTAAATTAATATTAGCAGCCGTACGTTTAACTTTATCCTTAGAAGAAGAGTTCTAAATACATTAATTAAATAAATATTCACATAGAAAAATGTGAAAAATTTGAGTGCACATGTGTAGCCTTTGCTAGTCACTGCATCTGCTATTCAACGACAAAATTGGCCCACCATGTGCTAATAGATTTAAGCGAAGGGATTCATGGTCGGACCCACCGTTTTTAGTTCGGACGGTGGGGTGGACTCCATTATTTAAAAGGGGTGACTAATTGACCATGGTGAATCAGCTACAGTGTATGCTACCAAAATTGCTACACGTACGTCAATATAGTGATTATCAACGGATGAAAATTGTTGCCGACAGTGAAACACTTTTTACTGTGGTGATGCACCGTAGCAGGACCTTAGTTTTACACTTAAAATTTTCTTCTTTCATTATACGACAAAATTTGCTTCAACGGCTGCCACGAACACGCATCTCTGAAGATTATTGCTTATTTTGAGTGGATGGCTTTTGGTTACAGTCGGAGGGTCCTTCATGGACAAGTCTACTGGGAAGAAGAGACAGCAGAACAGCAAACCAAGCTCTTGCAAATCAGAATCTTCCAGGACCATTTGATCCACTTGAGAGGCTCAAAGATAGATTCAGAAACGTCGGCCTCAATGACAATTTTGATCTTGTTGCACTCTCAGGTAATTATTGCTTTTACATCCTTTTAATTACTCGAGTAAAGTTATGGGAGTAAACTTTTAGAAGTCAAATCAGCCCGCTGGTACTAGTAATGCACACTAAAAAATTAATCTAAGAAATGACTGTTGGTGGCTTAGATTTATATATACTTAACTCAAAATTTATATAATATCCTTAACAATGAAATTTTCATTATTGTTCCTCGTATGCGAAATCAATAAAAATAACAAAGATTAATTTGGCCACGCATGTTTTTCAGGAGCTCACACGTTCGGAAGGGCTCAGTGCCAATTTTTCAGGCACAGATTATACGATTTCAACAACACTGGCAAGCCAGACCCAACACTTGACAGAACCCTCTTAAAACAACTGAGGGAACTGTGCCCACAAGGTGGAAACGGCAACGTTCTCGCTAATTTTGATGTCAAAACACCAGATGTTTTTGACAACAAATACTTCTCCAATCTTAGAGGCCGCAAAGGCCTTCTGCAGAGTGATCAAGAGTTGTTTTCGACTCCCGGTGCCGATACCGCTGCCATTGTCGATGACTTTGGCAGGAACCAGGCTGCTTTCTTTAAAAACTTTGTGACTTCAATGATCAGAATGGGCAATTTGAAGCCATTGACTGGAAGTCAAGGGGAGATTAGATTGAACTGCAGGAAGGTCAATGGAAACAGTAATATTGCAACAAGATCATCATCATCAGAGGGTGATCTGGTCAGCTCTTTCTAAATAAGCTAACTTGCAGCATCCGTGAGAGAGCTTTTGTGCTTATCAAACGCGAATAATCCTTTTGTTTTGCCTGGAACATGTTATGTATTTTCGAATAAATTAGTTATCAAACTCGAATTTGATCTAACTGTCTTGTCTGAAACATGTTATGTATTTTCAAATAAATTAATTAAACTTGTGTTTGCGTGCTGGCATCCTGCTTTCAAATAAATTAATTAATTTTTAATGTGAATTATGTAACAATCACTAGCTATCTACAGCAATATAATATAGAAGCCATAGGCAAAATGATATTTCCGTTAACGATAATTAAAAATTCCCAAGGGTTTCGATTTGTGGAATCCACACGCTAAAAGAAATAATATTAACCAAAGGCCAAGGCCCCGGGACCGCCACCAGACATGGGCACGATTTCCTGAATTATTAAGTGGCTTAGATTCAACCGCTCACGTGGGTGAGCTTAGTATAGTTTTATTCTGTAAATACTAAAAATAAATAAATAAATAAATAAAACAGCAGGGAAGATCGGTACGACTTCAAAAATATGTGGAGAAAAATATGCTTTCACTAAATCTTAGGGAAAAAAGTAATTATGTAATTATTTCATCATACCTTTTTTACGTTTTCTGTTTTGTATTTTACATTTTTCTTTTTCACCGAAAACAAAGTTGGGTTCATAATTTGCAGCCACCAAGTAAGTTCACATCTAAAACTCAAATATTAATTTTTTAAAAATAGATGGGCCCCACAAATCTTTAATTTTACTAAGTTCTTTTACCCAAACTATCAAATACATTTACTATTTTCATTTACAGCATAATTATTTTAAAATTAGTTACCCAACTCATTTTGAAATTTACCAAAAACAAATTATTTGATAAATACAAAAACACCCACTATAGGCTACTCTATTTTGTTTTAAAACAGTTGACTTTCGCAGTATATAATGTCAAGCTTCTTGGTTGTTGGCAAGTTCTAATCCTGTTTGATTCAGATGATAAATAAAGAGTCACACAAGAGAGTTATAGATAGCTCTCACTCTCATTATTCTCATTATTGCAAAATGGCTTCTCCTCGTTATCTTTTTGCAGCTGCTCTTGTAGTTGCATTTGTGCTTGAGGGATCATCACCATCTCAAGCTCAACTTTCTCCCTTTTTTTATTCTTCCACGTGCCCTAATGTAACCAACATAATTCGGGAGGTGCTTCAGAAAGCTTTCTTGTCCGATATTCGTATCGGTGCCAGCCTCATCAGGCTTCATTTCCATGACTGTTTTGTTAATGTATCAATCTCTAATCTTTGTTTTTCTCTTCTGTTTACTATATATTGATATAACATAGTTTAAGTATGCCAATATATATTATCTTTATATTCTCTTTAATGGCGTTAAACAAAATATAGTATTTCTTAAAGCCTAAAGAACAGTTTGAATATGTCATTTTTCAAATTCCAAAAGGACCAAAACCCTTTTTATATATCCATTTTTTTTCCTTGCTTTTACTTGTATGCTACTCATGCATCCTTGTTCTACTCGCATATTCATACATTTAAAGAGTCTTTTTCCCCCTAAAATCACATATGTAAGTGTATTTTTTTTCTCTTCAATTCCGATGCACCAAAAACCGTGTAATTTTTTAAAAATACAATTATATTTGTGGTTTTCATATATTAAAAATTAAAACCAAACAAAGACTCGTCTTAAATCAAGAATTAAAACCTTCTCGTGATTTAATCCCTGTTGAGTACTATTATTGATGTGTTGAGTCTGTTATTAATATAGCTAAAAAGTTAACTACTCCAACCGAAAAGCTTAGGTCAGGAGTAAATTCTAGCCTTAAAAACATACCCGACAGTAAGACAATTACAATAAGATGAGTTTTGCATTACTTTTATTTCAGTGTCGGGAGATAAGAAGGAATCTATCAACTTATTAAATTAACGACACAAGGGCAGTTAACACGACAAGTTGCTAATTAATAATATTATTTCAGGGCTGTGATGCATCAGTTTTGCTGGACAACACTACAACCATAGACAGTGAGAAATTTGCTCTGCCAAACAATAATTCTGCGAGGGGTTTTGAAGTTATCGATAACATGAAAGCTGCAGTTGAAAAGGCCTGTCCAAGGGTTGTTTCCTGTGCTGATATTCTTACCATTGCAGCTGAACAGTGTTGCTTTGGTATGAATTTCTATTAACAACTCCAGTTCTTTACTCTACTATTTTAAGCTAATAAAATATTAATCGAATCCACGTTTGCATAGTTACATGCGCGGCTCAACAAGACAACTACAAAAATCTAAGATTTCATTGTCCTACCATGTGATAATTGATTTAAAAGTTGTGATGGGATTCATCATGGAACCCATCACTTTTAAGATCCCATCGGTTTCAACTATGACGGTGGATTCCATTAGTTTAAAAGGAGATGCATCATAAATTCGCATAATTTTTTGTTATTAGCGATACTTCTTTTCATTGTCTATATATTTTATGTTTTTTTTCTAATTATATATATATTACAAAAACTTGCTAAATGTAATAGTAATGTAATAACAATTAACGGACATTTTTTTCACCGAAAAAGAAAATCTTGTTTCGTAGTAGGACCTTATTTTAAAATTTAAAATTTTCTCCTTCTTCTACTATACTACAAAGCTTGATTCAAAGTTTCATTCAGTTGTATAATGATTTAGTAGGACTCTACCATAATACTGGCAAAATAATCCGACCCAAACAGACACAAATTGTAAGCCCGAAAGATTAAATATTGTCTATTTCTGATTTTGATAAAATTTGCTTATTATACATCCCTTAAGTTTATTGCTGATTTTGAGTAATGAATTGAATGGTTTTGGTTACAGTCGGGGGGTCCTTCATGGACAAATCTATTGGGAAGAAGAGACAGCAGAACAGCAAACAGGACTCTTGCAAATCAGAATCTTCCATCACCATTTGATACTCTTGATAGGCTCAAAGCTAGTTTTAGAAATGTCGGCCTCAACGATAATTTTGATCTTGTTGCACTCTCCGGTAATTATTTTGCTTCGCACCCTTTAATTTTAAGCAAAGTTATGATAGTAAGTTTTTAGAGGTCCAGGATTCCATGCGGAGTGGTCATCTAAATAAAGCTGGTCCTGCCACCGCAAATTATGTTATTACCACTAAGGATTTGCTGTGCATGTATAATTTTCAGGAGCTCACACATTTGGAAGGGCTCAGTGCCGAACTTTTAGCGTAAGATTATTCAATTTCAACAACACTGGCAATCCGGATCCGACCCTAGACGCAACCCGCTTACAGCAACTGAGGCAATTATGCCCACAAGGAGGAAACGGCAGCGTTCTAGCAAATTTAGATGTCACAACGCCTAATGTTTTTGACAACAAATACTTCTCCAATCTCAGAAACCGCAAAGGCCTTCTGCAGAGTGATCAAGAGTTGTTTTCGACTCCCGGTGCCGATACCATTGACATTGTCAATGTCTTTCGTAAGAACCAGGCTGCTTTCTTTGAAAGCTTTGTGACATCAATGATAAGAATGGGGAATTTGAAGCCACTGACAGGAAATGAAGGGGAGATTAGATTGAACTGCAGGAGGGTCAATGGAAACAGTAACATCGCAACAAGATCATCATCATCATCAGAGGGTGATTTGATCAGCTCTTTCTAAATAAGCTTGTTTTACTCTTTTGTTTTCTGTTTTGTTTCTTGAAGGGAACTTGTTATGTATTTTCAATAAATTAACTAAACTTGTGCTTGTCGGTGTCCATCCTGCTTTCATAAATGAATAGGAAAAGCCTCATCATTTTTTTTTGTCCTTTTTTGCTTCAACGCCATCGATTACACTAAAACCAATTTAAAAAAATAATGTATGTGGCCTCTGGCATGGACGAGTAGCTAAGAATTAATCAATATTAGATCGAGTTCTGTGGCAAAGTTAGAAACTTATTATTTTAATAGAAGGAGTCTTATGATCTTATCTGTTCTTTGAGAAAAATATATGTGGATAATTACTAGTTAATCAAGAAATAACAAAAATAAAAATAAATTAAATTTTATTAATGTATTATCATTAAAAGATATATGGTACAAGATCTTTAAATGTTTAAAAGAGGATCTTAATCCATTATTTTAACCTATGTTAGATTAACATAATCTTTCAATTAATACTATTAACTAAGATTAATACAAATCGTTTTGGGACTAATATGAACATTACTAATTTATTGATATTATAAAAAAAAAAATTTTAAGGAACAATATGAACATTTACCAAAAGCCAGGCTAGCCCTCTCGTAGTCTTTTCATTCATCTTAAAAACTTCTTTTGGCCACTCGAGTCCCTTAACTTTTGTTGGTGTTAAAACAATAAGAGGAAATTAAAACACATTATTGGAGGACAAATATGATTTTTTAAACATACAAATTATTAGAAAACAATTTAATGCAGAGTGCGAGTATAAAATTTATTGAAAGCTCGGTAGAAGAAAAGAGTAATGATGGTAAGATTAATTAGTATATTATATGGCAATATTATACATGGCAATACTAAAGTTGCTATCAAAGACCAAAATTTTGCGTATATAAGAGAAGCATATTAAGATTAATTAGTCAATATTTTGGAATTCAGAAAAGAAATCTCTTTATAGCTCTTCTATAATTAGAACTTTACATTAATTCATTATTTTTTGACTAATTAACCAAAATTGTTTAGTGCCCTAAGAAAAAGTCTCAAATGTCCACAGGAGTCTACAGATACAATCAGGAAATAGCTCAATGTGTCTCTTATCTAGATGGCATATCCCTAAGAAATACTAACAATCAACTTTGAGTAAATAATTCATCAGAGTTTATGCGAACAAAGTGCATTCATTGACCTTGTTATATGCAAGTTCGCCACTTCTAGATATATGTTCTTAGTCAATAAAAATAAAATAAGTTTAAGTTAAGACGTGTGCTTCATTCTACACACAGGGCCCCATTTGGTTAGGCTTTTATAGTGAAAACAAGGCGTGGGAATCGAACCACTCCCACAACAATTACACAAACTTTGTATTATTTTTTTTTTTTTAAAAAAATCATTTTATTTTGGGTCGTTCTCTGGGGTTGAATGGGTAGCAAGCATAATAAACCAAATAAATAAAACAAAAAATTATAATAAATAAATACTACATCATTGAACGTGACATTGCAACATCTCAGCTACATGTACATATTATTTAGAATAAGATCCTTAAATTAAGGCACTGTCGTCACTGCACGCAAAAAAATATTAATTTAAATACCCTTTTGATACGTAGACATAATTAATGCAATTAAATAATTTTCAAGATGTAGCAGAAGATGTCCCTTTCTTTCTTTTTTTTTTATTTAATTTTTTGAATAAAGTTTCCTTGCTTCGCTGATGTTTCGTATTAAAAAAAAAAAATTGTCGGTGAAGAGTATCGATAGGCCTAATTATCTTCGACTTACTAAATAAAGTGCAAGATACGACTAAGTTCATAGAAATTGTATAAAAATAATTGTATAAAAATGATTGTTTGTTACAAATTCCAAGTCTTTGGTTCCACGTTCTCTTTTTTTTTTTTTTTGGGTTTGGTTACATCTTAATTACAATTAGCATATGTAATAAAAAAATTATAATGTATAATCAAAAAATTAAAAAATTAAAAAAAAAAAGTATTATTATAACATACAACGGTTGCATGATGATCTGATCCGGAGAAAGAAAAGTGTTGCTTGATAATTAATTAAGCTGACGCCCTGTCCCCGCAATTGACTTGACTTGATATAGCAAGTTCAAAGTTGCCTGACATTTTTCACCTGCAAGGCTGCAATTGTAAAAGTAGAAGCCAGGGACCCAGGGCACAAGTCACTTTAAGTTGCTTTTGTTTCTTATTTTATCACTTTATTCACCGAGAGAAAAGCTCAAATCAACGTAAAGCTTTTAAAAGGTTTAATGTCTATCCAGAAGATCTTTAAACGTTACGTTTTATTTATTTATTATTTATGTTCCATGCCAAGACTTTTCCTTACTAATATATGGGGAAAATTAAAAAAGAAAAAGAAAAAAAAGATAAAACCTAGCTAAGCTTTTTAAAAAGGCATCAAAAGGAATTTCTAAATAGAAACGGACATAGGGTTATATTGAGAAAAAAAAATATTAGTCTTAAAAAAATTTTCGTAAGTAAAAACTTTACTTATGACATTTTCATGTTGGTATTTATAATTTCCATTTTGAAAGCTAACAAATAAGTTTAAATCACTTTATGCTTTGTGTAGTGGATCTTTAAACGTTACGTTTTATTTATTATTTATTAAGTGTGTGTATATATATATATATATATTATAATTACTTGAAATATACATGTGATGAGAAACGAATGGGAAAAAGGCTATGTTCCATGCTAAGACTTTTTCCCGCTAATAAATAGAGAAAATTAAAACATACATAGGATTATATTGAGGAAAAAAAAATATTAGTCTTAAAAAGGTTTTCGTAAGTAAAAGCTATACAGATTTATTTTTAAATAGCTTTACTTATGACATTTTCATGTTGGTATTTATAATTTCCATTTTGAAGGCTAACAAATAAGCTTACAGACTCCAAATTCAAGTTTTGCCCTCGGTCCGGATAGCTTGCACATGGTTTTCTCCTTTGCTAAAATAGATGTAAATGAATTCCTCACAATTTTTCCACATTCCTACAAGACAATGTCAGTTAAAGAACGGTGCTCAATCAATTTAAAGGAGCTTAAAGAAAGTCTTCTTGCATTAAAATAATAATAATAAAGAAGGGAAAAAGAAAAAAAAACTATTTTACCATTCCCAAATGATGTCCTTAATTCAGTTAGGTGGGGAAAAAAAAAGTATAAGCCTACATGTTTGAATTGATAAGATTGGAATGTGGAATCAACACGCCACATTTTCCAAAGTTACTACTGGCCGCATGTTCTATCTTATCATTATATCACCCTAAAATAATCAATACTTTGAATATTTATCTTTATAGATAACGAAACTCTAAATATTTCATAAATAGACATTTCAGTGTGTACGGGTGGACCTCATTAAGGCTTAGAAGGAGGTTTTTAGTCTCTTTTAGGCCATCATTTTTTCCTTTTAAATATATCACAAGTCGTTTTAGAAAGTAATAATAAAACAAATTTGACTACATTTATATTTAATTAAATGTGTATAGCTTTTTTTTTTTTAAAAAACCATCTAGAGGCGGGGGGTTGGATAAGATCCCCCTACCTGAAGATTATTGAACTAAAATAAAAATACATATGGAGAGGAACGTAGTCCAAAACCTCTAAGTAAATGAATAAAAAAAACTAGAATAAACGATAAGAAAAAAAAAAAAGTAACTAATGTAAATGACCAAAAGATCGCTTGCGATACTTACGACCAGTAACTAACTTGAAACCTTTTCTAGAGCTAGAGGAAGGCAAGCTAGCAACACTGAAGTCTGGGTCAATATGACACCCCCCTGCACCCTTAGGCTCAGATATAAAATATTTATCAGCTACTAGATTGTTTTCGGAACTAAACTCCTCATCGGATTGAAATGAGATGTTTGCATGGGGGGAATTAAAACCCACAACTATGGAGCGAATGTTATCCATAAAATGTGTATAGCTTAGTAATAAAAATTTCATTTATAATTTCGGAATTCTTGATTTAAATCTCTATAACCCAAAAAAATAAATAAATAAATAGAGTTAAATGAACAGTGAAATAATCAAGTTCCTTCGAATTGGATTAAAATTTTGCCCATTAAAATTTTTGAGGCAAAGCCATTGTTAGGCATCTTGGTATTCAAGAAATAGACCTCCAAGTCCTTTTTCATCAGTGAAGTTAATATTATCTATTCATATAGAGATAAGCGGATTAATATATAATGGGGGTGCTTATTTGCATCCAGCCATCAGATGAAATTTACAGATATGGAAGAAGGTTTAAATGTCAAATTTTAAACGGTGGAGATCCAGTTGTCAACTGGGACAAACTTTTGAAGTCTTGAGTATTCTTTCCACCCAATTGAATTGACATTAATTAGCGGATGCAATTGTAGCATTTAATCTTTTCTAATCTTCATATTAGACTTTTGTCGAGTACTCAAGTTATATAAATAAAGAGCCATGCAAGAGCACTCCTTAAATAACACTCATTAATTTCTCCTCAAAAGAAAATGTCTCGTCTTCGTTATCTTCTTGCAGCAGCTATCATTTTTGCATTTGTGCTTGACGAGTCATCATCTCAAGCTCAGCTTAGGCCAGATTTTTACAACACCACATGCCCTAATGCATCAAACATCATTCTAGGTGTTCTTCAGAATGCTTTCAATTCCGATATCCGAATCGGCGCCAGCCTCATCAGGCTTCATTTTCATGACTGCTTTGTTAACGTATTTACTCTTTCATTTTCTACTGGCATAAAATGAAGTAACTTTTTTTTTGGGCTTTTTTTTTCTTGTAGGATTTAAAAATTAATTGAAGCCATTTTTTTAAGAACCCCATGAGAGTGTTTAAATATATATATATCGTTTTCCGACTTTCCTTTGGTAGTTTAGTCGGCTTATGAGTTTAATTACTCATTTTCCTTCTTATTCCTTTTATGACTAATAAATTTGTACTCGGCTTTTAGAATCGAGTTCTAGACCAGCCTTCAATGGAAACAGAGGCCTTGCATTTTCTATGTTCTTTCGCCTTAGCATGTTGAACGATTCTTTAAAAAAAAAAAAATATCGGATTTGATTGGAAATGGATTTCGTCGTACGTTGTGATTACGCTGAGAATTTTTGCCTCCCTATTCAGCACCACATATTGGGTGTTTTGATATTATTCACTCGCACTTTTACTTTCTTGACCTTTGTAACCTAAAATGCGTGTGATTAAAGAAATTAAAAATACCTTATTTTTCGTATTAGTGTTTTGTGTAACATCATGAATTAAAGTCAAATGTCGTATATTGGCCAAAGGAAATTTTTTTCCAAAAAATCAAAAAAGTGTTAAGTTTTTTGTGGTCTGTAAGTTAAGAAGGTATCAATATAGCTGATAAAGTCTTTGCAATTTTCGGGACCAAGACAATGACACATGACATCCCTGCTTTAGTGAGTTAGTAATTCTTTTTTCTTGTCGGCATAACAATTATTTATTAACAATTTTACGTAGGGCTGTGATGGGTCGATCTTGCTGGACAACGTTGCTAATGACACGAGCATAGACAGCGAGAAATTTTCGATGGCAAATAATAATTCAGCAAGAGGTTTCGACGTTGTTGATGCCATGAAAACTGCCCTTGAAAATGCCTGTCCTGGCATTGTTTCCTGTGCTGATATTCTTGCCATTGCTGCTGAACAATCTGTCAATTTGGTATGGACTCTACCACCGGCCAACATAATTCATTCATCCACTGCGAACAATCATATTTTTTCCAAAATACAGACTCGTTCTGAATCGTATAATCGATTATAATTAAGGACCTTGCTAGCTGAGTATAGCTAATTGTTGCAGTCTAGTTAATTCCAAACTGTATTTATGCATTTTCAAGAATTATGCATTAAGAGAGATGAGGCATGGAACCACCAATTAGTAGGATCGTAAAAAGTTGGTTGGGGAAGATTTCTATCTAAAATTTTTTCAGCCCACATATTTGGACTACACCATAATATATTTTATCCCGGCTAAACCTAAATTCTTGTATATGTTAGTAGATTTGTAATTTTGGAAAAAAATAAATAAATAAAATAAGTTAACTAATCTATTGTTGATTTTGAGTAATGAATTGAATGGTTTCGGGTATAGACAGGGGGTCGTTCATGGGCAGTTCCATTGGGAAGAAGAGACGGCAGAACAGCAAACAGGACTCTTGCAGATCAAAATCTCCCGACGCCATTTCAAACTCTTGATATGCTCAAAGATAGATTTAGAAATGTCGGTCTCAACGATAATACTGACCTGGTTGCACTCTCCGGTAATATATTGTTATCTTGTTCTTCTTAAATGCTAACGATTCATAACATGCTTTTGAAATTAAATTAAATACAGAAAGTCTATTTGGAAAATCATACTAAAAACAATGTCTAATTCATATAAATCTTTTGTACGAATATGTTTTTCAGGCGGTCACACATTTGGAAGGGCACAGTGTCAATTTTTCAGCCAAAGATTGTTCAATTTCAATGGCACCGGCAATCCAGACCCAACACTAAACGCAACTCTCTTAGCACAACTGCAGCAGCTGTGCCCACAAGGCGGCAATGGCAGCGTCCTAACGAATCTTGATCTCTCAACACCGGACGCTTTTGACAACGATTATTTCTCCAATCTTCAATCTAACAACGGCCTTTTACAGAGTGATCAAGAGCTGTTTTCGACGCCCGGCGCCGACACCATTCCCATTGTCAACAACTTTAGCAGCAACGAAACCGCTTTCTTTGAAAGCTTTGCGGTTTCTATGATAAGAATGGGGAATCTCAGCCCTTTAACAGGGACTCAAGGAGAGATCAGGTCAAACTGCAGAAGGGTTAATGCAAACAATTTATCCACCATATCATCATCCGATGGTGGTTTGGTCAGCTCTATGTAAATCATGAAAGCATAAAATAAAACTGTGTGTGAAGTAGTTTTGCTGTCCAGAGTTTGTGGGTGACAAACTCGTGTAACTTCTCTCACGTTTGGCCTACCAATGTTTTCAGATTCTGAATAAAACTACAGTACTAGTGTGCCTTCACATGCTACTTTCCACCCACTAGAAATCAATCCTGACCTCATAACCAGGATACAATTGAAAGGTCTCAATCTATCATTTTCAAATTGATTAAGGGCTTTTTTGGTATTAAAGTTTTATGCCGTGGAAAAAAAAATCATGACTCTGAAATAAAAATCAATAATAAATATGATTTTTAAATAATAATTTTAATAAAAATAATAAAAATATCATAGCTTTCTCATCAAAAAATTTTGAGATAAAATTAACTAAGTTTTCAAACTACATCAATAATTATTTACTAAATGTTTGAGCATCGTAGTGTTTAAGCTATAATGACCCAACTATATATAATTCCAAACGTACTCTAACTTTGTCACAATCAGTATTAAAATCTATAACTTATCAGTATCCTTGAAGCAGACGTCTCACCGAGGGGACCAGTTAAATTAATGTAAATTCAAATACTATTGGGCCTTACTAGATTTTGAATAACAATTCTTCCGATTCTCTATCCAAGGTCTTAATGAACCTTTGGTATCAGTTAAGAGTACAGTGAAAAATAGGTGGATGATCTTGTGCCAGTTAACATATCTTAATTAGAGAAACGTTAGCATCGACAATAAATATCATCAAACGTCTAGTGAGGGCTTCCGCGTCGTTTTGTAAAGTACGAACTTTAGGTGGTACGTAGCTGCTAATTATAACTACAAAATAACAAAAATCATGAACTTCTTATATACCATAAAGCCAAAGACATTGTATTTGGAACTTGTTACTTTTTGATCGTTTTGTAACTAAAACACCGGCAACTAGTTGCAGTTTGAAGGGCATGCATGATGGATCAGCATTGATTTACTATATGCTTAAATTCTAGATGCATTATTTTTAGTCAATGATGGGAAAGTAGCATGTGAAGTCATTTTCGTTAAGAGTGTGGTATGCGCAAGCCAACGGGGACCATGGCTCCTGTTTCAATACCTAATCCACCAAACACCTAGATTGGAACTTTATTATTCTTATTCACGTGTTACATGAACGTGTAGATCAAGGTGCTGTGAATGATGCCAACAACCCACTCGTCGAGGGGCTGTTGTCCTTACCTTCAACAATTAGCAAGCTTTAATTTAGAAGTGGGACCTGCCGTTTTGGACTCAAATTTGTATGTTATGTTTAGCAGAGCCTCACTGTCCTATAGCCCGGCCTAGCCCGTCAGTAGGTCCGCTACTGCTTTTTCAGATATTATTTTTGTAATTGTGTTATGATTAAAAAATAATTAATCTTTTTTGTACATTAACTGTAGTCATCCCCAGGTATTATTAAGCTTAACCTTTGATGAGCGAGCTTACCAAGACAAGCTCTTGGATGAAACCCCCATACAAATTTGATGCCAAGATGCCCACGCATGGTCCGGCCCGGTAGCATTTAAACTTTGACATGGCATATGATGTAACATTTGAGGCATCGTTTATTGATCAAAACCAACACTTTATACCATAGAATAATATATTTTGTATCTCAGCTTATATGATATTCAACCTGTTATTCGCTAATATGGTTAACACAAGACCAGCACATTAATCATGGAATAAAAATTCAAAAACAGCCTAATATAAGGCAATTATGGATGGGTATCAAATCGGTTGGGATACGGGCATCATTGCTGAGTCAAAGCAGCAAGATGAAACCATATTTATTCTCTCGGGTTCTTTTCTGTTCAGTTCTCATTGACACAACATATAACACAGGTGCACGAAGTGTACAAATCGAGGTTAAAATAACAGCAATGGGGTGGGAGGGAGCCCTCAGCTCAGTTGTTGCTTCAAGAGCATTCGAGGACTGCTAAAGACAACATCTTTGAGAACCACACAGCCATGGGACAGCGTTGTGGGATCTTAAGAGAGACCAAGAACCTTTCCAGTTGCAGTGTCGACATCAATCTCATAAAAGCATGGCCTTGTTGGGAGACCCGGCATTGTACTCATTGTTCCAACTAAAGGATAAATGAATCCAGCCCCAATGCTAGCTCTTACATCCCTTATCGGTAAGATAAACCCAGTCGGGGCTCCCTTTTCTGCGGCATTGTGTGAAAATGAATACTGGGTTTTTGCCATGCAAATTGGGAGGCCAGAAAACCCTTGCCTGCTGTACATTTCAATCTGTCTCTCAGCCTAGTTGGACAGATTAAAATAGTTTAAATTAGTAAACAAAGCCCTAGAATAGTTAAGCAAGTTCCAAAAATCAATAAGATTGGCAAAGAATTGAGTGTTTAGGAAAGTAATTCCAAAAAATTCTGCAGGAGACCAAAAGTTATCATAATGGTCTCGTCAAAAAAAGACTTCCTTGTTTCCTCAACAAGATGATAAGTGCTACCTTTGTTATTTTTAGGCGTCAGCAAGAAAATAGCTTAAAAATGCCACAGCAAAAGACAAAACACACATTTTACAACTGGATTTTGCTTTCACCAAACCAAAGGAACATTTAGCATTTGCCTTAACTTTGTGGTTTTTGTCAGATTTTGAACACTTGAAAATCCATGGAGAATCAATGGAACAAAGTATGAAGCATTTACCTCATCTGAGTACTCAACGCTACTAGCACCATATGACCTTGCTATTGCATCTATTTTCTCTTTAATACTGACATCTAAAGGATATAAGAACTTCAGCGGTTGTGTGACACTCTCACAGGCTCTTTGAACTGCAATTCCAAGGTCAACCTGAAAATCACGATGACAGTAGAGCTTTTAATCGGAAGACATCAAAAACCAATTCTGCCAGTTTAGTCTTATCACATGCTATATACATCCTGAAAGGAGCCTATCTCGGAGTCGTACTATAGACAGAAAAGTTATGTCTTTCAGGTTCAAAATATGTAATTAAACTTGGATTGAAAATATCTATTCCTAGTTTGCTGAGAAAATCATAACACATGTCCTTAGTGGTCGAAGCAAAGGTAGACTGCAGAACATGAGAAATGCTTGGATAAAGGTGGGATGTGTCAATAATCTCAAGAATCAGAAAGGCGGTGTGTAAATATTGTTAAACAACTCATCCTGCAGAAATTGCCTTAAGAGAAATTCAGTGTGGAGACCAATTCTGCTAATTTATTTTCAGGTGTGTAGTTTGCAGAGGTGAAAATCGAGAAATATTTTCCTCTTAGTTTGTTAAATCCAATGGTGATAAGGCACTTACCGCTCCTTTTCCACCATGGGCATGGTGAGAACAAACCACTGCATCAAAGGCCCCAGCAGCCATTGCCGCATTTCTAACTGCATTTAGTTCTGCTTCAGTATCAGTTGCAAACATGTTCACAGCAACTACAACATTCACACCATATGCCTTCGTGTTTGCAATATGCCTGGCCAGATTCACACAGCCAGCTTCAACCAGAGCCACATTCTCATTCAAGTAGGCATAGTCAAGAGGCTTCCCAGCAACAACTTGTGGCCCACCACCATGCATTTTCAAGGCCCTTATTGTTGCCACAATAACAGCACACTGAGGAGTTAAACCACTATATCGGCATTTAATGTTCATGAACTTCTCAGCTCCAATATCAGCACCAAAACCTGCTTCAGTGACAACAAATCCACCTGGTCCAACCAACTTCAGTGCAATCTTATCAGCCACTATAGAAGAATTACCATGAGCAATATTTGCAAAAGGACCAGCATGAACAAGAACAGGGGTTCCTTCCAGTGTCTGCATCAAAGTGGGGTTGATTGCATCCTTCATTAGCACAGTCAAAGCACCTCCAACACCAAGATCATCGGCAGTTATGGGATCACCAGCCCTGCTATTTCCAATCACCATTTTCCCAAGCCTCTCTCTCATATCAGCTAGAGAAGTTGTGAGGGCCAAAACTGCCATTATCTCACTAGCAACTGAAATGTCAAAGCCTGTTTCTCTCACCATTCCCTTTTCTTCCGGGCCTTGCCCAATAGTAATTTTCCTCAAGAATCTGTCATTCACATCCATAACTCTCCTCCATGTAATAGAAGCTGGGTCAATATCAAGCCTAGCAAATCTGTTAATTTCTTCTGGCGTAAGATCCTCAGGCTTGGTTTTGGAGATACCAAGTTTCTTCAGACGCCTAAACATGATGTTACTAAAGCCCCGTTCTCCTTCTTTGTTCGGTGGGCATAACCTATTAAATAAAGCCTTATCAGATTGGCTCGCCTCATGGAATATCCTGGTGTCAATGGCAGCAGCAAGAAGATTGTTTGCAGCTGTAATTGCATGAATATCTCCCGTTAAATGAAGATTGAACTCATCCATTGGGATCACTTGGCTGTAACCACCACCTGCTGCACCTCCTTTGATTCCAAAGGTTGGTCCTTGTGAGGGTTGACGAAGGCAAGTGACAACCTGACAAATACAGATGGTAAGCATAACGCCTAAACAAATACTCAGTCAAAGTAATGCAAAGCAACTAGTCACGTTCCAATTTCTGCACTGTGATAATCACTATAAATATTCCAATCTTTTATCTTGAAGGAGGAAACAACCACAAAATCAGCTTCATCTGGTATTACAATACCCAGAAACATGACAGTCACTTATTTCCATTCTTTCCTTTTAATTTTCAGTTGAAAAAGCTAGTTTTGAGACAAAAAGAACAAAGGTAATTTTCGAGATAGAAAAAGCAAGTTCAAAGTAAATATATTTGTTTGAATTAATTAGATTTAGATGGACAAAAAAGCTGTGGACATTACTAACAGGCAGTCTCAGTCTTAACTGTTGAAGATTAATAATCATTAATACCCTACTTTAAGGAACTTGACAAGCAGCTCATTCATGTAACTCCTTTAAAGCTGAATCGCGTGCTAAACTTGTAGAACACTATCTAGTCTAACAATTAGGGTCTTGCGTCTTTTTATGGAAAGTCTTTTAGCAATAAAAGTGAATAGTTTCGTCCACTAAGTCTGGTTCATTTTGCATCAAATCCAGATGGTTGATCAAGTATGTTAATGTCTGGAATTTGACAAATGGTTACTCAGATTTGTATTTAGGAAAGAAGGGCATAATTTGTTCAGTTAGTTTACTCTACTATCAGCATAACGAACACTGACAGTCATGTGCTCTTACAACGACAACCCACGAACATGCTTATTGAAGCACATGAATTTGTCTGTTCAATTCCCCTCATAAAAGGGACAGCTGATAACACAGATTGAATTGGCAGAACAAATACATAAGAAATAATCTCATCAACACAGCATTTGGGTGAAATAGTGAACAACCCACAAAAATTTGTTCAATAAAAGAAGTTACTAGCAGAACATCAGGATTGCAAGGTGCTTTGGGCAAGATAGGGATAAAGAAAGATAGTTTCAGAAACAGTTTCAACTGCCTCCCCTGACCCATTCAACTCAAATAATCTTTTACTTTTGAGTATATCAAACACTTGTTTTTCTCAACACAACTTCCTTAACTACTCTGATATTGGTTGTCATCAGACATAACACAGAATTTCCAGGCCAAACGAAATCATAATTTACCAAACTTTTCACCTTTGTGCAGACGAAATTTACAGTCTTACAGCATTACCAAATACATGTTAAACAAGAAATGTGAGACATCTAGTAAAGGGATGCTGTAATTAGAATACCATGGAAGAGATTAGGAATCTTCAAACATCACTAGAGAAAACAGTTTCTTATGGAATGAATACACGTATGCTCCATGAGCATACAGATTTAGTTTTTATTTAACACACATTAACAGCTATATAACAAAACCTTTCCAACTGCAAAATACATTGTTTGGAACAGATATAGGAGGACAACTAAGTGTGGGAACTGGAACTCCAATATTACACTAGGCCACATGGATTGGCAAATAGAGAAGCAACTTCAATGCCTTAAAATTATAATTATTGAAAGCTTTACCTTTTTGTCAAGAAAAGCACCCAATGCTTGACACAGCCCAACAGTTGTGGTAGACTTGCCCTCACCAAGAGGAGTTGGAGTAATTCCTCCAACCACCACATAATACCCATCTGCAGATCCTTCAACCTCATCAAGAACTGATAGCAACACCTACAAAAACCCACAACATCCATTCAACTTCACACACCCAAATTTTTTTATGTTCACAAAACCAAGCACCATAAGTTAAAAAATAAAAATAAAAATAAAAATAAAAATGAACATGGCAGTTTTTGAATCATACTCTTATCACAACAAACCAATCAAAACATAAAAATCATGTCTTTAACCATTAAACTGAATCGACCAACTGATATACTCAAATAAGAAAAAATAATAAATTTATGAATAAAAAGGCTGAAAAGCAATCACCTTCGCTTTGTATTTGCCATAAAGGTCATAATGGTTTGGCTTGAGGTTGAGTTCTTGGGCAATCTCAGAAATATGAAGTGGCTCCACTGAGTTTGCAATGTCTATATCCGCTGGTACTGGTGATACCACCTGTAATTTTCTCACTGTTTTTGATGAAGCCATTAATAATTTTTTTTTTATAAATCAATTTCAGTTTTGGTTGAGTCTGAAGAATGTGTGTACTACGTTGAAGTCTTTATTATTGTAACTTTGCATCTGAATTGAAGTCTGGCTGCTGGGAAAGGGGTAATAGCACTTAGGTCCGTATCTTTTATGGGTTTCTCACATAATGGCATGGTTATTCTATTTGTATCAAATAATACCCTAATTTCGATCTACATTCAAATAAATGAAGTACCCGTTGGTCTAAAATACATCTACGTTAGTTTAATTTTTTTACTTCACTTTTCTATTAAGGTATTCATAAAGTTCTTTTTGGAAGTTAAAATTAACATGTTTCACTTACAAAATTTTTATTTCTAAAACGTTACTTAAAGCTATAATTTAGAAAATACCAAATAAATTCTAAATTACATACTCTTAATTTTTAGCATTACATTATATTGTAGTGGTTCTGGACCTATATGATATAAATGAACAAACTCTCTGCCTTTATTCGTAAATATATAAATATTAGTTGACTTGGATGTTATTAGCTCCAAAGGCGAAAGAGCTGCTGGCATAGAATTGTGTGTGTGTGTGGGTGTCTTTTTTTCCCTTATCCAAGGGGAGAGGTGATAATACCACCTGTATGTGTCGGCTCTGATTTTTAATTATTAAAAAAAAAAAGAATCTGATGTTGACTACAACGGCGAGTAGATAATGCCACCTGTAATGTGTGGCGGCCGGGCGCGGGGCGCCTGCGGCTGCAATGGCCGTGGGTCCTGGGCATGATGTGGCACTGGCGGTGAAATAAAAAATTAAAAGTTTTAAAATATAAAATAGAATTTGGAGATGCGGGGTATCGATTCCGTACCTCTCGCATGCTAAGCAAGCGTTCTACCATCTGAGCTACGTCCCTAGTTGGATGATGATTTCATCTGGGCAGCTTACGAATTGTGAAGGTACAATTAATGAAAATTCAGCCGTATGTAACAACAATTGTAGTTTAGTGGATAAAATTCACCATTATAATTGTGAGGTCACGGGTTCGAACTCTCACAATAAATTATGAGAATTTAATTTCTTTTCTCAATTTAAATGAAAACAGTTTTCTCCCATTTAAAAATAATCTCATATAGTTAAAAAAAAAATTCAATTTAAATGAGTAAAGACAATCTTCTCTCTTTTGAAAATAGTATAATGTAATTAAAAAAAAAACTCAAAAACTTAATTTAAGTAAAGACAATTTTTTCTTTAAAGATAAGTTTTTCCCTTTTGAAAATAGTCTAATATAATTCAAAAAAATAAAAGACTCAATTTCAGTAAAGACAATTTTCTTCTTTCAAAAATAATATCATACAATTAAAAAAAAAAGTAACAACAACTTGGAAAGATTCCCAACATTTAAATTTATTGCCTTAAAATAGCCAATTTTTTCGTTCTCTCTCGCTTTTTTTTTTTTTCTAAGGCATTTCAGACACCAATCATATTTAATCCATTTTAGATTAATACAAAAGAAATTAAATGGATGAGGGGGTTCGAACTTTACAAAATCTTAGGAACTTGTCACTGATTTTATTGTTTGAGAGAATTAAGCAGAAGTAAAAATTTTATATAAGATGACTTGTCTTTTACAGTATTGTCTATTATATGGCATTTCGCTTTGTGACTTATTTACCAGGCGACATTTTCTACACTATTTACTCGGGGTAGAAAAAGTTATAGGATATTAAACAATCAGATGACAAGTTCCTAAGATTTTGTAAGCTGGGCATTGGAGTTTGAAGATTTTGTAAACTGGGTATTGGAGTTTGAAGAATTTGGTACTTGATCACATTGAATTAATTTATTAAACAAACATGGCAGTTATATATTGATCTCTCAGATGGCATTTCAGCATGAAAAACAGTGATATCTTTCTCGGCATCTATTCTTCCAAGACTGATCAGAATGAAATCCTGATCTTCCAGCAAGAACACCAAGACACGACCAGCATTTGAAACATTACAAATCTTGATCAAGGTATCTGCCAGTGACAATTCTTTCTAGATCCATTAATTTTCTCAAGAAAATGTGCTGGAAAGTGGTAAGTGGAAATGGTTTATCTATTGTTGTATATAAGCAGGAAATCCCGACACTCTGAAGCAATATATGGGTATTACTAAGCTTTAAAACTACGAGCTCCAAGCTAGGCTTGGTAGCTCTGAACAGGCATTCCGTCCATCAAATCATCAATAGAATTAAACACAGCGTGATTAACATCATATCCACGGAATATGAGAGGATGCATAGATTTAGCTATATAAGCTAGCGAGAATTACGACATACACACACGCAGGCCCAAGGCCAAATAAGCATAAATACTTGGGTGTGACGTGTGAAAATCAAATTAAAGAAAGTCTCGAGGAGAACAGAGAGCCCTCTCACCTATTAGCTTGAAGGATCACGTGTGAATTCTTCTTAAATATTGGCAAATGGGGTATCGGTTGAGGCTAGAGTTGGGTTGCATGCTCGCATAAGGAAGCGGTGGGATGATCCACATGAGACTTGCGGATGCGATGTTTAGATATATGTCCCTGTCGCATTCAGTTCTCAAGTAATTCATCCGTAAGGATTAAGCACTTTACTTCGGATCTCTTTTGTCTCTTATGCTGACCAGCCAGGGGAGTTAATCCAAGTGTCAGGATTATTAACACTATCCCGTATTGGGATTGTTAGGAACAGCGTCGGCATCAGGATTGCTGCTGCCTGATGAAGACATAATATGGCAACTACAGGCAAGGAGAGCCGTGTAGGCCTAAACATTTATAACAGCGAACACACAATGTACAGAATTGCTGTTCAGATTTAATTACATTCATATTTTTATCCGATCACAACCTTACAACAACATGTACACACACAAAGCTCGTATCAGTAGTGAATCCAAATACTTGAAATAATACCACTGGTAATCAAGAATAAGTTTCAAGTGGATTCTTGTAACTTTAAAGTTACGTGTTGTTGTTTGATTGTTCCATAGTTACAACATTATTTTTAGCGAATCACGTAATTGTATCACGCGTGTCCCTTTCTTTTCTTGCCGATAGCATACCAGAAAATTATGATAAGGTGAATATTCTGCATTTCATCTATTAATCCAAAGCTAAAATGATCTGCTTCGAGGCCTTCTCTGTAAAAGATAATTAGTGTTGCCTAATAATAACCATCACCAAATGTTCTATTACATTCGTGAAAGTGTTTTTTATTAACTTCAAGAAATGTAACTCACAGCTAAACGTAACAAAAAACTTGAGAATTGTAAGCGAAAGCCAACTGATATTTTCATTGATTCTTCTATATGCAGATACGATGCAAAATAGGATGGCTTTAGACTTTGCATATGGGCATCCCCGGGTGATCAAAGAAGCTTGAAGCCTAAAGGGCCCCAAAATGGGATTAATGTAATTCTTGTAAATACTTATACAAGGGACACAACAACTCCTATTTGTATTTGATCTTCATTGAATAAATACAGTAATAATATCGATACAAAGATTCAAAGAACAAAAGAATTAACTAAAGAACTGGCCATATTTATAGAAGCAAATAATTTAAGATTCTTTATCATTGAAATTTGGAAATTCTTCTGATAATCTTGAACCTCTCAAAGACGGTGATGAGACCTCTGCATCGGAGGGCAAATCGGAGATGGCAGCAAGCATGCGGCGAATCCTAAAGGAACGGGCCGGTTTGAAGCTGGAAGATTGCATCATCTTCTTCTTCTTATTCTCCGAAAAAATATCCGAAGATTTCGAAAGAATTAAGTAAACCAGCACTTGAACAAGCACAAACATTGCAACCTTAATCAAGGTATCTGCTAGTGACATTTCTGGCTCCATTAGTTTTTTTGAGAAAATGTATGGGAAAGATGTATGTAACCAGAGGGAAATTAAATGATCTGTGTGATGTGATAATATGCTAAGGCTTGGGAGATAGGCTTATTATCTATATATAGAGAGGGCGAGAGAGAGAGAGAGAGAGAGAGAGGTTGTTGTTCAAGAAGCAGCTTCTATGAATTTAACTTGTAGCAAAAGACTTGAAGACGTTGTTTTTTGACTTCATCTTCATGCACAAGCTAGATTGAGAAAAGCAGCTTTTAGAAGAGTATTTATTATTCATGTTGTTGACCAAATAGGACAAAAGAAATGAGGTCTTTGGTGATGGTTTCCTGGAAGAAACAACAAATTGGGAAGTTACACTTGAGATTCCCATTGCTTTTGAGATTCAAGAATAAATTAATTGTCAAATGGGGATAACTGATAAACCATTCAAAAGCAGCCACTAAATGAGTAAATGTTCTGGATTATTCAGCAACAAATATGATTGATTAAGAGTTGTTTAAGTCATGTTAATTTCCGGAAAATTAATTTAAAAACAGTTTCACAAAATTAATTGAACATTTTTTTCTCGATTTTCAAATTTATAAACAGAAAATAACCTTCTCCCCTTTTTTGCTAAGTCAAAGGCTTATGAGAAGGGTCTTAAATTATGTCATTAGTTAAATCACAATTCCCAATTAGTTCAAAATTTTGACTTAGTCATTAACGAGCAGTCAACAAAATTGGCAAAATTTATCACAACGATGCTCCTATTGGCCTTATCCACGCATGACTTAATATTAGTCACGTGGAAAATGAGGTGTCTCGATCCTATTGGGAGTTGTAAAATATTGTGACCAATAGTTCAAGATATGAAGCTTGTGGGAGGCTGAGCTGGCCATGACAGTGCAATGCGTTGCCTCTTGTTCTGTGCTTAGTGCTTTTCCATGGCGTTGAAGTTATAAATTCAACAAGTTGAAGAAGTAATATCGATCTTCAAGCAATATTGCTCTACACTAGGGATGGCAAATTCCGGGTCCGGGTCCGGGTTTGGTCTTTTCGGATCTGGACCCGGATATAATTTTTATATACCGGACCCGAATTAAAACCCGATTTTTTTTAATCCGGGTCCGATCCGGGTTAAACCCGAAAAAATCCGGGTACCCGCATTCCGGGTTTTGAACTCGGATTTTCAAATTAATTTATGTATCATGCCAAATTATTGGTATTGCACTATTACTAGATGGATCATTGGCCTTGGACGTGGATGTGCTTCTAGATACTACAGTTTTTGAACACATACGCTTCTCGCAATATTCATCTTCACATTTACAACATTACAACTTACAAGTACCTATTGTTCTTTGGAAAAATTTTAGAACCAGCTCAAAATTAAGATGTATTCCCCCTTATTATGCACCTCCGACTAAGAACTTAAACAAAAATAAATAAACTTATCCTAAACAAAATCAAATACTAATCACATGACATATTTAGATTTTAAAACAAATACAATACAAATATATAATCTAAAATTCAAAGTTTCAAAATAATAAATATCCACATATGTAAATCCATAACATAAATTTGCAATTCAAAGTTCAAATTTCAAATTACTAGTTAAAGACTAAACTCTCAATCATCAACTTCATTTGACTGTTGTTCACTCATCAAACTTTCATCAATCAAATGCTCCGCAGAAAGTATTGCTTCCTCTGGAATTCCATCTAAAAGAAATGCATAAATCATAAACATAATGAACAAGACAACTAATTCGTGATAAATTGATAATAAAAATACTATAAGAAATTAATTTGATTCTAATAAATAAATTTTCCATACCTTTTAGGTTTTGTTCAAGCCAAAACCAATTTTGAGTGCACACCAACGCCTCCACTGTAGATGGATGAAGTCTACTGCGATGAGGGCTCAAATGTCTACCTCCAGTGCTAGAAGCGGACTCATAAGCAACTGTTGATACAGGAATAGCCAAAAAGTCTCTTGCGATCTTTGCAAGTATAGGATATTTGCCTTGATTATTCTTTCACCATGACAAAATATCAAATTGACTAGTTGATGGCAAAGTACTTTCCTCAAGATAAAGCTCTAATTCTGATTTAGAATGACTATTTTGTGTGTTTTCATTTCTAAATGATGCCCACTCAGCAGCCATATCATCTAAGTCTAAGTCCAACATATTGGAATCACCTACTGTAACAGCTTCAGAATTGGTAGAATCGTTAACCCCCCCACTTGAATTTGATGAATGTTTTACTTCATACTCATGCACTAAATCAACAAATAACTTATGCACCCTTTCAATTTCAGTTTCAGCTTTTCCCCCATATATTTTAGGAAATAAAAAGTTAATCAGTAGCATTTTACACCTAGGATCTAACATAGTCCCCACCGCAAGAACTCCATGAATAACATCCCAATACTTGTCATACTTTGCAATCATCCTAGTGGCCATATTTTTTATCCCCTCAATTGGTGATTGCAACCATGCATTCATTGACAATCTAATTTCACAAATCTTAGCAAAAAATAAATTAGATGTCGGATATCGTGTTCCTGAAAAAAGTTCTGTCAACTTATAAAAGCTTTTTAAATACTCACACATAAGTTTTGACAAATTCCACTCTGACTCACTAGGCAAAGATGTATAATTTCTCTCACGTTCCTTCAAACGATCAAATACATCTTTATACAACAATGCAGTACTAAGCATCAAATAAGTGGAGTTCCATCTAGTTTTACAATCAAGTACCAAGTTCTTGGTTTCCTTAATACCTAATTGTTTTTTTGCATTCTCAAATTTTTCAATTCTAGCCGGTGTTGCTGTCCAGTAATGAACACTATCTTTAATTTTTTTCAACTCCCTTTTGTATCACGGATAAGCCATCCTTAACTATCAAGTTTAATATATGAGCACAACAACGCATATGAAAGAATTTGCCACCCATAATCATTGAACTAGTAGAAAATTTCCCCAACAACAAGTCAATCATGGAATCATTTGCAGCACAATTATCAACAGTTATGGTGGACAGCTTTCTATCTATATTCCAATCCATCAAACAATCATACAACTCATTACACATTACCTCACCACTATGTGGAGCTGGCACATATATAAACCTAATAATGTAAAAAAAAAATCAGATATTAAATAATACATTAATTTATGCTTAAGCCAAAAAAAAATTAAAGAAGAGTTATCAAGAAAATTACCTCATAATGCGACTTCGCAACATCCATGAGCTATCAATGTAATGTGCCGTAATAACCATGTACCCTTTCTTTTGGTTACTGGCAGTCCACATATCTATAGTAATCGCAATTCTACTCTCACAAGCGTCTAAAATACTCATCGTCTTCTTCTTCTCAACATCATAAAGCTTTAAAATTTCAGCTTTGATGGTGTTTCTACTAATAGTCTCAATAGAAGGTTGCAGTAGTTTCAGCAGATCATAAAACCCAACATATTCAACAAATGCTAGGGGAAGCTCATGAAGTATAATCATCCTAGCCACAAAAAGCTTTACTGTTGCCATATCTCACTTTGATTCAGAACTGCAACTACTAAGTACAGTGGTTCCATCAGCTTTAGAAGCAAAAGATAAGTGCATTTGCTGTACATTCTTAAATGACCTCCGAGGACACCGTTTAGCATGATTGATCAAGTGATTAGTACCTTTCGAATAATGTCCTTGCATAACCAGCCCGCAATAATTGCAAATTGCCTGAACTTCCTCACCCAACTTAACTTTTTTGAAATGATTCCAAGCATCAGACACTACTCTACCACCACCACCTCGTTTTTTTGAAGTTATAGGAATGGTATTACCCCTACGGCCATGGCCACGGCCACGGCCACGAGATACTGCTGTTGAATCTGGTTCTAATTCAACAGCAGTTTCGCCGTTATTTTCTGATTCTATCCTGACACACACACTTTCATCACTTTTTTCAGAGGCATCCACATCAATTCTTTGCTCATTTTCCATCATGAATTTGTCACCCTACATAACATAATTTTTTCTATAATTAACAATCAATCTAGCAACCAATCCAGCAACTATACAACCATTTCTATTCTATTAACAGCAACCATAAAAAAAATTCAAAATAAACCAATTACAAATGCCAAAAACGAAGCATAACAGAGCATGCATACTAAGCATAACAGAGCATAACATTTTGGCCAACAACAATAAATATAATTTACCCACTCTTTTGTGTTGTTTTTTAATACATGGTTCCAGTTTGGTTCAAATGATTTCTCCAATTTCAGCGACCAATGCAAATTGCAGAGCCATCTTAATCAAACTCCAAATAAAATAGGGTCTCTAAGCCAAATCTTATTCATCCAAAGATGCAAGTTAATTAAATACGAGAAGTCATCAATCTATTATAACTCTTTTTAAACAGGAAAAGCATTTTTGGCATTATGTTCATTTTCATCACCACACCTACACAAACTTACAAGTATTATCCAATTTAAGCGTGGCCCGAAATGGTAGAATTAAAGCATAACAGAGCATAAATTATGAAGAAAACAACCGAGACTCACAAGAAGTCAGAACACAGCCACGAGAAGGTGATGCCGACGAGATGAACACAGCTGCTCAGCGAGATGGTGGCCGCCGAGGTGATGACGATGTTGATTAAACTGATTTGATGAAGAGAATCAGAGAGAACCGAGAGGAGAGAGTGAGAGATTGAGAGAGGAAATGGCAGATCTGGGAAGGGGGTTGCAAATCGCGAATTCGTGAATCGTGACTTAGGGTTTTTTTTTTTTTTTCTATTTATATTAAACGATTTATAAAAAAAATTAATATTAAAATAAAAAAATCCGGGTCTGGGTTTCAGATTTACGGGTTACTTGAATTCGGATCCGGATCCGGACCGGGAAATATACGGGTTTTACATTTTCAGCTTGCATTTCGGATAAAAGTTGATCCGGGTTCAGTCCGGGTGCGGGTTTGGTTGCCATTCCTACTCTACACACTAGCCTTTAATGGATTATCAATAGCCAATTTCGGGGTCTTATTTGTTAAAGAGGAACTGCATTCAATAAAGATAACGTTAGATACACATTCATTTAGAAATTAATCAATCATGATAATAATAATACTGATTAATGGTGTAATAAGAAAAAAATTTCAAAACATCTGATATAATTTTATTAGATGGTTTCATTTAATATTATCTTATTTAAAATTCTCTCGACATTACGTATATGGCTGATTATAATTAGAATGAGCTCTACTAAAACTTTGAATAGATGAATTCTAATTTTTTTTTGTAAATAAATTGAATAAAACAATAATGGTTCATAAAATTTCGAATCTAATATATTCCATTCAGAAAATTAACCCGACCATTTCAATTCTCGACACTTTTTTTCTTTTTTTGGGGGTCATATCAATCTTAACGTACTTATTTTGATTTTCAACTCGATTTTATATTGAATTGAAAATCCAAACAAAATCAATCGGTTCTTTAAAATTATAACAGAAGCGAACCAAGCGAAGCCACCAATCAGTCCGGTTTTAGTGAGAACACCCAAAAAAAAATAAAAAAAAACTATCCTCGCATGAAGATACTTGAGGCCCGGAAAGCGCTCACTTTACAACCCGGCCCAACCGCCAAGGCCCAGACCGTTACTTACCATATCAATTTTTTGAAATAAAAAAGGTGTTTTGATTTTGGTGTTTTGGATTCTGAAATATATTTAAATATATAATCTAAAAAATTGAAAAAGGCAATTGTAGAGAGAAACAATTATATGACAAATGAAAAGAGTACATAAAATGCTAAAAACTACTTTTTGTGTTTTAACATGAAACATGAGAAAATGATTTTTTCACCAATTATTTTTGTAAAACACCTTAATAATCATATTTCTATCACTAAGAATTGGTTTAGGACTGTTGTATTTCAACTTAATTTTAAAAGCGCAACAACCAAAGTGTATAACAAAAACATTTAATAATATTAAATTTTGTACTTATCATTTTTATATTTTTACAGTTAGCGACTTCATTTTAAAACATATGAGAATTAAAAAAATTACAACACTTCAATCTCGTGCTCCAAAACTTTCTTTGATTTGATTCAATCAACGAAGCAAAATTCGGCACCTCCTTAAATTGACATGAACACCCCCATGCTTTAATGATATTCAATATTATGTTTATCCCTAAATACTCGATAAATAGCAATCTTATTTTAAAACGTACATGAATAAAAAGTTACAACACTTGGATCTCAAACACACCCGATGGCAAAAGCTAATCCAAAACTTTCTTTGATTTCATTCCACAGCTCCTCAAACTCCCAATGAACACCAACCACATCTAACGACAGCGACTCGTTTTTCTAATTTCAAAACACTTTTAACGGTCACATTGGCCATTAGCAGCAAAGCCCAGAAATCAAACCAAATCAAATTGAATCTCTTCAAAACGTTGCGTGCTGGAAATGTCACCTTCACACATTGTAAATCCCAAAGCCATATCGGATTCACAATAAATAAATCAAATCAAAGCATCACTGAGTCACCACTAAATACCAAACCAAACACAACCCCACAATTGAATTAAAGAATCTTAAAACTAGTTCTCAAACATGCAAGCTGGAACAAAAACATAACGCATGGCACTTGTCACTAGTTATGACACAAATTAAATAAAAATTAAAATATTTATATCCAAAATCTTTGACTCCTGCTCATGTTATGCGATGTAGTTTTGTTGTTGTGTCATCTAAAAATCAATCTTGGACACGCAATTTCCGGAGCCAGCTTTTCAGGACATTTCTCCACGTTAGTAGCTTTCTTTTTGGTAGTGTTTTTGTTTTTTCATTTTTGGGTCCTAAATGGGGCGATTATTGAGTCCCAAGGTTTATTCATTAATTGCAATTATTGAATCTTCAATCATTTCTTAGCCGCATTTCTCATCCGGGTTTGTTTCTGAAGGTGGGTTTAAAGCTTTGTTCCGCTTTTCTTTGATTCTTTTCTTGTTTTCTCATCTGGGTATTGAATCTTTTGCCGACTTTTGCTCTTTTTTCCGTTATTTTGTGTTCTTAATATGAATATTGGCTCTAACTTTCATCCGGCTTTTTTTTTTTTGTATTTTGTTTGTTGATTGATTTGGTTACATCTGCACTTCAATGATGCTTGTGAGGGTATAAATAATTCAAACCCTTATTACTTCATTTGGTGTTTGATACTAGTTTTTGTTTCATATGATTTTATGAGATCATGTTGTGAATTTTGATTAAAATATTTGTAGTTAAGAGGCAATATATGCTGTAGTAATTACTATCCACAGTTGTTGCCAAATTCAAGTCGATTGTATAATATATCTTACGGTTATACAATAAATCATGGAGGCCGTATGGATTGCGCCTATACTTGTATAGAGTACCATATGCAAGCTTGACAACTTTTGTGGACCATGAAAATATTGTCACCCTTCATAGTATCTCCTTCATTTGATAGCGTCCTTTTCCAACTTTTCTCAGGGAAAACCAGCTAAAAAGAAAGAAAGTGGTATCATTTGCAGTGAAGATTATGATGCTGATTTTGATTTGGGAACGAAGAGACATATACTAGAATCAGTTTTTAAGGGAAGGCAGCATGGCTCCTGGAGGAGGAATATGCAAGGAGGTGATTGAGTCTAGCATTGCGTTTTCAGATTATGAAATGGCAACTTCTAGTATGGAGTTGAGGAGTTCCCCTTGTAGGAAAGCTACAACTGGTTTCAGTGGAAATCTTGGAACAACATCAAATAATGATGTGCATGAGCTACTTGAGTGTCCTGTTTGCTTGAATTTAATGTACCCTCCAATTTACCAGGTATTTTCTTCTTGAGTAATTTTTCCCTTGTGCTTAAGCACCGTTTACTTCCTTTTTTCTTTGTCAAAATAGATAAATAAATAAAGCTTCTTAAATTGGAACTTCAGGCATGGTGGATATTAGCATTAAATTGACATAGAAAGCAACGCCATATTAAGTGAAACGATTCAAATATGTTGATTATTCAAGAAATTGATTTCATTTAATTGTCAGAAGTTAGTCAATCAGATTGTAGAAATTCTTGAGTGCATAAGTCATTTTATGGAAATGCTTGTTCATCTTATAATATGATTTAACATTTAGCTTTGTTGATCTAGATGCATTTCCTGACAAGATTATACTCCTCCTGTTATTGTGTGTTACAGTGAATGAATTAGTTCCATTTCCCAATCTTGCCCAGTTTCCAAAGTTAACGAATTAAGAACATTCATCGTAATTGTAACACAATAGTATTTAAATTGATCTTCTTGTTCTCTAATTTTCTGTGAACAGTGTCCAAATGGTCACACCTTGTGCTCAAGTTGCAAGGCTAGAGTATGCACCGGTTGTCCAACTTGCCGCCATGAACTTGGAAATATAAGGTGTCTGGCATTGGAGAAAGTAGCTGAGTCGCTGGAACTCCCTTGCAGATACCAGATTTTGGGTTGTCAAGATATATTCCCATATTACAGTAAGCTAAAGCACGAAAAAAACTGTAAATATCGTCCGTACAATTGCCCCTATGCTGGTGCTGAATGTTCTATCACTGGTGATATCCCACTCCTTAGTAGGCATCTAAAAAATGATCACAAAGTTGACATGCACGATGGGAGTACTTTCAACCACAGATATGTCAAAGCCAATGCATTAGAAATTGAAAATGCTACATGGATGTTAACGGTAAGACCTCTCATCTCTTCATCTCCACTGATTCTCACCTCTCTCAGGTTGCAAATTGTGACTGGCATCACTTTTAGATGCCAGCTTAGTTGTATTGGAAGATACTTCTTCCAGAAATTCCATTTCCATTTTGCCCATTAAGGAACTGAACTTTTTAGGTCCACATGAATGCAAGCTTTGGATTTAGTTAGATCTTTTTCGCCAACAAGACTAACTGTTAACATTTATGGGCAAAGATAAAAGTCATGCTTTGCTAGTTGCTAAATGGTGAACTAAAACAATAAATGTTTGCTTATGAATATTGAGTTTTGGATGATGATTCTAAGCAAAAAAATTCCCTGATATGGAATCAAAATACTAACACACTCCGTTTGTTTCAATAATGCTTATGCATTCCGAAGTGCAGATAGTTGTGTGACAGGAAACTGTTTCCTCGAATTGCATTATATTGTTCAGCCGGCCCCAACCTAACCATATTAAATGTTCTTTATTTGGTGCAGGTTTTCAATTGCTTTGGCCGGCATTTTTGCCTGCATTTTGAGGCTTTTCACCTTGGAATGGCACCTGTTTACATGGCCTTCCTCCGATTCATGGGTGATGAAGAAGAGGCCAGACAATTCAGTTACAGTCTGGAAGTTGGCGGAAATGGTAGAAAGCTCATGTGGCAAGGAATACCCAGAAGCATCCGCGATAGCCATAAAAAGGTTAGAGATAGCCAAGATGGATTAATCATTCAAAGGAATTTAGCTCTTTTCTTTTCTGGTGGAGATAGACAGGAGTTGAAGCTCAAAGTAGCCGGCAGAATATGGAAAGAATAGTGAGATACATGAAACTAGAAACCATGTGAAAGATACTTTACTTCGAATCTGCATCATATATATATGATAGTCTAATTACTTTGTGTAAATGTGTAGATATAGATTGCTTGCAATCACTTTTTTGCTTCATTTATCTATTTGCTTACGGGTAAATCAGAAATAAGTTTTCCATGTTCTGATAAATTTTTTATTAACACGGTTGAGAATTCAGCACTTGATTTTTGGAAAAAGGTAGAATTTTTATCTTGTTTGGAGAAACTTTTGCTCCTGTGTTTTTTAAAATGAAATTAGTCAGGCCTGCCCGAGCATGTCTCTTTTCAGGTCTGGTTCGCCTAAAAGTCTGAATTTATATGTTATATTTTTTAGAGATCTTTTCATTAAATTTTACAAATTTATAATATATAAAATGTTGTTTTTAATTAGATTAGGATTTAAAAGTTGGGTTAAAAGGATTTAAACTTTTAAATATATGATGTGGGTAGGTTAAATAAATATTAAAATGTGATTAAAATGTGTATTTAAATTAAAATAAAATATATTATTTAGGTATTTATCGGGCTTTTGAGAAGGGCTTGGGCTTTTTATGTGAAGCCTGAGCCTAGCCCGGGTGTTTAGAAAATATAGTTGGGTTGGGCTAAGCCAGATTGAAATACCCGAGCTCGTGACGGGCAGGGTTTTCTTTATCATCACTTGCGTTGAAAATGGTTGACCAGGCGAAGAACCATAATTTTAGCTGAATCAAAATTTAACTCACTTATAATGAAGTTGGTGGTTTTAGAAAAATGAAAATTTTGTATTAAAAATAAACAAGAAAAAAAAAACTAAATATCAATACCTTTAAACGAAAACTCAAATAAAATGGGTTTTTATTAGACTGAATTTGTGTGAGAGTTTATTAAGGTATTCGTGAGTTAATTTTTTTAAAATTATTTTTATTTTAGATTATTTAATCGAGATATATTATCAAGATTTTTTTTTTCTCTCTCTTTAAACCCTTATGATATTTTTATAAAGAGTAATGATATAATCACAAACTCTTGTATAAATTTATTTTGTACAAACTGATGTGTCATTAATTTATTGGTTGAATTAAATATCACTTGATCCACATGATTTGTTTTTATTATTTTATATTTTTTTCAACTAATAAATTAATATCACATCAGTTTATATAAATTTAATTTATATAAGAGTTTGTGACTATATCATTACTCTTTTATAAAACATGCTTTTAGATTAAAAAACATGCACAAAAAGTTTTAGACAATTTGCAACTAACTTGGCTATCAAACAGTGTGAGATAGTTCATTTGAAATTTTGTCAAACAGCAAGGATTTCAATGCAGATTGCAACTCTGCCTATTAAACGTCGTCGCTTCAATGCTTCAACCATATACCCTCTTCATCTTCCAAGCCTCTCTAAAACCCTCAACCCCGAAAAGTAAACGAAATTTCAGTCAAAAAGAAGAGAAGAAATGCTCTCAAGAGCAAGAAATATCTCTCAATCAAAACTGAAACCCATCTTCTATCAATCATTTTTAACCAAAATCACAAGCCCCCATCTCCAATTACACCCCACAAAAGCACTAAAAGCACCCGCCACCAGCTCCTCCTCTTCCTCCTCCTTCTTCTCTTCTCAACCCACTAACGCAGCACCGCCACCACCATCTTCATCTTTGCCCCTGGCAAGAGATGGAAATTACGATGAAGCCACTCCCAAACTCGCCGTCTGCCCCGGCTGCGGCGTCCACATGCAAGACACGAACCCGAAACAACCCGGTTACTTCACCAGACCTTCGCAGAATTTGAAAAGAGTGAGAAAATCTCATCTTGTGCATGTAGCCAATGAGCCTGAATTTTCAAATTCCCTCAAAAGGGGCGGGCTTGTTGTTTTTGAAGCTGAAAATGAAACATCAGAAGTTAAAAAACACGAAAAGCCGGTGGTTTGTGCCAGGTGTCATGCTTTAAGGCATTATGGGAAGGTGAAGGATGTGACTGTGGAGAATTTGTTGCCGGATTTTGATTTTGATCATACGGTTGGCAGGAAGTTGATGTCGGCAAGTGGGGCTAGATCGGTTGTTTTGATGGTGGTTGATGCAGCTGATTTTGATGGGTCGTTTCCTAGGAAAGTGGCGAAAATGGTATCAGATACAGTTGAGGAGAATGAGAGGGCGTGGAAAGAAGGAAAGTCGGGTAATGTTCCTAGAGTTGTGTTAGTTGTGACTAAGATTGATTTGTTGCCGAATTCTTTGTCGCCTACTAGATTTGAACATTGGGTTAGGCAACGAGCTAGAGAAGACGGCATTGGTAAGATTACAAAGTTGCATTTCGTTAGTGCTGTTAAGAACTGGGGGTTAAAGAGTCTTATAGATGATGTTATTGATTTGGCGGGAAAGAGGGGGAATGTGTGGGCCATAGGAGCACAAAATGCGGGGAAAAGTACATTGTTGAATGCCATTGCTAAGTGTGTGGATCATGATAGAGGAGGAGATGGACAAGAGAAGAGTGTTGTTAGTCATTTGACGGAGGCACCTGTGCCTGGAACAACAATTGGGATTGTGAGAGTGGAAGGAGTTTTGCCTGCTCAGGCTAAGTTGTTTGACACTCCGGGATTGCTACATCCCAATCAGATTACCACTAGGTTGACAAGAGAGGAACAAAAACTTGTCAATATTAACAAGGAGTTGAAGCCGAGAACTTATAGGATCAAGGTTAGTTTATGATTTGATATTTGTTCGAAATATTAGGATAAAGCTAGGAATTGCGAGTTTATCAGTTGTAATGGACTTACATGAAAATCCTGTTGTTTTTATTAGTAAGGATTTGCTAAAAAATATGTAACAGGCCCATTGTTTCAGGGATACTATGTCTGCGTAGGAATTCAGAGTGAGTGCTTGAGCTTTTAGCAATGTGAGTATTGCTTCAGGGATATTAGGATCAAGGTTTGATTAAGATTCGATTTTTGTTGGCAATATTAGGATCAAGCTGAGTAATTGTCAGTTTATTAGTTTAGTAATGGACTGGCATGAAATTTTTATCAACAATGGTAGCTGAAAAATATGTGTTAAGAGCATTGCTTGAATGATATTATGTGTCCGTATTGAAGTCAGATTGAGTGCTTGATCTTTTGGCAATGTAAGAGTTCTTTTAATATTATTATTATGGCTTTCTTATTTTGATTGCTGCAGGCAGGTCATTCCATTCACATTGCCGGGCTCATGAGGCTGGATGTTGACGAATCATCCGTAGAGTCTATTTATGTCACAGTGTGGGCATCACCGTATCTTCCATTACACATGGGGAAAACAGAAAATGCGTGCACTATGGTAGAGGAGCATTTTGGTCATCAGCTACAGGTATGGCTTTCCCCACTTAGCAAATGATACTTCTGCAATTTCTTTCACTTTCTAAAAATCTAAAATTTGGAGCAAATATTGTGAGTGCTCATTGCTTTGATTGTGATGAGCGGTTGAGAAGCAATGTAGTTGAACTAATCTTTCTACAAAATTCAAATGAACTAATAGGATTTCGTTATTCTTGTTCAAGATCCGTCAAGAATATGCTATTTTAGTTGCGAAACAGAAAAAAGAAAGCGTGTCATATAGGAAATTTTGATAAGTAATGAAATTTGGAGAAACTTCAAAAATAGGTCTCATATTATAAGCTTGGTCCATACAAGAACGTTTAAAATCAATCAAGAAGTTAAGACTCAAGAAACGCCTGCAATTGGTAATGTTTACTTCTATATTAACATGTATATGACCTTGCCATGTGCTTTGTGAAATTTAGGCTGTTTATTTGGAGTCAAAGGAACTTGTCTTAACAAACTTCGAAGGCCATTTGGAGAAAACAAACAGATTAGAAAAAGATATTGATTTTCAAAGGCTCTGTAGGTATTTCTACAAATTGGCAACAAACTATTTTTTTGCATACGGTATCGTGCTGTCTGGTTTTGGTGCTTGTAATCCTTGGCATTCAAATGAAGTATAGTTTCTGTTATTGTTATTTTGGGAAAAGCATGTTGCATTATGGTTTTTACTTATATAAATTTGATACTATCTGCATTGGTTGTTGATGTAGCCACCAATTGGAGAGAAGCGAGTTAAGGAGCTAGGAAAATGGGTGAGGAGGGAATTTCATGTCTCTGGCAGCAGTTGGGATTCAAGTTCTGTAGATATTGCTGCTGCCGGACTTGGCTGGTTTTCTGTTGGACTTAAAGGAGAGGCAGCATTAGGTGTTTGGACCTATGAAGGAGTTGACATTGTCCTTCGCAATGCTTTACTTCCCTATAGATCTCAGGTGTTTGAAGTTGCAGGATTTACGGTCTCAAAGATTGTCTCGAAAGCAGATCAATATCTTAATAAGTCCAAGCGGCTAAATGAAACCACGAGGAAACCAGGGGAACCAGAAGGAGCAATACGTCCTAAATCTTCATTATCAACAGTTAATTCTGTTTCAAGTTCTTGCTAACATCTTCAGCTTTTGTAATTGAAGAAAGATAAGTCAGAATGACATCCAGTTAGGGATACAAAATAACAATTATGATCCTTGAGAGTATCTGATGCTGCAAATAGCTCCTTGAGAAAACGAATATACAATAGATCTGGGACAATAGCTTCAAGGCAGCCAGACTGTTATCAGTTCCACCAGGAAGTGGCTTCAAAGCACTATCTGCTTGTATATTTGGAAGAAAGATTCTTCCTCTTGTCCATTGAGAAAACAAAATGTATCAGTTCATTGCTTTGGCTTGAAGAAGATGCAATATTTATGTCCATCCCATAAACATAAAATAAGCATTCGAGTGTGCAAGTTTAAAAATTTTTTTTGTTTTTAGTTAAAAATTTCACAGTTTTGTAGCCGCATTTATATGGAAGCTACGGTGAGTTATTTTATTTGCTTTGGTTTGCTCAAGTGTGACGAACTGTTCTTGTGTTGCAATTTGTTCCTCTGAAATCTTCTTTCCAGTATTCACACGAAGCGTGATTTGGTCAAGAGAACAAAAATAAAAAAGGGTAAAATCATTTAGAATATGTTTTGGATTGAGATGCTGTGAATTTTAAGGAATAAAATCACAAATTTTCAAGCTGCAGTTGTCGCAGAAGAGAATCACAAACTTTATTAGACTCCGTCCTGTCTGGCACTGTGTATTCGTCAACTTACACCAGGACAATTCAAATACTGTTTTACTTAGAATCTCTGCTTCATGCCATTTGCTGCAAACAAAATGATTACAGTCGCATTGTGTTAGGTGAAAATCTGGTTCCTAGGTGGATTCTTTCATTCAAATCTCCACAAGTGAGAGGGCAAAAGAAAATAAAAGAAAATTTTAGTTGCTGATCAAGACAGTTGCCCACAATGCCAATAAGTTGGTAAAGATTCCACCTTTTTGCATGGAATGTGTTGCCGTCTCACCAATATGATTCCAAAAGTGGATTAATAGAAGTCAAAAAAAAAGAAAAAAAAAGCTCCATTAACTTAATAGAAAAATCTAACATCATAAAATATGTCATCGATTTGGATATACGATAAATATGGACACAGGTAAAGCTGACAAGAAGTTGGTCTCAAAAATGTATTAGCATTGCCATTTGGTGGAGAAAGTTACACCATTTTCTCTAGACAACAATATCTCACACATATATTTATTTAGAAAAATTAGCATTCATTTAGTGATTTTGTAATTGTGGTTGTACTATTAGATGATGTTACCATTAGATGATTGTATTAAAGTACTATACAATGCGTCGTGCACGGTAATAATTCATTAAAAAAAAAAAAGAGAGAGAGAGAACAAAAAAAATGAGATGTCATATTTTAATTTGGTTTTCCAATTATCATTACAGACAATAATATTTGATTGTTAAAGCTTGAAGTTGATGAATAAATATAGAATCTTAAGTTCTACCTTATAATATAAAATTGGGTTGGTTACCAGACATTTCTCATTGTTTTAGTCATTTGGACTTTTCCTATAGCTGACTATCCAATAAATGAATCATTAAAACATGGGTGGAACTTGAACATCGGATTAAATAAGCCCATTGGTTTAATTAAAGTAATATTATTTGGAAACTCATTTCCATGTTACATGAGAGGCAATGAACATCCAAGGGAATTGTTATCTAAGTCATGTATCTCATTTGAAAAAAAATAATAAAAAAAATTACAAGAGAAGAAGAAGAGGAAGAAGATCAGCTTTTATCATTACACTGTTGAATTTATTTCTTACATACTATGGATTAGCATGAATAATTCTTATCATTTATGTTTACTAAATTAATACATGACTAATGTCAAATATTAAGAAATAATTTTGATAGACTCATTTATTATGTAATCAAATATTATATTAATGAGTTTAATTTTGTTACACCCTATATATTAGTATATTATCGACTAATATAATCTTAAATGTGTTATTTTTACTCATAACAAAACGAATAATTTTGTACTAACATATGAGAGGTTCCTATACTCATCTATAGTATTTAAATGATTATAACCCATTAAAAGTTACTATTCACTGACTTTTTATACTTAGCGAAGAGTGTAAAAAATCCTCCTCTCTCTCTCTCTCTCTCTCGAAGTTGATTGTATGCGTGCAGATTGTTGATGCCCTGGAATTGTTATTTGCAGTGAATCTAAACAAGGCAATGGCTGTAGAAGAGCTCAGCAGATAAGCACCGGTCATGGCAAACCGAAGTAATGATGCTAAACTTACCTTTCTCTTTTAGTATGTGTTTGAATGGATGCGTAAAATCATGGGTTTAAGTCTAAATAATTCATCAACTTGTATCGTTACGCTTCTCCAATATTACGTAGCATTTATACTAACAACGAAAATTATAACAAAATTTGCTTACAATGTTGCAACATAATCGTGCAAATCTAATAATTGAAAACTAGGTGTGGACACGGAATTACTGAAAATAGTATATTTTTAAAATAAGAGAGACCAAACCGTTATTATATCAAACTTTGAGGGTGCCCAACAACGACTAGTCATTTTATTCATTATAAATAGTGCACGTTAACGTTTGACTTTCACGCCAATGCTGTAATAATCATGTCGCTATATTCACTCACACACATGCATACATATACATACATACATACACACACATCATTATTTGTAGTAAAATTTAGTAGTACATATAATATGACTGAGACCATGTCATTGGGGTACCATATTTTGACGGCATGAACACGGTGAGATAATCTTATTGACTTTTCAACTGTTAACGATGTTCAGACGGTGCAAAAGGATACCGACCTCAAAATTTCTTTTTAAATATTTAATTAAATTATTGTAATACACGTGTCATGTCCAATGAAATCTCTTAGATTAGATAGTTCTTATTATTATTTTATTTTATTTTATTATTATTATTTTTTTGTTTGTAAAAAAGATAGTTCTCATTTAAGTGAAAGACAAATGTAGCATCTCAACAAGCTTTAGAGAGTTGTAACTCGTTGTTGTCTCAAAATCTGACCACTTTTTTGTTGTATAAAACCATAGATATTTATCTATCTATCGGCATTGGGAGGCGAGAGAGAGAGAGGGGAACACACACGTGGGGCTTCATCGGGTCGGGTGTAGAGAATGGATCGTGATTCGGGTTCGGAGCCGCTGCTGCCGAGGAAGTCGAGTAGTAGTAGCGGGAGGAAGAGAAGCGGGAGCGGGAGGCTGACTCTGAGTCGACGTAACTCGGTGAACGCACTCCGGCACGAGTTTGTTTCCAAGTTGCCTGAGAAGGTGTTGGCTGGTATTGATGCTGAGGCTCCGTTTGATGTTGACACCTCTAAAACCAGAGCCTTAAGTGAAGGTATAGCTGCTGTTCCTTCGTTTGCGTTTGTGGGGGGGCTTTGGTTGGTGAGAAAATGAAGGAAAGTGAATTGGAAACGGTCTGCTGATCTGCTTTTTATTATTATTATAAATACAGACATGATATATTGATACATTATCATTGTATGTGTATGGTGAGCGACACTATCAGCTGACTTTAGTTGGTGCATCAATTGCTTTAGCATTAATCACGAGGCGTTACAAAATTATGTCATGTATTCAATTGCTCATCAAATTTTTTTTTTCCTTTTTAATTATTAGAAGTAAAAGCAACCTGAATCAAAACCATGCATCTGTACTTTCAAACATTCTTTTGTGTTCATGTATATATATTAATATAAGTATGATGTTTGTGTTATATATATATACACGTAGTGAGGATGTTTTTTGTGGAGATGTTAAAACTTGAACCAACTATTACTTGAAGAGAAGAATTCAAGTATTTGATTGATCAGCAGTTCTAAAGACTGAATATTTTCTGAGTGGTCGTATTTTGATATCAATAATGACTGTCATGCTCTCTGATGGACTACTTATTAATGCAACGTGCGTGTGATGCTCGTATGTTAATGCCCTTGTAGGAGAAAAGGAATACTATGAATCACAATTTGCAACCTTGAAATCCTTTGAGGAAGTTGATGCTTTGATGGATTCTGATTGCATCATCAAGGAAGATCGTCAGGAACAAGTCCAACATGAAAGAGCAATGAAGATTTCTAATTATGCCAATATTGTTTTGCTGGCGTGTAAGGTAATTAATTACTACTACCAATCTCAATCAAATTCGAATAATAAGCTTTTCTGACTATGGTGTGTTCTAACTTTATTGATTACTTTCCTAATAAACCTCTAAAGTGCTTGGAATTTTACAAGTGGCCTTCAAGGTTCTTAATTATTTAACAATAATCAAAAGAAAAGAAATAAACTTGATATTAAATCATTTGAACAAATAATTTTCCTATGAAAATATGTAAAATGAAGAGTATGGATCTGTTTGGGATTGAGGTGCTGTAGCTTTTAAGCTATAGCTTCCGTGGAAAAAAAGCTATAACTACGAAACAAAAATTAATAGTATGTAGTAAATATAATTTTTAAATAATATTTTTGACAAAATTATTAAAGATATAATAGATTTTTCATCATACAAGTAAAAAATCATATTAATATAGCTTCTAAGCTACAGCAACTAGTGTTTATCAAACACTTTACTGCTGTAACTTACAGCTACCCAACCTCAATCCCAAACGAACCTTATATATGACATGTTGCTGCAGATAATTCAGTTTATATGTTCAAGCAGTTGAAATAATAATATAACATGGCATGCAGATATTAGCTACAATAAAGAGTGGATCCATAGCCATTGCTGCATCGACACTGGATTCTTTACTTGATCTAATGGCCGGTGGCATACTTTGGTTCACTCATGTGGCAATGAAAAACATAAATATCTATAAGTATCCTATTGGGAAATTGAGGGTGCAGCCAGTAGGCATAATCATCTTTGCTGCTGTCATGGCTACACTCGGTATGTCAGCAAAGCCTTAACCTTCCCTTAGTTTCCAATGATTTTAATCTGATCTTGATTGTTAATCGTGATAGTTACATTGAGCTTCATGTGTTACATACATCATATTTCACCTAGTTCAGTGTGAGAGAACAATTACAAATTTTTGGTGTAAAGAACTAACTTGTGTCGTGATTTAAGTGCATATACTCACATTTGTATCCTGAATCATATAGAACCTCGATTTGACATGGATTTCCTTTATGGAAAAGGAGATTGTTACAGCCTTCCATTTTCTTGCAGGGTTTCAGGTGTTGATCGAGGCTGTAGAAAAGCTAGTTAAAGATGAACCACCTGAAAAGATGAATACAGTCCAATTGCAATGGTTATACTCAATCATGATTGGTGCTACTGTAGTAAAACTTGCCCTCTGGATTTACTGCAAAAGCTCAGGAAACAAGATTGTCCGCGCATATGCCAAGGTTTTTGGCTCTGCTTTTTCAATAATTTTTAGATCTTTTATTTTCCATATTTGCATCAATTGTTTTAACTTCTAGTGTTGATTCTCAGGATCACCATTTTGATGTGGTAACAAATGTAGTAGGATTAGTTGCTGCTGTTCTTGGTGATAGTTTCTACTGGTGGATTGATCCTGCCGGTGCCATTCTCCTTGCAGTTTACACAATTACAAATTGGTCGGAAACCGTTATGGAAAATGCAGGTACTTTCGTCAGCCATTTTGATATTATTTGATCTAATAATTTCTTGTAAAATCCTTCTAAATTATTGGGGGAATAATAATTATGGTATTGATAACTTACGACTTTAGTTTATCACCAGAAATTAAGTTGATAAGAATGCTTATATTCATAGCTTCTAGTTTAATTCTTTTGACATTGTTATTACTGATCATTGCAAAGCTTGGTTTTACAACTGTGGAGAGATGTACTAGAGTCTAAGGGTATAGTTCTCTTGGAGCTTTCTGTTATTTCATGTTTTTTTGGTAGGAGATCAATTTGGTTACATGTTTTGATTTGCTCTGTATAAGTTTTGCCAATATGTCGTCATTCTTTTAAAATGAAAAGAAAAGAAAAAAGTGGATATTGAGTCAGCATGAGGATGGGTAGATGATGGTTGAGTCATGATTTTTTGTGAAAAGGATTTAGAAGAATCCTTTTTAGTGTTAATGAGTTTATTGAAATCAAGACTGAATTACATTTAATTTTGGTTGATTCTTCCTGGTAATATGATCCAAAACTATTCTGAACTGGGGCTTATTAATGCAGTTTCACTTGTGGGACAATCAGCTCCTTCTGAAATCTTGCAGAAATTGACATATCTTGTCATAAGGCACCCTCAAGTCAAGCGTATTGACACAGTTCGAGCTTATACTTTCGGCGTTCTTTATTTTGTAGAGGTTGGTTGTTCTGTATCTAGTTTATGGTTAATCCTGAAACTTGATTCTTCCAATTGTTACAACACTCTTCTCTTTCAAAAGACGTACCTGCAATCCAACCACTTTGCTATAATACTAGATAATGCAAACATAAAGCAATCAAATTAACCGGAAATGAAAGGATAGAGTCAGCACCTTTTGGTTGCAATGGTTTTGACAACTATAATTTTTCTACTATCTTCGTCAAATTGAAATCATGCAGAGCTGTCTTTAAGATGGTATTATAAGGTCTACTCAAGGTCCCTCTTAACATTTAACTTTGGTGCAGCTCCTGGCTGTTTTTGATAATTTGATACTTGAATACGTGTCATATACTATTAAAACTTTCCTTGTAGTTAGCATTTTGTAACTGCGTTATTCGAGTTAAGTTAGTAAATTTATATCATTCTCTTGAAAAAGGTTGACATTGAGCTCCCCGAAGATTTACCATTAAAAGAAGCACACGCCATAGGAGAGAGCTTGCAGAACAAGATTGAGAAACTCCCTGAAGTTGAACGCGCATTTGTTCACCTTGACTATGAATGCGATCATAAGCCAGAGCACACAGTTCTCAACAAGCTGCCAGCAGTCAACCCTGATTTTTAATTACCTCATGCATGCTTTCACTCAGATTCCACTAGTATTTTCCTTCTTCCATCAATTAAGTTGTTTGTATTGAGAAACAATTCCAATTTTTTTGCTGAAAGATTTCCTGGTGAAGGATTTATGTTCCTGGTGAGTGAATAAGGTATATGAAGAAGAGAATGGCACCACGTATGGCGTATATCAAAAGTTTCCAGCAGATACAATATTACTTGGGTATATACATTGATATATTCATTTGAAATAGCAAACGAGATGTATACTTCAGTTGCTTGTTAAAGAAAATAGCATGAATTGTATCCACTGAATCTGAGAATAGAGATTCAATGTGCAGGGATGCTCTTTTTCATATCATTTTCACAAGATGAAATTTGAGTGCATTTACAGTGTCCTTTTATTTTATACGTGAGCTACGAAAAATATTGAAAATCAGACTCGAGCCATGGTTATCATTCTGTGATTCAGTGGCAATGGTAAGATGAGTAAGTTTTTTATCCTACTACGGCAGTAATTGCTTTCAAATACTTCATAATCCATGGTACATTTAGCTACTCGGAATCATGTCGCATAACAGAAATAAACAAATCAAAAGAAGGAATAATAGCCTAACGTAAATGAATTCCGGTCACTTTAGGGCTTCTGTTCAGTGTTCTGGACAAAACTGTACTACTAGTAACGTAGATCATAAGTACTGCTCCAGTGCACAGCCTTCATTCATCTTGTCGAAGCATAATCAATCAAAACATTCCAACCTACAGAATTCCAGAAAACACGGATTAAAGAATATTCACACCAATCAAACTTATGTGGGTTGCAAAGGATTAAGCTGGCATGGTAGTCAGTTGTACAAATATTGCTGACTGTGAAAAAAATTGACAAACACTATGATTATCATTGCTATGGAAGTTCATATTATAGATACCGAAGTGAATACATGCAGAGAAAATTATTATGCACTGGTAAAAGGACATACTTAAGAATTTGGTAATAATCGACCATTGTACATCTTGTCAAGTAATTTTCGTGCCTCAGGCCTCCTAAGAAGACCTTTGTTATTCGGTAAACCAGTGCCTAAGCATACTGGACACACAAGTTTCCCACGACCTGCCCACAGAAAGTATTAGTAATGGCTCATAAAAAAGGTGAAATTTCACTCTGATGGGGAAAGAACAAATTTGAAGCAGAAGCAGACTCATTACTCATCAGTTGTAAACATTTGTAGAATCAAACATACAATACTATAGCCAATATGACAGGAGTATCAGAGGAAAAAGTTCATACCATAACAATTTGGACATTCTGTAAACTCGTAAACATCTTTAGCACGTTTCCGGTTGAGAGCTTTCCATTTTCCTGTACCACCACACATATCACCTAAATAGAAAGCAAATTAAAATCTTCCAGACCAGAGGGAAATCAGAAGTGACCAACAATTCTACAACAGAAAATTTTCAAAACACATTTTTGGTCTATCTGCAGCCACAAACCATTACTTGTCATGTCAGAAAAAAGAAATGCTGTCAAATAGGTTTTTCCATCTCTCTAAGTTGTAACAGAAAATAATGAGAAATTTTCATACCAACTTCTCAATTTCAAAAGACCATACTATTTGCACAGATCAATGGACCTATATTCAGCCCCATTGTAATAATAGCACAAAAAGTTAAAACTATGTTTAATCCTTTTCCTGCAAAGGGAGAACAAAAACCAATGCAAAAGACAAATTTAGGTGTCAACAGTCCAATGAACCCAAAATCACACAATTGTCAGATTTGTTTTACATTTGCTGTGATCAAAACTGCCATTAAAGAAATATGAGAACATATAATTCAACAGGAGCTACAAGTAGTTGGAACATCAAAAATAAAAGCAAACATTTACAGGTCTTACGTGAAAATATTATTTGGAGATAGTAGACTGAGAATGCATTCACTTATTCACATATTGCAAGTGAGATGGAAAAAGGAATAGCAAAACTAATACTCACAGAGAACAGCGCCACTACCCCCACAGTTTCTGCATACAGGTCTTTCTTTTCCATCCAAAGCAATAGCCTTCCGCACAGAAACCAAGGATCCAGAATTGCTTATCAGGGCTATGGTTGAACATATGCATGTAAGACATAACCGGCGAGATGTTAACACTTGAGACTCCTGTGATACAAAGTAAGCCTATACATTAGATTTATGATACACTATGGGGGCTTTAAAATCACACATTCATATGAATGATAAAATAGTAACAACAAACTATAGAAATGTTGAATAAATATCAAACCTTTGGCTTTCTTAGCTCCGATGAGCTGTCAGAAATTCCAGGACTACAGCTCTCATTTTGCGAGCTGCATTTCACAAAAAATCCAACCGACTTCAACTTATCTGCCGTTATTTCACAAAAGCAAATATAATTGTTCAATCAAGCCTCAAAACAATATCCCAACTGAACGGAGATTGCAATTATAAAAGATGTGCCTAATTTTGTCACAATTCTAGTTAAAGACTGAAATCTAACGTTAAAACAGTCAAAGAATTACTCCTATACATACATACAACAATCACTTTCTTGATGAACAATTTCTCCAAAAAGAAATTTGCAAAAGCAACCGAAGCGTACTATGTATGTATGAGACATGGGCAACAAAAAACGAAAAGAATACATTTGTTAGGAAACTAGCTAAGAGTGACAAAAAGTGAAGCATCATATGAAAATTTAGCCACTGGTATCAGCATATAACCCATTATTAGTTGAGACTCTGACAAGATCATTGAAAATGAAATGAATATAAAAATATTATTACAACTCATATATATATATAGAGAGAGAGAGAGAGAGAGAGAGAGAGAGAGAGCGCTCACATGTAGAGCTTTTTGATGTTAAAGATAGTGGTTGCTGGATAGTTAAGGGGTGAGAAGAAGGAGAAGCCATGGCGCTCTCTGCTCCTGCTTCTCTTTGTCTCTGTTTTGCGTTTGACAAACAAATCCTTTTATCTTTCTGCTTTGTTGTACGAGCACGCAAAATCTGACCTCCTTATGTTGCATGGGTCTGATCTTGACACGTCAACATTTCTAGCACTTTTGGAAAAGGGTTAATAATAACTCTGTCCCTCAATGGCAACATATATCAAATAAGCGCACAGTTGATAGTTTATTTTCCATGCAGGTCCCTGACGTCAAATTCTACCCTCCATCCATTAGTAAAATCATTTACCTGACTCCCATAACTGAGGGTCTACGACGACTCTTTCTTGTGTTTAGCCGAACTAGTTCATTATTACTCTTCAGGTTTTTTTATTTTTAACATACATACATACATAACTATATATGATATGCCGCACACACATTCAGGTTTTATTATTTTTAACATACATACATACATACATAAATATATATGTATATGCGCGCGCGCGCGGCACACATACACACATTCAGGTTTTATTATTTTTAACATACATACATACATACATACATACATAAATATATATGTATATGCGCGCGCGCCGCGCGCACACACAGGCATCTTAAAAATTGTTTTCTAAACACAAAAATGAAATTACTCGTAAAACGGTATCAAACACCAAAATTATTACACACACACACACAGGCATCTTAAAAATTGTTTTCTAAACACAAATGAAATTACTCGTAAAACGGTATCAAACACCAAAATTATTACACACACACACACACACACACATGCATCTTAAAAATTGTTTTCTAAACACAAAAATGAAATTACTCGTAAAACGGTATCAAACACCAAAATTATTTGAAAAACCTCTAAAGATCAAGAGCCAAAAGAGGAGGATGCTACAATAAAAATATATTCCATACATGATAATAATACTCCTTGCTTCAGGCTTCAAAATAAACCTCCTACTAATATTTTTTACAAAATGAGGGGGAAAATAGGACCACAAAGCTCTCTCACAGTCACTAGCCATTTTTTTTCATCCTACTATGCATAAAAATCCCCTCCAAGTTCTTTACATTTGACTTCAAGATACAGTTCGCCCATAGCACAGACAGGCGAGATAAAGATTTTTCGCCCATTTTTCCTGCATATTGGAAGAAATCACAAATGTCTATAAGAATATATGTGCAAATAATTCCTCCTGAAAAAACATCATGTGAACGATCAGTGCATTCAATCTACTTTGGGTATTTTGTATTCATTGTTGGGCAGACATGCATACCATGTCCCTTGCAACTAGTAGGCAGAAATAGAACAAATAGAAACACCTGTTAAAAATTTGAGGATAAAATCCTTCTAAGTATTTACCTTAACATGAGTGCTTGGGAATTGAGAAGTACGTAGGGTTTCTTGAGTTTCGTCACCAGGTTTGCGCCTGGGAACACTCAAGATAAGAGCAGCTTGATCACAAGTCGCTGCCGTTGATGTTATTCGATAACCACCATCCCATCTTCTGTGGATGCCCTCACTTGGATAGAGAAAATCTAGCTCCACTACCTTTGAAACCAAAACCAGAACTTATTAGAGGGGAATGAAGCAATTCCAGAACTAAAAAAGACAATAAATTTTCAGAGAAAATGTTGATAACAAGACAACTGAAACTCAACCTGTTCACTGAAGCCAGCATTGCGAGACATGACAACACCCCATCGACTTCCAGCAGTAGCCATTGACGTGACGTGGAAGCCTTCTCTCCATTTCTTGTTTATCCACTTGAAGGGAAATGAATCGCTTACTTTGTAAGACTGCTGTGTGTACTGAGTACCTGTGGAAATTAGATCATAAACTCTACCAATCAATAGCTAACAATAAACACTAAGATGCGATCACATGCTGAACTTAAAACATTTTAAAAAATTATTCAAGCTTGGGAGATATAACTCTAACTCCAACTCAATCTGGAACAAATAAGAGGAGTTCAAGCTGAGAACTGAGCCTAAGCAATTTCTTTTCTTCAATTTTATTCTTTTATACAACCACGTAATGAAGTACAGTTCATGACACACGAAAAACTATATGCAATATGTCATAATGTATTAATCCGCATACAAGGTACTACATATATTATTAAATGAAATCAAGCCATCAAGTAGAAACAATCTCCGATTAAATCTTGCATATTTATCAATTACAACTTGGCATGACAACAAATGCAAGTACAAGCACTAATTTTTCAACATGAATAAAATAGTTTACATTTCCCCAAGCGAAGAACAGAAGTTTATCAGTAAATATAACAAAGAAAAAGGAAACAATGCAAACAAACCTTTGGACATCACTACAAGAGAGCTTCCATTGGTAGCACCAGCAATTGAACTAATGTAATAGTTCTTTTCCCACTGTTCCATGATCCACTCCTACCAATTCAGAACAACGTGTAATTTTGCACATTTAAGCAGTAAATAATAAAGAAATTTGTGAGTACAAAATGCAAAAGCAGCAGTTCACCTTGTGTAAGAAGAAGGGTGATAATTCATAAACTTGGTTGGTGAAACCAGTTCCAGCATCCATAATGAGCGCCCAAAGATTGGAACAGGATGCCACACAACTTATAAGCAGACCGTCCGCCATTCCTCTCTCAATATGTTGAGCCAACCTGGCATCGGCGACATTATAGTGGTACCTGATTACACGAAAAGAGGGTTATCAGGCAATAGTATATTTAGGAAACCATATATAATATGAGCATCTTTTTTCCACTCATTGGCTATGTGTTTTATTTAACCTTCAGTTGTGAATGGAGTTTCATAATGGGCTCATTCCACCCGTACAATAGTTCTTTAAGTGTAGTTTGTATACCAGAGTGAAATGAGCATAATCAAACTAGAATTCATTTAGCTTCACAAGATGGAACAAATGAGAGAGAAAAAAAAGGTCATCGTCTAGGACAGATTTTGTGGGTGGGTAATTAATAATAATATTGAACCACCTCCCATTCAAATATATTTGGTTAAATAACAGAAAAAAGGAAAAGCAATAGATCTGAATACACTCCAAATCCACCTTAGCTCCACATAATTGAATGCTAATGCTAAGAGCATCCAATAAACATTGTCTGTTTATAGGGGGAAAAAAAAATTGTATGTGGTAGAAAAATGACAGATGACACCTCAATATCCCAATTTGCATCATAAAATTAAACACAATTATCTATTCATGAAAGAAAGTCGATACCTCTGTTTCATGGGTAGCCTAGCATTGTAAATAGAAATCCATTGTGTGGCGGGCACTCCCAGACGAACCTTCTTCCTGGGTTGCCCATCATCTTCCTCATCAACATTCAGCCTACCCCGTTTTTGACCAACTTGATAGATAATCTAGCAAAAGTTTCATAAGCTCTCATTAAAATCTGCAATTATGATCAGCGGCAAAAAGAATAATAATGCCATATCAAAATGCTCACCTTTTGAGCACCCTCAGTATTTATTGGCCTTATAGCTGGATTTGGTCCAAGCAAACCCTCAAATAAAGATATTAACTTGGAATAATTGGGCTCCTCATCAAATTTCATGTTCACCACAATCTCAAGAAACTGTTTTAGAGCCGGAGGGCAGAAGCAGCAAAGCATTTCCGGAGAAGTAGCCATCTTCTTTTTACAAACTAGGAAGGATTTATTATCACCCTAACATTTTGGAAGAAACAGTGTACATAGATTGCCTTTAAGTTAAAATGAAAGAATCCAAACAGGATGTAGGATTCAACCAAATATATAGAAAATGATTAATACCTGATAGCCTTGCCATGGTAATCTTCCTTTATGAAGGAATATCAGAGTATATGCAAGAGACTCAAGATCGTCTCTTCTACTAGCAGTTCTTCCCAAGTGCGCATGAACACTAGCATATCGAACAGTTCCTCTGAAAAAATATAACAGAAAAGGAATCAGAAATACTGGTAAAAGAATAGATTGCATAATTGAATGCATAAAGACAAACGCTAACCTAAACATATCAGGACGTTGATCATATTCAACATGCTGCCCAGTACCACTGTCTCTCCACTTTGTTGCTGCAATATATATTGATAAGACATTAGGACTCAAAAGAAGTACATAATGAGGATATAGTAAGGATAAAAATGAATTTACTCACCTAATCCTAGGTCAACTAGAAACAACTTCTTCTCTTGTGGTGTAGATGGCTGACCGAGTAAAAAATTCTCAGGCTTTACATCTCCATGCACATAACTAATATCAAACAGAATCAATATGAAAAATAATAATTAGCATATGAAAATAATAAATATCAACAAAGAAACTGTTAAATTGGAAAATGAAGCTGGCGAAGTTTTCAGCAAATTTCGAGTTACATGTAAAACTTGAAATTAAAAGAACATACCCTTTTGAATGCATCTTCTCTAGGATTGATAAAGACTCGACTGCAATACAAGCTACCATTTCAGAGGACATCCTACATATGAAATAGATAAGAAATAAGCTATGGTAAGCACAAGTAGTGCACGACAAAGATATAGTGACATGCAATATATGTCTTAAAAATAATTCATTTAGTTCAGTAAAAAAAAAAAAACTGTATTAAAGTACCAATCTCAGAAGGATGTACTGCAATAAACGTCAAATGGGGAAAACTGGTATATTTGAAAAATCAAGTCTTAAAAAAATAAGGCAAATTAGGGAAACAAGATTATGGTAATGTTTTTTAAAGTATGTTTCCTAAAACTAAATATAAATAGACAAATTCTATTGTCTACTGGTCTAGTTCAATCTATAGAGATAAGCTTGGGTAAGTTTCAACATTGCATGTTGGTACAATCTTCAGATTACATTAAAGGTCACTACTAGATGAAGAATACAATTAAACCACAAACAAAAGAGTTTGCAGCCTTAATTATCACACCGCATTCACAAAATACTATTTTTAAGTAATTGTTCAACATGATGCAGGGAATAGCTTCTTCAAATACAGAAAACCAGAATATAGAAATATCTGTTCACATTGGTTCTTAGTATAAGAACATGATACTATCCCAATTTCTGCAGACACAGTGGAAGAACCAACAAGTTATGTGTGTGGGAACTTAAAAAAAATCATTTGATAAATGAAGGTAGGATACACATTCTATACCTAAGCAGTTTCTTACAAGGCACATGAGACACACACTAAACCAAAGAATTTGCAGAGCAAGAGGCATCCGCTTGCTTGACAGCCTTACAAGTTGAACCATAAGCTTCAACTGAATGAAGCCTTCAAATTCATGACAGCATGGCTTCTTGAGGCATGAACATCATTTAAATTAAGCCTTATAGTTGTGCCTTGAAACACCTTCCTAGGGCTTTACAAGAAAAGCCTTAGGGTGTAAGCCTCTTAATATTCCATGACTACACTGTTAACCCAGCAATTCGTGAGACATTCAAAATTATGAATTCTCAAGGTAATAAGAAAACAACAAATCATGAAATCCATGGAGAGAGAGAGAGAGAATTTGATATAAGAACACTGATACTCACGTCTGCCCTGAAGAATTCCACACATCCCATAAGCTGGGACCTAACATGTCCATAACCTGCAAATGTGTACACAAAAGTCAGACAAGTGACAATAAATTATGATGCAGAAATGAAGAGAGGTAGGACTCTAGATCTCACCATCACATAATAGTCTCCTTGCCTTCCTTTAAAGTGTACTTTAGGCACTCCGTGACTACCACCAAGAGTGCTGTTACACCAAAATTTTCAATATAATCTCACATCAATTAAAATCCAGTCATTAGTTAACAAATCCTCAACTCCACAAAACACAAGAAACAAGCAAGAGAAAAAAGGTACCTACTTGTAAACTTGCCATTCATACGGAGGGCCATAGCTACAGCCTTTGCTGTTTCGGTGCTCAAATTTCAGAGCTACCTGGAAAAACATAAGCAGAATAAGAGGGAATACACAATTGATCATTTAACATAAAATACATCTGCAATTCAATTTTTCACAATGGCAAAACAATTTATACTGATTTTACCTCCATGGCCCCAGCACCTGATGAGCGTTCATTTCCACCATGAACACGACGACCAACAAACACCTGACCAAATCCACCTTTACCTAACTTCCTCTCTATTTTGTACACAGGTGAGCCTCCTACTTGAACCTTCAGAAAGGGATACATGAAAACGATAAATGGAAATTGTAGTTACAGTTATTGCAAAACAATGAATATTGAAAATATAATAAATCATAATGATACTCAAATCTAAAAAATGCTAGAATTGCCATAAAAATGCAATCACAAAGTCTACTAAGTATAGTTTAATTCTGCTATTAATGAGTGATAGATGGCAGTGATCAGCACAACCAAGAACCAACAAAAAGTTTTGTATAACGTCACTCCATAAAAAGGCATAAAAACTCAATAAACAGTGCCAGTACACATATATAAATGAAATAGAATAAATGCATAGCTTAATGCCAAAATTTATAACGATTGGCAGAAACAAGAAAACCTCATGTGCTTCAAATCCGACAAAATTATTCAGATGAAGAAACAGATCTTCTTCTCAATCACAACTACAGCACATTCTAATCAGGAAACACTTCAGACGATAAAAATAAATCAAAATACATCACCTTGAAAAACACAATTTTACAATTTCAAGGAGAAATTTTTAGATAACATGACTATATCATATTGATCAACAGCATAACCAAAATTGCACAGATCCAACACCAACCCAGCGGAAAAAATTTGAAGAAATACAAAAGTTTCAATTATAAACCAACCCAAATAATTTTTAATTTTAATTTTAAAAAATGCTTACCCTCTCTGGAAAGGGAGCCGTACTGCCCTCTTCTTCTTGCCCAGCAGCCTTGTTAGCACTCAACCCACCACTATCATCACCCATCTTTTTATTATTTACCTTTTTACCCTTCTCTTCCTTTTTCTCCAATTCAGTATCTTTCTCCGATATCACAATCACCTGCAACTTTTTCCGATTCTCTTTCACTTCTAAATTCTCTTCCTGTTTTGCCTTCAATTTCTTCGCCGCCAATCTCGTCCTCGGCCTCGGGCTCTCCCACTCGGCAGCAACAGCAACGGCCGCAGCCTCACGAGCGACCGCAGCGCGTGTCTTCACGCAACTACCCCCTGGAGAGGCAGCTGCAGCTAGTGTAGTAGCGGCTCGGCCTCGGCGCACGCCTTTTCGAAGCTCTGGCATTGGTCAAAGTCAATCCCCATGCAATTCGAACAAAACCCTAGTCGCCGTCTTATCATTATAGTAGCTCTATCAGAACCCCGTTCATAGCTTTCAATTATTAGATCGGGTTTCTCTCTTCGATTTAAAAAAAAATTGAAATCCGTATCGAGTTTGAAAAGACTTCAAATTTGGGAATTAGGGTTAGGGTTCGGTTGATTTGATCGTGCGAGAGATTGAGAATTGTTATCGATTTTGTTTTGTTGTTTTGGTGGTTGTGAATGCGAGCAAGAGATATTTTGCATTTTGGGAGTTCGGTGGGGTCCAACTGCTCAGAAATGGTCAAACGTCATTCTGTTTTCTCTGCCATGTCAGCATTTTTGTGGGACTGTGGCGCCAGTTTAAGCTTTCTTAAAGGGAAAACATTTATTTCCCCAATAAGATTTGCGCACACAAATAAAAATTTAAAATGATATGTGTAGCAAATATATAAGTTGGTGTTGTTATAGAAATGTCAACGTGTAAATAATAGGAATGACAAAATTTTGTACGGATTTGAGAATTTATGGGTTTTATTTCATATTTGGTAAATTTTAAATAATTTTTAAAGAATGAAGTAAGAAATAAAAAATAATTATTATTAAATTTTTAATTAGGTTGAGTTTAATTTTATACTCCCTACTCTATCTCCACCCCTGTCTTATTGTATATAAGTATTTTTTTTAATTTTTATTTAATAATTTTTATTTTATCTATTATAATGTTATTTAATAATTTTTTTTATTTTTAACTAATATAAATAGGATATAATTAAAAAAAACTACAATATAATTTTTATTCTACCCTAAAGTATTGTTATATTTTCTTTTTTCTCTTAAAGTGTTATTCTCTTCAAATATTTTTCAATTTTGATAATATTTCAAAATATTATTTCAAACTTTTAGAGATTTTTTAAAATAATTTAAATACTTTATAATATGATAATAATTTTATTGAAGTCTCTAATTTTTAATTTACTGAAATTATACATCCATACTTACTATAAAATAAGTAAATAAGAAATGAGGTGGGAATAGAAAAATTATTTCCCACATGGGGATTCCCCATTGCCGCCCCACTCAATTTATTGGGGAATAAAGTGAAGAATGGAGGTAAAATTTTTAATAGAATGGGGAATGAGGTAGGCCTCTCCACCATCACCCCATCCCACCCCATTGCCATCCCTAGCAAACAATGCTTTTCACACAAAAAAAAAAAAAGAAAAAAGAAAATGCAAACAATGAAATTTTTAGAATAGCTAATGTTGGTAAAAGTTTCTAATGAGAAGATCATTTTTGGTTGATTGAGACTTGAAGATCTATATTAGACAATGATCCTGTTTGAGATAGAGATCTGATAGCTATAACTTAAAAATTATAACAAAGTATTTGATAAATACTAATATTGTAGCTTGAAAGCTAAATTGATTTAATTATATACTTATACAATAAAAAATCTATTATATTTTTATTAATTTTATTAAAATTATTATTTTTAAATTATATTTACTACTAATATTAACTTTCATTTTATAATTACAGTTTTTTTTATAGCAATTATAACTTAAAAGATATTAAACCTTTATTCCAAATAGAGCCAAAGTCATAAGCCAACTAATTGTATAGACTGCCCATTCACTTGCCAAAATGGATTTAAACACTGCTAAACTGGTAATGTGGATTAATAATTGTCCATCTCATCTTTTGTACTTATTCTCTAATTTGAATCAATGAAAGCCAAGCTTTTCTATCACCCAAAAAATAAATAAATAAATAAATAAATAGGCCAATTAATTGTATATGTTAAGAATTGTATATACTTCGTATGAAAGAATATTGATGAGTTTCAACAAGATTACTCTTTAGGTATATTGAAGACATTGATGTAAGGATTACTCATAATGATAGGACTATCATTTTCGTAAGTTCTTTCACAAGATTTATATGCCTTTATAGAAGAGAAACTTTCACCATGAAAGAAGTGAAATTAGCCCTATACACAAAAGATAGTATAAGCCGAAGGAAAAAGAATAACATTGGTGATAATTTTAGAAAGTGAAAGATAAAAGGTATGAATAACGGACTAATCTAGTAATATTGTAGCTTTTAAAATAATTATTGTTAGTTATGCTGTATAAATAATCAGATGTGAAAAGAATTAGTTAAACATTTGATAAATTTTTATTTTTACCAATTAAATTGAGATAACAAAATAAAAAATAAAATTACTAATATAAAATATTTATTTAAGTTATCAATTATTATATGTACACAATAAAAACTATTTTATATACATGTTTATAAATATTTAAATAAATTTTATTCAATATTAGTCCAATTCAATTATTTATATTTCTATAACAGTCTAATAATAAGATTTACAAAATTCATATGACTTCTTTTAAAATGGCACTTTTACAATAAATTTTGCAGAAAGTTTAATTGATTATATTCACAATTAATTATTTCTGAAAGGTATAATGCTATCAAACTGGCCTTAAGATAAAACTCAAGTGAATAAGATGTCAAGATTGATGCATTGAAAAAAATCATCAAACGGACGTGGCCGAATAACTATTGCAATTAAGTAACTAAATGTCATCAAATACAAAAAGCTCATGGGTAACGTTGTAAAGGCCATGAATTAGAGTTAACAAGATGCAATTTCAACTACGACGTTGTTAATTGCTAAGTTGAATTAAGCATATCATTTGCATTGCATATATATTTTGAGGGTCAGGTTACGTTGGAACGGCTCCACGATGGAGCATTAATGATAATCGTATGATTATAGAGATAAATATTAAATCTGCACTTACTATTATGATCTTACGGTCGTCATTAATGCTCCACAGTAAAACAACTCTATCATCTCCAGTGTCATATTTTAACAAGATACAAAAGTTCTCATTAAAGAAAAAAAAAACATACAAACAAACAAATGAATAATATTTATAATATAAGTGTTGAAGGATCGGTAAATAACGTAATTAACTAAAATAGAAGGGAGATAGTTATGCCTTTCTCATGGTTTTATTATTCGAATGTGAAATGTAAGTAAATTATTTTACAGCCTGATTTTTAGGGGCGGGGATTGGGATCGGTTTGATTGAAGCTTAGAACCTATTCGGGTTCAAAATTCAAAACGGATCGGGTTGTATTTGGCTAAGAAATGGAAAAAAAAAAAAAAACAAATTTAAAATCTCATTTTCTAACTCTAGCACCTCACAACTCCCGAACACATACCTCTCTTCTCTGCCGCTCCTGATTCCTCCTTCACTCTTTTTCTTCTTCCATTTTTTTTCTCTTCTTCTTTTCCTTTTCTTACGCCACTGCCGAATATCATCTCCTTCTTTTCTCTTCTTCTTCTTATTTTCTGTTTTTTTTTCTTCTTCTCTTTTTCTTATCCTTCTTTCCTTCCGCTGCTGCCAAACATCGTCTTCTTATTCTTCTTCTTTTCATCCTCCACTACCAAATATTTCTTCCTCTTTTTCTGATCTCCCATTAGTTAATTGTTAAAAATTTATTTTCTAATTGTTAGTTAATTTTTTTATTTTTCTTTTGTTAATTGTTAGTTAATTTTTTAAATTGTTAAATATAGAATTCTTCATGTTAATTAGTTAATTTGTGAATGAGTTATGACAAATTTGTTTGATATATATTTAGTTAATTACTTACTTGTTGGATGGGTAAAATTAAGATTTTTAATTTAAATGAACCCAAATTTATAACTCGAACCAAATAATTCGATTTGGATTTATAGTCTGAATTGTCCAAACCGAACAAATTGTAACTCAAATTGAAACCCGAACAACCCAAATAAAAATCAGATTTGCCCACCCCTACTCATTTTTACCATCCATTAGAATATTTATTTATTTTTAGTCTTTTGAAAACTCAATTATTTTTTAACTTGTGTGAGCGGGGTTTCAACCTTAAACCTATTATTTTCAACACAAGAGATTTCAGCATCGAAAATTAAAATTTTTACTTATGAGTTTGCGCACAACATCAAGCTCATGCCAAATTCAAAAAAATTCAAAGAAAGTATCTCCACGATTGTGGGCATACTTGAACTGTGGACCTTGAAAACGAGAATACGAGGTGTCCATGACTCAACTAGAAATGATTTGCATTTTGTGTGCAATTTTCAACCCATCAGTTCATATACTATGTTTTTTGTTCTTTTTACTTTTTAACTTCACGGTGTTAACAATCTATTTTTAACAATTAAGAAAAAGGCAAACAATAAAAAAAACAATCATATTTATATAAAATTTCAAGTATAGCATAACTAGTAACTAAGGTGCTGTTTGTTTTTTTGTCTGAAGTCTGAATTTAATTTTTTTTCAGACATTTACTTATTATAGGTTGTTTTTTTTTTAACTTATCATTTATTATCAGATAATTTTATCTGAATAGAAAAAGTAGAAAAAGTCTACTTTTATCTGAAGTCTGAAATCTAAATGGAAAATTTTAATTTCAAATCTCAAAAATACCCTTAATAATTCATGTATTTATAAGATTATGTATAAAATTAATTTTTTGTATTATCCTTGAAGTTATTTTTTTTAATTGCTTTAAATTTTTATTCACATGGTAACATTAACTAAACTAAAATATTGAATAAATCAAATTATGTCAATTGTGATGAATCAAAACTAAAGTAATAATATTGACTTTATAATAAATGTTGATGTTATAATTACATCTTTTATTACAAAGTTAAATTAAGATCAACACTAAATGCTATCAAACTAATTAACTTTTGAAAACTATAAATTGTGAATAATAAATATATGCACTACTTAAAAGGATATTTATGTCAAACTACTAACTCTTAGACTTCTCTATTCAGATGTTGAAAAAGAAAAAACAAACATGTCATTTAGATATTTTCATTCAGATCTATTTAGATTTTAGCTAAATTCAGATCTATTTAGATTTCAGATAAAAAAACAAACGTAGCCTAAGTCTAACTCATCTCGACATCTCCCATGTGAACTGGGCTACTCAAATTTCGCCGTATTAACCAATAGATTTTAGCTAATGACCCAACTAATAATCTCCAAATACTATGTCACTAATCACTACATTGTCATATACAGTAAATTTTTGATAAATAAAAAATTTTGAGACCATGAAAAATTTATTAATTTAATGACATTATTGTATAGATAAATTAATAAATTATTAATCTATGAAGAAATTTCTTATTTTTGGAAAGTATTATCGCATTTATGAATTTATCTACTCTATTTTAGTATTTGTTATGTTTTATTTGAATTGTATTTAGTTGTCTTACATCAATAGACAATAATAATTAGATTATCATGAAGTTTTATTTTTCTGTATAAAATATAATATATAAAGTCCATTTCATACTTGGGGTAAAAGAATAATATAAACTAGAATTACGCATTACAAGTGAGTTAAAGATGAGATTCGATTCCAAAATAATTTTAAGAAGCAGTAAGTAATATTGTGTACATATTTTGCAAAAGGTAAGAACATATAATGTGAATTTAATTTTAAAATAGGTAATTATTAATTTATATAAACCCAAGAGTAATAAAAATTATTTTTAATCAAAAGTTATCAATTTATTAATATTATATTATATAAGTGACAAATTTTATTAGACAACAGACAAATATTGAAAAACAGATCATAATTTTTATTATTAAAAAAACTAAAGTTGACATGAGTAATGATGGTCCATGAAAAAATTTTGAAAATTTCACAAAAAAAATTTTTTTTCGCTTCCCCCCATTTCAAAAAGTCTCCACTTTCCCGCCCACTCCAACTCACTTGAAAATTTTCACCTTTCACCGAAACTCACTATATACAAAGCGGAAGCCCACGCAAACACACAAACGCATTTTGCTCGTTTCATTTATCCTCAAAACGCCGCCGTTGCGGTCTCCCGTTTTGGAAATCTCCTCCGCCGCCGCCGCCGCCGCCGCCGCTGCTGCCGCGGCCACCACTATGCCTACGAAGCGCAAGACACGCTCTTCAGTAAACGACAATACGTCTTTGTCGTCTAAGAAGTCAAAAGTTAAGCCGGAACCGGAAACTCTTGTCGAAAAAGAGGAAGAGATAGCTGAAGTGATCTTTGAAAGCTCCGTGGCTGGTTCTGGTTCTGGTTCCGGCAAGAAAGTGAATAAGAACCAATCGAGTTCCAAAAAACCGATTGGTTCTGTTAAGAAGTTACCGGTTCGTGGCGAAGATGACGACGATGAAGCGGAAGCTCGGTTTCTCGGAGATCCGGTTCCGAACGGAGAGGCCAGGCAACGGTGGCCCAAACGCTATGAAGTAAAGGTATTTTATACCTTTACATCTACTACATTGATTTTTTTAAAAAACTTTTTGTTTTAGTTATTCTGCTGTTTGTAAATTAAGTTCTTAGGATTTAACAGCTGCTTTTATAATGAGCAGTTTCTGCTGAATAATTTTGATTATTTATTTATTTTAGTGTCTTTGATTAAATTTTGTGTTTATATGAAATTTGTTAAATTAGGTGTTTTGATATTCATTCTTTTTTTTTTAATTTGCTGTAATTTTGGGGTTTTGAGATATAATTTGCGAGAATCTTAATTTTTCTTTCTTCAGCCAATTTTATTCTTGCTGTATTTATAATTTTGCAGAAGGAGAAGCGAAGAAATCAGAAAGAGTAAGTTTATAATTACCACATTTTTATTCAAATTCTTTCGCGCTACATTTGTAGTTTTTGATAGTAAACTGAAAAATGTATTAATGACGATGGTTTAAAACAGATAGTGGATCAGCTATCCACTCAAAAAACAAAAAATTAAGACTACTTGTGCTATGTAAAAGTATAGCCCTCAATCACCTCTATACAAGGTTAGAATAAGCTAAAACTCCCCTTCTTCCATACAGTTTAGATGAATGAAGAGAAAAGATGAATCTTGAAACTCCTTAGAAATTGAAGCCTAAAGTGAAATAAGAAGATGAATGAAATCTTGAAACCTCTTTTCAAAACACAGTTTAGATGAATGAAGAGAAAAGATGAATCTTGAAACTCCTGAGAAATGGAAGCCTAAAGCAAAATAAGAAGATGAAATCTATCCCATAGATCTTCAATATAATCTAAAATTTTCCCCTAAATGTACAAATATTTCTTTCCTTCCATATTATCCGAAACAGGTCTGTTACTACACAGTTCTAAAGAGTTTTAGCCTTTACTCTTCTACCATAAGCAAAGAAATACTCTACAAGAAGAGAGTAACAGTAGCCCAGAATGACCCACAAAATATTAGCTTCTTTGCTTGACTTATATCATAACTTGTAGAGCACAAAATGATTAAAAAAGATGTTTTGAAGTTTCTGCACTTTTCTTACATATCACACATCAAAAAGGAGAGAGAGATGTAAAAAACTTTCTTTGAATCACTTCTGTACCATTTAATTTTCATTGTGCCAAGGCCCGACTTGAATTTTAGGGGGCTAGCCTTCCAAATCATTTTGAAGGGTAAAAGCTCTCCAGCAAAAGCATCATTGCAAAACTTCTCAAAATATGACTTGCAAGTATACTGTTCTGAGGCTTCCAGCTTCTGCATCCTTTTGTCTTCCGCAATTCATCAATACTGATAAAATAGTCAACATAACCGTTGCTAGTTCTTCAACCCCTTTATCATTCAAATTTCTTTTAAAATTGAACTTCCAATTCCGATTCATAGAGGGTGGAGAGAAAGCCATGGTAGAAAAAATCGAGATATTAGGCATAACTTGGACAAGTAGGGAATTTCTCACACAACAAAAAATGACTTGCTGTTTTTTTTCTTTAATTTTTTTCCTAGTGATGATGAAGAAGAGATCATTCAGGCGAAGTGTCATTACACGCGTGCTGAGGTTGATGGACATATCACATATGATCTTTTCGATGATGCACATGTAAAAGTGAGTTTTTTTTTTTTTTTTCAATTTTTTGGTTGAACATGCTTTACGAAAATAAAATATATGATTCACTATTGAAGTTTGAATTGAAAAATCTAACGAAAGAAAGGCATGCTTTTGATTTCTATAACTTAATCTGTTGTTTCCTTTTGTAAGTGTAGTGATTTATTAGATCCTAGTTTAGTAAAGGTTATTATACATGAGATCATAGATGTGATTTTGGTTTTATTATTTTCCTGATGGGTAGGCTGAAAGTGGGGAGGAGGACTATATTTGTAAGATTGTGGAAATGTTTGAGGCAGTTGATGGGACACCGTATTTTACCGCCCAATGGTACTACAGAGCCCGTGACACTGTAAGATAAATTTTGGTTGTTTAAGTTTCATTTAATTTTGTTTCGTTGTAAATTTGCTATGATCTCTCTCTCTCTCTTTTTTTCCCATCTTTTTCAGGTCATAGAAAGTAATGCTTATCTTATTGACCAAAGAAGAGTATTCTTTTCTGAAATCCGAAATGACAATCCATTGGAATGTTTGGTTAAGAAGCTAAACATTGCTAGGGTTCCATTAAATGTATGTTTGTAGTTTACAAGTTGTTTGGGTTTAATGGTGATTATTTGTTTGAGTCATTTGTTAATAAGTACAATTTGCTTGTCAGATTGACTTAGAAGCCAAAAAGTTAGCAATCCCTCATTGTGATTATTACTGCGATATGATGTATTTACTGCCATACTCCACGTTTTTGAGCTTGCCTCCTGGTAATTATTATTTTTTTATTTTTTTATATTCATTGAGCATGAGTTAATAGATTGTAATATTTGAGCTGAAATGCACTTGATGTTTTATGTTTGTTAACAAATCATCGCATTACCTTTTTTTTTTTTTAAAATATGTAAAGGATGGGTTGAAGAATGTTATATCTAAGTTTAATCTTATATCTCTTGTCATCCTGTAGAAAATAAGAGAGTTAGCAGTGAGACGTCATCCACTATTTCCAGTGATGTTGATGCAAATGAATGTGAAGTTGGAGAGCCTCGGAAGATAGAGGTGAAATTGTTAGATTTGTACTCTGGTTGTGGTGCAATGTCTACAGGACTTTGCCTTGGTGCAAATTTGGCTGGTTTGAATCTTGTTACGGTAAGTTTGTCTTTTCCTTCAAGTAATTTATATATGATAGAGGTAGATTTGCATGTTTGATCCTTTACTTTTTTCTTTTTCAGAGATGGGCTGTTGACATTAATGAGTATGCTTGTCAAAGTCTAAAGTTGAACCATCCTAAGACAGAGGTAGAAATAACAAAAAATTTTGGTTTTATTTAGTCTCAGCATTGCTTGCATTTGAAAAAAAGTAATGAACTCTATGAATTAGGTAAGAAATGAATCAGCTGAAGATTTTCTCACCTTGTTAAGAGAATGGGAAAAACTTTGCATTAGTTTCTCTTTGATTGCAAGGAAAGACCCCCAGCAACAGTTGTACTCTTTTAACGATGATGGTGAATTTGAAGAAGATGATGATAATGGTAACATAGATGATGAAGGTGAAGATGATTCTGAGATTTTTGAAGTAGAGAAAATTCTCGCAATTTGCTATGGTGATCCCAAGGAGATAAAGAAATGTGGATTGTATTTGAAGGTATACAAATTATAAAAACAAAACAAAATTAATTTGATTTGAATTTTTTCATTTTAGGGTGTATGTGTGTTCTTGAATTATTGTGCATGGATCTATTGATTTGTATTCAAGAATAGTGGGGATTGGTGTTTCCAGTTTGTGTTTAAGATGCTGCATAGGCATGGCAGTTGATTTCTTTCTATTCCTAATGCAAAGAATGCTAACAGCAAAGATCATATAGTCAAGAAAAGTTGATAAAAAGTTCAGAATTTCGATCTTTTATAAAATGTAAAGTTAGGAAAAGGAAATTTTTGCTTGGCATGTGCCTGCATATTCATTTTCATTTCCTGGCAAAGGAAAGGGGGATTGAAGGTTAAAAAGGCACTTTCAAGAATTGAGAAAAATTTGGAAATTCTGTATGAGAACATGGTATGCCTGTCACATGGATTTGTAGGTTAACTATTAGGATACTCAACCTGTTCACTTTGAGCATGCTAAAGCTTGCTTTGCTTTATTAGTTCATTTTCATATATGGTAAAGGTTCTTGTTCTTTGACAACTTATAATTACTTGAAGTACTTGTGGGAACTACAATTTGCTTTATCCATGCCATATTTATGCAACAAATAAACAAAAATGTTGTATTGCTATTATTAATTGTAAATAATGTAGTGCAATAATGGTATTAGATATTATTTTAGCGTATGTTTTTTAGTAACAAGAAAAAGGCTCTCACTAGAGAAGAAAAGTTCTCAATTGAGAAAATAAATTGAATATTATCGATGAAAGCTATTATAAAGAAACTAGCATAACAAGCTTATTTATACTTGTTGTAATTGATCCTAATCCTAATAAACTTACGATGGAATATGACGTAAACAAGAAAATATAAAAAAAGACCCTAATTAAATTAGAAAAAAGGAAATTATGCTAAGACACCTGTTATGACTCTACTTGTCCTACATCAACAAAGCATGCTGAAGAATGTACAATGGATCAAGTAATATGTCATTTGCTTAAACATGTAGACCATTTAATTTAGTCAAAATCTTGTCAATTATTGTTGTTTGCTGGCTACCGATTAGATCTTGAAAATGCATTTTTTTTTTCACTAGCAATTTTAACATAATTTCTGTTTTTCTATAATGACATTTAAAAGTTTATGTCATTACTAGCATATAGGATCAAGCTATTTTCTTATTATCCCATGCAGTTTTTAATGTGTTTTACTTCTTCCAACCTTTTGACTTTAGGTTCGCTGGAAAAATTATGGGCCTAGTGAAGACACTTGGGAGCCAATTGAAGGAATGAGGTATGCTGTTAAAATTGTATTTCCCTCTTTAGCAATTTTATCTTTCTGTTTAGACAATGTGTAGTTCAATTATTGTGATTATAAGTATATCTATATTTTTGTAATAGCAATTGTGGGGAGAGGATAAAGGAATTTGTCACAAGTGGATTCAAATCAAAGATTTTGCCACTGCCTGTAAGCTTGTGTTATTCTCTCCTAGATAAATCTTTTTGCTTTAACCAGAAGCTTGTTTACAAAAGATTCTTATCCTGTTTTGATTCTTGATTGTTAGGGAGATGTTGATGTGATTTGTGGGGGACCTCCATGCCAAGGAGTCAGTGGATTCAATCGTTTTAGGAACAAAGATAATCCACTAGCCGATGAAAAAAATAAACAGCTAACTGTTTTCATGGATATCGTTGACTTTTTGAAGCCTAAGTTTGTGTTGATGGAAAATGTTGTTGACATTGTCAAGTTTGCCAAAGGGTTACTTGGTCGATATGCCTTGGCTCGACTTATTCAAATGAATTACCAAGTTCGGATGGGAATGATGGCAGCGGGAGCATATGGACTTCCCCAATTTCGTATGCGTGTTTTCTTGTGGGGAGCCCAACCTACTGAGGTGATTTTTGTTTATCTTTTGCATGGTAGATCTGTTAAGTTATATCTGATTTTCTAATCGAGTGTTTTATGACTTTGCAGAAATTGCCTCCTTATGCACTTCCAACACATGATGTTGTTTTGAGAGGAGTTATTCCAACTGAGTTTGAAGTATAATTACTTACAGCTTTGATTTTGTTATTAACTACCAAGGTTATTCTGTTAAATCATTTATGGTGGATGCAGAGAAACACTGTTGCATATGATGAAGGTCAACAAATAGAGTTAGCAAGAAAGCTTCTGTTACGGGATGCAATTTCAGACCTTCCTAGTGTATGCTTCAACTTTATTATTATTTTTTGTAGTTTTGTCAATTTATTTAATTTTCTTTTGTATATCTAAATTTTCATTGTTAAAATTAGGTTGGTAACTATGAGTCCCGAGACGAGATCCCATACGACAAGGAGCCTGAGACAGAGTTTCAACGTTTTATCAGACTGAGAAAAGATGGTAAGAAGCTATCATTTAATTAAATTTATTGTGCGTGGAATTGCAATTGTCTTGTTACTTCCTGCTTATAGCAATTGAGTTATTTTTTGGCAGATATCCTGTTGTTGTTTACCCTAGAATTGATTTGTTCGGGTGACCCCTTTTATGGTTTTGGTTGTGTTGTAAATATCATAACAATGCTTATTCTCATTTTTTCCCATTTAGTCTGTCAGGTCTAGTCAAATTGATGAAATGGTTTATGCTTATATCTATTTTTTTGATAATCAATTATAATACAAAAACAATTGGACTTCAATTGGCATTTATGTGTGTGGTTTATGTTTTTATCTCAGCTGCACATAGAAAACAATTGACTATATTTCTCTATATAATTTGATTTCAGCTTGTTGCCACTCTTTTGCTCAGCTTAAGCAGCCATTATTTTGAAATTTATTCTGTTATGAAGCGTTGCTGATGTAGAATCAAGTTGCAATTCTAGTCTTGTTTTGTTTGTTATTCCAGTCTGTGTTAACGATGGAACTAATCTTGATTTTAATATATTATTTCTAGTTTTCTTTTATTGAAAATTTGAAATTTCGTATGTCAAACTGTGCACTGTGTTTAATTCCAGTTGGATATTCATAGAGATAATCATGGAAGCATTCATTTGTATTTACCTCAAAATTTGTAAAACTATGATATTTTGTTTGCATATTTTCTTAAGAAAACTTCAAATGCTTGCAATCATGTATTGTTTTCGTCTCATTTGGATTCTTTTACAAAGAAAAACATATGGCTGTTCTATTATATTCCATAAGCTGTATTTCAACTCAACATACTTTATGTCTTGAAAGAAAATGAGTCGAAATGTTATTATGGCAGAAATGTTGGGTTCTTCATCAGAGTCAAAACCAGGAGAGAGAATGCTTTATGATCATCGCCCACTTGAGTTGAACAAGGATGATTACCAGCGCGTTTGTCGGGTCCCTAAAAAAAAGGTATTGTATGTGCGTCATAGAACATAATTGCAGCAAGTTCACTGAACTCATGTGATTCTGTGTTAGTTAATTAGCTTTCCCTTTTTTTTTTTAAAATAAATAGGGAGCAAATTTTCGAGATTTTCCTGGAGTTCGAGTTCGACCCGATAACAAAGTTGAGTGGGATCCAAATGTAGAGAGGGTTTATTTGGAGTCTGGAAAGCCTTTGGTAATATTTGCTCAATAAGTCTATTTCTTTTTTCTTGCTATTCTTTTCACAATCTTCTGTGTTTTGCTTATTACATCTCACTTTTTTGCATTTGATGACAGGTGCCTAATTATGCCATGTCTTTTATTGATGGGACATCATCAAAGTATGTGTTCTGTATTTTTCTTCTTGATGTTTTGGCTTAGCACTTCAAGATTTTGGCACTTGTTTGAATTTCATGTGAAAATGTCTCTATATTAGTAAATGACAGATCCATATACTGTAATAGCAAAATCTTTTATTTGAATATTGACATAATTTGATATCACTACTTTGTTAATTTGCAGACCGTTTGCACGTCTTTGGTGGGATGAAACTGTGCCCACAGTGGTTACTAGAGCAGAGCCTCATAATCAGGTGACATCTCTCTCTTTCTATGAATCTTTCTGTACCAGAAGCATATTTATATGTTCATGTACTCAAATAATCATATGCAATTATCATTAAATTGACTTTCTGTATACAGGCTATTTTGCATCCAGAACAAGATCGTGTTTTGACAGTTCGTGAAAATGCAAGGCTTCAAGGTTTTCCAGATTATTACAAGCTCTGTGGTCCGATCAAAGAAAGGTAAATGCTTGAATTGTTAATGTTATTATCGATTCAGAACAATATTGCATCACTTTTTTCACAAATGAATACAAGAGATCCTCTGAAAACATTAGGGCTTTGTTAAGTTGTGTGATTTTACAGTTAGTCAGTTATGATTGATCAATCACTTGCATGTGGTGTTGTTTCTTAGTAGTTTTATCTGACTGCTTTTAGGTACATTCAAGTTGGAAATGCAGTGGCAGTGCCAGTTTCTCGAGCACTGGGATATGCATTAGGCCTAACCATGCAAGGATCAACAACTAATGAGCCATTGTTTACTTTGCCTAGAGGATTTCCAAATATCCTAGATCAAGTTGCCCCCGTTTCTTCTGAGGATGCGTGACTGATGAATGCCTTTTGATCATCTTGATTATTTCTTAAGCTCATTAATTTTACCTCAATAACTGTTCATATAACCACATTCTTCTAATCTTGATATGATTTTTTTCAAGAAACAATAGTATTTCGATGATTTCAGTTAGTCCTTAGATGTTTATTGAGGATTAGTTAATCTTAATCATATTGTTCAGTATGTTAGTCGATTCATTTCATTCTCCGTTGGGTTAATGTGATTTGATTTAACTTCTTTTACTTCATGTTGATGAGATCAAATGATCAATTTCAAAATAGAATCACTTTCAAGTTCAAGGCTGTTGTTTTAGTTGTTACTCCAGCAGTTAAGTTCAGCGGGCTTTAGTAATTTTATTCAATTTTGTTTCAGGAATTGAACAATTCACTCAAAATTAAGTCATCACATATTTCAATAACATACCATAAATCAAAATTAGTGCATAATTCCAAATAGACGAAATCCTAAGCTTCAAAATGAAGCCAAAATTCATGAAGAATCTAAAAAACAAACAAAAGGTTACAAATAAAGAAAACCCATTAGCTTAAATTTTATGATCTCTGTTAACAGAAAAAGGAGGCAACCGCAGCACTGCTTCCTCTGTTTCGATGGGGTCTGATCTCAGTATCTGCCACAAAACAAAAACCAAAACCAAAATAACAAAAACAACAAAAACACTTTCAGAAAATAAACACAAAATCAGAAATACCCGAAAAGCATAAATTAGAACAAAATGAAAGTGAGAGAGAAAAAGAAGGGTTACAGACTTACAGGGTCATGAAGTGGTGGCTTGGTGTCATCTCGAGCTGGCCTAAACGGAGGCTTCTGGTTCTGGGTGTTTTCAATCTTGATTTGACTTTGGTTTTTAATTGGGTTGCAATTGTTGTTTGATTTTATGGGTATCTCTGTAGCTTTCATTGTAATCGGTTGAGTTTCTGAGAATTTTCTTTCGTTGCTCGATTGATTGCTGTAATGAGAATGCAACCGTGGGTCGCTAACCGAGAAAAATAAAAGAAATGAAATTTAGGGCCTTTTTCATAAACTTCCCTGATGTTTTACTTTTTATTGAATAAAAGCATAGTTTAAAATAATTTACTCAATTGACCATAGACATTTTTTTTATAAAGGTTAATATCATCTGGGGGGACACTTATTTTAATAAATATAAAAAAGATGATATAATTTTTAAAAATAGGTAAATAGGTGATAAATTGTTAACTTTTGTTGTTAATTGTAACAACGCAGGTATAAAATGGGAATAATTGATACGAATAATAAAAAAAGATGATTAATGTCACATGAGTAGTAGATGTATTAATTTATATCTCACAGGTGATGATTGTTTAAAAAATACTTTTATAAATGACAAATTGTTAACTTATGCTGTTAACTCTAACAATATGAAAATATTATAATTGATACAGAACATGAGGGAAAGATATTGATAGAGCTTTGTTGAAAAATGTATTGAATATCTTTGTTGCTACTAGAGTGCATAGATATTTTAATTACTATGAACAATATTTTGAAAGAACAATTGTTTATTAAACCATCATATTGGATTCTTGAAGATTTGAGTCTAATACTTGCAAAATTAGTTTAGTGCTAAAGAGATTAAAAAAAAAATGTTGGATTTATATCATGCTTCACGACTCAAGAGAGATTCGCTTCTTTTTTAATGTTCAAAAATTAGTTTGATTCAATGATTTTTTAAAAATATTAGTTTGATTTAACCCCAAAAAAATCTAGATTTGGATTTAATTTATATTCTTTATAAAAGAAAATTAAATATCTGTGGGTGGGGTTAGAAATGTTATTTTTTAATTGATTGACTAACGTTTATCACTTATAATAGTATTTTCAAAATAATTGTCACATGTGTAATAAATGTTGAAACGTATGTCACCCATTAAAACAAAGTCACAAAGGTATAAACGTTATTTCACCAAAACACAACTAATTCCGTTAAATTTATTATGTGTTTGCCTGTTTTTTAAAATTATATCGCTTTTTTTTTATAATTATTGAAACACGTGTCATCTAAATGATATTAACCTTTCTAAAATAAATTATACTATCTAAACTATTATTTTTAAATAAATATATTATTTTGTTTCAACTTCTGTGTCCGTATATCCCAAAACCCTTAAGAAATGGGCAATCTAGGTTCATCGCTGATATGTGATCTTTCACAGGAAAATTAATAAAGAAAGATAAGGAAAACTGAGTAACATTGCACTCCCACAGAATACTAACTATAAAATTATATTGCGATTACAAACATACACAAGTCGTACCTCTTGATGACCTATCATAAGAGTCTTAGGTTGTTTGCTAGCAGGAGGTTCCCACTTCGCAGAGAAGCATTGTAAAATCATCAGATCTTGACACTAATCTTTCAGGAGCGTTGCCTTCATTTTGATGTACCTCTCCAGAGTGGCCTATTTATATTGGTACAATGAAATGTATTATGGTTTTCTTAAAATGGAACAACAATGGCGGAAGCACCAAAGTAGTACCTTTTTCATTTCAGACGAGTACCGTTTTCCAGTATGATCAAAAGCTCCAGTGGGAAGAGCATATTCGGTGCTCAAATCTCAATGCAAGGGTATTGATCAGGAGAAAAAAGAGAAATATTAAGAGGTGAAGAAAAACTGGAATGTTGTAAGCATATGTAGCAATCAACAAAATCGAATACAGAGGGGAGACATTCCAGAGTCCCCCGGAAAAGAAAATCTAGCAATAGTATCCTGGTATATGACTAATTGATTTTGTCAAGGTAAAAAAAGGCTATACAATGAGTGGATTGCCCGATGGCTTTCCTGTCTGGGGATCCCAACATTGAAGTTCTCCGGCTTTGCTTCCACTAACTAGAAGCTTACTGTCACACCCGTAAGTCATGAGGCCGACTGCCGTGGCTTGGCTTGGGGGCCTTGTGCCGAGTCTTGGCAGCAAGTGGGCGCGCTTATGGTGAGCGCGGAAACAAGGCATAGCTGACGCGTTGGCTGGGGCGCGGATGCATGACGCACGCTGCAGCATGGGCGCAAGCAATGCGGGGCAGCGCGCGCAAGTGCGTGCGGGGAGGCGTACGCAGCAACTCGCAAGGCGATGAGGCACAGTGGGACGTGCGGGCTTGTGGTGCGGTGCGCGCAAGTGCGGGGCACAGTGGGCGCGCAAGCACGAGGCGCTAGGGCGCGCGAGCACGGGATGCAGTGGGCGCGCGAGCGCAAGGCACAGCAGCGAGCGAGCATGGGGCTTGGCAGCGCGGGCCAGTTGCTGAATTGCGGCGATGGTTGCGAGTATAGTGTGCCGGAGTGCATGCGGATGTGCAGCGACATGAGGGCGTCATGAGCGGACTGTGGGCGGACAGTGGCGGCTTGGCGTGGAGCATGGCTGGCCGAAATTCACCAAGTAGTGGGCGAGAATTAAGGATGAGTGGCGGCATGGATGCAGCCAACATGGGAAGACATAGCCTTGATCATATGCCTAAAATAGAGGGCAAAGGTGGGTGGTTTTGGGCGGTTACAGCCCATGATCTTTGCTATCTTTGCTAAGTGGCATAGTGGGTAGCGGTTACCCTAAGATCAAGGGGGAGTGGAGATGTTTCGAAGATCATGCTTAGTAGGGGTCTAAACTTGGGGGAAGTTAACCTTAGCAAGTGGGGGTATCACTTGCAACCCATGTATATATAGATGAGAATGGGTGTATGTAGGGACCAGAATTTTGGAGAGCATTCGGTCCTTGTGCATACTTCGCCTGAACTATCTTGTAACATTTTCTTATTGAGGGAATAGAAAAGTTGGAGGTCGGAGCCTTCGTAAAAGCCACATTACTTGTGTTCGGTGTTGTGTGCGTGGTTGTTCTTTGTGTTGGCGAAATCACTCTTGTAGAACCTCCATTGTGCGAGTGTTGGCGAGTTTCCTATCAAATTCACTTCCATTGCGTAAAATTGCTTCCGTTGCATCCGAGTAGACTGGCTAAGCGGGGTGCCTAGCACCATCACACGCGGGCTGCCGCATCTTTGGAAAAAGCCGTGTGACACTTACCATCATGAGACCATGCTACACGCAGAACCCAGCTCTTGTGGCGTGTACTCGTGAACATTGGTGCCTGGGTATTAAGGTCCCATAGTGTGACAGTGGCATCACCAGAACCTCTTGGCCAAATGTCGCCCGTCAGGCGTCAGGACTAAAGGCTACTGAAAGTACCCTTCCTGCATGAACTACACTCTAAAAACACGAATTAGTCAAGATACTTCTATCCAATGAGCTTTACTAACGAATTAAATTTATTAAATCATCCACTCACCAGCAATGGTAGCTGAGCAACGATTGGCTGGACGAATTCTGGAACAAGCTTGTGGTTGATAAACTATCGACAACTCCTTCTCCACGGAAACTGAAAACTTTGTTGATACAACATTTTTATTAACCAAAAAAAAAAAAAAAATTCCATATTCGGATATTGAAGCCAAAATAAAACAATTTTCTGAAACACAAACCTTTATATTTCTCTAAGTAACTTCCAAGTGGCACCAGAAGCTAATGGTCTGATACATAAAAAGCATACGGTAGCTTTTCCTCCTAAACGGAACCCACAAAAAAGAAACTTGATTAAAATCAGTTTTTAGCTGATTCAAAATGTCCCTTTAAGCACTTGCTATAAAATTGATCAAATTATGCAATCAAAATTGAAACTTTTTTTTGTGGGGATTCAGACACCCATTACTTTGCAATACTTTTTATTTTTATATTGAGAAGTGCAGAACTTCGTTTACATTATTGAGAATCTCGTTAACTGTCTGTGAAAGCTGTTGAGGGCCGGTGTGTAGAGTGAAATACATGGCAGCTTCTGGGTCCCTCAATAGACACATCACGTTTTTTGCTCTTTCAATCCCCATTTTAGCTTTTGCTTTTGATATTTTGGGTCTCTCTGTTTTTCTGTTCTGAACTGAGAAGAATTTATAGGTTTTCACATCCAAATTTTATGATTTTTATACAACATTCACTTGTGTAATCTTGTAAACGCTGGATCGTGAAAAAATTAACGGCAAGGTTAACGATCTTCCTGAACGATCTTCCTGAAGAATTGGTGGTCCAGATTCTTGCTCGGCTGCCTGCAGACTCACTGCTGCCATGCAAGCGTGAACAAAAACCATGGCATTCTCTAATTGCAAACCCCAAATACATAGTTGCTTAACTATGAAACCAGATATATAACAGGAACAGTTGTGGCATTCTTATGTGCAAGCTCATTGCTAATCCTGTAGAAAATGTCTTCTCCTCCTCTTTACTTGGTGACAATTTGGGTTATGGATGAATTTGGTGCCAATGAAACTTGGGAAAAAATTCTTCACCATTGGACCCAATAAAGCCTTGCAACGCCATTAGCTTTTTGGAGAAGTCATGAGCATTTCTTGGAAGGCTGTGCTGGTGCTGCAACCTTGGCACCCAAGAAATCAAAGAGCCTCCTGTTGAAAGGCCTCAACCTCGTAGAAGTTCCTTTGTTGTTATTAACAGGACCAGCCTATTTTCTGTTGGAGGAAATAAGTTTGATATTGGAGATATACAGCTTGACAAATGAAAGTATGGCCCTAATATAAATTCTCACCAGCATGTTATGTTATGCTAGTTTTTCTTTTATTTACTGGTTTCTATATTTGCTGTTGCTTCATTAAGCTTACCAAAGAAGCCCAATTTTTTACCAGGGAGAAGCTTAAAAGGCTATGAGAAGAAAACAATTACCAGAAAAACAGAGAAGAAATGCAATCGAATCGCGCTCAATCAAGTTTCAAATGTAGTTACAAAAAATCATGAGAGTGTTTATATTTTAGAACTAGGTGAACTCAAGTCTTGAAACATCCCCAGGTTGCTTACTGAGGCATGTATCACTCACATTCCTAGAAAAGTGTTATGTGCCATCACTCAGACTTGAACTAAAAACCAGAGCTTAAACCGATTGGAGAAGGTTGAAGGAAGAGGCAATATGCCAATATTGTCAAGGTGAAAATATTTGTCAAAATTAAACTACATTCCATGTACATATTTTAGATGCCCAAATTATGCCGCATGATTTGGCACCTGTGAAGTTGTGCTCAAGTTCTGTACTAAGCTTTGGGGGCTAGATAAAAGCATTTACTTCAGAAATGGGATGAAAATATCATAGCAGACAGCATCTTACAGTAGAAGCAATAGGTCCAATGATGTAATCAGTGTTTTCATCAAGCGGTTCACAAGACCCAAACTACTTTATGACAAATATTAATATTTCAAAATAGTATTGTAAATTTACAAGCAAACAATTTGCTTCAAACTTATTGTAAGATCTGTCACTAGCCTGATGATAAAAATGCAGCATAATAAATTCAAACTCCTCCAAGCAAGGGAAGACTGGCATAGCTAAACAAAGTGAGAAAAGAATGCAAACTTGAAAAATCTTGTAAATGAGTAGATGTTAAATAATCTTCCAAATCAGTGAGAATGCAAACTTTCAATTCTGCAGAACACCGTTATCATCATGAATTTGAAGCATGCTTCTGTTGTGACTGAAGTGGTGAAGCTGGTAATTAACTCCTTGCACGGATTAGCATATAATTAGTTGGAAGCGAATGTGTATGAAAAGATCAAATCAAATTGATTGCCTCTCGAATGACAATTTGAAAACAAGTAATTGCAAGCACCTTTTGCAAATCATTAGTTTAACCCATCCACAACTTCAACACTCTATCTTTGCCGCCTGAGGCTACCTTCTCACCATCTGGACTCCAATCCACAGCAAAGACCTTCGCAAAGCAAACTCACGGGTATAATTTACCAGCATGCTTAATTAAGAAAACAATTGCATCTTCATTTATAATGGCATGTCAGTATAAGAAAAAGAAATTTATGCTCAGAAGACATTAATTTCAGAATGGAAAATACCTCGTCTGCATGGCCTGGAAGATCTTGTTTCAGCTTTTGTGTCCGTATATCCCAAACCTAATAGTACATTATGCATGAACAGTGTCAACAGGAAACCGAGTCTTTAAGAAGTGAGCAATTGAAGTTCATCATGATGTGTGATCTTTTGTAGGAAAATTAAGGTGTTTCAAATGCTAAATGAACTCAGCAAATCTCAATCAAAATCTTGAAACAATTGTGCAAATGTTACGTTACCTTCAATGTGGAATCTTTGCTCCCGCTTACAAGAAGCCTACTATCATGCAGACCAGCTGTATAGTGACATACAACATGACATATCAACCACACAGTCAAAGTTTGACGGATATATAAAACAATAGATTAACTCAAACCTGATCTGATAAACAGGTCCAACATGTCCCCGGAAAACAGCAACAAATTTTCCTGTCGTTCCATTCCATAACTTGATAGACTTATCAAATGAGGCGCTTGCCACCCATTGCCCATCAGGTGAAAAATAAACATGGTTTACAAGCTGCAACCACCAACTCAAAGCTTACAAGCTAAAATTTTTCGGATCAAAGAAGCATTCAATCAGCTACACAGATTAAGTTTATAACCCACTTAAAAGAGAGGTGACAATGAAATGCTAGGAGTGTCAATATGAGAAAGAAGCACATGTTTTCCAATAATATGACAGCAAACAACAAAGAAAGATAAGTAAAAATGAACGGTATTGCACTCCCACTAAACGGTAACTGTGAAGTTAGATTGCAATTAGAAATATATAAAAATTGTACCTGTTGATGACCTGTCATACGAGTTTTAGGTTGTTTGCTAACAGTAGGTTCCCAGAGGAACATTGTAAAATCATCAGATCCTGATACCAATCTTTCAGGGGCATTGCCTTTAATTTTGTTATACCTTTCCAGAGCGGCCTACATATATTGGTATAATGAAGTGTATTTAAGTTCCATAAAATGGAAAGACATCCAGAGGACACCTATAGCAGAAACGCCAAAAAATTGTACCTTTTTCATTTCCTCAGAAGACGAATACTGTTTCCCTGTATGATCAAAAGCTCCAGTGCGAAGAGCATATTCAGTACTCAGTGCAAGGGAATTGACCCAATGTCCATGACCCTAAAATGAAATCATATATACAAGAAGAAGACCATCATAAGTCATAATAATAAAATTAAAACATACAAACAGTCACTATTGATCTGGACCAGTAGAGAACCAAACATGAGAGTTGAGAAGTGTGCTCCGAGAGATATTACCTTCAATTCACGAATCAGCTTCCCTTGCGTAGTTTCCCAGACTTTTATAGTACAATCCTGTGAGCTGCAAAAGTTGACATAAATATTAGCAAAAAAATTTTGGGGGGGGGGGGGGGGGGGAGAGGAATGGCTTGAATGGTGGCTGTTATACCAGAAAGTCCATTAATACTGGGAGGAAAGCCTAGTAAGTTATAAATATTTTAAAGTAAACCAGAGAGTTTCTGTTACAATTTCGGTTAAATCATCTTTACACATTTGCAACTTCAAAAGAAACTAAGAAAATGAGAAAACAGACAACAGAGTTTAAAGAAAAGGTCAACCCTGTGTAAATCACTCCATCGCCACCCCATTTCACACAAGTCACTGCAAGCGTGTGACCGCTAAGATAAATAACACATTTTCGCAATGAAACATCCCATATACGCGCATCACCATCTTTGCTAGCACTTACAAAGCGACGACAAGGAGCATTCAGATGGATTGGCTCCCAAGAGATGCCAGTAATCCATTTCTTGTGCCCCTAAAATGTAGAAAATTGCAACTCTTAGTGTCTCAGAAAAATTTCATATAGAACACAACTCAAAACTTCACACAGGCGAGTTTAAGAGAGAGAGTGAAGAAAAGTTGGAATGTTGTGATATGTAGCTATGTTGTCAATCAATAAAAGCAAATACAGAAGATACTCTAGAGTCCCCCAAAAAAGAAAAGCTACCAATAATGATTACATATGCCAGAAACCAGTAATATAATGATATAAGACTAATTAATTTTGTCAAGTTAAAACGGAAATGAGATTTTCAAGTACAAAGGCTATACAATGAGTGGATTGCCTGATGGCTTTCCTGTCTGGGGATCCCAACATTGAAGCTCTCCAGCCTTGCTCCCACTAACTAGATGCTTACCATCAGGAGACCATGCTATACACAGGACCCAGTTCTTGTGTCCTTTACAAGTGAACATTGGTGTCTGGGTATTAAGGTCCCATAGTCGGACAGTGGTATCACCAGAACCACTCGCCAACTGTCGCCCATCAGGACTGAAGGCTACTGAAAGTACAGCTTCTGTATGACCTACAATTTCAAAACACAAGCTAGTAACGATAATTCTACCCAATGGGCTTTACTAACAAACTAAATTTTTGAATCATTCACTCACCAGCAATAGTAGCTGAACAACGATTAACTGGACGAATTCTGAAAACAGCCTGTGGTTGATAAACTATCGACAACACCTTCTCCACAGAAACTGAACAGTTGTTGATACAACAAAATTAAACAAATCTAAACCTCCATATTCGATAATTTGAAGCCCAAAATGCGAAAGATCTCTGAATAAAAAACCTTTATATTTCTCTAAGTAGCTTCCAAGTGGCACCAGAAGCTCATGGTCTGATATATAAAAAGCATACGGTAACTTCTCCTCCTAAACAAAACCCACATACAGAAACTTGAATAAAAATCACTTTTTAGCTAATTCAAAAGGCAGCCTTTAAACCCTTACTATCAAATTAATCAAATTATGGAATCAAAATTGAAACTTTTTAGTGGGGTACACACCCATTACTTTGAAAATTTTGGAAAGCGAAGAGCTTAACTTACATTGTTGAGAAGCTTGTTAACGATTTGCGAAAGCTGTTGAGGGCCGGCGTTTTGAGGGAAGTACATGGGAGCTCCTAATGGATTCCCTTCTGGGTCCGTTAAGAGACACATCACGTTGTTTGTTGTCTCCGTTTCTATCTCCATTTCCTATTTTGATAATTTTTGCGTCTCTGTCTTCTCTGTTCTGAAATTGAGAAGAATTTACAGGGTTTAAGGTGTTGTTTAGAAGAGGAAGGCGGAGATTTATGGGTGAGGTTTAGGAGCGATTCATCTGGATCCTACACGTGGCAATGCTTCTGCCGTTGGATTCTGGACTAAGCTTCATTTTATAATAATAATTAGGGCTTGCTGTTCAATGACTGACTGAACAAACGACAATTTTGGCCTTCAGATTTTATGAACTAGGAGTTTGTTTGGATGCAAGTAGACTAATGAATAATTAAGTACTGACGAAATTACGACTAAATATTGTTTCCAATTTATGGGTTTTGTAATCTATCATCTTCTCTGATTTCTCAGGTGATTCTTATTGTCAACTGAAAACTTAATTATTTGTAACTAGAGCTTGCTTAATTATTTGTAACTAGAGCTTGCTGTAAATTGACATGTATTTGTCGAATTTTTGTGGGGGTTTTGATGCTCTCATTCATCGTTTCTTAGAATTAGAAAGAAGGAGTTTTTTTTATTTGGGAAAATGTCCAAATGCAAATGCACTTTTTCCTTTAGGAATGTGGTGAAATTTTCATGTACCTTAGCTTTATGCCATTGCTTTATACACTTCATTTGTAAGAAATTATTTTGCAAATAAATGGTTTGCATGTTGGCAAGATGTCACACGGTGAAAGATCTAACAGTCACTTGTGATCTTGTCAACGTACTTACATTAGAAGATAGACAATAAATCAATGGCAAGGTTTAGGGATCCTCCCGAAGATGTGGTGGCCGACATTGTTGCTCGGCTGCAAAATCATGATATTCCCTAATTGCAAACCGCAAATTCGTAGTTAAGCACCTAAGAAACCAGATAAACGACAGGAAAAGTTGTGGCATTCTTATGTTCAAGCTCATCTCGGATGCCGCAGCAAACGTCTTCTCCTTCCTCTCTTTCGATGACAAAATGGAAAGGTTACTTGGTGGGATCAGAATCCTCTCCTGATCTAAGTATTTATGATCTTTTACAGATCTTCTGTCACATGTATTTTAGCAGTAGTGTATAGTTAAGATTTAATTACTTTTTCTTTTTAATTTATTAACTACCAATAAAATTTACTCAGAAGATACTCAGATCAGGAGAGGATCCTAATCATACTTGGTAAGGATCATGTGTCTCCTGGAGCCAAAAGTTCTTTTGTTTGTGATTCATAATGCATATGCTTCAGTGGAGGATTTCATCCTTTCGTTCGACATGAGTGATGAGGATACAAGTGCCAGAGTTCTCCATTGATGTTGCTGGTAGTAATCGGCTTTTACTTTATTTCACCTTTACATATTCCTTCCTTTACTTGACAAGGAAAAAGTTGTGAAAGGGCCTTTTTAGGTTTGTCATTTTGTTACGGACACTTAAATTATTGTTAAGATGGCATAAAAAATTAAAATTTTTTACTGTTTATTTTTTAGTCAGTCCTTTAACAGAACGTGAGACTATTTGCACTCCAAAAATTATGCTGCATACTCTAATTTTAATAAAAATATGTATTTTTAAATTATTATCAAGGACAATTTATTATATATAAGTCAATATTATACAATTAGTTTGAACACCCATATAACATACTCATTATCCAATTTATAATTCTCATACCTTAAACTCTAAAATTTTTATTTCCAACATCTTAATTAATATTTAGATGGATAATGAGAAAAATAATTTTGAGAAAAATTTGAACACAAAATATGTGTAGTACTTCTTATTTTTAAAAGATAAAATAAAACAAACGCATTGTATAGGAACTTTTTTTTTTTTTGGGATCTGGCCGTTCTTCTTCATTCTTCTTCTCCTTCTGTTTCTTTTTTTTTTTTTCAGTATTTATGGAATATTTTCTATTATTATGTTCTCATTGCAAGTTATTTGTGTGCAAAATTCAATATTGAACATAAATAAATAAATAAATTTTGTTAAAAAATGTATTTACAACTTGATTTAATTATATTATTGTAATAAGTATATGTTAAATCTCTTAAAAATAATGTGCTGAATAAGTTTATTAGTGTTTTAAGTAAATAAAGTTAAGTAACTTACATAGCTGAATTAAGGATATTTTTGAAATTTTAAAAAGTGTATAAAGTAAAACTTAACTTTTTTTATAATTAAGTTATGGGTGTGCAAAGTAATAAAGTGTTCAAAGTAATATTTAGAGTGTAAAAAACCCCATCCTTTGACAAATTGCTAGTTATAAATATAATCTTTATCTTTTTGTAATGAGAATCACTTTACGATGTAAACTTCAGTTGTTCATATATATCTCAATATATATCTCAATCTGTGACTCAAAATTCCTATGAAATCTCAGCTATGGATTTTTATTATTAATTCGTTTCATTGTAGGCTTTAGAACCCTATAAATAAGTGATATCCTATGGTTCAAAAATTTTAAAAAAAATTGACAAATGGGAATTATGGAGAAGCAAATCCAGTGGGAAAACGCTGAATGATGGATCATCAAAAACCTTTTTGCTAATAAAACACTTTTAATATTTTTTTATAATATTATTGTGATTATGATGAAGAATAATAATTATTATTATCATAATAAAAGTTATTATTATCATCATCATTATTATAGTTATTAAATAGATGATGATGATGATGATGATGGTGATGATGGTGATGATGGTGATGATTATTAACTATGGATGTGGCAACCTGTCGCAGTCCGTTCCTCTTCCTAGACAAAATAAACACGTCAACGGGAATACAATTTGTACCCATTTTGTATGCAACGAATATTAAAAAAAAAAAGAAAGTTTGTTTATTTCAAGCCTATAATTTTATGGTACAATTGGTATATTTTTGCGCCTGAAGTTTATTACCTTGTTATTTTAGTATAATCATAATTACAGTTTTAATTGTGATTGGTAGATGTAGTTGTCATTAGAATTGTTATTATAGTTACCACTAATAGTGGGTAATCTATCTATTTGATGGTAATAAGTAATTTGATGAATTATTAAATTCACCTTTAAATGGATGAGTGACCCACAACAATTAGGATTGAAATTGGAACCCCAACGTTGTGATTACTCATATTTTTGTGTGTTTTTTATCTTCTTTTCTATTTATTTATAATTATAATGTAATAATTATTAGTCCATGTGACTTGTTAAAAAACAAACAATCTCTTACTTTTATAAAAATGATTAGGAATTCAACTGCACTGATGACGTGGCGTTTTCCAAGCATCCAAGCAAAGCCATGTCGTCTGGTAGGGTTTCATCTCAACAGCAAGTTGTATCATGGAAGAATATAAACAATGAGTCGTAAATAGTATGCGCTGACACATACTATTATACGCGTGCCGACTATAAAAATAACAAATATGAAGTGTCATCTATATAAGTTTTCGTCAGAGGATGCGTCAGAAGACGTTGAACAGCAGATCATCTAATACCTTTTTGCCGGCTAAAGCATTTCAATATTTTTTACGTCATAATGATGATGATGATAGCAATAGATAATAGATAATAATAATATTAAGGACAATACTTAACTAAGGACATTTTGCCAATTGATGAAATCAATTTAAATGATGAAATATGAAGAGAAAAATAATTTTTTTGGGTATTGAAGGACTTGTCTTCCATTGTTTTCTCCAAGATGAAATGTTGTCGGTTATTGTTTTTAGGTAAGTCACGTTGTCAATAAATTTTTACCTTAAGAGACATGTCATTTCTTTGCTGCAATTTACAATTATAGGTGTAGAGTAAAGACTCCTTTACTCATTCTCGTCGAATAAGTAAAACCGAGTTGAGTTAAGTTAATTAGTTATTTTAATTTTATTATAATTTGAAGTTATTTAATTATTTGGGCCTGGATCTGGATCGGAATAGGATTATTAATTTATATTCTTCTTAATATTTTGTATTTAATTTTCAATAATAATCCTCTTTTATTTCCTCCGTTTATTTCTTTCTAGATTATTCATCTTTGTGTGGTTAAAAATTCAGACAAATAACAATTTAAGGATTTAATAATTCAGAAGAAAACTCTTAAGGACAAGTTATCGAATTTTGTTTTTAAGTAATGCAATACTTACTATCCCAATTGATTTGTCACCAATAGAATATCATCATTTGGATATTATATATAAATCTCAAAGAGAAAAGAATTGCTTAGCCTTGGCAGCTTTAATTCGCACTTATTCTTGTCAAACGAGTAACTGATTACTTTAGTTTATAAGTTTATGATTATGTATATAAATATAGACTAATAAATAGAGTTTTTTCGTAAGGACATGTAATAATTCTCGTAATAATTTTGCTGTTTGTTTATTAATTTACAAGGAAGTTAGTGTTATGGATTTATCTAAGAAAATGTCAATGGATCTTCGCTCTCTCTATTGGGTTGAACATGCGGGTTCATGGTTCGGTAAATGGGGAAACGAATTCTTCTGTGGAAGTTACGTGGTGTTGAAAGGAATCATGAAGATACGACTGAAACTCTCAGCTCATTGACACTTGATAATGCTATTCAAGATCTCAGTGGTACGGATCAGGGCAGAGAAATGAGTCGACTTTTTAGATTAGTATAGACGAAAAAGTGAAAAGATGGACACGGGACAATATCTTCTCAAGTACTTGTTAGAAAATGTTGCCTCTGATATAAAGAAACAGATGTGGCTACCAGTGCTATTTCTTTAGTGAACGATGATGATGATGAAGCCACTGATCCGTCACCTTCAACCAGAACAACAAACCCCGCTCACATAAGTGGCCAGAAAATTGAGTTGCTATTATATGTCTATGATCAATAATGAATCAAATTTCAACCTTCATATTTTGACGATTATTTCATGTGCTTAGTCGGTATTTAATTAAGCCAAAGTGTGGCTTAAGAAAACAAGGTAGCTAAGTAGAATATCTCAGTGAGGCCTAATTGCTAATCATGAGTTATTTGCTATATTTGTTTTTCCACGGCTATGCACGCATATTTGTCAAATTTGGAGGCGAAAAGAATGTTATATGGCAAAACGTCTGCAACTGTTAGTCGGTAACTCAACTGCTCCTTTGACCAATTGAGAGTTGACACTTTTATTTGATTAATAAGATCCTCCCGTTAATTAATGTGTTCACAAAGAAAAATATTGTAATAAGCCAAACCTTGCCTCCACTCCAAAAGCTAAATATTAGGAAGAACAAAAGAAATATAATTGGAAGAAATTATTAAAGCCCTTGTGTCCTTAATATTTCTTATTTTTATCACTTAGATCCTATGAGTACATCCCTGGCGTTACATAAATGAGCTGACCAGACTTTTGCGGATCGAGTAGATTGATCGGATTAAATTAGAATATATTCTAAACACCTCTAGATAATAAGGTTTTAATAATAAAAGAACTTGAATTTTTTTTTTTCTGGTTATAGTTTTAATGTAATAAAAATTAGAGATGGTCATAAAAAAATAGTAATTTCGAGAGAGCCAAGCAGCAGGCCACAACAAACATCTACATAGCAGTTACTACAAAATGATAAAAATTCATTTTGCCCTAATACAAAAATTAATTTGGCCACCAAAATTTGACTACTGAATCTACCCTATGAAAGGAATTAACCCTCAACTATCGACCCTTGCGGCTTGTATACTCTTGGAGAATTCACTTGATTCTTATTTTTCTACCGCTATCTTGATTCTATCACACGTGTGCCTTATTTGATTCTAATCTTTTATAGTCATAAGAACACATTCACTAATTTATCAACCACCGATCGGTCGTTAGTTACTAAGTTGACAGAAAGCTCTAATCATTAATTCATATAAAATTAGGTATATATAAATCATAATTATTTCTTATGAAAAGTCCTCTATATATCGGCGTTGACAAGGTACATTAAAACATGCAATTCAAACAAATAATAATATTTTCATTGAATATATAAGATTAGTTCAAGCCTTTAGTACTGCATGCATGATGATCGTTTCAAAATTATAAATTTCCACGCAGAGAAAAGTAAATCAAAGAAAATTTCTAGCCGTATTACTCATTCCTTTGAACTACAAACCCAACTATCATTCCGTACATTTTAGCAAACTAGCTACAATTTTCTATATAAAGGAAGCAACTTACATATAATTTCTCACAACATTAATCAGTACCTTTAAATATCTTACTGCTTATTTTTTCTTTGAAAATAGAATTAAAAATGTCTTGGTTTCGAATTACAACTATTTTTTTCTTTGTTGCTTTAATGTTTGGAGCCTCCAATGCCCAATTGAGCTCAACATTTTATGCTACCACATGCCCTAATGTGTCAAGCATTGTACGTGGTGTTGTAGAGCAAGCTCGAAACAGCGATGCCCGAATTGGTGCCAAACTCATTCGTGTCCACTTCCATGATTGCTTTGTTAATGTAATTTCTCTGTCATTGTGGCTTGCTGAACCTTTTTTTTTTCAATTATTGTTATTAGAATTAATGTTTTTTTAATATAAAGGCAAAGTGTCTGTCCATATCAAATTTTTAACTACTACCTCTCCTAGAGTTTGAACTCATGTAAATGATCAGCCAAATAAAGTTGTTGAAAACTATTCGACAAACCCCCAAAGACAAGCTTAGCTAAAACTGCGTTAAAAAGCTAATTCATGTCATATTAGTATTTACTAAATATTAGTGTGTATATATAATTTTAATCCAATTTTCTCTATATATAGGGCTGTGATGGGTCACTTTTGCTTGATGATTCAGCCCCCGATGGCATACAGAGCGAGAAAAATGGAAACCCCAACCTACCAACCGGCGGGTATGAAGTAGTTGATGACATCAAAAAGGCACTGGAGAATGTTTGCCCCGGCGTCGTCTCCTGTGCTGATATCTTGGCCATTGCATCTCAAATCTTGGTTTCTTTGGTAATTTAATTACCTAGTTTCCTATGTTTCTATTACTATCTTATTTAGTAAGAGTCATTACTTCTCCAGTGCAAACATTTGTAAGCAGATTTACGCATGAAACTTATTACCATAATTTGGCACACAATATAGTTATTTGTCTTTTTAGGTTTTGCAACATGGAAACTAGATACTTCCTGAGTTGCTTCCAACTCACATGAGTGGGTACAAGAGATTTTATTTATTGAACCAATAAGCGCTTATAATAATATAATTCTGTCTTTCTACTTAAATCAGTTAAAATTTAAATAGTAGAAAAAAATTGTCTTGCCATTGTTTTATATAGCTTTATTATTCTTATACATCAATGCAATTATTAAGAAATTGACATTTTACAGGACGGAGGTCCAACGTGGCAAGTGCAGCTAGGACGAAGAGATAGCAGGACTGCAAATCTGGCCGGGACTTCGGGCATTCCACTTGGCAATGAAACCCTAGATCGAATTTCTGAAAAGTTCAGAGCTGTAGGACTTGATGATCCCACTGACCTAGTTGCTTTATCAGGTATATTATTAGCTATTTAACATTGCTAAACTGATCTTTTTAGCCTTGAATTCAAACTCCAGTAGCCAGATAAAGAAAACTGTTTTAAAATTACTTGGCTATGCATGTACTGGAGGCTTATTTGTAACATCTCCTTCTCATGTAGCATTTACATGGAACTAATATAAATTACCCCGTGTCCCAGGTGCACATACATTTGGACGTGCTCGGTGTGTAGCATTCAGGAACCGTCTGTTTAATTTCGACGGTGCCGGAAACCCTGATCCGACCATCGATCCGACATATCTTCAAACCCTTCGCCAAAATTGCCCGCAAGGCGGCAACGGTAATGCCTTAGTGGATCTTGATCCAACGACGGCCGATGGTTTTGACAATAACTACTTTACAAATCTTCAAAACAACCGAGGGCTTCTTACATCTGATCAAGTTTTGATCTCTACAACTGGTGCTGAGACTGTTGCCATTGTCAACCGCTTTGCTAATAGCCAAACGGACTTTTTTGATACTTTTGGACAATCAATGATCAGTATGGGAAATATAAGGCCATTGACTGGGAATAATGGTGAGATTAGGTCCAGTTGCAGGAGGATCAATTCAAATTAATCATCAATGTCGAGAAGAGGTACTTGCTCGTATGGGATATGTGGCAAACATTAATTCGAATAAATTTTCTATTTGCAAGTGTGTAGCCTGTATGCTAGTTTTTGTTTCTGCCATCAAATGTAACAATAACGGCAATTGAAATTTCCTTTTGCCAAGTTTTTACATTGAACTTTACTCTTGAGGATATAAAGTTTCGGAGAAGTGCGATTCTATAAAATTGTCAATTGAATTATTAACACAGTCATGTTTTCTTCTATTTTCGTTTCATAGATATAGGATTGTGATACTTTTATTCAACCAAGTCTTTCTTATCACATTTTTTTGTTCACTCTTATTTTTCAAAGCATTTCTAACTCCACAGCTTCTTATTTTTTTAACTAATTTATTACCTTATCTTATCATTCATGTCCTCTGGATTTACACTAATCATGTAATCGAATGGATTCGTAGAATCTTGTGTAAAATGCATCGTATAGAGAATCTCTTGGACAAAAATGAATGAAGCCTTCAAGAAGAATTTTACCAGCAAATATTCTTCTAGTACTGTTCTGTAGTCAAATATTTAGAAGGGTCAGAGCAGAAACATCTTTTACAAAGAAAAATTGAATCTATACCCTTTTCTGGGTAATTTTGGTCTAACAACCGACAGCAATACCAATGACCCTTCCTTAAAACCTAGCATATCAAATTTCTACTGTTATAGCAATTATACAATATCGTAAATTTGTAGTCTTTGTTTAAAAAAAGTGATCACTAAATGCAATACTGCATTTTAATATAAAATTGCCAGAGTGCTTCAAAGATTATATAGACTTGTATTTTTTATACATAAATGCAGTAATTAATTTAGTAATCACTATTTTTGAACAAAGTTACTTGGGTCCTTGTAGTTTCTTATATTTACCACGTAGGTCCCTATTTTATTTTAAATTACCCAATGCATCCATGATGTTAAAACTGCAATGCCAAAAACAAAATGAAAAAAAGAAAAAAAGAATGTAATCTTAACATTTTTTCTATTGCAGTTTTAACATCGGATGTAATGAAAAATCCCAAATAATTTAGGGACTTAGGTGATGAATATAAATAATGTTAAGGACCAAGATGTCAATCTCCCTTATTAAAAATTAAGTGATTTTGGACCGCACAAATTTCTTTTAAGCTTGTGAAAATTCCATAGAGACGACTTAAAAGTGAGCCAGTGAAGTTGGCTCAGCAACAGCTCAGATCGATTTTTTATATGTACTAAAATATTATCGTAATAATTTCGAAAACGAAATCAGATGACTAAGAAATTATATACAATGTAAGTTGCATGATGCTTACGTTTTAGTTAGTTAATGAGGCCGGCTTATTTGAAATATTTATGGTTGATTTTTTGTTCATTTATGAGTGATGAAAATTGTGATTATATGTTCAATTAATAGAAAAGTAGGAGTGAATTTTTTCTTCAAAAAATTGAATGAGTATTAAAGAAATTTGTGTCAATTATGTTGAACTATGTCATTTAGTTTCACGTTCTATAATGTTAATTTTATCAAGAAAGCTACATAAAAGATTATGAATCTATCTAAATGCTCGGAAGGGCTGAACTCACGAATGATTGATCTTGCTGGTATTCAATTGAGAAATTTCTGGAAAAATTAATGAGTTTTATTTATTTACAATTGATTCTTCCTAGAATAATAAAATAGAATATTCAAGTTAAAATTATTTTTATGGTCAATATCCTCCTAAAAACAAACTAGATTTTGCGTGAGGCCAGTCTATGTGACGATGCAAACGTAATTCAATATTCAATCAGTGTAAGTTAATCGATAAGACAATTAAGTCAATTCAACGAATCAACATTGATATCATTAATTACATATACATATGTGAGTAGAAGAAATCTAGAGAAGAAACGCACACCTTCGATACAATTATATAAACAAGAAGGAAAATTTGAGTAAAATACAACATTGGATAAAGCCGAGTTGGTTTTTGGAAGTGATCTTGGATTTCTAAATTAATCAATTCAAGTACTTTTCACTCCAGCTAGACACCTTTATAAAAGCTCATTAGCTGAGAATTGCCTCAAGTTTATTTATTTAGCATAAGATCAATTCTCAACTGATATGAGATTATTTTTTTAACACCCACTACTTTTTATATGAAATGTTATCATAGATCAGTTCAGGTATGGGTTTAATTCTAATACTGTATAAAAATTTATAGACTTATTAACTCATACTCAGATGCACTCTAAAAAAATTACAGCGTTATAAAAGGATGCGTCTATATGAAATTTGTACAAATGTTCAGACCTGAAAATTTTCATTTATAAGCACTTAAATAATTATAGTCCTGTTCTTTTTACTTTATCCTAATCACCTTTTTATATTTGCTCAGAGGTAAGCCCACTTAAAGAGACAATTAATTCCGGTTCGCAAAAAATAAGCTTTATTTGAAGGATATGTTATTATAGGCTTACACCTTGATAAATCATGACTAATTAAGCATGGAAGACCAAGATAGGGGGTATGCATAGAGAATATAATTTCTAACACATGAAGCGTATACGATTCCTATTAGTAATAATCATGTACTAGTCCAATTTTCCTTGTGAACATAAATATGGAAAGATTCAAAAAAGAATCTCAACTCTCTCAATTTTAATCAATGAGAAAATTTATTTAAAAAAAAAAAACAGCCTTATTACCAAAACTATAACTGCAACTATGTGTTTATTTTTTTTATATTGTAAATACCTTTTGTGCCTCGTAATTTGACTTTCCGTATATTTCATTAATCATTACTTCTAGAAATCAATAGAAAGCCATTGATAACAAAACACATTTGACTTAAAAGTGTTGGGTTTAATCCCTATAACCTAAATCAGATTTGGCCCCCCCCCCCCCAAAAAAAAAAATAGAAAGCCAAAAGAACCTGGGTGTTAGATTTACATGACAAGTCAATCCAAATGTGCCTTTTGCGCGAGTTTAAGTGGTAACTCAGCACCTGTTAAATATGTTCATGTATATCAATAAGTTTAAATTTATAAAGTCTTTCATATATTTCTCAAGAGACAGATTAGGCTAACATTTGTTTGCATTAAATAAAGACAGATTAGGCTTACACCAAATGAATATTTCCACTCAGAAGAAAAGTAAACGGAGGATTTTTCTAGCCATTTTCCCAATCCCTTTAGCTTTCGACCTGTACGCGTGCATTAAATTTCTTCTCTATAAAAAGGGCTTAAACTCTAGAAAAAAGGATTTTTCTAGCCCATTATACTAACTCATATTTCAAAAGCTAGCTCAAGACTTTATGGTTACCTCAAGCTCGTATATTATTAGACTCGTAATTATCCTCAACCAATATGAGATATTTTTCCTACATAAACCTGCTCTTTAGTGAGCCAACTGACGCCCACCCACATGAAGATCTATGTCATATTATCCAATAGGACCGTTGATTCTTATGATTAGATTAATTATATAGCTTAATTATCTTAATTATGGACCTTGGTTTATTCATTAATTTTTGCTTTGGCAGCTAATATACTATCCAACAAAGAAATTTTTCTTTTGTCCATTTTGCTGTCCCGATGAATATATACGGCTGCAGGGCTGTGATGCTTCTCTTTTGCTAGACGATGCAGACGACATGCAAAGTGAGAAAAGTGCAGTACCAAACCAATCCAGAGCCGGGTATAAGGTTATTGATGACATCAAATCTGCCCCAGAAAATGTTTGCCCCGGCGTCGTTTCATGTGCTAATATCTTAGCCATCGCATCTCAAATCCTGGTTTCTTTGGTATATTTTTTTATTTAAAGCAATGGTATTCAGACAGAGAATTTGTTTACTTTATTTTAGCACCGGTTTATGTATCATTGTTTCTATCAGCGTTAATTTTGTCTTTTCACAACTCTGATATCTTAAATATGCATCAATATGCTTGTTGTATGATAGTTGAATTAACATATGTTTTTTAATACGTGCAGGATGGAGGTCCAACATGGCAAGTGCAATTAGGAAGAAGAGATAGCAGAACAGCAGACAGAGGTGGAACTGATGACATTCTAAGTCTGAAGTCTATCTTGATCGACCGCCATGTCGTTCTAAGGATAGATGGGTCTATATTTCGTCGTCTGCAACGTTGCTGCAGCCAAACTGACGATGTCATTCGAAGCCTTTAAGTCGTCATGTGCATAACGCGTGATCATCATAGCTCAAAACGGTGTTTTGAAATCACTTAAGTTTACGCGTGGAAGTCACGTGTCTCTGACGGTTAATGCTGTTATATTTTGGCGGGAACCAGGTGCAGCAAGTCGGCAACAAACCCAGAAACAGACTTTATGAAGTCTGGTTCTGGTGGATTCTTTAGCAATCGAATTAAGAGAATTGAGGAGAGAGAAGAGAGAAAAAGTTTGTTACTTTTGTTCTCGGTGTTCATCTTGTATTCTCAGAAACCATTTTGATTCAATGTAGTAAAAGCTTAATGCTGCTTTCTTCAGTGGATATAGGCACCTTCAAGGGTGCTGAACCTCTTTTAACTCTTCAGTTTGTCTTTGATTTCGTTCCTGTTCTGGATAGTGTCTTGTGTGTATAATTCTTGATCTGATAATCTTGTATATTTAGATCAGAAATGGGTTCTTGGGATCAACTCGATCTAGTTTCAAGGGTCAAATTCATAACACAATCCAGCTCCTTTTGAAACCCTAATTCAGCTTTCTGAGAAGTTCACAGCCAAAGGCCTTGATTCTACTGGCTTGGTCGCTTTATCCGGTAATTGCTGACAACTTAAGTATGACAAAATGAAGTAAATAGTTTTAATTATTAAATGAATCTTCGCAATAATAAATTAACCTTGCTAGACTCTTAGAATATTTCTGGATGATCTTGAATTCAAAGTCATCATGCCTTACCACGTAAAGATTTTTAATAATTGCACCATGCATCCGCATATACATATTTGAATATTGGAAAATTCATTTTTCTGAATTAGTATATTGGTCAACTCTACTATCCATAAAAGAAACGAAAATCTTCAATAATTAACACAATTAAAAAGATAACTTCAAGTAATTTGCCATGCATGTTTCTAGAATTGTGAATGGTTTGAACCAGCTAATAGCCCATATGCGGCATGGTCTTGCACAGGCACAATATGATTCAAGCCAGAGGTGGCAATTTTCGACAGTACTTATGAACCTGACACAAAATAATTGGCTTTGGATAAAATCAAAAATTGAAAAGATTGTTAAACTAATTAATGAGTTATTTTAATTAGATTTAAGATTCGTTTTAAGTTTGAGTTTACAGAGTTTTGTTGCATGATTAACTGTTTAATTAGTCATATTACATTGATTTTTTTCTAATCATATTTGAAATATTTTCAAATTATTTAGTTATTTTTTGAAAAAAAAAATTGATTAGATATTGAGTAGTTATACTACAACAAAATATTCTAGATAGAAAGAAACTATAAGCACGTTCAATAATTTGAGTTCGTTATTAAAAGAATTAAAATTATATTAAATGGGTGACACTGTTAATAAACAAGTTAGGTTAGTGTTTGAAATTTTTGATGCAATTGATTAACAAGTCGAATATGAGTTGAGTTAATTACAGTTTGAGATTCTTCATGGTTCCATATTTTTGTTCTTATAATTAAATAATTATTTTTCTCAGGAGCACACAAATTTTCTCAGGTGCACACAAGTTCGGGCGACCTCGATGTGCACCATTTAGCCGCCGTCTATCCAATTGCAGTGGCACCGTCAACCCTGACCGTACCAGAGATACTACGTACTTGCAAACCTTTCAACAAAGTTGCCCTCACGGAGGCCCTGCGGGTACTTTAAATGATCTTTGATCCATCAACTTCTGATCGTTTTGACAATAATCACTACACAAATCTTCAAAACAATCGCGGTCTTCTCCAAACTGATCAAGAATTATTCTGTACAACTGGTACTGATACCATCGCCATTGTTAATCGGTTTGCCAATAGCCAGTATGACTAGAAGCAATGGTGAGATTAGAGCCTATTGCGGAAGGGCAATGCTGATTAATTAATTGATGGGTTCAAACTGAAGTTTCATATTGTGGGATTAAATATTTCTACTTGTAAGTGTGCAGGTTTTTTGTGATTTCCTTAATAAATGTAATACGAGCAATGAAATATTTTTGCAATTTCACGTCTCAATGTATGCATTCGTGAAGTGTGATTTAACCAAATTTAGCTTGAATTCTTATGATAACCTTTTTTTCTTTTCCATCTACATTCCTCTCTGTTATCATTGGTTTTAGTCTCTTTTATTAGCCGAGAGAAAAATAAAGGTAAAAATATTAACCGGGGGAAACTGTTAGACCTAATTGGTTAAATATAAAATTTGATGTATTTATGTAAATTATATTACGTTAATTACTAAGTAGTAAGCCTATCTAGTTAAATAAAAAACTAAAAAAAAATTGATGTATTTAGATAATTAATAATATTTTGTAAGTTACTAATAGAACCTTTTCCTAGTGCAGTTCCTAAACAAATTTCCTTTTCCTAGTACCGTATTAATTTCATTTAGGAAACTAGTTTCCTATTCAATTAAGGCATTATTATTACATGTAATGGGAATAGGAAACTATTCCCTAATTCAATACGGCAAGTTATTGTCACATATAAATACCCATAGAGAAACAATAATTTCGTTTCATATGTAATACTAAAAATAATGGAGCAATACGAAAAGATCAGAGAGCTTGGGTCGGGCGCTTATGGCGACGTGTTTCAGGCTCTTGATAAAAGGAGTGGGGAATTTGTTGCTGTCAAGAAATTGAAGAAGAGGATTGTTTCTTTGGATGAGAGCAGGAACTTGAAAGAAGTTAAATGTTTAAGGAAGATGAATAATCATCCCAACATTGTCAAATTGAGGAATCTTGTCAAAGAACACGAAGATGTATTCATTGTGTTCGAGTACATGGAATCTGATCTTCTAAAACTTATGAAAGAAAGAGCGGGTCAAAATTTCTGCGAAGATGAAGTCAGAAACTTGTGTTTCCAAGTTTTTCAAGGTCTCCATTACATGCATCGACAGGGTTATTTTCACCGTGACCTAAAGCCTTCCAACTTGCTTGTTTCGAAAGGCGTGATCAAGATAGGGGATCTTGGAATGGTGAAGGAAATTGATTCCAGTTCGCCGTGCACTGATTATGTCACAACACGATGGTATCGAGCACCTGAAGTGTTGCTTTTTTCTGAGATTTATGGACCTGAAGTTGATATGTGGGCGATGGGTGCTATTATGTTCGAGATGTTGAGTTTCAGGATTCTTTTTCCAGGGAAAAGTTCTGCTGATCAAATTTACAAAATCTGCCAAGTGATCGGAAGCCCCACTGAGGATTCTTGGCCTCTTGGAATTCAACTCGCAAGCAATCTCAATTGGAAGTTCCCGCAGATGGGTGGTGTGAATCTGAGTGAGCTTTTGCCATCGGCTAGTCGAGATGCCATCGGCTTGATTTCAGGGCTTTGTTCCTGGAATCCACACATGAGGCCCACGGCTGCGGAAGCTTTGGAACATCCTTTCTTCTGGAGTTGCTATTTTGTTCCTCAATCGGTGCCCCTTCTTTACAATAATTTTGAAGCTGTTGCGTTTCCTACTGCCACAGTCACAATGCAAGGACGTTCTTCGACATATTCTCAGGAACCGAATGACGAGCAATTATGTTCGTGCTTCAAATGTGAGATGCAAAGGACTGACAATGATCACAGGACCGTCAACTCTGCCAACCCGGTAACCTCCATGATTTATAAAACTGGTTATCATACAACTTCAACTGAGATGTTGGCTTCTCGCTTGAAGCCATTGCAGCAGCTGATGATGCCTAGGCCTCCCGGATTTTTAAGAAATGTTAAGGCAGATTATTTTATTTGTTTTCAAAAACCCTAGCTACGTACGTTGTAAGTGTATTGTACGTGGATATTTAGTAATTTCATTCAGTCATGTAAGCAAAAATCAAGCCGCAGGCCTCAAGAAGAATTTGTTTTGTTATAGAGAAAATGACTGAGAAAACAGAGAGAAAATATTGTGTTGCTTATTTATTTTTAAGCTGATTTACAAGTATTTATATACAAGGCTGCATCGAATCTTCTACACACTGCATGCATACATTGCGTTCGTTAATGCTAACGGTATAACAGATTCTGCTAGCTTAGCTGCCATGTCAGCATTAGTACCAAACTTAGCTAACTAACTAAGTCTAATAATTTTAGTTAACAAAATTAAAAACGTGACTAATTAACTCAATTATCTTAACAAGTATTCCCTAGCCCAGTAATTTCATTTTGACAGAGCAATCTGCATCTTTTGGAGTGTAGAAGAGGTAACTCATCATTACGATACAGTCACTAAACTATCCAATGTAGCCATGCATCATCTCGAAGGCCAGAAGATTTCTGTACAAACGCTCCGTGTTATCAAACACAGAAAGAAATGGAATTTCCGGAATTCCTTGATCAAAATCGATGTCAAGTAGATTTTTGCTCGACCCTACAGCAGCTGGTTTAAACTTGACTGCGGCTTGGTGAAGTTCCTTCACACCAGGTACGTTTTGATCTTTCAATTCAATGTGAGCACGCGGCTAGGATGGCTGGGGACAGAGCATAATCAGGTTAACAAAATGTTTTCTTCTCTAATTAGGGTAGAGTTATAATTAGCTTAGATTAAGGTGTTGTAAGCCTGCAACTATAGAGAATTCCAGATAGGAAAAGGAAGAAGTTGATTTGTAAGCAATTTGAGACTCTAAAAGTATTTTTTTTTATCATAATTAGCTTAGATTAAATTTTTCTTCCCTAAAAATTAATAATCCATGTGAGGTTGACCTCGTTATTTTTAATCTATACTTTAATAGACTTGTGTGCTTGCGAGTGTATTAAAATTAGCTCAACACTAAATCAACAACTCATTGAGAATGTACAATGGAGGCTGATTTTCTACGGGCAAAATATCAGGGGATATTTCTTCACATAATTTGAGTTTACTAAAAAATGCGATCATCATTTGTTCTCAAATTACGTTCGTAAAGTCGCAGAAGGAACACGGTGAGAAAGACAGCATGCACTAAAACCGTTGTTAGGAACTCATCACTTTGAAGATTATTAATAGTTTCTGCATAAAAGTTGCGCAACTCTGCTTCCCTTTCGTTCATAAATGCAAGGATAAAAGATCCGTGCTCTCTCGTCGGATTCCTTAACGTAAGGTCCTTTGTAATAGAAAAGAACAGCCAAACGAACCCGGCTGGCTGGGTGGTCTCTATCAGTCCGATGGGCTAGTAAATTATCAAACTTTCGTCATTATGTGCTCGACTAATTGTGTAAAGAGATACAAGTCTTTGCTGGGCCACCAAACTCTTTTGCTTTTTCTTCAAGGACCCATGCATTTTTTAAATTTCTTATCTTGCTTTATCATTGTGTGCTTGACTTGACTTGGGGCTTAGTGTACACAAATTACTCTGTAATTGCACAATAAAAATTTTAAATTGATTGTAAAATTTCTCAATAAAGCAACTAATTAGCTATTACAAATCTATTAATTCATATCTCTTGCTAAACTAGAATCAATAGTCAATACTAATAGTGTTTATTCGCTTATTAAGATCTTTCACAGAATCGCAGTGATATATTACTACATTAATATTGCTTTTCTTTTTTCCTTCCCATACTCCATTATTGATGTTAGCTAGGTGACACAATTTAAAAAAGTGAGGTGACAAGTAGATAATATATGCGTACAAACGTACAATGTCTGTTTCTTAATTAATTTATTCCATTAAGCTAATAAATTATGAAATTTTTATCATTACATACTCGACTTGATGCAAAGGCGAGTGAAAACAGCAACATTAAGGACAGGAACCAATTGCTCTTATTTCATTTACAATCTGTGTGGTTGAGCTAAACACAAGCACTGGCAATACAAAATTTGAAAAATATTAGAAATAAATCTACAAAGCAATTAGAGAGCAAACAGTTTGCGTGGCTGTGAGTAGAAGGAGAATAACAGCTGCAATTACAGAGATGGATGCCCAAGGAGTGTTGAAATAATTTTGCTTCAAGGTTGCCTTCCACTTGTGCCGTCGTAGTTTGGAATAGTCTTGTAGATCAGCAACAATACCAGAATATTGGAAATGAAAATGATTTATTCCACAATCTTTATCAAGTTTGTGGAAGATAGTTGCAAGTGTTTCAGTATCCCCTAGCCCAAAAATCTTGTTTCGAATGAGTAATTCTGCATCTTCTGGAGTGCTGACGAGGTAATTCATCATTATAATATAGTCACTAAAATATCGAATGTCGCCATGCATACTCTCGAAGGCTATAAGATTTCTGTAGAGACGCTCTGTAGAAACATACAAAGTTAGAAATGGAATTTCCAGGATTCCTTGATTAAAATTGATGTCAAGCAGATTTTTGCTTGACCTTGCGGCTGGTTTAAACTTGACTCCGGCTTGGTGAAGTTCCTTCACACTGGGTATGTTTGGATCTTTCAATTTAATCTGAGCACCCGACTTGGATTGGGATGGCTGAAGACAGAGTACAATCAGATCAAGAAAATGTTTAGAGTTGGGCAACTGGATTTCTAACAAATTCTTCTGTATTGGAAGACGAGAACCTATATACATGCTGATGAAATGGCAACTAATTGTGATGAAGGACACGTCCTTGAGGAAGCCATCAGCAGAGGTTGCTGTCTTGGCCAGATTAAACAAGTCAATGAGAATGAACAGTGGAATCTGATTTTCAACCAGCCAAAGGTCATGCCTTATGTCCCAATGCAATCCGGGTTTTCCGAATATGCGATCATCATCGGTTATGAAACGAGGTTCATAACGTCTCAGAAAGAACTCAATGAGAAAGACAGCATCCACTAAAACCATTGTTACGAACTCATCGCTTTCAAGATTATGAATTGTTTCAGCATAGCAATCGCGCAATTCTGCTTCCTTATCCTTTATAAGTGTAAGAAAACGTGTCATGCATATCTCAGTTCGTTGAAGGAAGCATTTAAGGTATCTCTGTTTATGCTCTTCCATGGCTTTTAGCTCTGGCTTCCCATGATGAAAAGGGCCGACTGACACTATTTGCGGAGTGTAATGACTTGGATTTAAACACCGCCTGGGCTCAGCGACTCTGTAGATGGAACACTCTTTCGACAGGGGACGCAGGGTCTCCAACTTCCCACTCAAAGAATCGGCTAACTTCTTCATATCAATCGATACATCCATCTTCTGCTAAAATATTGCTCGCTGCAGTAGCAACAAATTAAATAAATGAAATTATTAGATAATTTAGATAGCAGCATCATAAACAATTAATAACCGAAAACAATCTGAAGAGCGAACTCATTTCCAGAATTAATGATTAAAGGAAAATATAAGAATATGTATCTTGAAACATCAATACTTGAAAAAAAAAAAAAAAAGAGAGAGAGAGAGAGAGAGAACGAGAAAAACTCACATTCCTGCTTCTGCCTATGGCCTTTTTGCTTCACATACCCAAACAACCCACTTTTATAATTGAAAAACGAAAGTCCTCACCCAAAAAATAAATGAATAAAATTAAAAATAACTTATTCCTTATGAAGACGAAGTGGACAACTTGTGTCTTTATAAAACGAAAGTCCTCACCCAAAAAATAAATGAATAATATTAAAAATACCTTATTCCTTATGAAGACCAAGTGGACAACTTGAGTCTTTATATATATATATATATATATATATATATTAATTAAATTATCTAATTTTTGTCATTATGTGCTTGACTTATGGTGTTAGGAGATACAAGAGCTTTTGCACCAAGAGCTTTCGCTTGTTCTTTTAGGGACCCATGTATATGCTTCAATTTCTTTTAATTCAATCACTTTATTTTCTAGTTTTGTGCTACAGGGTATTAACTTTTATCATCATATGCTTGACCTGACTTGGGGCTTACCGCAGACAACTGCTCTTCTATCTTTTTAACAATGTTAACTAGTTTCCAACCTAGAAAAAATTGTCTAGTTCTCAAATTGCGTTCGTAAAGTCTCAGAAGGAACTCACTGAGAAAGACAGCATCCACTAACACCATTGTTACGAACTCATGACTTTCAAGACTATGAACGGTTTCTGCATAACAATTGGGCAAGTCTGCTTCCCTTGCCTTTATAAATGCAAGGAAACGTTCCATGCGTACCTTAGTTCGTTGTTGAGGAAAGCATTTTCTGTATCTTTTTTTATGCTCTTCCATGGCTTTTAGCTCTTCTTTATGAAAAGGGCCAATTGAAACAATTTGCGGAGTGTAATGACTTGGATTTTAAACGCCGTTTGGGCTCAGCAACTCTGTAGATGGAGCACTCTTTCGACTCTTTCGACAAGGGATGCAGGGTCTCCAACTTCCCATTCGAAGAATCTGCCAACTTCTCCATTTCAATTGACACATGCTGTCACCCATCTTCTATTAATTAATTGCCCGCTGCAGTAGCAGTAAATTATCATTTAATTTAGATAACAGCATTGAAAAACAATCACAGAAAACGATCGAGCTGTAGAGGTAACTCATTTCCAGGATGCTTAATTTAAAAAGATACAAAAGAATTTGGATCTTGAAACATCAATATTAATAAAAATAAAAAGAATGAGAAAACTCACATTGCTTTGACTATGGCCTTCGCTATACATTCCCAAATAACCGACTTTTATAATCAACATAAACTACCCACCTAAAATAGTAATAATAATAGTAAATAAATAAAAAATTTAAAATAAATGAGGACTTGGCCTTTTTTAAATTTATTTACGTGGACTTAGGTCTTTTTCCTAATTTATATATATTAAATTATTGATCATGATTTCCGGCCAATTTCAGACCCTAATCCAACGGTTAAAAACGACACACGACCTTCATCAACTCCACTCGATGAACACTCTTCGGATGAGAGATGCAAGGTCTCCAACTCTCCTCTCAATGAATCTGCTAACTTCTTTTGGTTGTTCAAGTTTAACAATAATATAAAGTTTTTGAAAACATGCTTAAAAAATTTCTAAAAGACTGGCCAACAGAAGAGCAAAATATTATATAATTAAAAGGAAAGTCAATACTCACATTTATTTGCCTGTAGCTACTAGCCAGTAGTGGATGAATTAACAACACACAAGAATATGATTGACCAAGAATTTGTAATATTTTTTACGGCTAAGAAAACGTTGAGCAACGAGGGAGAAATTCATTCGGTAGGCTCCACACCGTTCACGAGACCAAGTCTTAATTTTATTTTAAGGAGACCAGGCCAAGTCCTACATTTATATAATCTAATAGGTTTTATCTTTTCATTTGTTTATTTAATTGTTAAAGAATCTATTAATTTGAACATTTAAAATAAGTAACTTAACTAATCAAAAGTCAAATGGCATATGAGAAGAGTACAGGCCGAAGTGTCTCCAATCCTCCAACCAACGGGGGATAAAAAATGGTAGAGTAGGCCTTTTGAAACTCTTCAAAATTCTTCATGAAATCACTTTTTAATTGAAATCACTTAAATAACCATTTATAAATTAGTTAATTTCTTATTTTGAATGAAAATTCAATTAAACACTTTCATAAATTACTCTTTTAACTTTTTAAACCCACTCATTTTCGCAATTTATGCTTATGTTATTAATTTTAATAAGAAAGTATATTTTTTTTAGAAAATTAGAAGAGTTTTGAGTTATAGAAATATAAATTATATAATAAGAAAAATTTAGAGGAATGTTAGGAGTTCAACTCAAAATTATGTCCTATCCAATGTTCTTAATGTAAAATAAATAATATTAAATTAGGCCCAATAGTAAGCCTAACATGCCAGTCCTGTAAGCCTCTTTCCACTCAGATTTTTATTATCCCTATTAATTCAGCATGTACTTTAATATAAAAATAATGAACTTGAACTAGCCATATCATAAAAACCATTGAACTTAAGGGGTAAACAATCTCATTTACGTACAAATTACCTAAATACTACTTTACACCCTTTAATATATTTTATTTAATTTGGAGGCTGGCGGCCTGAAGAAAGTTTATAGTAAATTAGAGATATTACAAATAACCACTGAATTTACGACATATATAGTTGAATTTAATATAAATACCCCTTACATGATGATTTTTTAACCATCAAAATACTAATATAGATAAATCATATAAAATTACTAATTTTACTCTTTATGCCATCTTCAACAAATCTATTTCCAAAACCATCCGATGACCACTGATTTTTGTTTATACCCTGACTTTTATGTTCTTTTTTTAGCATAAAATAAATCTGCATCCATCTTAAATTGTTAGGCCTTCACTCTAAGATCAGGCTTATCCTGCAAATACGTATAAATTAATGGCTTTTTAGTTCAGTGAACCGAACAGAAAATGAAATTTTTTTTCTATTTTTTCAAGTTAGTTGTCGAGAAAGAAATAGCTTTAGTAGAGGGCCACTATTTCCCGCCAAATTCAAACCCTAATCCAACGGTCAAAAACCACCCATCATATTCATCAACTCCACTCTCTATTCCTCAAAACATCACTTGATCACAACTAAGACATCATCTCACACTTCATACGCACTTCACTTTTAATTTCATTCCACTTTACAAGATCCATTTTCAATGACTCGCCCGTCACGCCATTTCGCTTACAATACCCTCATAAGTGCTGAGAGCATACACGAAAACCTCTTGTTCAATTAAATCAATCAAACTGTTTGATAAAACTCCAAAAACAGGCCCTGCGGGAGCATAAATGATCTTGATCCATCAATTCCTCATCGTTTTGACAATAATTACTTCATAACTGATCAGGAGTTATTCTCCATAACTGGTGCTGATGCCACTGCCATTGTTAATCTTTTTGCTAATAGCCAATCTGACTTCTTTGATGCGTTTGGACAGTCCATGAACAATACGGCAAATATTGCTGTATTGACAAGAAGCAATGGTAAGATTAGAGCCAATTACAGAAGGGCAATGCTAATTAATTAAGTGATGGGTTCAAATTGAAGTTTTATATTGTGGGATTAGATATTTCTATTTGTAAGTGTGCAGGTTTTTTGTGATTTCCTTAACAAATATAATATGAGCAACGAAATATTTTTGCAATTTCACGTCTCAACGTACGCATTCGTGAAGTGTGATTTAACCAAATTTAGCTTGAATTCTTCTGATAACCACTTTTTCTTTTCCATCTACATTCCTCTTTGTTATCATTGATTTTAGTCTCTTTTATTAGCCTAGAGAAAAATAAAGGTAAAAATATTAATCGAGGGAAACTGTTAGACCTAATTGGTTAAATATAAAATCTAATGTATTTATGTAACTTATATTACGATAGCTACAAAGTAGCAAGCCTATCTAATTAAATAAAAAACTAAAAAAATTGATGTATTTAGATAATTAATAATATTTTCTAAGTTACTAATATAACCTTTTCCTAGTGCGGTTCTTAAACAAATTTCCTTTTCATAGTACAGTATTAATTTCATTTAGGAAACTAGTTTCCTATTCAATTAAGGCATTATTATTACATGTAATGGGAATAGGAAACTATTCCCTAATTCAATACGGCAAGTTATTGTCACATATAAATATCCATAGAGAAACAATAATTTCGTTTCATATGTCATACTAAAACTAATGGAGCAATACGAAAAGATCAGGGAGCTTGGGTCGGGCGCTTATGGCGACGTGTTTCAGGCTCTTGATAAAAGGAGTGGTGAATTTGTTGCTGTCAAGAAGTTGAAGAAGAGGATTGTTTCTTTGGATGAGAGCAGGAACTTGAAAGAAGTTAAATGTTTAAGGAAGATGAATAATCATCCCAACATTGTCAAATTGAGGAATCTTGTCAAAGAACACGAAGATGTATTCATTGTGTTCGAGTACATGGAATCTGATCTTCTAAAACTTATGAAAGAAAGAACGGGTCAAAATTTCTCCGAAGATGAAGTCAGAAACTTGTGTTTCCAAGTTTTTCAAGGTCTCCATTACATGCACCGACAGGGTTATTTTCACCGTGACCTAAAGCCTTCCAACTTGCTTGTTTCGAAAGGCGTGATCAAGATAGGGGATCTTGGAATGGTGAAGGAAGTTGATTCCAGTTCGCCGTGCACTGATTATGTTACAACACGCTGGTATCGAGCACCTGAAGTGTTGCTTTTTTCCGAGATTTATGGACCTGAAGTTGATATGTGGGCGATGGGTGCTATTATGTTCGAGATGTTGAGTTTCAGGATTCTTTTTCCAGGGAAAAGTTCAGCTGATCAAATTTACAAAATCTGCCAAGTGATTGGAAGCCCCACTGAGGATTCTTGGCCTCTTGGAATTCAACTCGCGAGCAATCTCAATTGGAAGTTCCCGCAGATGGGTGGTGTGAATCTGAGTGAGCTTCTGCCATCGGCTAGTCGAGATGCCATCGGCTTGATTTCAAGGCTTTGTTCCTGGAATCCACACATGAGGCCCACGGCTGCGGAAGCTTTGGAACATCCTTTCTTCTGGAGTTGCTATTTTGTTCCTCAATCGGTGCCCCTTCTTTACAATAATTTTGAAGCTGTTGCGTTTCCTACTGCCACAGTCACAATGCAAGGACGTTCTTCAACATATTCTCAGGAACCGAATGATGAGCAATTATGTTCGTGCTTCAAATGTGAGATGCAAAGGACTGACAATGATCACAGGACCGTCAACTCTGCCAACCCGGTAACCTCCATGATCTATAAAACTGGTTATTATACAACTTCAACTGAGATGTTGGCTTCTCGCATGAAGCCGTTGCAGCAGCTGATGATGCCTAGGCCTCCCGGATTTTTTAGAAAATGTTAAGGCAGGTTATTGTATTTGTTTTCAAAAACCCTAGCTACGTACGTTGTAAGTGTATTGTACGTGGATATTTAGTAATTTCATTCATTCATGTAAGCAAAAATTATTCAATACTATCATTTTTTCGAATAATTTGATACCACTGGCCCTAGAAAGCACATTAACGGGCATTTTACTTGCGTCAAAATCTTGATCTTCTCTAACGTGAGAAAGAAACAATTTCCTCAAGGAAGATAAGTTCACAATATATATAACTCCTTGCTAACTCAAATTTACGCCAAGGCCATATTCCATGAAAATTTATGATTGCGGGTTATGACGTCATTTACTTACGTTATAAGAAAAACAGAAGATTATCTTTTAAATTTATATTATGTGTAACTTAAATCAATCGAAGAGTAGTACTCATCAATTCAAGTATTGATTAATTGTTGATATATCTTAAGTTATGAATGCAACTATTGAGTTGACTATAAGTTACATTAGATGTAACTTAGCCACACACCCCTTGGATGATATTAACACCATCTACTATTAATCATAATAAAATCAAATGGGTCCTTATCACCCAACACCTTAATGTTTTTTTCGTACTACCACCCAACCAAAGTCAATCAACAGTACGAAAATCAATTGCTCTTATTTTTTTTACATTTCTCTAAGTAACAAGCACAATATATGTCCTAAAATAATGAGATTATCATTTTTTTATTAAAATTAATATATATGACTTACCATCTACTATTTTTATATTATCCAATAATCCTTCGATAAAAAAAAATAATAAAGAAAAAAAGGAGTAAATAAACCATTTGTTTGATACTTAGATTTTGAGAATATAAAATATATATTTATTATAAGAACAATGGGTATGTTGCTTTTCTTCTGATTCTGGATGCCCATAAATGCTAGTGCATCTCCAACACTTTCCATTTCCGTTGTGAACTACAGCGTCAATGTGATGCTTGCTGTAAGATTGAATGTCCACTTCCACTTCAGATGTCCATAACATTGCCAACCCACCTCCCAGACCATTTCTGCTGACTACAAAACACTTATCGAACTTGAGTTTTTTTCCCTTTATCCTGCATTTGCTTCTACGTCATTTTCATCTCACAAAAGAAAACAATCTGAGGTTTGTGCTCCTGCAGAAGTTTCAGAGCTTCACGGAACATTCGGTCCATCCCCAATCCCCGAACGTTCCAACCTAACACTTTCATGGCTCTCGGCGGTGTTGGATTCCAGCCACCGCCGATTGGTTATCCAAAATTGATGACGCTTCGTCCATTGCCTCATCCTCCCCTGTTTCTTTCCTCAGACTGAACACTGTCTTGGGTGGATTTTGATCTCGTTTCAAAGTCTCTACCTTATGTGGGTTGTTTCCTTTAAATCGCTTTGCTTGAGGGCTTCCCCATTTTGCCTCACCAGCCGGCCTTTTAGTTCTGACAAGGCTCTTCATTGAAGTCCAATTTCCGCACTACACTTCGGGCCTTCCACTTCAATTTGCGTTTATTGGCATTCATTTTCCCCCCATTCGGCCCATTCTCAACTTCTTCCATGTCATTCTCCTTTTGATTTATGTCATACTCCTTTTGATTTATTGTTATTTGGGTTGGTCCTTTTGGCTTCGCATTCTCGAGGTCCAGCCCATCATTTTTCTGTGCACTACCACTTTTTCCCGCTCCCTTAAATCTGCAAATTAGTTGGCTTCTCCATCATTTGACTCAAATATTCCACTTCCCTCCTTTTTTTTCCCCTCCACTTCATTTCCCTCTTTAGCTTCCATTTTTTCAGAGGCTGTGACATCATTAGCTGGTTTCTGAAACTTGAGACAGCTAATATCTAGCTTTTTGGGTTTTGCAGCTACTTGCATTAGATGAGAATCAACCACCATTGCTTCGTGACTTTTTCCACTTGGACTGTCGCCTAGACCCGTGTGTATTTGAATTCGGGTCGGGTTTCCCGAATTATCTGCCCTGTGCTGCTTTGGTCTTGCCTATGTTTGCTTTGTTGCTGGCTCGATGTGAACAGGACTTTCAGTTTGATTTTTGTTAAACTTCGGACTCCATTGCACCTTTTCTTTGTCTTGCTTCAACTTCTCCGCTGGTGTAAGAGCTGTGAGCCAAGGTCCATACTCTAGCTGGTCTTTTGGTTGTGATTTGTATTGAACACACTCTCTGAATTGGTGTGCAATACATCCACAACAGAAACAAAAATCCGGTAGTTTTTCATAAACAATCGGCATAGGGATGTCATTTGTGCTTGCCTCTTCATTATCCCCATCCACTCCATTTTCTTCATCCTCTCCACTTTCTTCCGCTTCCTCTTCCTGCTCTTCTTTCTGCTTCAGTAATAAAATTTGTTTTAGGGGCTTTGTAATATCCACTTCGATTCTCAACCTAACAACGTTTCCCAGGCATTCCCCTGTTGCATCAGTAGCCACCTCCTCCACCTTTCCTATTGCTTCACCCAGTTCCGCAAGTGTCTCTTTATCCATGCACATAATCTGCACGTTGAGGATTTGTACCCAAAAGGTTGCATATCTGAATTCCTGTTTTTTAACATCTCCAATTCCAGATGGCTCTTTGAGGACAATGAGTGCTCTATTAAAGTGCCATGGCCCCCCAGCTAAAATTCTTCTCTTGTCAGCAAATTTAAACATAAATACGTTCTCTCCCAGGCTCTTAATCTTCATTTCTCGGACTGGTCTCCAAACCTGCTGCATCGCTATTTTCAAGCCCTCTCTGCTTACTCCTCTTGTATGAAACACTTTGTCCACCGAACATCCCGCTACAATTTTTCCTCCCTTTTCTTTCATTTTGCTTTGAAAAGAGACTCTTACTTCTGCTGCTTCACTCAATTTAATAGCTCTGTACCTTCTGATCAATTCTTCTGTATCCATTTCGCTTGTTTTTCCTTGACACCGATTACTACTATAATGAAGGTTGGTTGGAATAGTTACCAATGGTGTAATGAAATTCACTCCACTGCCAATATAACTAAGGAATAAGGATCTGAAAGAGCTATTTATTATTCCTAGATGACTTTACACCCACTTCGGAGCGATTCAATGAGTCCTTCTGACCCAAGTGCCCACACTCATTCTGTTGTGTTTTCAGAGAAAACCCATAGAAGAGAGAGAAGGGCTCCCTAGTCAAGAGATAGATAAATAGACACATCCCATTGCACCGCTCGGGGGCGTTCGTAGTGACTGAGGGGGTCGAAGACCAAGAAATGAGTTATTTATCAGCCAAGCATTTTTCTTACGGCTAGATCCAATCTCCTAGTCCCTGCGGAAAGGAAAAAGAATTTCACGTTCTTCCTTTCGGGAAGGGAGGATTAGGAAAATCCTATTGATTGCTCCCTGAATCGAAGGCCACTTCAAATTACCTAATATGGGGGTCCTTTTTCAATAGAAAGGAATAGCCAAGCCAAACCAAACCAGCTGGCCGGTCTTTATCCGTCCATTGCGATAGTGAATTGTCAAATTTTCATCATCCTGTTTCTGTACTGGGCCACCAAACGCTTTTGCTTTTTCTTTCAACTTTCAAGGACCCATGCTTTTATGATTTCTTGACTTGTCCTGGTTTTATGTTTTCTCATTGTGTGCTTGGTTTGACTTGGGCTTACCGTAGACAAATTACTCTGTAATTTCACAATAAAAGTTCTAACTTGATTATTAATTAAATTTCTCAATAAAGCAACTAATTAATTATTCGATTAATTAAGATCTTTCGCAGAATCGCATTGATACATTATTTGTTGGAATAAAGATGGATTATTCCTAATTCTATTCCCCAAGATTACATCACACACTTATTTTTGAAATAAGAATGGTTTGTAAATCAAATTAGAAACAAGAAACAGATGTGATCTGATAGAGAGAAGGGTAAAGAGAACTGGAAAAAAAAAAAGATTTATAGAGGTTCGGCTGGAAAGCCTACATCCTCTTGAGAAACAAAAAACATAGCCCCTCTTATTATGCTCAACAGATTACAATTTTTTTTAGAGAATTATAATGAATCAGCATCACTTAATCTCAGCCTTGAAGATCTTATATATAGCTTTAGAAGACTCCAGAAAGCAGCGCCACTCACCAGCTTTGCTTCTTGATTATTGTAACTGACTCAGATGGAACTCCTGCCAAAACCAACCAACATCGTCAATTTCCCCTCACGTGATGTGCATGTGACATTCTCAAATAACTCAAATGACACTTGTAGTTGCCGTTTAAGTGTTAACATGTCCCACGCATTCAGATGACAGAGGATGGATGTCATGTGGCCAGCAAAAGACTTTCTGATGACTTATCGTGTATTTGCTCTTATGGGAACCGACAGAGTCATTCCCCTTCCAAAACTAATGATTCTGGTTCACTATTCCAACAGCTTTTCTTTTTTCTCTGCCATGCCACATCCTCCATTGTCGACGTTCGCTAGGTGACGCAATTTAAAAATTGAGGTGACAACTAGACTATATGTATGTGCTTCACTTGTTGGAAAGGTGAGTGAAAACAGCAACAATAACTACAGAAATCAACTGCTCTTATATTTTATAAATTCTGTGGGTGAGCTAAACAAAACAGAAGCACTAGCAAGCAATACAAACGAAATGCTTCTGAAAAACACAAAATTTGATCACAAACAGTAGAAATTAATAAATCTACAATGCAATTAGAGAAGATACTGTTTGTATGGCTGTGAATAGAAGGAGAATGACAGCTGCAATTACGGAGATAGACGCCCACGGAGTGTTGAAATAATTTTGCTTCAAGATCGCCTTCCATTTGTGCCATGGTAATTTGAGATAGGCTTGTAGATTAGCAGCAAGACCAGAATATTGGAAATTAAAATTATCTAACGTACAGTCTTTATAAAGTTTTCCAAAAACAGTTGGAACAGTTTCAATAATCCCTAGCACAATAACTTCATTTTGAACTAGTAATTCAGCGTCTTTCAGACAGCTGATGAGACAAGCCATCATTATAATGTAATCATTAAAATATCCGTTGTAACCATGCATACGCTCGAAGGCTAGAAGATTTCTGCAAACACGCTCTGTGTTTTCAAACACACAAAGAAATGGAATTTCCAGAATTCCTTGATTAAAATTGATGTCGAGTAGATTTTTCCTTGACCCTGCAGCTGGTTTAAACTTGACTCCGGCTTGCAGAAGTTCCTTCACACTGGGTATGTTTTGATCATTCAATTCAAATTGAGCAGGCCACTGGGATGGCTGCAGACAGAGTATAATCAGATCAAGAAAATGCTTAGCTTTCGAGAAGTGGGTTTCTAACAAATTCTCCTGTATTGGCAGGCGAGCACGTATATATTTGCTGATCCAAGAGCAAGTCATTTTGACGAAGGAAATATCCTCGTACAACTCATCACTACAAGTTGTTGTTTTGGCTAGATCAAACAAGTCATTGAGAATGAATAATGGAAGCTGATTTTCTACCAGCAAAAAGTCATCCCCTACATCCATGTACAATTTGGCCTTTTTAAAAATGCAATCATCATCAGTTGTTAAATAACGTTTATAAAATCTCAGAAAGAACTCAATGAGAAAGACAGCATCCACTAAAACCATTGAAACGAACTCATCACTTCCAAGATTACAAATGGTTTCTGCATAACAATTGCGCAATTTTGTTTCCCTTTCCTTTATAAATGCAAGGAAACGTGCCATGCGTACCTTGGTCCGTTGAAGAAAGCATTTTAGGTATCTTTGTTTATTCTCTTCCATGGCTTTTAGCTCTTCCTTACCATGATGAAAAGGGCCAATTGAAACCATTTGAGGAGTAAAATGATTTGGATTTAAAGACCGCTTGGGCTCAGCAACTCTGTAGATGGAGCACTCTTTCGACAAGGGATGCAGGTTCTCCAACTTCCCATTCAAAGAATCTGCCAACTTCTCCATTTCAATTGACACATGCTCGCTGTTACCCATCTTCTATTAATTAATTGTCCGCTGCAGCAGCAAAAAACTAAAATAAACGAAATTATCAGTATATTTAGATAACAGCATTAGAAACAAATCTGAAGAGCCAACTCATTTCCAGGATGATCAAAAACTGAAACGATACCAGAAGCATATGGATCTTGAAACATCAAAATTAAATAAAAAAAGAACAAGAAATTAAACTCACATTGCTTTGCCGATTTAGTAAGCAGATCGTGTTCGAACTATCCACCATGCCAGAAATCTGTCCAAAATTTAAGCTGAGGTTGAATGACACAATTCAATTAAAAAAAAATCAAGTGATGGCGAGTAGACAATTACTAGTATCATATCATATTTCACCCAAAAATCTGCTTACATCATATCATATTTCTTAGCCACATTTTCCATATAGCACCACATGACTATTTCTGAGCCACATGTCACCTCCCCTTACCAGTATGTATGTATGTGTGTGCTGGATGGTCGAAAATTGAAGAGAGTGCCCTGAGGAAAATACCCTTTGTTTATCTGATAATTTTATTCCATTCCTTTTATAATATAATTTTAAAATATTTATATATTATATTAATTTTATAATTTTTAATAAAAATTTTTATTGACAACCAAACAATTAAATTTTTTTTTTTTTGCATAAGTTATATTTATAAAAACTTTAGTAATAAAAATTCTACATAAATAAGTTCTATTTAAAAAATTATACCAAATAGAACTTTAATGAGAAAAGTGTTCGAATTCCAATAAACATAGTACATTTGGCCGCGTCATAGTAAAATGATATTGATTAGTACCAATAGTTTTCTTGATCATTAAACATCAATAGTGTTACAATTGTAATTCAAAATAAAAGAACTTCGATGGCATGGCACATTGATCGTTTGGAACGAAGAATTTTCAATATAACTAATTATTTGAGGAGGATTGAATCACTCAATTATGATAATACAACCAAGACTTCTGAAAATTTTAAGAGAGTGTTACGAAGATGAAAGATTCATTATAATTTCGTAAACCGAACACCAGTCTCAAGCTCACCTTTCAATTTAGGTGAGTGATTTTTCGAACAAGTTAGCTGTCGATAAAGAATAGATTTAGTTTAGGGTCATGATTTCCCGCCAAATTCAAACCCTAATCCAAAGGTCAAAAACCGCCCATCACCTTCATCAACTCCACACTCTATTCCTCAAAACATCACTTGATCACAACACATACATAATCTCACACTTCATTCTTGCTTCACTCTCAATCTCACTCAACTTTACGAGATCCTTATTCAATAACTTGCCCATCACGCCACCACTTTTTGCTTACAATACCCTTATAAGAGCGTATACAAAAACCTCTTGTTCAATTGAATCAATCAAACTGTTTGATGAACTGCTAAAAACGGGGCTTAGACCTGATAATTTTACGTACCCTTTTGTGGTAAAAGCTTGTGGTCAGTGTCTGTTGATTGGAGTTGGTGGGTCAGTGCATTCGTTGATTTTTAAAGTGGGTTTGGATTCGGATAAGTATATTGGGAATACCTTTTTGAGGATGTATGCTGCCTGTAAGGAAATTGATTTTGCAAAAGCAGTGTTCGATGAAATGCCTGTGAGAGATGTGGTTTCTTGGAGTTCTATGATTGCGGGTTATGTTGCTTGGTACGTTTCTTCGATGATTTGATTTGAATTGTTTTATGTTGCTTGGTACGTTTCTTCGATGATTTGATTTAAATTGTTTATATGTGTTATTGTTACTTGTCGTGGATTTAAAAAAATAAAAAACAGTTAATGTGAATAAAAGCCGAATAATTGCTGCATGAAGTTCATTAGTTAATGAGTTTGTCTAGTTGCTATGCTTGTTTTCATGTGAATTTACTATTGTGCGTTCGTTTCCTTTATTAGCTTATATTCTGATATTACTTTTTTTTTTCATACAGTGATAGTCCGTCGGACGCATTGAAGGTATTTAATCAGATGAAGCTGGCAAATGAAAATCCAAACTCTGTCACCCTGGTAAGCTTGGTTTCTGCTTGCACCAGTCTGATCAATGTCCGGGCAGGAGAATCCATTCATTCATACGCTGTTGTTAATGGCATGGAACTGGATGTTGCTCTAGGAACAGCACTGGTTGAGATGTATTCCAAGTGTGGGCATGTTGAGAAAGCTTTCAAAGTTTTCAATTTAATGTGTGAGAAGAATTTGCAGTCTTGGACAATCATGATTTCTGGGCTTGCAGATAACAGCCGAGGGAATGATGCTCTTTCCTTGTTTACCAAGATGATACAAACCGGGCTAAAACCAGACAGCATGTCATTTTCCGCAATCTTATCAGCTTGTAGCCATTTAGGTCTTGTTGATGAGGGCAAGAATTATTTTGCTGAAATGGTGAAAGTATATAATATCAAACCAACAATGGAGCATTATGGATGCATGGTCGATATGCTTGGAAGAGCTGGACTGATTGAAGAAGCTTATCACATTATCAGGAACATACCAGTGGAGCCAAATGCAGTTATATTAAGGAGTTTCCTAGGGGCTTGTAGAAACCACGGGCAAGTCCTCTGTTTAGATGATGACCTTAGAAACCTTTTACTTAAACTAGAGCCCGAACTAGGAGCGAACTATATACTTGCTGCTAGTGTATCTACTCTATCCGGTAATTGGGATAATGCAGCTGAGCTCATGGTTGCCATAAATCAGAAGGGTTTGAAGAGAGTGCCTGGGTGCAGCTGGCTTAAGGTGAATGGTGGTTCAGCAGAAGAAATGTCGAAAGAGACAGCAGCTTAAGTGCAAATTTCACAGCTAGAGGGTCAATTTTCTTTGCAACAGTTTTGATTCTTGTAAATGAGATGAGAAATATTGAATTTCACATTGTTACTAACTTTGTAAATTATTGCCTCTGTTAAAAAATGTTAACGTATAGGACAAAGTTACTGACAGAGGCTCAATAATTCTGTCTCATAACATTTCTTGGTCACACAAGTCCACAAAAGCAAACACTAGAAAAAAGAACTTGTACCCTATTATCTTTAAAAACCCTTCAGTCCTTTCCCATCTAGCTCCAAGCCAGATGCTTCAACTCATGGCTTCATCTGCAAGATCAAGGCCTCAGAGTATCGGCATAACAGAGCAATGGCTTCTTAAGGCAGCAATGATACTCATTTGCGGATTCCTGGGTTACTTAGTCTATGATGCAGTAATGGCCACAGCATCTGAGCTGCTGCAAAGACTACTAGTGGTGTCTCCTTTGATTTTGATCATCATAGTTCATTGGCTCTCTGCAGGTAGCCAAGTTAGCCTCCCTATTCCAGGGTCTGAGCCTGGTGCCATCCACAGAGCCGGTGGCTCACCCTGGGGTGTAGCATTTGTGCTGCTGCTTCTTTTCCTTCTCATTGCTTACCAACCCACCATTCATGGCCTTATTTTCTAGCTTATGTACCTCTCTATCTATTCACATCTCTGTATCCTTAACTCATCACTCATCAGTGTATAATGCAGACTAGCTTCTTAATAAAATACTTCAAGTTTCCTTTATTGCAAATCTTTTAACGCTTCAATCCGAAGTGCCATCACTAGCTAGATTTCATGTTCTTAAGTTATTATTAAGATATTTTTAGTCCAATTATCAGTTTATTTGGTCTAAATTTAGTATTTTTCACTTCAATTATTGGTTCTAAAGTTGGCTTCAGAAGAAATACAATGTGAAAAATATGAAAGTACTTTTGTTTTGAGTGGTGGAGATGTTGATAAAACTAAATCATGGAGAGAATACACAAAAATTATGCACGGCAAATGATATAAAGGACCACAGATATAATTGTATTATGTTTCTTAAGAGTCTACTAAATCTGTAGTCAACCCAATTTTGATTGAGTTAATGCTTAGTTATAATTAAAGTCCCTGTCAAGCCTCAAGATTCCAAAATGAAGTTCACTTTAATTCCTGTAAAAAGTGACAATATTCTTCTTTTATCTTTCAACTTTATACTCATAGAATTTGCATCCATTCAAAAAATAATAATAATTGAAAGACAGAAAAACAAAAAAAGAAAAAGAAGAAGAAGAAGAAGAAGAAAAAGAACCTATTATAAATTTTATCTTTTTTAATTATACAATTTACAGATATTACAATATGGGAATGATATAATCCAGAGAGGTCTACTAATAACATACTAGTGGCGAAACATTTACTCCCATATTTAAGTAGCCAATTAAATATATTAAATAGAAGAACAGTTTATGAAAGCCTTCCGGTAAAACAAAGTTAATTTTACAAATTAATTTGGATTGGTTAGGTATATTATTAATGTCTTACACACATCTCAAATTTTTTTATCTCAGAAATCTATCTTAAATAATATTGTATTTATCAATTAATTGATAAAATAGTACAATTAATTTATTTAAATCTTATAAAAAATTACCAGTCACTCAATTATGATATATTTTAAGTAAAATTTAAAATAAAAAATTTAAAATATTTATCATTACTCATGTCTTATTTATTTACTTATTAATTATGAATACATTACTTCAGCCCATATATGTGTAAGGTAAACCAGTTAGATTTAGAGGATTAAACATTTATTAAGTAAATTTTTGAACAATCACCGTAAAAAAATCAAGTCCACATATTTTATGACAATCCAATGGCAGTGACAACTCAATTTGTTTGAGCTCTCGTCGGTATTCAAAAACTCAGCAACGGAAACATCCGCATAGGTCTTTGGGGAGTGATCAGTCGTCCAGCTTTTCACGCACGAAGAGTATCACACGTGCCATTTGATGCTTAACACGTGTGTTTCGATTAAAGAGTGTGTCAGTCAGTGAGCCACTGATGACACTGTACGGACTATGCTTTGCGAAAGTATTTTCACATTTTTTTTTGGTTATTAATTTTTTCCCCATATAAATTGGCTTACGAAGTTACTAGGAGACACTAATTTTGTCAATTTAATTTTGTTCTCATTTTTTATTTTTTTTTTAAATTACTAATACCACATGCCAGTAGTTAATATTTGACAAATCAGAATTACGTATTGAAATATTTCGAGTAGTTCCTACTTTTATTCATCGTCACCCACAAACTCAATGATGCGTACTTTTAATAGTCCAAAGTTAGGTTAAATCTTACCAGAAAAAAAAAATTATATATATATATATATATATATTGTGAGAGAAATCTTGGACGCGTGTCTGTAGAGGATTGGCCCACTAGTGAAGAGTTCAAAAATTTCAATGCATGTGGTTGCTGTTCGTGATACGTTGACGTGGGCTAATGTTTGATATATTTGACAGGGGCTCCATTTGGTATATTTGTTTAATAATTGTCCCTTATAAAGTGTTTTAGTAAATACTCTTAATTTTTTTATTTATCCCTCAATGAGGAATTTCCTCAACAAAAAAAAAAAAAAATCCACCTTTTACATAAATTTTATTGCTCCATATATAATACAAGAAGAGTTTGAAGAGAAACACATCAAAGTAGTAAAGACAGTAAAGTCTGGTGTCTATCTTCTTCCCCACCAATAATAGGCCTCAATGTTTTATTGACCACAAAATCAGCAAGTGGCCACCCACCATGCACTGCACTCTCTCTTGTATAAATTAAAAGGAAAGTTCAAAAAGGAAGAGGAGGCAGAAGAAAGATACAAGATGAAATAGTATTGGCTCTTGGGAATGCTTCCTGAAATTTTTTTTTTTTTTTTTTTAATATACATGTGAAAGCACTCATAAAGAAGCAATAGAAAAAAGTATTTCAAATATATATTTCTCCTTTTACAGATACAAGCAAAATTAAAAATAACACAGGCCTAAAAACATGGTGAATTCTACATAATAACTGTAGTATATTGTCTGCATATATCCTCCTTAAAACCAGCCTCCAGTCGATAAACTCATACAAACACGTTACAAATAAAACTCACTTAATTAATTACTTTTATATATTTACATCACAGAAGCTTAATTAATCACTTGGTAATCAAAGGGAACCAACGTTCATGCAAAGAAGACTGATGAGAAACCATGAACAAAACCAGCACAAGCAAAGCAGCAACTCCCCATGGTGACCCTCCAGCTCTGTGAAGAGAATCTGGCTCGGCCGGGAACGGAGCAAAGTAGGGAACGCCGCCGGATAAGCAGTGAACGATGAGCAATAAAACGAGAGGAGAAAGCATGAGGTAAAATTTCACTTGGTACTTGAAATCTTCAAACATGGACTCATAGTTTATGTACCATGAAAACCCTAACACGAAGAAGAGAATGAGCATGAAAAAGAAGAGATGAAGAGGAAGGGAGAAGGAGTAAATGTAATCTAGGTATGAAGATTTGTATCTAGCCATGGATGCAAAGATTTTGAAAAGCTTGCGAGGAAGGGTATTAACGATTAATAGTGTTGAACTAGCTTTTGATTAAGAGGAAGTGAGAAAAGATGTGAACATGGCCTTATATAGAGACTTAGCTATAGCTAGATAGTATTATTTGATGACAATGGGCCCTCAGTATTTACATTTTCTTAAACAAAGAAATAGTTTGTCCACTTTTATCAGATAGGTTCCGAGACCCTTTGACAATGAGAGTAAAGTGGCCTTACGATATTTGAAATTTGACCATCACAATAAAGAGTATATGACTCATAAGTGAAGGGTATTTATGTCATTTTCTCTGCTAGAGGACCTATTTGATACATACCCACAAAGTATATCCTTAATTAAGAAACCATAAACATTTAGAGACCTCGATGTTGTGGTTACATGTCTATATGCTTCTTTTTTAAAAAAAATTGCGCTGCCCCACCGCCCTGCAAAAAAGCAAGTGAAAGTACTTACTAGATCAAGTCCACTGAAATAACATTTGAAAAGGAGAATAAAGAAATCAGAGAGAAGAAACAAGATTCAATAAACACAAATGAGTCGTATTTGATTTCCTTTTTCTAAGGAATAAAGTTATATCTAGGCACAAAAAAAATACCTAGTAAGTAACCCATAAAAAAAATAAAAAAATCTACATAGGTCGTTGTGAGTAAAATAAAAATGTTGGAAGTCTTTTCTTTGCCCAAATTACTTATTGATTGCTTTTTGTTGGAAAATTTAAATGAGAGTTTATATATATGTATATATATAGACACACACATATATAGGGGTTTAATATTTTTATGAAGGATTGTGATGATCCTCTTTTTTCTTTGAATGGAAGAAAAATTATTTCTGAATATTAACTTTTTTTAATAATTTGTTCAAGTATAACATTATAAAAAGGCACATAAAAAGAGTAATGATATAAACACAACCATCTTATACAAATAAGTGTGAATAAATTGATGGGGAATGAGAAGATTGGTTGTAAAAAATTATCATAAGTCCATATAATTAAAAAATGATAACTGTTATCAATTTTTATTTAATCTCTTCACACCACATTAGATTGTATACATTAATTTGTACAAAATATATATGTACAAAGGAACAATTAAATACATCATAGATTCATGAAGTAGAAACGCTACAATCCTCTCTCGTATCACTTGATTACTTTGTTTTCGAAATTATAGTGATTCTGCCTTTTACAAAACTCTCCTTAGTCCCTAAGGAATCTTACATTATTGGCAATTCTGTACCACATGCACGCATGCCATTGGAGGAGAATTTATCATCTAATATTATATTAGCATTTCCGTTAATTATAACTTGAAGTTTTAAACTTAGATTAGAAAAAAGGTTAAATAATTGAGGAATATTTAAGAGAGAGAGTGTGCGTGTCTGTAGCTTCCTTTACTTGCTCAATAGGATTCCCCCTTTTGACGATGCATCTGGATGCCTCCAGCGAGTTGAGAATATTTTTATGGTTTAGATTTGCAGCTGTAAAGTCATGGACCAATGGAAACGCACCGCGTGCCACCGACCATGAATGAAACATGGAAAGATGAGAAAGAATATGTAATAAAGAAAAAAGAAAAGAAAAGCTAGGGCTTATTGAAGGAAAATTATTAAAGGGAAAAATGTTTTTGGGAAAGTTACATCTAGAGATTTGTGGTCCACTTGTCCCTTTTGCTTAGCTTTGTCTATTTTTATGACTCAATGAATGAATCTAGCTCATGAAAAGGACATGCATATTCCTATTATTTATGCATCTCAGATTGCTATATGGTCAGGTGGCGACATGCGCGTGGAACAAGGGAAAAAGGACACATTTTTGTGACATCTCAAGGGATTTGAATATTTTCATTAATTTTGATACCAATTTTTAGAGTTTCTAAGTGGAATCAGTCGGCATCTGCGAACAAAAAAAAAATAAAAAAGTTAAATAAAAAATTATTAATGTCATGAATAAATTGATTGACCTCAAGAACTAAGATTTGCATCGACATATTTATCAAATAAATTCTCAGTTATGGAGATCATCGACCATTTTGGCAATCCAATTTTAAAAATTAACCAGTTTTGACTTTGAGCCACCGGCTTCCCTCGTTAACGTCTGTTTGGTATGATGACTTTGAGCCACCACGTCTTAAACTGCACCACAAAGTTAAGAGATTAATAATAACGATTCTGAGATGGCCACCTGCTCATTTTTGTGTGTAAAATATTACCCCAAGATCATAATGACCGTGACTAGTTGGCACTTAATTGGTCCACTTAAATCATCAGCTTATCAATAATTACATGATTGATAATGGACTAATGCAAAGGCGGTGTCCTCCCATTAGCAAGCAAGAGATTGACATGATTTTTGATGACTCGCTTTCCGGTGTTCTCTCCTCAAAATATCACAAGTGGCGTTCCAATTCAGACATATGATTTTTAAATAAATTAATAAAAGATTTAATCTACTGTCCAAGGTGTTCATAATTCCTTAAGCAAGACGCTGATAAAGGTTAAATCAAGTTGGGCATCGATCCGAAAAAAATAAATAAATAATTGTTGGATCATTCAAACTCTTCTTCCTTTTTATGAGTAGAGATCTAATTGGATTATATCCAACCCCAGCCCGATCCACGATTTGCGTGCTGTCCATTAGTGAAGCCCATTCTGGAAAATGGGCTAATCTTGGCCCAAGATTCAAAGCATAGATCCAAAATTAAAAAGATTGATTTTTTTTCTCGCTCTCTCTATATGACACTGTAAATTATTGCTCCATACATTAATAATAACCGACCCCAACAATAAGGTTAGAAATCACTATTAAAGGTGAGCAATGACATTATTGAAACTAGTAAGCAATCATCTCAACAAAGAGAATAATTCTAAAGGCAAAGCAAAAAAAAAAATGCACGAAAGAGATCGAAAAAGAAGAGACTATAGGCATAGTGTCAATAATGCAGCAAATAACAGTTGTACTCAACTATGGCATCGCCTGAATTTTGATCAAACTTGTAAGTTTTGGCCTGAACATACCCCCGAGCAAATCGGAAGACCCCCGTTCCTCCGATCACCGGCATCTCTCTCACCTTCGAAAAAACTGCGTTCCTCCCTAGCACAGTGAAAGTGCTACCATTATATTTGCCTTCAACGAAAGCAAAATTCATGGCCATTAACAATCCAACTTCTTGTTGGGACGCGGCCACGTAGAATCCTTGAGCTCTTCCAAGCATCTTTGAGCTTAATTCAGGACCTTCGGTTAGGGGATCATCGATCATGTTCATTAAACCAAATGCCGTTGATGAATTAGCAACTGGTGGCACAACTTGGACTGCCGTAGGGCTATTACCAGAAAGAATGTCGTGCCAAAAGAGGCGCAAATGGGTAAATTTTTCTATGTCCATACCAAACAATTTCTTGTCTCGGTCCTTTGCAAATCCATGAGCTTCTCCTGATATGAAAGTTATGAAAAAGAAAGAGAAGATGAAGAAGACGTTGAGCTGTGAAGATAAAATAGGAAGAACTTTAGCCATGGACACAACTATATCATAAAATATACAAGTTTTTGAAGTACTAGGTTGTTTCCGTACCATGTGTGTGTGTGTGTACATGTATATAAAGTGAATTATGGACGCATCTTTATGTTAGGTGAAACTTATTATTAAAGAAAATTTAATGTCGTTTTATTTACCAACCCAATAAATATAAATGGGTTGTTCTGCTGGGAGTGCAATGGCCACTAATTTTGTGGTAGGCTGGTAGCTTACTGTGAAAATGTGACGGCACTTTTTGTAAAGGTGCTTAACTATTTTTTGTTTTCTTCTCCCCTAAATTTCTCAATGCTGTAATTTATATTAGAACAGTGATAAAGCTGCTACCACCTTATATAAATAAATAATAAAATAAATATATGATGTGATATAAAAAGATTAATTATATAAAATAATAATAATTATTTTTCAATCAATCTTTTCATGCCATATGAATTTTTATGTATTAATTTGTACAAACATTTTTATGATATTATTATTATGATTTATATTATAATATATAAAAAATTATCAGAAATTTTGTATTTTCTTTTTAGGCCCCAATGTCCAATCGTTCATCACAACAACAACAACAACAACAACAACAACAACAACAACAACAACAATAATAATAATAATAATAATAATTTACGTGCAAGGAAAAATCCATTTGATACTCGCAAAAATTATCTATAATGACTCGAACTCAATAATAAGAAAAGTGTTTTCAGTATAATGACACGAGGATGGTTTCTGCAAACAATACCAAAGGCAAATCCATTCGACACTTTGTGGAATGGGCCTAACAAATTCTCTGACCAGCTAATGGCTTGCACTTTTTTTTTTTATTACATGAGACTATTGCTTAAATTACAACTCATATTACATGAGATTATAACTGATATTTACAAATTAGACAATTACTAAGACTAGATATTAATTTTTATGAAGCACTGTCCAAATTTGTAATCTTCTCTAATATTCGAGGGCCGTCTACTCCACTCACACTTAAGTAGGAGAGAGAATTATCTTCACTCAATTATTAATTAAGAAAGAAATTATTCCTACAATGTGTTTGTAGGGTTCGAAATGTTGTCCTCTAATTTGGAGGGTGGCTGTTAATGGCTTGCACTTGACATGCTGGAATCGGTGTTGAATGTTTGGTAAATGAGATTGTTCAATTAATTTGGTCCGAACAGTGTATGATACGAACACGATGGAAACCTCTGGATCATCCTTATATTTTCTGTCCTCTCCTGGTACGTACATATGTTGAAAAAGACTAGCGATTTGTTGGGCCTAAGTTTTCAATCAAGCATCATGAGAGCTACCATCTTTATCAAAAGTGGGCCATTCTGACTTATTTTATGGAGCCACATGCCCTCTTGCCAGACAACAAGTAACAAGTGCCGGGGCACTGACAAATTGTCACCACTCTTGCAAAGCACTTAATGAGGAAGTGCTTCGATCAATCTTGTTTGGCTTTGAAGAAAAGCAAATAAGGAGGGAGTTGAGACTTGAGAGGCCTCCACATTTTTCTCGATTTCTTGGTCTCGGAGGCCTACTTGTGCGAGACCAACACATTGCATTAATATTTTTCGTTTCTTTTTTTGGACAGAGCATTAGTTTACCTACAGATATATATATATACTAAATCAGCACCATTGATTTTGTCTCAATCAATCAAAACAAGCCAGCATTGTGGTTGAAAATTATATATCCTCTATCACGAGGGAACAAATACATACGTATTCAAGCAAAAATATCAAAACGAGCCAGCATGCATCATCAATAATGCAACACATAAATATTATATTCAACTGTTGCATCTCCTGTTGTAATATCAAACTTATGAGTTCTAGCCTCAACATACCCTCTGGCAAACCGGAAAAGCCCGCTTCCGCCAATCACCGGCATCTCCCTCACAGGCGAAAACACCTTATTCCTCCCCAATATACTTATTGTGCTTCCATGATACTTTCCTTCCATGAAAACAAAATTCATTACCATCATCAAGGCATTTTCATCTTGAGCAGCAGATGCATAAAACCCCTGCGCCTTTCCCACCAATTTCGAGCTCAATTCGGGCCCTTCGGTCAACGGATCATCAATCATGCTTATGGCCCCGAACAATGTCGGTGAAGTCTTCTGCGGCGCCGCCACCACAGCCACGGCTGTAGGGTTTCTGCCGCTGTAGATGTCGTGCCAATAGAGTCTAAAGTGGCTCAACTTTTCTTCCTCGAGGCGAAAAAAGTTCTTGTCTAGGGTTGTTGCATAACCATAACTTTGACTACAGAAAGAAAATAGGAAGAAGATGATGATTTGAGAAGCTAACAAGGGGAAAACCCAGGCCATTGTTATGATATATTACAGGTTGCTTGTGTCTGCTTGCACATTATATAGTGATCAATAAGTTCCTAGATTATAGACTCAATGTAATTTATGACATATATTTGAAGTTGGAAGAAATGCTGACCCTATGCAATTTTTATTGGTCTTGGTGGCCTAATCTTTTAACTTATTGAAACAAGATAAAAGTTTCCAAATAGAATATGAACCACCAAGATATTGTATTTGGTGGCCTAATCTATATTGAACAAAATGGCAAATGGGCGTTAGGTCCATAATAATTACAAGTAAAAGAATGGTAAGGTTTCTTTCATCTCACACAGGATATGATTGGAAGTTGTTAAATTCATTGTGTCTAATGAGCATTCTCAAATAAATAATTTATTTTTTTGGAATATTAAGTTAAAATAATTTTCTGATCGTGACCAATATCAGTCAGTGCACCGACAACTGATGAACATATATAGCTCAAAAGCCAGTTCTCATTTCTCAACGAGGAATTTGCTTCAATAAGTTATAGAGAAATCTACACCAAATAAATTATTACGTAAATGTAATTGCACACCGTCAAAATCCTTATAATTACTATGTAAATCTCTTGCATAATAGTTCTTTAATATACCTGTGAAGTAATAATCAGAATCAATTGGTTGATGACCAATCGATCAACCTCAACAAAGATCAATCACAGAAGTAATCAAAGAATTTCGAGAAGCTAATTAACTAAATACCAGCAAGAACTTATAATTAATAATATGAACAGAGCAAATTACTGACAGCACAAGCAAGCACACTTCAACACTCACAAGCAAGCACACTTCAACACTAAAACAAAACAAGCTTCGTTTTCTTTCATTAATGGAACAAGATGCAGATTACAAGAGGATTTTTACAAGCTATTCGTCAAGCCCTAATCCACTCATAATCTCGCTTTGAAACACAGATATGACCCTGGAACCAGAGTAGTTTTCCAGCTTTTATTGAACAGGTGCATCGATGTTCAAGAGCTAACCATATATATTAATTCTCAAAGTAGGGCAAGAGAGTTGGGCCGGTAAACTAAGATACTGTATTAAATTTTGACGTCTATTTTTTGTCCTATAATATTTTGATTATTACAGCCATCTAAATTTTTAAACATTGATGAAGAACCTGACATAGTACTGAGCGCTCCCCGGTTCTACAGGAGCTTACTCGGCTTTTTTTTTTTGAGGAAAAATCAGATAAGCTGTCATCTTCACAATCTGATTCACTTGTGGATAGGCCCTCATCTTCAATATCATCCTCAAGTTCTGATAGTTCTTGATTAGTCGAATCACTTTCCGTCTCTGATCAACCGGCAGAAAAATCATCATTGGCGGAATCATGGCTTTTTTTTTTGGGTAAGAAAACAAGCCTAGCACTAAACTAGTGCTTTACAACATGAGGGAAAGCAGTCCCTAAACGGTCACTAGGCAACCAAACATCAACACCAGGAGGAGGGACTGAGAAGATATGGAGCCCCAGAGGTAAAGAAAGAGCAAAATTTGCAGGGAAATCAGCCGCAAAATTCACCTTTCGATAAAAGATTATCGTATCATCTCGAATTATCTGTATAGGGATTCACCACTTAATCTGGCAATTTCCTCGGAAAACTCATGTATCTGGCCAGGTTTAGAGGGCTTGCACAAGACCTTAACAGTTTCATGTTTCTTCCAATGCATATGCATGTTAAGAATAACACCAACAGATACTCATCTTCTTCCAATTGGCAAACAGTTATACTTTTTCTGGGCCATCTTTTTGAAACAGAAACGTTCCTCATGCGTGGTTTAGCCACAGGAACGTTCCAATTGGCAAACAGTACTTTTGGAACTTCATATCACTTAAGCCTTTCGATCAGCAAGGCTTCCTTAATTTTGGCCTGAAGTCAGAAGAAAGTCATGCAGAACACGCGTGAGGATTCACTACCAACAATTAAGAACAATTAAGAACAAGATTGTGGTCCACCAATAAAAACATCTATAACAGAGCACGCTCTTAATGAAAGTCAGGAATTTCCACATTCAACAAACAAAGATTTTTCTTTTTTCTTCTACCATTTATATCATAAAAATTTAACAGAATTTGATTTTGAAACAATTTTGGGATGCAAGGAGCCGAAGAAGGCAAAGAATGCAGGATGCATAGAGATTAATAGACAGCATCACACCACGGAGGCAACTAAACCTTGGGAGAAGAAACTGTAAGAAAAAAGAAGTAATTTTAATGTGTATAAGATAATTAATTTTAATGGGCATGGAATAAACCAGCATTTTCCATGCGCCAGCCAGTGATTCCATGGTAGTTGTCCTCAAATTTCAAGTAGGCCAACCAGCCAAAACTAATTAAAATCAGACAAACAAATTAGACCACAAACAGAGTATTTGTACTAACAAGAGTTTAACCCAAAACCTCATCCATTCTTCCAAATTAAAACCCTAACATTTCTTTCAATTGTGATAGACAGATATAACCTCGTTGGTGTCTCATTTCAAACCATATGACCAAAGAACAACTCCTTTTCAAGAAAACTCTCAACCTGATTTCTACTAGTCAGGGAAAACAGATCAAAGGCATTAAACTTCTAACCTCTCAAACACTGATCCCCGAATTGAAAAAAAAAAGAAAAGAAAAAACCTTATTAACTTTAAAGAAAGGCTAATACATTTTTTATCCTTCACTCTAACCAACCCCCAACTAACCCAAAACCAATAATCTTCGAGTAAAGGTACATTTCACAAAAGCAACTCATGAATATACTTTCTAATAGCTCCTTGCAAGTATTGCTCCAAAAGCATTTCAAGCCATTATCAAGCGCTTTCTCAAAAGCGCCAAGCATCGCAAAGAAGCACTATCTTATAAATCACCCAAACATGCTAAAATGTAAACAAAAGCGCTTTTGGTTATTTAAATCACCCTAAACCATACTGAACTTCTCAAGCTTGTATTTGATTCGCGCTCCTCTGCATTAGCAAACTTCTGCTTCTTCTTCTTCTTCTTCTTCTTCTTCTTCCCTTTGACAGTAAGCCGACGTGGATCCCTCTTATTAGCAGCTTTTCTCTTCTGCTTCCCTCTCTTTTTCGGCAACTTGAACCTCCTTTTGGTCTGCCACTTCTTCTTAGGAGGTCGACTTCATGCATTTCAAACTTGGGCATTCCTTCCGAAATCACCAGGTTCACTGATCCATGAAGGGTTCATTGGTTTTGGTGGACCTAATTGACTAATGGGCACAAAAGTGATTCTGGGGCTAGCAACATAGACCTGGTAGATACAGGAAATCACAGTGGACAGGTGAAATCAGTACTACTAAAAAGTGAATTCATAAGCTGGAGTAATAAAATAACAAGAGCCTGAGCGTAATTTTATTATTACTCAAACACAATAACACAATACACAAAGCAAGCATAAAAAGAATGAAATACATCCTTAGAAATTCTGCAAAAACAAGCTACAGTATTAACTAAAACCCCATATTATCAAATTTAATAAAATTTAGCTAATTATTTTAAAAACAAAAAAGAACCTCAGGAAATCGGTATTTATATATATATGTATGCATATGTTAGCTAAATTTAGCTAATTTAGCTAACAGTTAATTGATTACCTGGCTAGACTAGTTTATGTTTTTAATGAAAAGATTATGCGTTTGTGGATTTAACTATACAAATAAGTAGTGATTAGTGCTCCTAATTAATTAAGGAACTTGGGTTAAGATTAATACTGACAGGATTGTTAAAGGGAAATCTAAGTCCCTCTACTTGTGAGGTTATTTTTTGATGGAGTTAGTTAATAATTATTTTTTAGACTGTTTTGTTATGCTTTTTAATTAGAACTCATTTATCATTTTATGCTGAGCTGTATGCAGCCGTTTCTTAATTGAAGAAAATCGAGTACAGAGGAGTTTACATACACTAGTGATTAATAATTTAAGCATATCACGTCTATTTACTACTCGGATTCAAAGCATTAGATCGGAGATCTGTTAATATATATGAACTTTTATGTGAATCACGTATGACATGTTTTTTTGAATGGTGTTGAGTTTGAATGACGCGAGCTGTTGAAATTCTTCTTGCCAAAGCTTTGCAGATTCCATATTTGATTCAATAATGTCTTTCGAATTTGTGTGTGTGTTGGTGAATATTTTTATCAGTTAATTCTAAATTATTTCGACAAGGAGTCTCTCTTTCAGAGAAAGCATGCACAAAATTATATATTAATAATCATAGCAAAGGGCGGGGCTAAGTTATATGATATTTTTGTACCCTACATCAACTTAAAAATATTGCAAAATTAAACTACACTTACTTTGTCTGGTACAATTCTTATATTGATGTAAGTTAGCAAGGTCTTATAGCGAAATCAGTAAGTAAAATCAACAATACAATCACATCATTAATTATAGCCAATCAAAGTAGATTTATCCACATATATAGAACAAAATATAATCCAGCCACAAATTTTGTATAAATTTATTTTGTAAAAACTGATGTGTCATATATATTATTACTATGATATTTTAACAAACAATATAACTATGTCACATCTATTTATACAAAGTTTGAACTTTTATGTAATTTTAAATATTGTAATTAACCTACCATCTGGAGAAAACAAAAAAAGGAAAAAAATCGAAGCATATATATCGAAAGTCCTAGAATCAATAATGCAACACATAAATATTGTACTCAACTGTGGCATCTCCATTTGTTTGATTAAACTTGATAGTTCTAGCCTTAACATACCCTCTAGCAAATCGGAAAAGCCCGCTTCCACCGATCACCGGCATCTCCCTCACCGGCAAAAAAACCTTATTCCTTCCTAATATTGATAATGTGCTGCCATTATATTTTCCTTCCATGAAAACAAAATTCATTACCACTATCAAACCATCTTCTTCTTGTGAAGCAGATCCATAAAACCCTTGTGCTTTACCAACCAATTTCGAGTTCATTTCTGGTCCTTCAGTTAATGGATCGTCGATCATACTTACGAAACCAAACATCGTCGACGAATTATTCTGCGGTTGCACAATTGCCACTGCCGTGGGGTTACTGCCACTATAGATGTCATGCCAGTATACTCTAAAGTGACTCCATTTTTCTTCCTTGAGGCCAAAAAATTTCTTGTCTAGGGTTTTTGCATAGCCATAACTTTCTCCAAAGACTAAGCTTATAGGAAAGCAAGAAAAGAGAAAGAGGATGATGATTTGGTAACCTAGCATTGGAAAAACCCTAGCCATGGAAACTGTGATGAAATTACTTTTTGCTTATGCAAAATTATATAGTGAACTTTGCATGTATCTCGAGGTTACTTGTTTCATTTATTAAATTCATTGGTGATTGAGAGGTTGGACCTATGAATTGTAACATATGATATTATGATGCTTAAATTTCGGGCTAGTTTTGTTGTCATGAACTAAGTCTATTGTAATATGTGAAATATATTAGTTTTATATCGGGCCATATTTGTTTTGTTTTATTGTGATGATTGATTGAGAGTTGTTTGATTTTGTTATTATTCGAGTTATATTCTCGCTGAAAAGATCAGTTAGCTAGTAAACCATTTTTATTGGTCTTGGTACTTAGAAAATTAACAAGTATTTTATTGAACTAAATGGCATAACGGCTGTGATGTCCTTTTAAACAAATAAATGAATAAATAGAATAGAATTTGGTAACTTTCAAATCTGTTTGGGATCAAATTTCAGTTTGGGATAACTTAATTGTGTAAACAAATTGCACACCTAATCAGAGATGTAGCGTGCGGGTCTTATATCTTAAAGGATACTATATATATTCATAATACTAATTTATTAAGACTACTTCATTAGCAAATAATGCAATTAATTTTAAATTTGTCATGTACACGATGAGCTTGTTTCAAAACGCAGAAGTTGTTGATGAAAATAAACGAGGTGATGAACATTGGCTTATCTTTGCTGGAGTTGGCAGATTTTGATTGCGCTCTTGATTCTTGTCAGTTTTGGATTTTTTTTTTATTACGTACCTTGTGCTTCTAACTTTTTGCTAACTTTAAGAAATGATATAATTAATAGTTATTGAATAAGAATATAAAATTAATTAAATTTTAATCGTATATGGCATTGCTATAGATGAACGTGTGATAGAATTTAAGATCTAAAAACAAACGAAATAAAGTTGAATTTTCATTTTAGTTATAAAGTCAATCTAAGATTATAAAGCCAATAGAAAATCTAAAACCAAACCAAATTAAGTTGAAGTTTCATTTTGGTTATAAAACCAAAACCAATAATGGTGAAGTTCATTGTGATTTTTTTTTTCTTTTGAAAATATTGATACGTTATTGTAATAAGAGATAAATTAATATTTATAATTTTAAGTGCGTAGGGAATAATTTAGATCAATAATTTTATTAAGACACAATTTAAAATTCTATTTTCTACATCAGATTATATCTATCTTATTACTTTTCGGGGAGTACGCAACCTACATGTTGAGGAATATAATACAAGGGGGTGTGAATAGAGTCCAGAACTAAATTTCATCGTGATTGTGGTGGTTGTGGTTAATTCCAGCGTATCTTGGGTGTCGATTGGAATGACCTTGATTTCTAACAATTAAAAGTCTAAGTACCAACACGGAAAACTAACCCATATTTCTTTTAAAATCAACAAATTAATGTGGCCAACAGCATCATTGAAATTTCAAAACTAGTACCCACCACGAAATGAAAAAGAGAATAACTTTATTACCAAAAACAAAGAAGAAAAGGACCAAAAGCGAAACCGATTAAATCATCAATAATGCATCACATAGACATTATACTGAACTGTAGCATCTCCTGTTTTCGGATCAAAGATGTGAGTTCTAGCTTGGACATAACCTCTAGCAAACCTGAAAAGCCCACTGCCCCCAATGACTGGCATCTCTCTCACCTTTGAAAACACTGGGTTTCTTCCAAGCACAGTGATGCTGCTGCCGTTGTATTTCCCTTCAATGAAAGCAAAATTCATGGCCATTAACAAGCCAACTTCTTCCTGTGAAGCTAGTGCATAAAACCCTTGTGCCCTTCCCACCATTTTTGAGCTCATTTCTGGCCCTGCAGTGAGTGGATTATCAATCATGTTTATCATGCCAAAACCACTCGTTGATGTGTTTGTGGGTGGCCTCACTACTGAGATTGAAGTAGGGTTTTGGCCACTTTGGATGTCATGCCAGTAGATTTGAAAATGGGTTAGTTTTTCTTTTTTCAGCCCCATTAGCTTTTTGTTCATGGTCTTGGCATAGCCATGGACTTGAATTTTGGTGAAGGAAGAGAGGAGAAAGAGGAGAAAGATGATTTGGGTAGCAAAGATTGGAAGAAATCGAGCCATGGATCGAATTCTCTTAGATTTGGTCACCCCTCACTATGATCTCCACATTGGTATATATACATAGTAAATTGATCATAAGCAAGCCTATCAACATCAACTTTAAAAGTTGAAATTCCACGGTTATCTAAGCTTTTGTTTCAATAATATAAATCTATTATTCGTAATAGATAATATAATATTTAAATCAAAATAACATTAGATTTGATTTAATACTAACGTCGAATATATACTTAATCAATAATATTAGGGATTCCCATATTTGAGTCTTAATGCTATGTGACACTCATCTATTAGATGATAAATTTTATAATTTATAAAATTATTTACCAGCTATAATCTAATGAATGAATTGTTATACTTGAAAGACGTTGAAAGTATATGATAATCGTATCCGTCTAAATTAAGTTATTATACTTATAAATTAAAAGTTTTAAACCAAAAAAGAAAAAAGGGTTGTGTAGAGAATTTCCTAGTCTTTGTTAATTGTTAATTGTGGTTGGTAGAGCTTTTAAATCCCACCACAATTCAAAGATGTGGACCACATAAATGCTGTATTTTTCCCATTGAAACACGGCGGGTATCTAAAATATGTTGCAACCAGGAAGCTTCATTATCAAGGAAAAAAGTGACAGCCTTTTGGTTGTTGAGACCAAACTTTCTAATAAAATATCAACATTTCACCGTCCCATTCATCATTAAGCTCCATTCATAGTGTCCGCGCATGGCTTCCATTTTCCGCCAAGAATTCACTGACACTGTAATTTTTATATTGTTTTATGATCACTCGTGCAAACGAAGTATGATTTTTTTTTTTTTTTTGGGTGATACTGACTTACTGTTTGGGGTGTAGGATCTGCAGCAGCCAATTCCACCTTCCCCACGTTTTCAAGAATTAATGAAATTATCAATGGTACCTTAATAAACCGAAAAAGAGATGTGATGCACTTTTTAATTTATAATTGTTATATTTTTATTAAAAAGTTTGTAAGCTGTATTGTTGAGCCTCATTATTGCTCATGGCGGGGCGGCATATGCGAAACAAAATCTGATGAAACTCTTGAGTAATGGAGAGGCAATTCAGAATCTTGGGAATTGAAAATAAATTGGCAAGAAAAAATGTTTTTGTTCCTTTTTTCTCTTTTTAACATTTGATATATGTTGCAATAACAACGCTATTAATATTTATAACTAGAGATGTACTAAGATTAATCTAGATTGATTCTATTATAAAATAACTATCCACAACCCACAAATTTGTCAGAGGAGAAAGAGTCCGGTGGTACTTGAAGCCATGCACCCAACAGGTGAAACAATGCCAAATTTTGTTTTCTTTAAACTGAAAGGGGCGTGCCCCTTGGTAAATGGTGAAACGGGCTCCCTTGTTGCTCAAATTTTGGGGGTGAATTTCGAGTATCATGCTCTGCAGCTTTATCGGCTTCGATTTTAGCTGAGAAATCTACTTGCGCGAGGCCCATTTATAGTTTGTCTATTGGTGGCTGGAGAAATAAGGCTCTTCTTCATGTTCATCTGGCCCGTCGTGGGTTATAAAGGACCTAAAAGAATCGAAAAAGAATTGAAAGATCGATCTTGACCCGGGGATGTTCTAAGAAGTTAAATATTTCGATGTATATGAGAATATTGATCTGGTCCAAAATTTTTAATTGTGTTAAAGTCTGGAAAAGTGGTGTGAATTATACTATTTACCATATGGTGTAATGATTTTTCTATATTTTAACAAAGTTTAGAATCTTGGATTGAATTATTTCTATGTATATAAAATGTGTCATTGATATTTTGTTCAATGGTACATCTAATATTTATGAGCTTTCGGATTAAAAAATACGATTAGTATGTATGAATGTGGTATTCACTGTTCCTTTTTTTTCTCATGGACTATGTTATGAGTGAAATGCGATGAGTGAATCTGTGGTGGGAAATGGTCTTTTAAACTTATATGTGGTTAGTCAGTGGGCTCCTAGCCCAACTGGTCCCGGGCGGAACTTGAGCTCTAGTCTAGGGGTCTCATGCCCTTGAACAATCATATCTAACTGGGCGAGAATTGACTTCTCTCTCGCTAGTTTGTAGATAAAGCTGAGGGTTGAATACTAGAATGTGCTGTAGTGATATTGATCTCCTAATTGAATCCTGATAGCAATATATCAATTGAATTGTACCATATTAAAAAAAGATCAAATTTTGGTATGTTATTATTCTAAAAAAAATAAAAACTTATATATAGTTATGGTAACACTCATAGGCACAAGTGTTATTTTAGGTTTATGTTAAACACGTTCTAAGCATCGGTGACACAAAATGAAATCATGGATTTAGAGTAATAATACACTTCCTAAGCAATATCTCACTCATATATAACAAGGACCAAAGTAAGAAATTAATACCCATTAATTAATTGATCATAATACTTAATCTATGCTCTATTAAATATTATAGTTTTGTAATTATATCTGTTATATAATTTTTTGTATGGTGTTTTCTTGAAAATTTATTATGGCGCATAGAATCATAGCATCTGATCCAGAAGTAAAAATGAATATATAAGCATTTATATATATATACTTGTGTTCATGATTTGACCGTTGACTTTATCTTGAGGAGTAACTCAAGGACAATAAATGGATAGTTTAAAATTCAATTGAAAATGGACAAAGTTTCCGTACTTAATTTTGCGTATTCGTAAGATGAAATCTTTTGCTTCTATAGTTTCGATTACGGTATCCATATAATAACAAAAGATATACAATTTGTAACACATAATACGAAAATCTGTAACCTATAATATCATAATTGCAGCATTAAATATTAACTAGTAAAGGCCGCAAGATTGCAAAAACAAGAAGCAAAAGATTTCTACATTAATTTTATAAAATTAATATCTTCCTTCTCTTAATCACCATCATATAGGGGTGGGGTGGGATGGGGAGACCAACCTCATCTTCTACTTCATTAAAAAAATTTACCTCAATTCTCCAATAAATTTAGTGGGATAGAAATGAGAAATTACTATATGGGGAATGCTTTCTCCACCTCCACCCTATTTCTCATTTACTTATTTTATAATAAGTATAGATACATAATTTTAATGAATTAAAAATTAAGAATTTAAATAAAATTATTATCATATTATAAAGTATTTAAATTATTTAAAAAATATCTAAAAGTTTAAAATAAAATCTTGAAATGTTATCAAAACAAAAAAAAAAAATATTTGAAGAAAGCAACACCTTAAGAGAGAAAAGAAAACATAACAATGTTTTGGGGTGGAATAAGAATTATATTATAGAGTTTTCTTTTAGTTATAGTTTATTTATATTATGTAAAAATAAAAAAAAAAATTATTAACTAATATTATAATTGATAAAATAAAAATTATTAAATAAAAATTAAAAAATATTTATAAATAATGGGGATTGGGGTGGGGGTGAGGTGGGGAGTACAAAACCAAACCCTACCCCATTTAGAACGTGGGAATTATTTTTCTCTAATTCCCCATTCTATTCTCTAAAAATTATTTGAAATTCATTCCATTTAAGTTAGGACCCCATAAAACCCCAAACCCATAAAAAATTTTACCATCTTTACCATCATAATTATGTCATTTCAATATAAATATACGGTAGGATTTTCCCATCTTAAATCATTAAATAAGATTGGTTTGGTCTAGGGAAAACTTTGAAGTAGATTATGACTAAATTATTTGGGCATGTAGCCCTAGGCTTCACCTTCTCTTCACTTGGTTTGTGGCGTCTTTTCAATAACATCAAGCTCCATTCGCTACACCAAAATTCCTTCACATCTTTCCCTTGGTTTCCTTCAAAAATAATAAGGCACATATTGCTCTTCTTCTTAACGGCAGTGAGCTCAATCTTCACAGCCTCTGAGCTTTACTGGGGTTTTCGAATACCCTTACATAACTCAAATCTAATCATATCGTTAAGTCGTGTTCGCCATTTGGAGCATGCAACAATCTCAGTAAATTTCTTCACTTATTCAGCCTTTGCTATAATTCTCGATAAAATTGGCTCCAAAGCTCATTATGCTCTAACACTTTTCCTTGAAGCAACAGCCTTTGGGCCAGAGCTTCTTCTCATTCATTTTCTCTCAGCTGACCACAAGGGTGTTGAAAGCCAATACCATTTGCTTTTACAAATTATCCTTCTTGTTTCTTTGATCACAACCCTAATGACAATCGGCCACCCGAAAAACTTCATGCTTAGCTTCGTTAGGTCAACTAGTATTACGTTCAATGGTGTTTGGCTCATAGTCTCTGGCTTCATGCTTTGGACTCCAGCGCTTATACCTAAAGGCTGCTTCATCAATCTTGAAGAGGAGCATGAAGTTGTTAGATGCCATGGTGACGAGGCTTTACACCGAGCTAAGTTATTGGTGAACCTTTAATTCAGCTGGCTTTTGATTGCAATCACAGTGTTTTCAGTCTCTTTTTATTTGGTTTTGGATAAAATTTATGATGAAAAGCTTGATTATTCAACCTTGAGTCGAAAAGAAGATGATTCTTTTTGAAGGGAGGCATATTGAACCAAGGCAAAATGTTTGATATAATGAATCAGCTGCTCGACGGTTTGCCTCTACCTCTACGACAGCAATTTGTAATATCACCAGCAGCTCAGTGTCTAAAGCTTGTATAGTCATGTGGCATTTGGTATGATGTGTGAAGATGACAACGGATGAGCGACTCAGCAGGAGCTCATCAAGAAATATTTAGAGCAAAGAAGACGAAACAGCCTTTAAAATCAACCATTAGATTAAATCAATATTATATCAGCCTTAAGATGCTTAAACCAGTTGTATGCTGTACTAGCTTATCTCGACAAATTGTATATATTACCATTATACAAATTAAAGCACTAATCTCTTTCACTTTCTCAGTTCCTATTAAACCTGATGATGGTACTAATTTTATCAAGATACAGGTCTTGTGGCAGCCTAGATGAAGTTTCAGTTTCCGTATTTGTTCCTTGTGGCGCGGAACTTGGATTTTGGTTCAACGGGGGCATAATGGAGAAAATATCAATTTAAGTAGGCTATAACATCTTATCAGTAAAATTGAGTAGTCTAATGGTGGGGGCTGTAGTGGAGAAATTATAAAATATAATACGCTATAACAAAATTTTGTAAAAATAAGGGACCATAGGCAAACGTCACAGATATTATCAATTTCAACGCTGACCTTTTATTTTTCCTATAGCAATCCTTTATTTTTCCCATAGCAATTTTCAGCAGGGGTGGCTGGGGCCCCTAGGCTTGTTCCTATCCCTGGCCCTATTTTTCCGTTGAATTTTTTGAATCAAAATGAAGATAACTTGCTCACGTTCTCCCCAGAGGTGGGCATTAAGTCGGTTTGGTTTAGTTTGCGTTAATTTGGTTTTGTTTGATTCGGCTCTTTAGTTTTCTTTGTATTTTTTTTTTATTTAGTTTGATTTTTAAAAAACCAAACTGAATTTAAACCTGTTTGGTTTGACATTTTCAAATCAAAATAAAGATCACATTGAACCGACCCCATGATTTCGATTGGGTTCTGTTCAACTAAAACCATACCTAATGGCCACAACTGATTTTCCCGATTACTTATGCAGAAAGATTTATTTACCTAATACCATTCAGATTTAATTATTAGATGAAAACATATAACAGTTGAATATCTTCTCTTATTTGAAACTTATGAAAACACAACATAAGTTTCAAATTTGAGTACTGCAAGAAATTATAGTCTGCCCAGTACAATAAAAAGATTAATGGAAACTGTGTGTGTAATAAGCAGCGATCCATCGTATATTTCAAAATTGATGATTATTGGAAAAAAAAAAAAAAGAAACATTACTATATAGTCATTGAGTGGACCGACCATTTTTGAAGATTTGTCGTGATCTAATGCTGATTGAGTATTATTTCCTTGCCTTTGTTAATACTTATGCCTACTAAACATGTGATAACTTATTTAATTTGAACATGTGTTGATTTTGGTTAGATATAGAACATGTGATGACGATTTTGGTTCGATATGGACGGTGCTGCTTGATCGATATATCTGTCAAGAATTTACTACCTAATTAAGTGAAAAAGAGTAGGCTGATAGGTTAAGTGTTTCGTACGCTGATAGGTTCAGTGTTCCATAAGACTAAGCACTGACCACTACAGCATCCATACGGCAACCAAGAAGTTGAATTCACTCCAAGTTAGTCATCAAGTCATAATGACAGCATCAAACAATGAACAAGATTTCTTGCTGGCCACGGAACTTGCTACTACGCAGTACCTCCGATGACCATGAAAACTGCCATTGAACTTGGTGTGCTAGAGATCATGACAAGACCTAGCCCAACTCAACTCTCTTGTTCAGAGATTGCCTCTCAGCTGCCCACAAATAACAAAGAAGCCCCAATAATAATTGATAGAATGCACGCCTCTTAGCCAGTTACTCTTTCCTCACATGTAATCTTGTCAAAAATAATAAAGATGAAAGTGTCCAAGAATTATATGGTTTAGCATTAATTGCCTCATATTTTATTCCAAATGAAGATGGAATTTCTCTTGCCCCCACTTCTCATAACTCAGGACAAAGTTAATGTGGATTCTAAGTAATTTGTTTTCTAATTTCCTCACACTTACGTTCATTGTATGTCTAGGTTTTATAAATACACTCAATACTCATATTTATGCATGACATCTACCAACATGTACTGCCTGAAAGAGCTTTATTGGAGGGGTTGGTACCATATATGAAGGCACATAGTGGAATGAACGCATATGCGGCTGCTGCCAAAGATGTTCGAATGAATAACCTCTTCAATCAATCAATGTACAGTCACACAAGTATAGTCATGAAGGGAATTCTTGAAAATCTACAAGGGATTTGAAAGGCAAAACCAATTGGTGGATGCTGCACGTGGGTTAAGTGCTAATTTTCACTTAATTGTTTCTAAATACCCATAAATAAGCGGTGTTAACTTTGACTTACCTCATGTCCTAAAATAAGCACCATCTTGTTCAGGTATTTAATTATAAACATACGTGTCCTCACTTGTTTCTAGCTAATATTATTTTTATGAATCCTTCTTTTTAATTTGAGTGATTTATTCAATTAATTACCATTTTAAAAACAAAGATAATTTCCTTTCATTTCTGCCTTGATTCTCTTGTAGGTGTGGACCATGTTGGAGAGGATATGTTTGTTAAAGTTCCTAAAGGACAAGCTATTTTCATGAAGGTTAGTTCTTAATTAATATTTAATTCTTGAAATAGAAAAAAAAAACTATTAAATGAAAATGTATGTCAATTCTGAAAATTTTGGATCTTTAGAAACTAATTATAAGAAATGTTCATATAAATTAAACATTCAGTGGATACTTCATGATTGGGGTGATGAAGAGTGCTTGAAGATACTGAACGAAGCAACACTGGAATCCAAAAAGGTCATTCTGGTCGAATCTATAGTGCCAAAATTCCCTGAGGCAAATATTGTAAGCAAGAATATTTCAAGGCTTGACGTACATTTCTGCAATCTATTTTCTAGAGCAAAGAAGAGAACATTGGAGGAGTTCGAGGCATTGGCAACAAGAGGTGGGTTTGCAGATACCAAATTTATATGCTGGTCCTTACTGCTATTGGGTTATTGAATTTTAAAAAACGATCTAAACATCATGAGCACCAGTCATTTTATGGTTTGAATTTAAAAATAAAATAAAATCAGGACTAGCCTATCCTTGCTTTGTTTGTATTCACTTTATATGCTCTCATGTATCAATAATTTCTCCCTAACGCTGGCAAGCAAATATGTGCTCATTTTGTTCTTCGAACAAGCTTGGATCTTCTCCCAGTTCTTTTTTTTTTTTCTCCTCTCTCTCTCCCTCTCTCCCTCTCTCCCCCTCTCCCCCCTATCCTTCTCTTATTTAATGAATAGTTAAGATTAAATTTTGTATTTATATTTTACTTTATTTATTATTAAGCCAACTTTTTGCAGTAAATTATAAAGGCAAGAAGAGGAAAAAAAAAGAAAAGGAGAAGATCCTAATCCTTGTTCCTTCATATCTACTGTAATTTGATTTCTTTTATTGAATAATAAAGTCGCTTCAAAACAAGTTATTAGTCACCCAAATCTAATTCAATGCTAGTAATTCAGCCAACATAATAAATTCTACCACATGGAGGAGCAGCATCCACCAATTAAGAATAGGATAATTACCACTTTTTTAATAAAAACAAAAGCATTTGCGGTTAAGAATTGTGTCGCCATCAAGTTATAAAATTTGTGAACCGTATGTATTGGATGAACAGATTATTTTATGCGCACACCACCAAGTCACCACCAAGTCAAGGTTGCAAAGCTAATATGAAATAGAAATACACACAAATTGATTCAGAATTTTATTGGAATTAAATACGCTTGACTTAAGATACGATGCCCTTCATGCTATCCAATGTGATAAGCAATAACCTGCCGTTTTGATTGGAGAGAAAATGACTACTTACATAGAAAATTTTCCATAACTAAGTTTCTCATAGTACTATCACTTTATTTGGATCTGACCGATAAAATCGGCTTTAGGCCATTACTTGTGTATATAGGTAGCTGGACAGGAGAATGGCCCACAATTAAATGATCCTCATTATTTTGGTAACCATGGCACAACTTATGGTTAGAATGTGGCTCTTGCCTGCACTTTATCTTCTTTCGAAACATTTTACCTTGGCAGATTCGTAACATGTAGTTTAATTCTCGCATTGGCACCAACTCGACATTGAATATCAAATAGCGAAATTACTAGAAAAACTATAGATTAATAGAACGATACAAAAGAGAAATTGTTATCTCAATTAAAATTTACATATAAGAAAGTTGTATCATCAAATTCGAATAAGCTAATCTTTTTTTATTTTTTCAGTATGATTCCAATTGGGCTAAAATTTTATTGAATCACCAAAAGGAACAGAAAGAAACAGCGATCTACAAAAACATTATGAGCCTTGGCCTTAAAAGAAAGCAGTAAAGCATCCCTCACAGTTCCGTATTATGATCCCAGAACAAACAATAACCATAAATAAAAGTGCTTGCATGCAAATTTATTGAGATCACAGCAGTAATGACTAAACCATCACATAAATTTGGTAGCCACAAGCTTGAGAGGCTTCTTCTTGTGCTGTGTAAGACCGGACGTAGCCTCGAAATCCAAGTCATCAGTCTTCATTCCATGCGGCATTTTCCAATCAAAGTTGTAAAGAAGATTGGCAAGTGCAAGCTCCACACTGGGCACTGCTATAGGTATACCTGGACAAATTCTTCTGCCGGAACCAAATGGTATAAATTCAAAGTTTTGTCCTCCCATATCGATGTTAGAGCCCACGAATCTCTCAGGAATAAATTTGTCCGGCTTATCCCAAACTTGAGGGTCTCTTCCTATTGCCCACACATTAACTAAAACCATTGTCTTAGCTGGTATGTGATAACCATCGATAACGCACCTTTCTGTTGTTGCCTTCGGGATGAATTGAGCCGCTGGTTGAATCCTCATTGTCTCTTTGATCACAGCATTAAGATACTCTAATCTCGCAATATCATCTTCATCGACAAACCCTTTATCTTTAACCACACCTCTAACTTCTTCTTGAGCCTTTTTCATTGCTTCCGGATTCTTCATTAAGTGGGTCATAGCCATTTCAATAGTAACTTTACTCGTTTCCGTGGTACCTATAAATATTTCCTGCATATATGCAAATCAATACACATTTATTAAACGAGAGAGATGGCAAACCACGCAAAATGGATGTTTCGAACCGGGGTGGCCAGGTATACTTGAAAATCACTCGGCCAAGCACGTCAATGGGGAACATGTAGCTGAGAAATAAAATTAATTTTTGGTAAAAGGATAGATTATTTACATACCATGATCGCTGCTTTAACATCATCCAATGTCAGATCACCAGCTTTGGTGAGACTAAGTAGGTCATCGATTAAGTCCCCTTGCTGACCAGCAACTTTTGGTCGCTTTGGATCCAAATGGTCGTCAATGAGTTGTTGATAATATTGATCACAATCTTTGAAATGGTTTTGGAGACGACGATGCATTCCTGTGAGTCTATCGAGCCAATTACCGATGAAAGAAAAAGAGCAGTCTGAGAAAAAAATGGTCCCAGACAAGAACTGAGTTTCCGCAAGAAGGTAATCCAATCTATTTACAGCTGCTGGGCCATCATCCTCAAACCTCTTGCTAAAAGTGACTCTGAAAATAATATTACGTACACAAGTCATCGCTATCTCGCTTAAGTTGATCGGCAGTTTGGATGAACCATCTTCATCAGCGGCGTCGCCTAATTTTGATATTTTTTCAACCATGCGGAAAATCTCATCCTTTCGAACTCGACGAAATTGCTCAACTCTATTAGAGTTAAGCAAAGAGGTGACAAATCTTTTCCTCATGTCTCTCCAATCATTGTAATGTGGGGCAAAAGTGACGCCCAGGTAATTGTAAGACAGAGTTTGCAGCCCAAGCAAAACTGGCCTGCCAGCAAATTGAAGATCGTGGGTTTTGAAGGCCTCTTTAGCCATTTTTGCTGAAGAAATTACTATGGCTGGTCTAAAACCAAGACGCAGAGAAAAGATGGGACCATATTGTTTAGAAAGTTTCCATAAATAAAATGCAAGGTTTGTGGTATCGAACTGGTGTAGGTTACCGATTACGGGGAGACCCGGAGGGGCAGGTGGAAATTGAGCGCTTGTGTTTTTTCTGTGCTTTTGGAGAAGAAACAATAGAAATATGGGAAGGCAAAGAAGGATCACAAGAGCAAGTGGAGCCATTCTTTTTTTTCCCTTAGCAATTAGCAAGGTAGTCTTGTGCAGTACAACAACAACAGCCCTCTGCCTATTTATATATTATGATATATGGGCGGATTAAAGCCTTTACTGGACGGGATGGGGCACATGCATCATTTTTGTTTTCGATAATTTTTTATTCTTCATAGTTGTCCAATGACGACTAGTCTTTTATTTATTTATTGAGCAAATGTGAACAGGCTAGCTAGCTGTTAGTTGGAATTGGAAGTGTAGCTGATATTATTACTCCTTATTTTATAAGCAAAACTCGTGCAGTGAGGAAAATTATTGAAATATAAAAATTAAACAGAAGAGTATAAATAAATTAAGAGGGGACATAGTGAGTAGTGAGCCTACCCAATACCTGTTAATAAGATAACTAATTCTAACAAAAAACATGTTTATATACAAGCATTTCTGAAAATAGCATGATATTAAATACTATTCTATACAGTCATGTTTCTAGTATGTGAACCAATAAGGTATATCTGAAAGGATCAAAATGGGAGAGCGATCTTATTATAATGCTATCGCAATAATCACCCACGTTTAATTTATTGATCCTGTAAAGGATGCGGTTCCATAGAAAAACAATATTTGGCCCAATATTCTGTTAAATCAAAACTACTGAATTTTTATTTTTTTATTTTGGGCATGGCTGGGCAATGGCCCATCTCTTAATAATACAATTGATGGGCGATGTGCTATCTCTCAATTTTAATTTGATTTTAACAGAAAACGTTAATTTTGGTAGTTTCCACAGATGAAATTTTAGGCTAAATGTTTAAGTTATAAATGATGATTACAAAAATTGAAGATTTGTCATATATTAAAAATTAATGCTAAAAAAATTAAATATTAATAATATTTCCTAGTCAGGAGTGGAAACATTATAAAGACCTGTCGTTGAGGGCTGGTTGGATATTAATAATTCCTTGCCTTGTTTAAACCTCGATACTTTTAAACAAATATGCGATAAATTGTTTAATTTAAACATACAGTAACTTTAATTTGGATGGAATTATTCATACTTAAAAGTTTTTCTAAACACTCTATTATTCTGAATACATATTTAATAATTTTAAAAAATTCATTTTTATTTTGTACACACTTTCAAATGCTAAAAAATCCTCAATTAATCCCTTTCGATTAACCATTTGATATGCATTTATATAATTATGTTTCTATCAAAATAATCAAGCATATTTCAAATGGTCAAGATGGGAGAGCTCTCTCATTATTATACTCTTGCATTAACTCACGTTTTTGTCCTATAGGATGACATAATGCGAGGTGAAATTAAAGCCACTGTAGGATGACATGAGGCACATGCCACAATTTTGGGTTTTGAAAATAATTAAATATTGTGCGAACTGTCCACGAGATTATATTGTATTATATATTCTCTGAAGGAGATCATGATTTTAACGTATTAGATTAACTTGTTGTGGCAGCTGTGCTTATATAAGTAATTAATCAACGAAGTGTGGAAAGGCATATGAGATACAACAGCCACTATCATGTTAGGGAATTTATTTCCGCCCAAGATTTTACAAACAAAAAAATTAAATAAATAAAAAATAAAAAATAGATGGATAATCTATTGGAGAAAAAATTATGGCTGTCAAGGATGATGAGTGAAAAATTTATTATGTAAAAAATTACTATAATTACTCCAGTATTTTTCTCACAATAAAAATTCTAATAACACCAAATCTCTCAATATACATACCGTTTCTCTGACACTAGAAACTACCTATTTGTAGAGAACTAATTGTTATGTCATATAAATAAACGAATCCAACCTCCTTATATATAATTATTATTTCTTATAGAAAAAGTGTTCTTTTTATTATAGTAGTTGTACTTCTCCTTAAATAAGTCAAATCCAAAGGAGAAATTATTTATTCATTCCTTAAATAAGAATTTTATTAAAAAACTATTCTTAACAGTCTATTATTCTGAATATACATCTAATAATTTTAAAAAATTTATTTCTATTTTGTACACACTTTCAAATGCTAAAAATGTCCTCAATTAATCCCTTTAAATTAACCATTTGATATGCATTAACAGTCTATATAATTATGTTTCTATCAATATAATCAAGCGTATCTCAAATGGCGAAGATGGGAGAGCTATCTCATTACTATAATATGGCATTAACTGGCGTTCTTGTCTTATAGGATGACATGATGCATGGGCGAAAGCCAATACAGGATGGCAGGAGGCACATGCCTCATTTTGGGTTTCTTGAACAACTAAATATTGTGCGAACCGTCCACGAGACTATTATATTATATATTCTCTGAAGGAAATCGTGATTTAAGGTATTAAATTAACTTTGCTGTGCCAGCCGAGCTTATATATGCATAAGTAATTAATCGGCGAAGTGTGGGAAGGCATATGAGATACAACAATCAATATCATTATATTATAATATACTATAATATAATATAATATAATTCGAAAATGGATACCTATATCCAAAGTGATGAGCTCGATCTACGTTGATGTGCTTAATTCCATGGAGTGATAACTTATTTAATTGGAACATTATTGAAGATTTGTCATCTTGCCTTATTTAACTGGCATTGAAGATTTGAACATGTGATGACTTCTGCCTGATATAGTCGGTGCTGAGAGAAGATAGCCTTCCCACCTTGACCCTTTGAGATATGCTTGGACATATGTTAACAAATAGAATATTAATAGATATAAGGCTATTTCCACACACACACACACACACATATCATATAAAGGTTTAGTGATCCATAAACTGAGCACTATCTTTAGCATCCATTGCCATTTTCTTAGTTTCTCCATTATATCCTAATTAAACTAAGAAGATGGGTTCACCCCAAGATGATCGCCATGCAATGTTGAAACCAGCAAGGGATGAGCAAGATTTCTTGTTGGCCATGGAACTCGCTTCCGGTGCAGTACTTCCAATGACCATTAAATCTGCCATTGAGCTCGGTGTGTTGGAGATAATGGCGAAAGCTAGCCCAACTCGACTCTCTTCTTCAGAGATTGCCTCCCAGCTGCCCACAAATAACAAAAAAGCCCCAATAATACTCGACAGAATGCTACGCCTCCTGGCTAGTTACTCTTTTCTCACATGTAATCTTGTCTCGAACAAAGATGGTAGCGTCCAAAGACTATACGGCTTGGCACCAGTTTCCAAATATTTTGTTCCAAATGAAGATGGAGTTTCTCTTGCTCCCACTCTGCTCATAATTCAGGACAAAGTTAATATGGATTCTTGGTAATTTGTTTTCTAATTTCCTTGTGCTCACATTTATTGTATGTCTAGAGGTTATAATATAATATATGCCCTCAATTAATTAATAGTCGTATCTATGCATGACATCTTCCGACAGGTCCTGCGTGAAAAATGCTTTATTGGAAGGGTCGGTATCATTTATGAAGGCACATAATGGAATGGATGGATTTGCGATTGCTGCCAAAGATGAAAGAATAAATAACCTCTTCAATCAATCAATGCACAATCACACAACTATAGTGATGAAGGAAATTCTTGAAATCTATAAGGGATTTGAGGGGTTAAACCAATTGGTGGATGTTGCCGGTGGCTTAGGTGCAAACCTTAGCTCAATTGTTTCTAAATACCCACGATTAAGGGGTATTAATTTTGATTTACCTCATGTCCTCAACCATGCACCCTCTTGTCCTGGTATATAATTATTCACGCATACGTCACTTATTGCCAGCTTATTTAATTTTGTAGATCCTTCTCTTTAATTTGAGTAATTTATTCAATTAATTACCATTTTAAAAACAAAGATAATTTCCTTTCATTTCTGCCTTGATTCTCTTGTAGGTGTGGAGCATGTTGGAGGAGATATGTTTGTTGAAGTTCCTAAAGGACAAGCTATTTTCATGAAGGTTAGTTCTGTATTTAATGTTTAATTCTTGAAATAGAAAATAAAATATTAATTATGTATGTCAGTTCTGAAAATTTTGAAATTTCACAAAATGTTCATATAAATTAAACTTTCAGTGGATACTTCATGACTGGGGTGATGAAGAATGTTTGAAGATATTGAAGAACTGCTACGATGCAACACCGGAATCCGGAAAGGTCATTTTGGTGGAATCAATAGTGCCAGAATTCCCTGAGACTGATATCGTAAGCAAGAATATAGCAAGCCTTGACGTACACCTCTCCAATCTATTTCCAGGAGCAAAGGAGAGGACATTGGCCGAGTTCAAGGCCTTGGCAATAGGAGCTGGATTTGCAGATATTAAAGTTATATGTCGAGTTTACTGCTATTGGGTTATTGAATTCTACAAAAAGATCTAAGCATTATGATGAGTAGCGGTACTCATTTTATGATTTGCATTTAAAAAAATAAAATAAAATGATGATCCCCGCCTTTATTTTGCTGTATTCATTTCTATTTCTTGTCACGTCTCAAAACAATAATTTCCGGGCTTTGCTCATTTTATTCTTCCATGACTGTTTCATTTCTTATATTAATAATAAACCAACCACTTATTATTGAGGTTTATTTGAAAAAAAATACAAATAATTTGCTTCGTTTCTCATAATTGAGCTTTATAAAATTTCCAACTACAGGTGTTCAGAGTCCAAAGCAATGAGTCCAAAGCAACTCATTAAATACCAATCAGTTTTACTGTTTAATTCGGTGGATCAATGGATACGATAGGATTTGAATTTTTGGCAATTCTTATAGTAAAATTTCATTTTTTACTAAAGCAACTGCTGATTGGTTTTTAAGTCCTTGAGACTTGATGGATCCGGAAATCTAACTTTGTTACAATTGTTAAACGTCATAAACAATCTAAAATAGCTCTGTATAAGTATGAAGAAAATCCTAAACCGACAGAACAACGTATAGAGAATCCAACTCAACCACCAATGAAGATAAACCAATCTCCACCGCCAATGAAGATAAACCAATCTCTTGATTGAGTGGAATACCAAAGAATAAGGCCTTAGCGTCAGCAATTTCAATATCATAAAATATATATATATATATATATATATTCCCTGCCTACTTTAGCTACCATCTTATGAATCGCAGCACCAAACCTACCAGCCCTTTATGTCCACCCATAGCAGCATCAGTTTTTCATCTGCACCAACCATCCCTTGGCCTTTCCCAACTAGTATCCAATCCATATGAACACTATCACAGACAAAAGAAGTAGAGCACATAACATTAATGTCAGGTTTAACTAAGATAAATTGAAAAAAGTTTTTTTTTTAATAAAAGATTTAAAAGGGTTAGGTTGACAGTTGACATTAATTTTGTCATAATTATAATTAGAGTTGTGATACTTGACCTCTTTATTATATCTCATCAGCCCCCACTAATTACTTTTATGATAATACTTATTTTATTCTTATATGAAATGATTTAAAATAGCAAACAGTTTTTAAGTACAATCACATGATAATTTCTATTAATATTTATTTTTATTAATTTAATTTCTTAAACCTTAATTTTTTAAACTTTTAAATTATTATCTATTCTCAAATATTGTATATTCTACATTTTTTAATCATGGAAGAAAATTAAATTGCAATACTCGATAGAGGATGGTGAAGAAGTATCAAATCTTTTTTTTATTATTTTGACAATAATAGATAAAACCTTTAAAAAGAAAGAGAGAGATTATAGTGATTATGAGAATTTTTTTTTAAAAAATAGATTTTATAAGTTTTACTTGGTGGGTGCTTGAAAAAAAAATAAAAATTATAATAAGAGTAAATTCGGGATTTGGTGGGGGTACGTTGAGATATAAAGATTAGTTTAAAATTTTTAATGAGTTTTAATTAAGAAATAAGAATTTTTGAGATATAATAAGGGGCTAAATATCACCACCCTTATTATTGGGTTGAGTTATAGAGGATTATTAAACATGAATCCAACTTAACCCAATTATTAATTGAGTTGAAAAAAATTAACCCAATCAACCTATTATAATCGGATCAGCCATCTAAATTTAATTAGGTTTGGTTAGATTAGACTAGGTTCATTGGCTTGGATTGGCTTTGTCCACCCTATGTAAAATCAGTAAATCTAACAATAATGAGTAATTTTACAATAAGAGAATTCCTTATTTTAGTAAATAATTGAATTAGTTAAAAGAACAAAAACATAGTCTCTAATGCACTATATTTTATCCTATAATATATTAGAATATATATATATATATATTATCTTTTATCTTATACCTCATTTTATTAAAATAAACAATTCTCTTATTATAAAAGTAGCATGATATTTATTAATATTCTATATCATTATGTTTCTCTGGTGTTTAGCAATATAATCAAGTATATTTAAAGAGTGATGATACAACCACAAACTCTTGTACAAATTTATCTTATACAAACTGATTTAACATTAAATCATTGGTCGAATTAAAATACAGAATAATAAAAATAAATTATGTGGGCTTAGAGATATTTAATTCAACTAATTTTTATCACTCCACATCAGTTTGTACAAAATAAATTTGTATAATAATTTGTAGCTATATTATTACTCATATCTAAAAGGGTCAAGATGGGAGAGCTATCTCATTATTATATTACAGCAATAAATTAATATGTTAATAATCACCCATGTTTATTGATCCTGTGAAAGATGCAATTAAAAATGGTAATTATAAAAATTGAAGATTTGACATATATTTTAAAATTGATGATTATAAAGAGAACAAATATAAATAATATTATAGTCAGGAGGGGACCGGCCATTTTTGAAGATTTATCATCTTGTGCTGATTGGATATTAATAATTGCTTGCCTTGTTTAGCACTTTAGCTGGTTTAAATATGTGATAATAACTTACTTAAATTGAACATGAGATGATTTTCGTTTGACATGGTAGGTGCAGATTGATAATTAATTTGGTAGGCGCAGATTGATAATTAATTCCTTACCTTGTTTAGCACGAATTCCACCATTTGTAATCGAGTAAATTCTATAGATGTAAAAAAGTAATGATAGCATCCAAATTGTTTATAACAAATTTTATCCTAAATGATATATCATTTATTTATTGGTTGATAATTTTTTATAAAATTTAAGTGAATTAATTGTATTATCCTCACCAACTGATTGATTAATGCTATTCATTTGAGATAATATTTTAGGATAAAAAATTTGGAATGTAGAGCATTACTCAACTCAAAGACACATCATTTCAGTGCTAACTAAAATTTAAAAATATAATTAAAAAATATAAAATTAACGTGTAAAATCTCATTTGGTCCTTATATTTTGAGATTAATATCCGTTTAGTCCTTATATTTAAAAAAAAAAAAAACTCAAAACACCCTTGACATTATGTTAGTGACACCTCTGCCATTTCTTTTTATTTACTTTTTACACTAATACTCTTTTATGATAATGTTTATTTTTCTTAGGGCATCAATAATTAAGATATTTTCTAAAATATAGGGAATAAACGGTTTTTACCCTAAAATTAACTGACAATTAAACAAGATTTTATTCATCAAGCATTTCAGAAAGAGAATCTTATAAATTTCAGTGTCCCCAATTTTCATTTTTGTGATATTTTAATTTGATACTATATTAGCCTTGGAGCTGCTGCCTTGTGTACGTGATCCCTTGCTTTCTTCTAATAAATTTTCCTCTATTATTAAAAAAAGAAAAAAAGAAAAATGGTTTTACTCCTCGTGATTTCACCTTTTGACTTCTTCGTTTTCTTCTCGCCCGTAGATCTCGCATACTCTGCCATCGTTAGACTCCAACAATATATATCCGCTCATCAATTGTAAATTAGACTGAACGAATCAAGCTTTCATCAGATATTGGCCGGGGTTAGCAGCAGCAACAGCAATATTCATTAATATCTCATGGGAGCTTTAAAGAAAAATTCAAAAGTCCAACCTTGCCCAATATTTTATAGGTTACATAATTGGTATTAGTAAGTGATAAAAATAGCCTAAGTTGCATGTGAAAATATACTAATTAGGTTATTAGGAAATGCTGGAAGAGTCATAAATGGTCTCATTTAAAATAGTGGCTCCTTAGATAATGTATGACCTTTGTGACAAAATATTTTTAGAGTATCTAAGCTTACTTATAAGCCATTTATATGCTCGCACAAGTCTAATATATAAAAAAAAAAATTGAAATAGCATTATTTTAATTACAACAATATGTTATAACAAAAGAAAAAAAAAAGGCTTGTAAAGTTGTAGTTTTCTCAACGGTGCTAGGTTATATTGGCACCTGTCTCCCAGGATATAATGGATTCACATAGTTTCGATAGCACAATCTTATTATTCTAGAAAACTTCAAATTAACGTTTGAATACTATCACACTAAAGCCTAAAGGTAGAGAGAAGTTGTTTGTTATAGAAGAAGAAAAGATCACGTGGGTTTGGTGTAGTTTTCAAATGAAATTGGAATCCAATTTTTAGATTTCGTGGAAGGCATTTTGGTCTAGAAAGATAAGATTTAACTTCAAATTTATAACTTGAATTGAAATATGTAATTGTTGTAATCAATTGCAATTAATCACTTATAAAAACCTTTTAAGCTATATTTCCAATAAAAAACAACAATTTCATCCTTTAATAACCATTTAATCTTTTGTTGTTATGATCGATATTAATATTGATATTGTTGTTGAACATCACATATTTAATTCCACTTACATTCTAGTGCAATATAAAGAAAATAGCAAATTCAAATTGATTTTTCCTGCATTTATCTAAACCAATGGATGCTTTTGAGATTAAATTTCTTCTTCACCCAATCACTAATTTGAGCTTTCTAAGATTAGTTATGAAGAGCTTATGGAGAAAATTTCGAATTATCCATACAATTACAAGCATATTTTCTCAGTATACATCCAGCTCAAAATTGACCTTAAAATAACTATATTTATGTCATTTTTCTAACATTATATTCTCTTTCATTACCAAAGTTAACTAGGTTTTGAGATCAAGGAATAAAAATAGGGAAAGAAAAAGGACGCACAGGTAACTAGAAAGAATAAATGTTATAGAAAAGGAGAAAAAGAGAAACATGACTAATTTTAGGTTGATATAAATAACAGATTATGTAACCTAACAAGACCCCTAATATAATAATCAGACAGTGCTCACAATCAATACTTAATTGTTGTGATGAAATTTGGATTATTTTAATCCAATCCGATATACCAAACACAATATTACTTAAAAAAAAAAAATTAATCTCTCTACCACTTCTGTTTCACTAAATGTATAAGTAGCCATCAGATAATTTTACCTTTGAAACACTGTAAAATAACAAAAATTCTGCTTACAAAGACAAATATGACCCAAGAAAAAAAGAGCTCTTTCCAAAGAGTCGCGCGGTTTGTTAACTCTAACCTTAATTTTCAATTCTCCACGGGTACGTCGAAGGGAGAACATGCACATGTTGCTTCTGAAATATCAATATTTCAACTTTGCGGACAATAATAACTGATAAATTTGACCACAATAAATGGTAATCACGTGTCACGATCTTGGTTTTAATAATTTATCATCAAATCTTACATGTATTGATTATTAGTTTATAGTTCACTACTGTGAGTAGAGATTGATTCGCAAGCAGATTCAATTATTGACACCCAATTTTTTTATTTTAGCATTATTGAGGCTGAGTTCTGAGTTTGAACAATTAATAAAAGGAAAAAAATAAAATAAAATAAGGAGCAATAATATCAGCTAGCCTTCCAATTCCAACTAACAGCTAGCTAGCCTGTTCACATTTGCTCAATAAATAAATAAATAAACAAAAGACTAGTCGTCATTGGACAACTATGAAGAATAAAAAATTATCGAAAACAAAAATGATGCATGTGCCCCATCCCGTCCAGTAAAGGCTTTAATCCGCCCATATATCATAATATATAAATAGGCAGAGGGCTGTTGTTGTTGTACTGCACAAGACTACCTTGCTAATTGCTAAGGGAAAAAAAGAATGGCTCCACTTGCTCTTGTGATCCTTCTTTGCCTTCCCATCTTTCTATTGTTTCTTCTCCAAAAACACAGAAAAAACACAAGCGCTCAATTTCCACCTGCCCCTCCGGGTCTCCCCGTAATCGGTAACCTACACCAGTTCGATACCACAAACCTTGCATTTTATTTATGGAAACTTTCTAAACAATATGGTCCCATCTTTTCTCTGCGTCTTGGTTTTAGACCAGCCATAATAATTTCCTCAGCAAAAATGGCTAAAGAGGCCTTCAAAACCCACGATCTTCAATTTGCTGGCAGGCCAGTTTTGCTTGGGCTGCAAACTCTGTCTTACAATTACCTGGGCGTCACTTTTGCCCCACATTACAATGATTGGAGAGACATGAGGAAAAGATTTGTCACCTCTTTGCTTAACTCTAATAGAGTTGAGCAATTTCGTCGAGTTCGAAAGGATGAGATTTTCCGCATGGTTGAAAAAATATCAAAATTAGGCGACGCCGCTGATGAAGATGGTTCATCCAAACTGCCGATCAACTTAAGCGAGATAGCGATGACTTGTGTACGTAATATTATTTTCAGAGTCACTTTTAGCAAGAGGTTTGAGGATGATGGCCCAGCAGCTGTAAATAGATTGGATTACCTTCTTGCGGAAACTCAGTTCTTGTCTGGGACCATTTTTTTCTCAGACTGCTCTTTTTCTTTCATCGGTAATTGGCTCGATAGACTCACAGGAATGCATCGTCGTCTCCAAAACCATTTCAAAGATTGTGATCAATATTATCAACAACTCATCGACGACCATTTGGATCCAAAGCGACCAAAAGTTGCTGGTCAGCAAGGGGACTTAATCGATGACCTACTTAGTCTCACCAAAGCTGGTGATCTGACATTGGATGATGTTAAAGCAGCGATCATGGTATGTAAATAATCTATTCCTTTTACCAAAAATTAATTTTATTTCTCAGCTACATGTTCCCCATTGACGTGCTTGGCCGAGTGATTTTCAAGTATACCTGGCCACCCCGGTTCGAAACATCCATTTTGCGTGGTTTGCCATCTCTCTCGTTTAATAAATGTGTATTGATTTGCATATATGCAGGAAATATTTATAGGTACCACGGAAACGAGTAAAGTTACTATTGAAATGGCTATGACCCACCTAATGAAGAATCCGGAAGCAATGAAAAAGGCTCAAGAAGAAGTTAGAGGTGTGGTTAAAGATAAAGGGTTTGTAGATGAAGATGATATTGCGAGATTAGAGTATCTTAATGCTGTGATCAAAGAGACAATGAGGATTCAACCAGCGGCTCAATTCATCCCGAAGGCAACAACAGAAAGGTGCGTTATCGATGGTTATCACATACCAGCTAAGACAATGGTTTTAGTTAATGTGTGGGCAATAGGAAGAGACCCTCAAGTTTGGGATAAGCCGGACAAATTTATTCCTGAGAGATTCGTGGGCTCTAACATCGATATGGGAGGACAAAACTTTGAATTTATACCATTTGGTTCCGGCAGAAGAATTTGTCCAGGTATACCTATAGCAGTGCCCAGTGTGGAGCTTGCACTTGCCAATCTTCTTTACAACTTTGATTGGAAAATGCCGCATGGAATGAAGACTGATGACTTGGATTTCGAGGCTACGTCCGGTCTTACACAGCACAAGAAGAAGCCTCTCAAGCTTGTGGCTACCAAATTTATGTGATGGTTTAGTCATTACCGCTGTGATCTCAATAAATTTGCATGCAAGCACTTTTATTTATGGTTATTGTTTGTTCTGGGATCATAATACGGAACTGTGAGGGATGCTTTACTGCTTTCTTTTAAGGCCAAGGCTCATAATGTTTTTGTAGATCGCTGTTTCTTTCTGTTCCTTTTAGTGATTTAATAAAATTTTAGCCCAAGGCTCAAAGTTTTTATGCTTAAATTAACCATTTTCCAAATGATCATTTTTAAACAACCTCAAGTCCTTCTGTCACTATAATTTATCCTTATAATCGTACTTCTGGTTTTATTTTTCAAATAATTTGTTGTTTTATTAATCATTTTGGAAGTCCTTTCAAATATAATACCACAAATTGCATTCAATACACCAATTGAGAAAATTTTTAAATCTCATCCTATCAACCAATCCACCAGATTGAAATTTTGTGAACTGGGGATATTGGCTTGGACTATGAACACCAGTACCTGGATATTTTACAGAGCAAAATTATGAGAAACAAAGCAAATCATTTGTAATAAACCTCGATGAGAAAGTAGTTTATTATTACTATAAGAAATGAAATTACAGAAGTCGTGGACGAACAAAATGAGCAATCCCCAGAAATTATTGAAACGTGGGAAGTGATAGAAGTGTTGATTGGATAGAATAAGGACAGGAGAAGTCTTTTTCTCTTTTTTTTTGGAAAAAAAAATAAAAAATTCCATGCAGACCATGAAATGACCGGTACTCGTAAATCTAATGCTCAGATCGTTTTGTAACAACCCAATAGCAGTAAACACGGCATATAACTTTAGGATTTTGTTAAGTTACAGCTGCTTGCAAAATCGCATGAACAGCTGCTAAACACGGCATATAACTTTAGGATTTTGTTAAGTTACAGCTGCATGCAAAATCGCATGAACAGCTGCTGCAACTTTAATAACCTAATAGCTATTTTAGATTGTTTATGATGTTTAACGATTGTACCAAAGTTTAGATTTCTGGATCTATCAAATCGCAAGGACTTAAAACGAATCAGCAGTTGCTTTAGCACATTTTTCTTCCCAAAAAACAGAGATCTCATGTATTTGTAAATAATTATTTATAAATAGTTGTTTATAAATAAATTAATATCAGTCAACTTAAAGTAATGTTTAAAATTATACAACAATCTTACCAATAATTATATATAAAAATTTAATTTATCAAATTAATCCTAAAAGTAAAATAATAACATAAAAATTGACACTAATTTTTATTTTGTTTTTAAAGCTAATTTGATGATTTAACATTTTTTTTCCTTTTAATCAATATTCCTAAGAATATTCTTCCAAGAGTATTATTGTGAAAAAAAAGAAGAAAAATTAGGAGTAAGAATGTAATATGTTTAACAATATAAGTGTCTTGAATATATATATATAGTTTGTGTGTGTGTGTGTGTGTATATGTATGTATGTATATATATGTATGTATGCATATATCTGTATATATGTATGTATGTTTGTATGTATGTATGCATATATCTGTATGTATGTATGTATGTTTGTATGTATATATGTATATATATGTATGTAGAGATATATATGTGTGTGTGTGTGTGTGTTGTGTATCCTCACTTTATTAAAATGAGGATGCATACGAAAATATAAAAAAAAATACATATTTCAATTAGAGGTAATAAAACAGGTTATCGGGTCGTGTTCGTGTCGTGTCAACTTTGTGTCATGTCAAATTTAAGTCGATCTGAACATGACTTATTTAATATTCGTGTCAAAATATTGAGACCCAAACCTGACATGATAATAATTTCTTCAGCAAAAATGGCTAAAGAGGCCTTCAAAACCCACGATCTTCAATTTGCTGGCAGGCCAGTTTTGCTTGGGCTGCAAACTCTATCTTACAATTACCTGGGCGTCACTTTTGCCCCACATGACATGCAGAGTTTCTTTATTGACTTCACATGCTTGCTTGCTATATATGGATAATTTACAGGCCATTTGATTCCAAAAGGATGGTGTGTCCTTACGTCATTTATATCCGTTCACATGGATGAAGAAAACTACGATAACCCTTACCAGTTTGATCCATGGAGATGGGAGGTAACATGCAATATTATGTGACTTTTGAAATGCAAGATTTTTCTCTCAAGTCATTGTCAAAGACGAAAGTTAATTCCTTCCCATTTCATCATTTAATTAATTATCAGTAGGTACGTAGAAAGATTCCATACACATGCGTTTCGGATGAATGTAAATGTTTTGTTTGTTGATTTGCAGATAATGGGAGCTGCTATCAACAACAATATCTTTACTCCTTTCGGTGGGGGTCAGCGACTGTGTCCTGGCTTTGAATTATCTCGGCTCGAAATATCGATCTTCCTCCACCATCTTGTCACGACTTATAAGTAATGATCTTTTGCACCCTAATTTTCCCTTTTAATAAATTGGGTGGCGTTATCAGAAGCCAACAATTAAACCAGACTGTACGACAGTGAAAGTTAGGCAATTAAATTGACCATTCTGTATTTGATTTTGATCCTATTTCTGCAGATGGGTGGCTGAAAACGACGACGTTGTTTATTTTCCAACCGTCAGGATGAAGAAGAAGCTGCCAATCAAAGTGATGAATTACCGTTAGATATGTCTTGCATGGCCTCCATCAAAAACGAAAATGTGTACACCGTACTGATAACAAAAGTATATCTATCAATCGACCACGATCCGAGGACATAGCCATGAGGGGCCATGCATTTCTATTTTCTATTTTCCATTTTCTATTACATGTAAAGTAAAGCGTTGGCTAAGAGATGGACTCCTTTCTTTAATGGAGAGATGCATCATACATGCGGATAGGGCTCTTTAATATATTGTTGGTTCTGGCGTCACCATCTGTTTTGCACATGGCATGGCTCAAGGAAGGATCTTTGGGCCCTGTTTTCTATGCAAGTCCTTTTTTAATCGAAATTGAAATCCATGCAGATGCGAGTTGGAAGCACCCTCGGAATTCAACCGTAGTCTGATCTCCATCCAATTAAATTTTTATTTGTTTGATTTGACAATAACGTTTGTGGTGCTTGCGAGTGGTTGGCAAGGGTCATATATGGCCTGGCCTCGGGGTGATTTGATCAAACACAAGGCCTGGCGCCCCCGCCGCCGCCTCCCCCCACCAAATTCAATCAATACACACACACACACACATATATATATATATATATATATGGGATATTATTATTTTACCACCAAAGTTATTCTGACATTTTATGTCAGTACCATAATTTGTCGAAAACTGCATTTTATCACCAAACGTTTATGCCGTTATCAATTTACCACCATCTAGTTAAGAAAACGTTAATATTTAATGGAAATTGAGTTAAAAATCAATTTTACCCTAGGATAAAAGATAAAGAAATAAAAAAGCAAAACTTACAAGAAAAATGAAAAAAAATTAGCCGTTGGAAAAAAAGAACGGCTATTTTTTAGCTTATAAAAGCTAGAAACTTCTTCTTTTTTATTGGCTTATTGTTCAATAATTTTTTTCCTTAATTAAATTGTTATTGTTTTTAGTCATGATTAATACTGAAGTTTCATTATAATATTAAATATTAAATTTGCAGCAGAATCTTTTGTCAATTGTTTTTTTTCCCATTTTTCCATAATTCTGAATATTTTTCATTACTATTTATTAATTACAATTTTCAATTTTTTTGAACTGATGAAGTGTTTTTGTTCATTGTTTATTTTTTTAGTTAAGTTGTGAATTCTATTATTGTTCAGGATCCGGCTATGATAATTTTTCCTAATTTTTTAATTTTTAGATCATGTTACCAATATAACTATATAATTTTTGTTCATTGTTTGTTTTTCAACTTTGTTTACTGTTTATTTACATCCATACGCAGCGTTTTGGCTTCAACCCAAAATGTCTTTGATGCCCTTATAGTTTAAAAATGTCGTTCATGCCCTTATGACATCAGCAAAGCGTCAGTAAATTTTTAACATTTCTAACAGAATTGTGGTAAAGTGATAACGGTGTAAATATTTGGTGGTAAAATACAGTTTTCGACAAATCATGGCACTGACATGAAATGTCAGAATAACTTTGGTGGTAAAATAATAATATCCCTATATATATATATATAGTAGTTTTTCAATCAGGGATCCATGATTTTAACAAAGTCAGGGATTATATATATATATATATATATATATATATATATATATATATATATATATATATATATATATATATATATATATGTATACATGCATATATCTGTATGTATGTATGTATGTATATATGTATATGCATGTATGTATATATCTATATATATGTATATGTGTGTGTGTGTGTGTGTTTGTATCCTCACCTTATTAAAATGAGGATGCATACCAAAATATTAAAAAAAAACATATTTCAATTAGAGCTAGTAAAACAGGTTATCGGGTCGTATTTGTATTGTGTCAGCCAGTGTCATGTCAAATTTAAGTCGACCTGACCACAACTTATTTAATATTCGTGTCCAAATATTGAGACCCAAACCTGACATGAAAAATAAACGAGTTATCCAATAACCCGCTTAATATTTATATATTTAACAAAATTTACATCAAGCATTTGCTTTTACACACACACCCTCCCAAAATATTACACATTTACACTATTGAAGTTTTTAATTATATATTTGTAAATAATATTATATATCAATATTATAAAATATACATGTCTAACAATATTTTTCATATTTATACTATTGAAGTTCTAAATATGTATAAAATTTTATAAATGAAATATTGTATCTATGTCCAGCCTTCCAAAAAAAGAAAAAAAAGAAAAAATCATGCCCAATATTTAAATTTTAATGATAAAAATCTATAAATTAATTTAAAATAGAAAATTTAATCGTGTCATTGGTCGGTTAAATGGATCAATAACTTTAACTTAACTCGACACGGAAAAAAATCGTGTCAATCCAAACCCGACTCATTTAATAATCATATCAAATTTGATGACTCATATCCATTTATTCGTGTCGGGTAATTGAGATGTGTCAAATCTTGTCAGCTCTAATTTCAATACATTAAAAACTGTATTTTTTTTGTCTACTAGTGTATTAAAATTTGTATTTTTACCTGTTAGTGGTATCCTCATTTTATTAAAATAAGAATGCCTCACCAGAGAATTTTATATATATATATATATAACTAATAAGGCATCTTTTAAAATTTTAAATTAAGTGATAAACTAAAAGACAAGCAAAACACATATTCTATGCAGTATATTTTGTCCTCTAGTGTATTGAAACTTATGTTTATTATGTTTTTTAACTTGTACCTTATTTAAATAAAGTATGAGATCCCTCACTTACTTTAATAAAATAAAGGAAAAATAAAAATACAAAACAAAAGAAGATTTCATGTATTTAAAATGTGAAGCATGTTTCTTGTGCGTGTCATTAACTTAAAATGTTTCTCGTGTGTGCTCAGTCTTGATGTTTTCACTTTGCTCAGTCTTGATGTTCTCGAGGCTTTCAATTCATAGCTATGGATTTAGACGGCCATTGATTGTTTTTTGATATTATGTATGTATGCATTGCATATATAATTCCCATTTTGTACTTGCTTTATAGAGGAGTAATTCTTGTTACCTTCGCTTAATTAATTGGGTAGTCTATATTTTTCATCGTAATATATTTCCCTTGTATCGCCAGGGTTTGCGCAAAAGAAAAATGTTAAATCAGCCACGTTTATTGACCCCGTAGAACATGCGAATATAATAAAATGATGGGATTTGTACTAGCTAACAAAGATGACAAATATGGAAATAAATTCTCAACTCATCTTGCTCAATTAGCTATCTCAATATTTAAGTCTGAATTTGATTCTGAATTGATGTAATATTTATCAATTACATCAATTATCCAACAAATGAGTAACGCATGATATTATGGCATCATGACTTATGTTAAGACTTAGGATCTTCAACATTATTGTTTTGCTTAATTTACAATTAAATTTTTGACAGAAGCATCAATCAAGCAGCACCTATTTTTTTCCACTTAGAAAAGAAAAAGAAAAAAAGGAATCATTAATTTTAATCCATCTTTTTATTTTATGCTACGGCTAAAATTGCTCATCGATATGAAGATAGATATACATCAAAATATTTACATGGTCAAAATCTGAGGTGGATTCTAATTTCTTGCAACACCCTGTGAATGAAATATATATACCAAGAGAAGATACGTAACGGTTAGATATTGACATCATAGATAATTTTTTAATAAGGGATCCCTTATTTTATTAATGCAACAGATAAGTTTGAAAATAACAAATATATGCATTATAATACAATATATTTTATCTTGTACTATATTAAAATTATATATATTTTTTAATTTTTTAGTTTCTCTATTACTGTATTAAAGTGGGGAATCCTTATTAAATAATGACTTTTGACATCAGAAAATTAAATCTCAAGTGATTTGGTAAACTAAATATTTAAGGAATGGTAATCGAAAGAATGTGAGCATTTTGTTGCCTCATTTCGATTGAAAAATTCAAGGAACAGATGAGGAAGATGAAACTTTTGAAGTTACTCTTAAAAAGGGCGAAAATGATACTAAGATACAAGTTGAAATTGGAAAACTTTACTAAACGCACTCTTCCAATTATGTGATGGGCTTTTCAAGGCCTGGGCTTCCCTGAAAACGGTGTTTGGGCCGAGCCCATTTTTCGATCCCCAAAATGCGCCTTTTGCAATGCCACCAAGCTTGTTTCATCCTGCCTAGACATCAAGTTAATGCTGCCCTACACTCTTTATTAATTAGAAAGGCTTCATCAACAACAAATTAAAACGAGTTGATAACAACTCTAAAAAGTTTCTTTAAGATTGTAATCGCATTGATACTACGTTTTATTTAATTAGATTATTGTGGATATGTTTCTGAGCACAAGTTTGAAAATATGAATACTAATTGCAACTCATGACACTACTGATATTGGTTTACATTTTTTTTTTCTTATCCTTAAAAGAAATAACATCTTTATAACGCCATTTATATAAATTGACTGTATATTAATTATACAAAATCACAACGATTACTTACATATTTACAAAATTACACCTTGCCAATACATATTATTATTTTTTTTATGTACGTTTTAAAAATAATAATAATATTAATAATAATTGATGGGATGCTGAAATGGACAAATGAGTTATGGGCCGAACGCCCAAATACATTAAAAATGTAATCTTTGAGTTAATTAATAATGGAGGAGTTTCCACAGACATTAGTTTGTTATCTTTAATTTATTTACCGAACTTTTCAATTAAAAAATATATTAAAAATGTTTAAAATAAAAATTCAATCTCCTCCCCAGTCCCCACCCATATATAAATACGTACTAGGCTTGACTCTGCAGCAGGGGATTGAAATTGAATGATGATCATGATATGTTGTCAAATCAACGAATGCAACTCATAAATGGCACTACTGATATTGACCCAATTCTTACTCTTTTCAGGGTTCTTTGCTTTATTGATGACGGAGAAACTCTTTTACGAGGCAATTTATATAAATTGATTGGATTTTAGATATTTAAAAGATACATCGTACTGATATTATTTTTTTTTAATGTACGTTTTTTGTGAAAAAGACACGTTCGTTTGCTTTTTGGAAGGCTTTTATTCGCAATGTTATTTGCTTTTCTTCAATCAAAGCACTTTCACTCAGTTGATCGGATCTAATTTAAGTTAATTAATCTTCTTTTTTAGTTTATTTACAATCATACTTCGATATGAATGTCGAATGGAATAGTAATTAATCACGATGCCCCCAATATTAAGCCCCGCAGTTACACATGTTTCATTATCGTGGGAGCAGTGTATATTAATCGACTGTCTCGCCTAAAAAACCAACACAAAAATTCTTTATAAAAAAAATTCTTGTAAACTAAATTTATAGCATTGTAAAGTATATTTATAACATCGTAAAAGTCGATTTCAAATTTTATTAGTCTGGATTTCTTTACCTAACGATACATGTGTGTGTAGATTGAGTTTTCAATCAGTGTTCCCTAATTATATTAAAATAAAAAATAAATAAAAATAAAAAAAGGTACATATGTTAATATACTACATACTACATATTAAACTACATTGTATTAAAGTTTATCTTTTTTTGTCTTTCAACTTTCTCTAAATTTAATATATAAGAATTCAATACTGAGTTATTATTTTCGCTGAGTACTAAATCATGAGTTCTTTGAAAAGTAAAATATAAAAATAAAATTAAAAATAAATTTTGACCAATAATTTAATACTCAGCAGAAACTTAGTTCAGTATTAAATAAAATTTGTATTTCAAATAATATGACACTTAATGTGTTATTCATTCATTTTTGTAGTTACTAATGATATACTTACAAAGTTAGGATACAAAATTTATATTTCAAATGCTTGAACTTTATCAAAAAGTTATCTTTTCTAAATAAAAATAAGTAATGGTAATATAATATTACTTATTGAGTGGTTAATAATTATCTACATAATTTAAATGAATTAACTGTATTATCTCATAAACTAATTGATAAATAGTATATTATTTATGATAATGTTTTAAGATAAAAAATTTAAGATGTGTGATATTACTCAACAAAAATTATCATATCATAATGTATTATGGCAGAATCAAGCGTATCCACGGCGATTTCATACTGGTATTTCACCAGCAAAAATAACATTACGTAATTAAAAACGTGACATGTTCATAAAATCTTTTTAGATGACACGTGTGCTGGTACTGTCTGGCCAGTGGCTAGCCGCCATATGTTATGTAATCGATGAGTTAGCATCTTTTTTTTTATAGGTTTACTTGTCAAACAATTAATGACGTTTCTAAAATTTTATCTAATTATGAGGTAAGAAGATAAGGATCAAATACTATTCAAATATGGGCAATCGCAGAATGCAAATAAATATCGAATTAAAAATAAGAAATGAACCCAAAAAAGAAAAAGAAAATTTTGATTCGTATGTTAAAATGAAAATAATAATAATGCTAGAGTTCTAAAGTATATTTCAAGAACAAGAGTGATGATAAAGTTATAAATGTTTTGATGAACTTATTTGGTATAAATTAATGTAACATAAATTATTATGTTATGGAAAATTTTATGCATTTTTATGGACAATTCACGTTTGGCCTCTCCAAATTTATGACTTTTTTTTATTATTATTATCAATAGAACCAAATATGGACTCGCTACTTGAGAACCCAGCACCCTTCTTGGAAAAAAGAAAAAATATATTGATGGGGGAAATTGCGTGAAAGAAAATGCAACTTTGAATGCAAAAATGGGTTTTCAATCGACAACTATGCAGTCTATAAAGATGACCAAAATTGGAATTTGCTTAGCAGTTGACTCTAATTAGGAAACCATTATCCATTAAGATATTAAAGGTAATGAATTAATCAGGATTAGTAATGTAATCATTTCACTTAATATTTAAAATTCTCAATGCCGTAGCCGGCGCAGCCGCAGAAGAGCATTTTTATGTTTACAAATGAACAAACATATAAAAATTAAAATACAAGTCTTTGTCATTTTGAAAAGATAAATCATCATTTTACAAAAAGGAAAAAAAAAACTATTATATATTTACCGTTCTTTTGTATGCACCATTAAGCACAAATAGAATTAGGTTTAATTTCTTTAAAAAAAAAAGTTACCAACCTGTATAATTTTCCTTAGAGTTACAATTTTATGACTAAGAGTTGACTACGTAAATTTGTTACATCGGTCAAAAATCGACATCTATTAATAGCTAGCCCTTTTTTTTTAATTCAAGCAAAAATTCAATATAAATTAAAAAGCGATAATTTCCGCCCAATTTTTAAAGGAAAGACAATGAGGGATTGAGGGTTGTTGCTATCAATGGCAAAATAACAGTTTCTGGATGCTACTATAATTATTTTCAGGAGAAAAATGTGTTGAAGCGATATCAAATTAATCAAAGCTAATATAATGACCTTATCTTATATTCCAGACACATTACACGTCCGTCAGCATCCGGATACATTCCAGATTACACTATGCTAGAGCTGTAAAAGCAAAGCTTCATTGATGGAAATAAAGTTTATCGTCATAATTAAAATAAATAATTTGGTGATTAACAACTAAGCAGCATATAATATAATGTTTTGATGACAGGTATATTTGCTTCAAAATGGCCCAACTTCCATTAAATGATGGAACAGTTGCATGCAGCACATGAGCACATGACTGTAATAAATAAATTCATAGCAGTCATGAGAACCTGTACCACTTTTGATTTTTCAAATTTAATCAAAAGGGGCAATTATGTCATTATATATACAAAACTTGTGTAATTTGAAAGTTGAATGTGAATTCTCTAATGTTTCTAGAAAAACAGGCTACACAAAAGGCACAAATCTCTTTCAATGCTAATGTTTTATATTGGTCAACTTCTTCTCATATCAATAATCTTGTTGTTCAAGCCAGCCAACACAGAAGTTCAAACATTCAAAACCTTATAGAAGCCTCTAGACATCTTAGGTCTTTGGCATGTTTCAGCATCAAGCCCCCTTAAAATCCCAACTTCCCTCACAATTTTGGCTCACAATTCCTCTCCCTCGTTTGGCTCCCTCAAAAACATATACAAATACACCCCCCCCCCCCTCTCTCTCTCTTAATTAAAACATTATGGGTACTTTAGTTGGTCATGTGGCACCTGGCTTTGCCTTCTTGGCACTTGGATTGTGGCACCTTTTGAACCATATCAAGCTTCATTCTCTTCACCCAAATTCCTACACATCAGCTCCATGGTTTCCCACTTCAAGAATAAAGTACTTGGAGCTTTACATGATCATGTTAGCAAGCTTCATGTCCATGGCTATGGAGCTTGTCATCGGCCCCGAAAAGCACCAACCCTTTGACGCAGATGGAACAATTCCACCTAACCATCTTCACAACTTTGAGCATGCAACAATTTCACTCACTTTCTTGACTTATGCCGCTCTTTCTATTGTTCTGGACAAAACTTGCTCCAAGCTCCAATATGGCCTAACCCAATTTCTTGGAGCCATAGCCTTTGCGCAACAATTTCTTCTTTTCCACCTTCACTCAGCTGATCATATGGGTGTTGAAGGCCAATACCACTTGCTTTTGCAAATTGTTGTCATTGTTTCTTTAATCACAACCCTTCTGGGGATTGGTTACCCTAAAAGCTTCTTGGTCAGCTTTGTTAGGTCAGCAAGTATTTTCTTACAAGGTGCTTGGTTTATACTCATGGGTTACATGCTTTGGACCCCGTCACTTACACCTAAAGGCTGCTTCATCAACCTTGAAGAAGATCACCAAGTGGTTAGATGCCATGGAGTTGAAGCTTTACATAGAGCAAAATCATTAGTCAATCTTCAATTCAGCTGGTTCTTGATCGGTGTCACCATATTTTCAGTCTCTTTGTACTTGGTTTTGGACAAATTTTATGGTGATCAAAAGGTTGAGTACTCATCATTGACTAGAGAAGAAGATGAAGATTCAGATGATGTTGAGTCACAAAAGAAGCACAAACTTGATGAGTCCAAGAGTTTTATTGCCATGGGAAAAGCCTTTGCATCGGTTGACATGGAGAGGTAAATATCAGAGATAATAGATACAAAAGATGAAGTAGCTAGAATTCATTCTGATATAATTGATTGTTAATTAGGTGTGTGTACAAAATTAATTAGAGTTGGTGGAATCCCACTAAGTTTAATATCTAAGCCTTCAATAATGTTGGCTTATTAAAGAAAGCCAATGGTTTTGCTCTCGGTTTGCATCGAGTGTCTAGTTCATATCTGTCTGTTTGTATAGAAAAAGTTACAAGTTCTTTTACTTTATTTTATATTTTTTAATTATACCTCTCAATACCAACTTCTTGCAGAAGATCTCTATTTGATTTGATTCAAATATTTTTTTCTAATATTTTATCATCTCCTAAATATAGCCACCACTTTGCTTTGTTGTTTAGACTTGAGATTATGTTTAATTGGCCGAATTAAAATTAATTCCAGTTAACTGTGTCAACTGGGTAAAATATAAACTGAAATTTGACCCTTTTTTTTTTTTTTCCCATACAAAACCAACATCCTTGTACATGCAGAACAAATTAAAGGTGGCTGCTGTAGTTTTGCCAGCTTCCCTTAAACTCAAAATATGGCTGAAGCAACATCGGCTTTGAAAATGACATTGGCTGCTGGACTACCCATAACTCATTAATTATACTGTCTAATATTGCAAATACTAATACTAACAACAATAATCGTATTATGCTTGAAGCAACAATGCTCTACTTGGGTGTTGATTATTGAAAAAGGTAGCGCAAAGCTATAAGGACCACAAAATTAGGATAACAAATATTTTGTAGTAGGCCATGTGAAGGTGATAGATAACAAATATTTCGGTCAATAAAATACCACCAAGGAAAAAACCAAAGAAGAATTACACCGAATGCCGTCTCAACCGCAAACCATTTCAATTGATCCGACCCATTTGAATTACATCTCAATAACTAATTATTTGCATCAAAATTTTTTTGGTTATTTGCAATGTATACAAAATTAAATAAACAAAAATTAAATAAATAATTATTTAAATTATGTTGCCCTCACCTTTATCAATAGATAGAGACGTTGACGTAAGATAAAATACTCAATTGACAATGAAGTAAAGTTTAATCATTTGTCCCTCTAATAGTATCATCATCATATGGTACCAAAGTTCATGTATTAGTATCATCCATTGAAATTAACCGTTGGATTCAATTGTCAAAAGTATTTAGGTAGATCAACGAAAGCAAAACTCGAGATTAAGATAAATTATAGAAGAGGGGTAGGTAAGTAATTAATTAATTAATTAATTAATACGCACTCTTATTCAAACTCAGACTCCTATCCCTACACATGTTAAAAGTCGACGGACTAATTTGAAAAAGTTTCTTTCTCCCCTCTTTTCTAGTTAGTCCAATTTTGACATAAACGTGTCTAATCCTAAAGGGTCCATTAGCTATTTATTATTATTATTATTATTATTATTATTATTATTATTTTGGTGTGTTTTTATGTTCAAATTCAGCTAGCGGTATTATTAACGAAATGCAAATGAATATTAACAAAGAGTAGGATGACATTAAAATTTCTAGCTCGTACTTTACAGAAATGAAATTTAAGGATACCCAATAGTTTTCATGCAGATTCTTCAAAATAATTATTGATGGATAATTTCATTTAGTGGAATCTAAACAAAACATGATAAGTCGAAATTAGTTAAATTATCTGCCGCAGAATTACCTTTTCTCTTAAAAGTGGAGCAGTGGAAATTAACAGATAATTCATCCACTTAGTGCGTAAGCTCAATGGTGGCTGATGATTCCTATTTGTTAAACAAACAATGGGCAAAACATGATTACTTTCTAAAACACGAAGTGTCTATTAATTAATTATGTGTTTACATTTTTGGAATGAGAATTGAATGAAAGAATCAGAATCAATAATTCGTTTACTTGTTAAATTAAAGATGAGAATATGAGTGAATAAATTAAATATTTTTCTTAGACACTTTAAATTCATAAAATATAATTTTTTCTCTTTTTTTTTCGAAGAAAAAAAGTGAATAAGCTCTGACAATCTCAATCTCCTACGACTCATAAAAAATTCTTTTAAATCATGCACCCTCAATGAAAAAAGTGAATTAATCCCAAAGATTTTGATCCACATGTGAAACCATATGAATCCAAGATTAATTTAGTCAATGTAATTGCACAATATATCATAATCAAACTTTGAGCTTTGTGCTTTTCTTCTTCTGCAAAAGCAATTAAAACCAAAGCCATAAACCACCAACTTTTCTAAAAAGACTTGAAACTTCCGACACAACACAAACGATCTTTGAATAATTGCTTGTTTGCTTTCTAATTCAATAATAATTAAATGACATCCTTTCACGCAATCGATTGCCCATTATTGTGCATGTTTGTGCTTCCATGCTTTGCACATGCAATGATAATGGCGAATTAATTAATACATCCAAATTTGAGTATTGCATTTACCATAATATTTCTTTCTTTTGCTTGTTTAATTTGTTGCCTTCTGTTTGTTTCTGTTGTTGTTTTTTGCTTTGTTGCGTATGCAGTGAGGACACAACGAGGAAGGAATTAAATTATATTGTGTGCCAATGAGCTTTGAGTCATTTGATTCAAACAATGAAACAATTAGGACGATGATTAATTTTGGTTACGTTGCTAATTGCGAAAACGACCTAATTGATCTTTTTTGGATGTGTGACGCGTTTGTTGGTGCGTATTCGTCATTTCAATGTATCAATATGGATAATTGACAGACTTTTATGTGAAGTAAGATAGATTTTAAGGATATCAATCAAATTAATTAAGAATTTCTAAAATTGGAACTGCGGGCTTGCATAAACATTTATTTATACCCGACTTCATCTTAATTTTTTTATCTTAGATGGGAAAATTCTTGAAGTTGCACGCTTTGTGCATATAGGTCGATCATTAATTTTGCGTGCCAAAATTAACATGTGATTACATATAAATAATTCATCTACTTATTGGCTAAGTAACTAATTAAAATTGACTACAATTTGATGTACCATTCTGATAAGCAATTTCCAATTACAACATCTAATCATTTCTACAATTTGATGCGGACTCTTGCCTCATTTAATGTGATTTCGACAGGCTCAAGCTCAATACTTCACACTTGTACGACTTGTTATCCACGCTTCACCCCTTTTTTTTTGGATTTGGGGGGGGGCACTAAATTATATATGCATCGTATTAGGTTTCTTGCAAGCTAGGATAATCATCTTGTTGCAAGTATAACTTTATACTGTCAAGTTTCAACAAAATGTTACATAATTTTTAAATAAAATATGATAATTTGGGTATAAAATCTCTATTTTAGTCTTTGCACACGTCTTCCATAATTTATATGCATTGGACTAGCCCAAAAGAGTTGGAATCCCAACTCCGGGCCTACTTTCAAATGAAAACAAAAGTGTACAACAATATCTTGTGGAAGCAAATTGGTAAGTTGCTCAATTTTAAGTAATGGTTCTTAAGAAACTTATGTGTTAAGAAAAATAAAAAGAAAAAAATTGCTAGTTACTCCTTTCTTTTGAAGGAAAAAAGAACAATCAAATTCAATTAAGTATAAGCATATACTGAAAAGGAAAAAAAATAAAAATACCATGATCAATAACGAACAAGAACAATCAAATCGATCGATCAAATACTACCACATCATGCGGAAGTCAATTGGTAAATTGCTCGATGTTAAGTAATGGTTTTTAAGAAACTTGTGCACTAAGAAAAAGAATTGCTTGTTGTCTCTTTCTTTTCAAGAAAAAAGAACAATCAAATTCAATTGAGTGGAAGCATTAAAAAGGAAAAAAAAAAAAACAAAAACACCATGATCAATAACGAACAAAATAATCAAATCGATCGATCAAATATATACACATTTCGTGAAACAAATAGATTGTTCTAAAATACTTCTTAGCCATATGTAATAATCTCAAATAGAAATTTAAGACACAAAATGACAAAATGTGAAGCTTCTTTCTAGAAATATACAAGATAGTTACATGTATATATTGTCCTAAGTGGTGGTTTTCATATTGAAGAGAGGAGATGAGTGGAAAAGAGAGGACAAGAGAGGAAAGGAGGAGAGGGGAGAGAGAATTACAATTTTTATTATTTTGTTTGCTATGAAATTCTAAGGGAGAGGGATGGATTATTTATTATCTGAACATGTTTACCCTTTGTGTTAAATTCCAATATTTGTTATTAAGTTAAATTAAAAAAAAAAAGAAAAAATATGCAAAAATGTATCAATCAGTTTATATCATTTACCAGATTTGAAAATTTTTATAGAAAAAAACATAAAATATCAATATAAAAAGAACTATGTTAACAATCAGTTAAACGTAAAATTAAAAAGAAAATAAAGCAGCTAGTAATTGAAAAAAAAAATATTACTATGAACTGATTTGATATTCTTTAATTTTTATGTTTACATTTTAAAATAAAAATATAATAAAATATATATCATATAGATAATATTTATTCGGTTTTCATATAGATAATAGGCTTCACCTTCACCTTCCTCACCTGATGTTATTATTATTTTTTTAATGATTAATTTATTAATTAAATGAAAATATGAAGTTTCTATTTTTATCTCTCTGATACTGGCAAATGGTAATGGCAAATAAAATAACCAAGTGCAATAGATTTGCAAAGGGTAGTTTAAGATGTGTACAACAGGGTACGATATTTAAGGGATAAATATGGTAATTTACGCCTCCTCCGGTGGTGGAATTCGATTCCTCACTCAACATTGAGGAAACTTCAAACCAAATTCTTGAATTCGCAGCAATTGAATTCCTCTCCTCTCCTCTCCTTCCCTCCGGTCAACGGAACACACCCTAAAAGCAATTAAAAAAAAACAGTCAACAACACATGACATAATGATATTATTGTTGTTGTATTAATTAATAAAAGGCGCAATGCGGCGTTGGATTGATTGAACAATGCCGTGAAAGCGCTCTCATGCAATGGCAATGAAGTTTCATGAATAAAATGAATGATCCATCAATTTGCATATGTTTGAAAATCAATCTTGAGTCCTATAGCAGCCTTGCGGCACTTTCTTTGTCATTTCATTTTTGTTGCCCTGTTTGTGTTGAATCTACTTAATTATTGGCCATCAGTTTCTCAGTATTCGTCGTTGTATATACAGCAATGATAATGCGTGACCTAACAACAATCTACGGTTTTGATACTATTTACAGTACATTATAAAATCCCTCACAAGTGTGGGGGTAATGAATTGAATCCCCTCAAATATATTATAGGTATTTAATTTAAATTTCTTTCCTCCCTCAAATATTAGATAGATTTAAAATTTGGTCAGTGTATATATAAGATTTGATGTAAAACTAATCCTAATTATTATCTGATTATTAATATTAATTATATTATCATGAAATATATGGTAATTTAGGCAAGAGTCTCGTGTAATAAAAAAAGAAAAATTCTTGAGAGTGGTGCTAACTTGTGTGGGTGTGTTAAGAAATGAGAAAGTGTTTGTCGACATTCTAAGGTTTTGCCACCAATGAGCCTGTATTGGGCCTAACTAGAAAACGAAAACCCAAAGTCATATGGGCCAGATTTGAGAATATTTTCATTGCCCGAACCGCTACTCAAAACAACGTCGTTTTAGTTCACTATAAAACCAACGCCATTTCAACAACACTTGTCTCTTTCACACTCACTGTCGCTCTCTTACAATTTACAAAGGATTAAAATAATCCCTTTATTTGCCGCGAACCGAAACAAGGGCGCAGCAGCCGTTACCAAAACGTCGCAGTCAAACGAACGGTTAGTTCCTTCGATACTCTCCGATCATGTAAGCCTCCGATTTCGAAATGCTAAAAGCACGCATTCGAGTTGAGAAAAAATTGAAATCTTGAGGGCGATTTTGTCTTTTAATACCGGAAACGCTTTAGAATTCAAAATCTGGACCAAACTTTGCTTGATTTTATCGAATTAGAGAGAACTCACACGGTGTCTTTGATTTTAGGGTTTTGAATTGCAGAGGTCTGTAAATGAGTAAATGGAAAACGAAGAACAATTGAAAGAGCCAGCGAAGAAGAAGCCGCACTTGAACTCGAATTCTCACTCTCACTCTCCAACCATGGCTCGTAATACCCCTAGTTCCCCTTCCAGTAACAAATCTGTAAGTTCTCTCACTTCTCTTTGATTTAAGTGTCTATTGTTATAGTGTTTGGCATGCTTGGTTGCGTAGATAATGGAATGGAATTGAATTGAATTGTGTGCATTTTTGGACATATTGAAATTTTAGTATTTTCATTTGTAGAAATTGAATAACATTCGTGGTTATTTACGGTTACTGTGGAGATATATTTTGGCGGGAGACGTTGATACTTTATAGATGGAACACATTTGCGCACGTGTTATTTGTGTTGGTATTTAATGGAGCACGTGTGTGTTAATTTATGGGGCATGCTTGCATACGTAGCGTGTTTGTGGTACTAATTTATAGAGTGCAGTTGCGCACGTGATGTGATCGTATTGCTATTTTATGGAGTGCACGTGGTGTGATTGTGATGCCTATTTTATGGAGCGCACTTGCACAGGTGGTATGGTTGTGTTGCTACTTTATTGAGCATGCTTGCGCTCATGGTGTAATTGTGATACTAGTATATGGAGTACACTTGCGCACATGTTGCTATTGTGTTGCTAGGTTAAGAGCACATTTGCGCACGTAGTGTGATTAAGTAGCACCTCATGAATTGAGTTGAAGTGGTGAGTAATGAAATTTTCATATGGTATTGTTGCTCATGATTAACTACACACACACACACACACACACACACTCACGTATATAAATAGTAAAATGTTTAAAAAAATACTATTGAATAGTTGTAGTTAATGTGGAAGTAGGGTTGTATACTTAATTAGAAAAATTTTGTTTCCATTTATACTGGATCCTGGAGCAAGTTTCTTATTTTTTAAAATCTAGAGAAAGATCAAAATAACAATTTGGTCTTGCTGATGAGTGCTGAGCAAAAGCATGGGGACTCTGCCACTCAAGCAGAAACTTGAAACAAATGCTTCTGCACAGCACTCACAGTGTCATGTGGGTTTCTGTACTCTGGTAGATGACTACAAGTTTGTAATACAAGTTGGTAAGTACAGATAATCATGATGTAATGTGAAAATGTCAATATTCTTTTTTAAATAATTAACATGGTTGCCTTACTCTCAGTTGACATGAAGTTAAAGAGAATATCATAAATATTTTTTCTTTTGTCCAGGTTGATGCAGCGGTTCTCCAATACCAGAATCAGAAACTAGTGCAGCAACTAGATTCTCAGAAGCATGAGTTGCAGAGTCTTGAAGCCAAAATTAAAGAATTGCAAGAGAAGCAAACTTCATATGATGAAATGTTGATCACAGTGAACCAACTTTGGAATCTGGTGAACTGTGAAATTCACATTTTTCCTTTTTACTTTTTATATATTGCACTCTTTTCTGGTCTCTCTATCATCTGTAGTTTGGATTGTCTGATAGGAAATTTTGCTATGTTTTCCTTGTAGTTTGTTGATGATTTGATCCTGCTTGGAGTACGGGCTGGGGGAGGATCAAATGTTTTACAAAAGTTGGATTCTGAAGACCAGACACGAGGTCTTTCAGCAGTTTATTGTCTATAAGAAGATTAGTTTTTTGGTTGTTATTACTAAACTCTAGTTTCACAACATATTTAACCATATTGACTTGTTGTATTTTTTAGATTCAATTCCATCTTGCCCTCCAGATGATATGTTTCTCTGTAGACTACTTCAAGTGAATTCCATTGAGAGCAGTAGCAAAGATGGAATATTCCAATATGTTGAAGAGGCCCTTGCCTCACGTCGCGCATCTGCTAGGGAGTTGATGAAATTTCTTGAAGAAGTTATTGACGGTCAGAGAATGAAAACTGAGAGCATAGCTGAGGCTTTGCATGAAAGCCTATCTGCAGAAGGTCAGAAAATCTTGATGTCTGGTCCAATTGTTATTTTGTATTCATCATTTATAATTCCTGTGATTAGGTTACTCGTTTGTGACTTCGATCTTCAACATAGTATTTCCTTAGGAACTTCACATTGATTGTCATATATTTGCGGTTCTCAGATGCCTTTATCCAGCTGTCCAAGATTGATGATATGATGAAAGAAGAGGCCAAAAATCTGCATGAGGTGATGGAGATTCTCCACTTGAAGCACAAGGAATATGCTGATCAAATTGAGACTTATACAAGCAGCCATTCGGTTGATCAAGCTCAGATTCAACACCTTGCAGGTTTTTGAGATGATTCAATCTGAATATTTCTGTTATGTAGGAAATTTTGTGGATAATTTACCAGAACTTGTGAATAAGATCACATTCACATCTGCTCAATTATAAGAATAAAATATAATTCACAAAAATTTTAATTCCAGATTTAGTCACTTTGTCGCATGTTCATCTTCTCTTTTCATATTCTTTTTGAATTTATCTTTTAATGCTATTTTAGTTGCAGGACTTAGGACTGAAAAAAAAAAATGTAGTAGAGTATATTAATTCAGTTAATGAAAATAATGGCATTATAGAATTTTGCTGTGTGATTATTATTTGCACACATTTTTTTTTTCGTTCAATTTTTTGTGCATTATGTTAATTTTATTTTTTTGTTCAGTTTCTCCTTAAAAAAGCTGACATTTGTACGAAAGTATAAGAGTATGTTTGTTACAGAAAGAGTGCAAAAAAAATAGAAGTAAGAAGGCATCAGGAAATAGTTTGAGAGATTGTTGACTTGAAAAATTCAGGCAATTATGTTGTCAGCATATTTGTGGAGTGTCGTCTTCTAATTTATAATCTTGTATGAAACATACAAATTTTTGTAGTAGTTACTATGTTGTTCTTGTCATAGGCCTTTTTTTATCACCATAATAATTAAAAAAAAATTTCTTTGATGATTCTTTTATAAAATCCTACATAATATTCATTAATAAATATCTAACCAGAAATACTCATGTGATTTTGCCTGTGAAGTATTGTGTAGCATAATTTGTTTCTAATATATCAAATAACAAATAACCATTATAAAAAAGAAAAAAATCTAAACAAAAATAATATGCATTAAAGAAAGAAAATATTCACGTTTTTTTTTTGTGTATTTTCTTACTAAAAATAGAATACAAATTAAGTAAATCACCATTTATGCTCAACTTGGCAGATATCAATTGCCGTTTGACATTAATAATTTTACTTAAAATTTATTTTTATTGCTTGGAGCATTAAATGCTCCTGTAATCTGATATATATGCCAGGCATCTTATAGGCTTCTTTATTTAGCAATATTAATATGCCAAACAAATTTAATCTTTGGCCGCTGGTTTGATCCAACGGTCAATAGCTGGACAATTCATCTAATGGTTGTCTATTAAATATGCGCCTGTTTTATTAATGCTTAAAGGTGAACTTGAAGAGACCATGGCTGAACTTGAGGAAAGTAGAAGAAAACTGGTCAGTCTAAAGATGCAAAAAGATATAGCATCTGGTACGCATTCACTGGTTCCAGCTGCTGCTATGGTAAATGGAAGTGTATCACCGGAGAAGAAGCCTGCTGATAGGAGGATGGATTTGCAAGAATTGAAGGATTCTGTTGAGGAAGCAAAGGTATCAGTTATGGATAGTTATCTTTAATTTTTCTGTCTGTCTATATAGGCTTGCTTGCTTGTGTGTATTAGGAAACATTACGTATCAAATATTGCAGATTCTGGCAGCAGACCGTCTTTCCGAGGTTGAAGAAGCACGGCAAGACAATATAAACTTGTTAAAACAATTGCAGAATCTTCAGGTTCACAAATTCAAATTATTAATATATGAGTATTCATTTACATGTCATCTGAAGGGTAAAATTTTTTGTTTTGTCACATTTGAGAATCTAATTTTTGATATTGCGTTTGCATAGAATGAGCTGAATGACGACAGATATGTACACTCATCTCGATTGTATAATTTAGTAAATGATCAATTCCAGCATTGGAATGTTGAAGTAGAACGATACAAAGCATTGACAGATTCTTTGCAGGTAAACTACCATATTTGGTTGCTTTGTCATGCTTTGGATATTGGTATCATTATTAGTCTACTTTAAAAGTGCAATTTCAGATTGACAGGTCTCTTGTCTTGAGAAGAGAGAAGGAAATAAATGTAAGAGCAGAGTCAGCAGATGCTGCAAGGAGCACCGTTGATGATTCTGAATCTAGAATTGAACAGCTGGAGCTTCAGTTGCAGAAGAGTATCATTGAAAAAAATGATCTTGGTCTTAAAATGGAAGAAACCATTCAGGATTCAGGTGAAGAGGTTAATTATACTAGTTTTTGCCTCAGCTGCAATCTGGTGGAGCTTCTGGTTGTAATGTCATTGTTTATTCCAGGAAGAAAGGATATTAAAGCAGAGTTTCGGGTGATGGCTTCTGCTTTGTCCAAGGAAATGGGAATGATGGAAGCTCAGTTGAATCGGTGGAAGGAAACTGCAGATGAGGCCCTTTCTTTGCGTGAAAAAGCAGTCTCTCTAAAAGTTTCCTTATGTACAAAGGTTTGTTCTTCTCATTATGCTTGTCCTTTCTATTATTTGTTATTTATTTGAGTAAATCCTACTGACCCTCGTGAGATGTTATTATTTTAATGTTTTTCACTCACTTATTCCCTTATTTAGCTTTGACCGGGACAGAGTACCCATACTAATAGCCTTTGTAAGCAGTGTGAAATCGTTGCTTACCTGTTAGCTTAATGTACAACAATACTATTTAAGCTCTAAGAATGGCATGTAGACAGCCTCAACCACACAAATAAAACTTATTATACTATAATTTTATCAATATGGAGGGATTCAAATGCAAGACCAGTTTATCAAACTTGATTTTGATACCATGTTAAGTTTGCATGACCTAGAAGCTGATGCTAATAGATAAGAGCCCAATAATAACATGTACTCTCTCGTACTTCCAAAATATCAGTCTTATTTCCCTTTTACGTAGACAAGCCTCATCTCTCCCTAATGCTTTGTCATCCATGTTGAACTAGGTACATCAGTAATCCATAACATGCAATTGTTAAAATTTTTGTCACAAACTTTAAATTTCAAACAGTTGATGGATTGCCAAAATCACTGGCCAGAACCTTCAAAAGATTATGAACATTAACATCAGAGTCATGAACTTGGCTTTAGCAAGACTCTAGCTAACACATCTTTGCATTACCTAGTTGATGATGTTCTGAATTCAGAAAACAGTAGGATAAGCATTTGGCATCACAAATGAAGTTAGGTATCTTGACAGATGCTCATATAATTCAATTGTTACAACATTTTTGTAATGCAACTTTAAAGTTTGCCTACTTAGGAAAACTGAGCTTATATTCCAGTGCTATGGTGGCTTTTGTGGTTTGTTCTTCCTTTAGGGCCAGTTTTAGAATTTTTTTTTTAATTTCCTTGATGCAGTTCAACAAGATATGATAAATTTGTCATATCTTTGATCGCATTACCGATTTCTAGCTCTTTCTTTCTATACTATTGTTATTATTATTTTTTTTTTTTGGGGGGGGGAGAGGGGGGGGGGGGGGGGGGGGGGTGTGTGTGTGCTTGTTGTGTTTTAAAATCCAGAAATCCCTAGACTGTTCTATGTTGCTAAGTTGTAAACTGGCTACTATTTCTAAACCCTACAACATACGTAGTCAAGAAGCTTGTGGGATATAAAATATTTATTCCAGCTCGGTTGTTCAAGGGGTTTCAAGTACAAGGGTCTTAACTACTCAACCCAATCCCTTGGAGTTCTAATCATTTTAATTGTCATATTTCATTTGTTGAGGTTCTGTAGCGAAACAAGTGTTACTAAGACTTGACTTCTGCATTTTTTTTGAATTTATCTATGGCTATTCTTTGGATTATGATTATATCAAAAGGCATGGAATTTAAAGTTTGAAAAATAGGCACTTTTTCTGGTCAATTATTGTATCTATTCATGGATGGATCGATGGCTTTTTGTTCTCACACCTGCCTATTATTTTTGCCTATTATCAGTATATGATGATTGCAATCATATGTGCAGTTATATAAACCAAATTTTTGTTGTTGGCATAGACAAATGAACAAAAGCACTTGACAGACAAATGTGTGGAACAGATGGCAGAAATCAAATCTCTGAAAGCCCAAGTGAGTTTGCACATTCTAATGTTAATTTATATTTCATATTCACCTAATGCATTAGGTGCATGGAGCTTGGTGGCTTTCATGAATTCAATAAGAGGAATTTTCTGGCTGTTTATTGAGCAGACTCTGTCAGTATCCACTGCTGTCTTTTTTATAGCACAAATACTGCTAGTCTTTGTTTTCTGAGTGGACAGCTGGTCCATCTGTTTTTACATATTCTTCATTAATACATTTTTGAGTTCCTTATCAAATAAAAAAGAAAAAAAAAGTATCCCTTGCTTTCTGTAACTTCTCATATTAGTTGTCCAAGGTTTGCTTTGAACAAAGTACTTTTATCAGTTGGACTCTGTCTTCAATGTGTCATCTAGTTGGGTCTAATTGTATCACATCTAATTTGGCTTGTTTTTGTTTCAGTTTTTTAACAGCCTCTGCTTTTCCTAGTTTTCTTCTATCTGTTATTGCTATTGTCAGGAGCATATTTAGTGAAACAGGATTCCACATGGATGCCGGTATATTAGTTGAAAATAACTGTGGATTAACAAATTTTGGTAAACCTTCAAGTGTCGATTGACTTAAAGAACCTCCATTACACAAGGTCATCATTAGAAGAATTAAGAGCATTAAGAGCATAATCAAATGTGGCAAGTGTGCTAGAAATTGGGGCTAATAGTATCTATTCCATCTGACATCTGATTACTTGAATCTACTGTCACTATGACTAAATTAGTGTTTTGTAGCTGAGAGTGATTTTCATCTTGCAGATTGAAGAGTTGCAAAAGGATAAACTAGAATCACAGATTATGTTGGACATGTATGGCCAGGAAGGTCATGATCACAGGTATGTTGATCTAAGTATGCTTTTCTAAAAAAATACAAGAAGAAGAAGAGAAAACAATTTGTCAAATCGTGTGTTTATGAGTACCCCCCCAACCAAAACAAGTTTTGAATATATAAAACAATAGAATGCTATAAACTAGCTGTCTATACATCACGATTTTGGGATGGAATCTATTAGAAGGTTAGGTAGACTGAACTGTATGATTAACTTTGTTCAGGTTACTGTTGCTTTTTCAATTATTGTTTTTGAATATAAAAGTGATTAGTTTTTTTTTTTTCAATTTGAAAACGTATTGGTGGCGTGTTTTCTTAACAATATTTGAAAATGAAAACAGTGAAAATACATTTGGTAGTTTTGCTTGAAATATGAAAATATGTGAAACAGGTTTGTAAATTTATTTACAAAAACTGTTATTTAATAGTGCATTATACAACATATTAATAATATTAATTAATATATTTATTTATATTAGTATTATGTATGCATGTGTTTGTGCAATGCTTCAATGACTCTGACCCAGAAGAACAAAGTTAAGTTATATTAATTCTTTTAATTTTTTTTTTTTATGTTTATGAAGGATAATAAATTTTTTTATTTTAAAATTTATTTATTTGAGATAATTTAAACTTTTTTTTTATTAATTTTGATGGATTATTTTTTATTAATATATTTTTATAAAATATATCAGCAATATGCTGGAGTCATAATCTTAAATACATGAATATCCCTTTTTGTTATCCCTCTATTATACTAATATATTTTATGTATCATTTATATATCATATCTTGTGGGATCCTGAGGGACCTACGTAGCGTTCTATTGCGAATATTGCACTAACTATTTTAAGGAAAGTGAAAATCACATATATTGCATTTTCCATTCCGTTCTCTTTCATGGCAAATTATCCATGTGTCCCAATACTTTTAGTTAATTTGAGAATTTTCTTAAAACTGCATGGAACAAACAGATATTGTGTTTTCCCATTCTTGAAAAGCAAAATATACTGATCATAAAACAGTACTACACACAACCTTTGTAATTTGTTTTCATTTCTCAAATAATTTTTCCTTGTAATGTTTCCTTCATGCTAAGGTTTTCAATTTCGAATTCCAGGGATTTGATGGAGATAAAAGAATCAGAACGTAGAGCTCATTCACAAGCTGAAGTCCTGAAAAACGCCCTGGATGAACATAGTCTAGAGTTGAGGGTGAAAGCTGCTACTGAGGCTGAGGCTGCTTGCCAGCAAAGGCTGTCTGCTGCAGAAGCTGAAATAGCTGAACTGATAGCCAAACTGGATGCTTCTGAGAGGTTTATCGTTTATCTCATTTTCTGTACAACTTATCATGTACATTTGAAAGTCTCTCATTATCCAATGGCAATAACTTGATTAGAAGTGGAAAATGAAACTTGTGTGCTTCTATTGTCAAATTCCTAGAAATTGTATGAATTGATTTTGCTTTCCCTCCACGATCATTGTATAATAAATTTAAATGTTTAGAAATCATATAATTTAACAATTCAAATATACATACATGATTTTGAGCAGTAGGTACCGAAACAAATGTTTTGGTTAAAATAAGTGAATTTGAGTTTGTGCTAATCATTTTTCACTACTTGTTTATGTATTTATCCTGATGATGAATTTGTTCCTTTCGGTGATGGTTATCATGGTATTATGATTTTACTGATGTTGCTCCTAATTCTTTTTGCATACAAATTCTTACTATTTCAAAGACCTGTTAAACAATGACATAAATGCTTGCTGTCTGCTTAAGCTGGATTTAATGAGTTAGTAAGGCTGGGGAGAGAATTTCATACCTTGCTTTTTTGTAATCCTGGTGTAGGGAAGCCTATGCACTGCCAATAGGGTTGTGCATCTATGCAAATGTTTACTCTTAATACCGTCTAACCTGATGGACAGATCGCCCTTAAGACATTGCCTCAAACTGATTTATTGATCAGTTAGCATTTCCCTTGGTAATTTATCTTTGGCTTCAAATTTTTTATCTTGTGCCTTCACCCATTTGGTATTTGATCACAACCAGGTGTGACACAAAGATGGTTTATTCTCACTTGTGAGTCTTTTCAACATTTCACATCTGTTCTCAGTCCCATCATCTATATGAGCAACATTTTTGGAAATCTGTTTTTACTATTTGTTTAATTTGGTTGTATATAAATGGAGCTCTTGCGTGATTTTGACAAGTGGTGGATATGAGATAATTTAATACTCTTTAACCACCTTATGCTATCCCTTTGTAGGGATGTGATGGAGCTAGAAGAGGCTATGAAAAGCAAAGATCGAGAAGCAGAAGCATACATTGCTGAAATGGAGGTTATTAGTTTTCTATAAGATTTGCTCTTCTTTTCTCCCTTTTTGGCTTTTAGGGGTGGATGGGATTGCACGCTGCAGCTTTGGTTTCTTGGCACACTCTCCACCACTCTCTATAGGCATTCGTTTATTTTTCATGTTCAATGACTGCCTTCTTTTGTCTTTTTCAGACCATTGGTCAAGCATTTGAAGATATGCAGACGCAGAACCAGCATTTGCTCCAGCAAGTGGCTGAGAGGGATGACCTAAATATTAAGGTCTTTCTTATATCATCAGGCTCATTTTTTTGTTTTTAACAATCTTAGTCCTTTGATCCTGTTACATTGTTTTGATTTTCACCATTTTTTTCCTTTTGTTTTCAAAAAGTTGGTGCATAATGTTCTGTCTGTTTTTTGGTACAGCTTGTCTCTGAGAGTGTGAAGACTAAGCAAGCACAAAGCTTTCTACTCTCCGAGAAGCAGGCACTGGCAAGGCAACTTCAACAAATCAATGCATTGGTGGAATCTGCAAAATTGAGGATTCTCCACGCTGAAGAACAGGCAAAGCTTCTATATGCAATGCAGACAAATTTTCGACTCAGTTACTCTCGTTTTTCCTTTTATCAATTATTGATAAATCTTGCAGATGAAAGCTTGTCTGACAGAGGCTCTTAGATATAACTCCGAAGACAGACATCTTGCAGTCAACCTTGAAACTACAAAGTGGGAATTAGCAGATGCAGAGAAAGAGTTGAAGTGGCTGAAGTCTGCCGTTACTTCTTCTGATAAGGAATATGAGCAGATCCAGCGGAAGACGGAAGACATGCGAAAAGAATTGGAAAATGAAAGGTGGGTTATTTTCTTAATGCTGGTTTGATGTTGAGCTTCTGGTTATAAGTCATCCATCATGAACATCCGTAGTTAGGATGTTGAAAACAATTGAGTGCCACAAAGGGTAACTGCCGGGACACATTGATCCTGATCCCTGTTTCAACATATTCATCAAGTTATTCGTGCATTCCTATCATGTCACTGCTTTAGAATTAGCTTACGGACCATTTTTTTAACCCAAATTTTGGCTTTATCTATGTTTTGTTAAACCAGAAATGAAAGAAAGAAGCTAGAGGAAGAGCTCATGGAAGTAAATAACAAGGTTGCTGAATTGACTTCTGAAACTGGTGAGGCTGCAATACAGAAACTTCAGGATGAAATAAAAGATTGCAAAGCAATTCTCAAGTGTGGTGTGTGTTTTGACCGCCCCAAAGAGGTTAGTATGCCATCCCATTGCTTATTGCTTACTTTATGCTAGGCGATGTGTCTGTTTCTGCATGCTTAACTGATGAACATTCGGCTGCCTCAAATTTGACAGGTTGTTATAACAAAATGCTTTCATCTCTTCTGCAATCCGTGTATCCAAAGAAATCTTGAGATTCGCCACCGGAAGTGCCCTGGCTGTGGAACTGCTTTTGGTCAAAGCGATGTTCGTTTTGTAAAGATATGAATAAAGGCAGAGCTTTACCCATGGCTTTTCAATGAACTGTAAGCTTGGCTTTGCTCCGCATTCAGTTTTGCAGGAGCCTGACGTTGAAGTGTCAGCGTAAAATTATTTTTGGTTTTTTTTTTTTTAAATTATACTTTAATCTCGTTATTTATAAAATTAAGAATGATAATATGAGAACTATATTGGGACCCCTTGAAAATTGCCATGGCGCTGCCTTTAGTTTACTGTATCGTATGGTTTTAACAATATATTTTTTGTTTTTTGCATTCAATCAAACCAATTATCTCTTCCGTTTGCAATTCTTTGTTTCTCTGAATCAAAAGAGAAGAGAAGAGAAAATCTTTGAAAATCATTGAAACGGATGAGGTCTAGGTGATATTTTTATTTTAATTTTTTTTCACTTGTATGTCAAGAAATCTAAGAGTCTACTCTAGGTGATCTTTTTATTTTAATATTTTAATTTTTGTTTGTTTGAAAATGTGGGACATGCCAGATGTGAGGGATGTAGTAATGTTTGTATTATTTATATTATTCGATTTATTATCAATTTGTGCAAATAAAAAAAAAATCCGTATATAAGTTTGAACATGTGGTATTTATTACCTTTTCTTAAAAAAATTATATCGATATTTTTGTTGGAATAACATGGTAAGGGTGAAATTGACGGATAAGACTTATGCCCCACAATTGACAGATACTGCTACCAAGGGATGGATAAGATGAAGATGAAGATGACAAAATTTATTCATTTTCATTCGGAATATTTCAACATGATAGCTGCCTCCTCTCATTTTTAAGCTGCTTTTTCAAATAAATAATAAATTGAGAAGGGCATTATTGAACCAATTGTGATTTGCTATTTTGCTTTGTTGAAAACGACACCGTTCTTATGTTTAGTTCACAAAAGACATACCAACGCACCCCCAGACCCTCTCTCTACAAACCATCTCTCTATCAGTCACTCTTTTCAGTTTAGTGAGTTATTTTCTCAAACAAATCAATAAAAAGAAATGCAACTCTCAACAAACTTCACAGCTTCACCATTTCAATCCCAAAACCATCTCTTCAACAATCTCAGTCCCACTTCTTTTCTCCACAAATCACTCTTCCTTTCAAGACCCACGAAAACCCTCCAAAATCTACTCTTTTCAAACCCCACATCATCACAAAAATCAAAGCTCAAATTACTTAGAACTTCAACAATCAATGCCTCTTTGCTTGAAGCTCCACTCTTGTGGGCTGGCAGACTTTGCGTTTACTATGCCCTTTTGAAAGCTGGCTTAGCTGGATCTCAAGCCAATCCTCTTGTCTCTGGTGGGTTTTCATTGTGTTCCTTTTGTTTTTGCTTTGAAGATGTTTTTTAGCTTTTTCGTTAAAGGTTTGATTTTCATTTACATTTTTGATGTGGGTATTTTTGCTTGTGTTTTCAGATTTGGAAAGTGGTGGTGTTAATGTTAGTGAAGGTGCTGATTTGGGGTTCTCTAAATGGTTAGAAAACATAACAGGGAAGCCAGGTTTGTGGGCCTCTTTGACTCTTTATGTAATAAAGTTGCGAAATTTTATCTTGTTTGTAAATTTGTGAACTTTTATCATTGTTGTTCATTTACCCGCAAATTGTTGATAAAGTCGTGCACTTTTGTCGATTCCCTTTTTCTCCGTTTGGCTGTTGACTTGAAATGAAAACTGAAATTACAATTTTGTGAGCTTCGAATTAGTATTACCACACTAAATGAGAACAATGGATCTTGTTGTTGACACAGTTTCATTCGACTTATAAGTGCTAGAACATATTGGCTTTTAGATTTGTTAGTTACTAAAAATGAGAATCCTCAGTAATTATTGGAATAAAGTACTTGCATTTTAATAGTGTGTCCATTGTCAAAGTTGGGAGTTAGAGCATTATGAGGATTGATTTACAAGTTGAATCAGCATACCCATTTCACTTTTATGGTGGAACATATGTTTGTAATTAGCAATTGGTAAAGCATCTTCACTTCATAGATAATAAATGGTGGGAAAGATACAAGGAAAGTTTCTGTTTTTGCATTTGCTTCTTATACATAATAAAGTTGCGAACTTGTTTTTCTTTTTTTCGAAACTTGCAAACTTTTATCTTGCTTCTTGTTTGTAAAGTTGAGAACTTTTGTAGAGTCCCAATTTTACCTGGTTTTGGACTTCTTAACAATCATTAGCTTGTTTATTGTTGATAAATTTTCATACTTTAATAGAGTCGCATTTTACTAGGTTTGGGATTTTTTTTCTCTTGCATTTACCTTCCCTTTATTGATAAAGCTGTACACTTTTGTAGATTCCTATTTTTGGCTATTAAAGGGGATGGCAAATAAAAGTACCTTTTTTAGGATATGATTTAATAATACTAGAATAAAATCACATTGGAAATTATTATGTGCACAGACTTAACTGAAGCTTTTTGTTGAGTCACTTTCCTTTCAGTAAATAATTACAAATTTTGTTCGTTTTATTGTGCTACATTGTATTACTTATTAAACTGAGACCCACACTAATTATTTATTGAGATAGAAGTAATTCAGTGATATCAGTGAACATTGTGGTTGAAAAGATTTAAATACGGTTTTTGGAGTCTGTGGTTTCAAAATTGCATGTTAGAATATTATGAGGATTTATTTACAAGTTTAATCAGCTTAGTCTTTTGATCACTATCAGTGATTGCAAATTGTATTGTAAGTTCTGCTTTTGTTTACCGTAACTGATTGAAAATTTAGTAAGGAAAGGATCATTGATTAAAAAAAAATTGGGGGATTGTGATAAGTTGTGCATGTTGAGTGCCTTACACATGAAAGAAATAATGCATTCCTAATTCTTGAGCTCAATGGCTATTTTGACATGCCTACTCAGCCATTGTGTCTTTTCAGCCTTCCATCAACAATCAGTTCCATTTTTATCTTAGTTCAAAGTATTGTCCATTCTGTCATACTGGTAGTTGTGACACCATTTTAGTTGTTTCCTTGGTGGAAACATTTATTTTAGGTAATTAATTTAATACCAAAAGATTACATTTCACATCATATAACTTTTATTGTACTTCAGCAGAAAATATATGTTATATTTACATGTCTCTTGCAAGTTGATTTGGAATTATATACTCTTTTTCTTGTTGGAATAATTCCTTGTTTTGTTTCATCAAGACAAGGAAGCAGCTTACAAAAGGAAACTGGTGAGCAAATGGCATCCTACAACGAAGGGAACACTGAGACGGAACTACAGGGTGCCCTCCAAATCTGAAGGGCGCCGACTTCTCAAAGCCATTGCGTCGTTGCTGTCTGATGATGATCACTTCACGGATGCCACTTCCCACAAGGTAAAAGGGGAAAAATCCTCAGGCACGATATCACACTTCTGAATATATTTGGAAAAATGTACTTTGACTGGCATTTTGACGGAATATTTTTTGTTGTTTGTTAGGGGTGTCAAATTAGGAGGGAGAATGCTCACGGTGAATCTGTATGCTGCAATAACGTTAGGGCTCTCTTTGATGAGCTCCCAACTCCTCACTTGGTTGTGGAAATCACACCTTTTCCAGCTGGACCTCTAACCGAAAAGGATTACGTCAAGGCTGAGAAACTAGAGAGGATATTGAGGTCGGGCCCTTCTATTTGATTTGTCGAAAAATCATATTCTCACCTTTTGTAAGTATCAAAAATGTTGCTTGACTGTACATATTAGAACGAGAAATTGAAACTTCTGTCATCATACCTTTAAAAGTTTACTTATGCATAACAATTGACAAAGAGAGTTTTTCTTACCTTTCAACATCTATCTAGAATATGGGAAGGCTTTTTAGACGATACAAAATTCATGGTTTATATGTAGAATTACGTACCAGGCAATGACAATTATGCTATATTGCTATGCATATATCCTCCTGCGTGTAGAGCATTCATTTATCTTTGCAGTAGCAAAACGGGAGCGTCTTTCTCAATTTGTTCGTGCGCAAATGTTAATGAAACCAAACTTTGATGTTTGCTATGAGAGAAGTAGATGAATTTTATGTACTCAATCAAATTGAACCAAAGTTTGGTATTTGCTTTTGATTTGAGGCTTCTCATTTAACACTATGCAATTTTGAAAAAAAAAAACTCGCAATGGTAAGTATTAAGGGAAAGTCGTACATATTCTAATATTCATGTGTTCCTTTTTTTAAGTAATGCACGCATGCAGCACGTTTGGGAATCGTACATTGAAACAAATCACCATATTAATTAGTTAAAGGCCACAAATGATTGTACGCACAATCTCACTAACCATACTGTAAAATAATGATAACATTTAAAAATTTGTCGAGGAAATTGATCGTTAACATTGAACAAAAGATGACAACGGTTTATAGTAATCAGCACAAGGAAAAATATTAAATGGGGTAATCAGCAAATCAAGGATTAAATAAATGTAATAAGGAAAAGAACAGCATTACTTTTTTCCATTCCCAGAAAATAGAATTCAGTAACATGTCACAAGTAATTTCAACAATCCTCTAAAAATATATTCCGTTTCTCTCATTTAGGGTCTAACCTACTGATTCATTCAACAGGGCAACTCCACATCATTTAACTCCGACTGAAGCCATCAAATCTTCATACTCCGGATCATTCTCTGGTTTTCTTGCCCGCGCCAGATTAGCTCCCTGCTGTTGAGGTGGCACGGACGTGGAAGTAGGAGAGAATGGATCATAAATCTGTGGTCCTCCAGAGCGATTGTTACCGAACTGCTGATTCAGGCCCATGTGCCTTTCAGGTCGATTGGATAGAGCTGGATAATTCCGTGGCAAAGGATTTGCTGGCCGAGGTGGGAAAGGCCCAGGCGGATAATGCATTTGGGGACCTGGACCAAAACTCCTCGGTCCCATTTGTGAAGGTGTAGTAGATGAAGCTCGACTTACATTTGCAAAAGCTGCATTTGGGTTTCTAGCAAGTGGAGCAACAGATATGTGATGAGCATGAGGTTGACCCATCTGGTTTCCGACCTGTGGCCTAGGAACTTGCATGATATGTTGTGGAGCTGTATTTGGAGCACCCATGTGGAAAGATGGAGATTGAGGAGCAGGCATTTGTCCCATTGATCTAGTGGATTGAGTAGGCAGCATTCCACTTGGCCTCGGGACTGTAAGAGGGGATGGATTTTGTGGCCGGTGAGGTTGAAAAGTGAAATCACCAGAACTAGGGTGTGGAGGTCTGGGAGCTGTTGCAGAAGACAGATTCATAGTCGAAAAATTTGTTATGCTCCCAGAAAAAGAACCTGAAGTTCCTGCCGGCATTGTCGGCCGTGATATAGATAGCACTGGTGAAGCTGCCATTGTCACATGTGGTGAAGGCTGGACGGGTGTATGTGCAGAACCAGGAACTTGTGTTGGACGTAAAGCAGCAGGAAATGCAGGGGAAGTCCCACCTGGAGTGGGAGGAGCAGGAGCAAAAACAGGTCGTGACCCCTGGGGAGGACCCATCGTGGGAGCCAACTGCCCCATGTTGCTTGAACTTAGAGATGCTGCAGCATTTGCGGGAGCTGCAGACCACCCAGTGGAGCTCCCAGCAGGAGCCAATGGCCGGTCAGGCAGTGGTCTAGGTGCAATGCTTGACACAGCTTGAGGCAATGAAGGCATTGATGGTCTCCCAATGCGAAGTGGCCCTGCTGGTTGGGGTTGGATGCCAGTGAAGGGATATGAGGGCGGCATGTTAGATTGAATTGATGAAGGCTGCAGTGATGGCACAGAAAAGTTTCTTGGTGGACCAGAATGGATCTGAGGCATATACAGACTTGGTGGAACTTGCATTTGCGGCTGCGAACTGGGGGGAACAAGAGATGGGGTCTGAAGAATTGAAGGGAATCTAGCAGGCAGGTTCACAGGATTGGTAAGGATTGGAGCTGAGGTATTCAGAGAGTGCATTGGATTCTGAGGTGGGCCTGAGGGGAACCAGGGAATTTGGCTCTGAAATTGACCATGTAAAGGAGTTTGTAATGGACCAAACACTGGTTGTGGTACTCCCTGGTTAACAAAAGCATTAGGGACCAAAAATTGGGCACCATCACCCTGGCTTTGGCTAAGAGCATTGACGTTTTCGCCAGAAACCAAAGTAGATGTGGAAATGGCAGCCAAACTTCCCTACATAAAAGGCAATGACAGTTATGATTTAAACAAGAACAACATAAACAAGATAACAAAACGAGGCCACCACGAATAACCTCTAAATTCTAACCGAAGAACTATAAGCAAATATCAGTTTTCTTCCAAGTAATGAACTCACTGATACTGAAGTGACTAGCAATTCAATTAGATCAGTTGCTGCATCAACTTTCTCATACGAGTCAGCTGATATATTAATGTGCAACTCTTCATAAGTACTCTGGACATTTGCATCAGATGTAGAAATTTCAACCTAGAATTAACAAGATAAAGAAGAGAAGTTAAAATAGCTCAATTTAAATATTTTGTCAGATCTAGAAGCAAATATCTCAATGTAGATTTTTACGAAGTAATACATACTTAAGGAGGGAAGAATGAGAATATAAAATGATCTCATTTTTTTAATGATCTAGAAGGGAATATCTGATATAAAGTTGATCAGTTACCTTCTCTCCTGTATCTGCTTTAGTGCCATAGACTTTTATTATGGTTCCAGTTTCCTAATATGCAAAAAGAAAAATAGATTATTAAGAAAAAGAAAGCAGTTAACAGTGAAATACATCATGTAGAATGAATGAGTTTGCTGATAACTACCTCAGCAAAGGATAACATAATGGCATGAGCTGAACTATTTACCTTTTCTAAACGTTTCTGAGTATCACTAGCAGGTCCAAATATTAGGCCGAGAAAATTGTATCCTGGATACTCCTTAATCTGCAAAGGCAGTAAGCCAGAGTCACATCAGGAGCTGCTAATTTACAAACTATGTATATACACTTGCACACACACACAATACATTAGAGACAACTGACGTAGCCACAGATTTAAAAAGACTGATTCATGCAGCAGTTCACAGTATGTTGACTCTGTTTAGGATGAATAGTCAGCAATCTAAATAAAAGCTATCTAATTCTACTACTAATATTATAGGGTTTGAAAAGCACGACATTAGTAGGTCTCTGAAAGAGCAACCACAAGAAAAGGGGTGCAAGTTCTAAATATTTACATTGTCCTGACTCTGAAATTCAGCAGGGATGCAAAGAGGAAGTATATTCTAATATCTTGATTAAAATGTCTGGCTTTACAATTTTTCAAGATTAATTGGCATACAGACATACGTCAATTAAGGCGGTAAATGAAGAAGCTTTAGCAGCCTTTTACTTCACCCCACCTTCTCTTTTGATATCCCAGACCCAACTATCAAGCCTGAGTTCAAAACTGGGGCCCCCCAATAAGAAGCAAAAATAGATTCAAGAAAAAGGAATAATCCACACTTTGTGATAAAGCCTGAGTTCAAAACCGCAACCCCCCCCCCCCCCCCCCCAACAACAAAAAAAAAAAAAGAAGCAAAAATAGATTCATGAAAAAGGCATGATCCAGACTTCGTGATAAAGAAAATGGTTGGTAATCTTTTAATTCGTTGTTGAATTTTCTTGATTACAAAGTTGAGCATCTCATTTCTTGCAGCAGACAAATTAGAGTCTAGAAAGAGGATAAATGAAAAACCAAGCAAGGAAAGTTTCAAGCATTTGCACTGACTTACAGGGATAGGAACCACAGCCTCTTTCAGTAAAGGTTCATAATCTGGTGGGGTTTTGTAACTTGGATTCAACTTTAGTATCTCACCTGTAAATTCAAGTAAAGCATAATCAGTTCATACGTAATATAGGAAACAAAGAAATCGAACAATAATCTGGGGAAGAAAAACATCAAAAATACCTATCACTTCCTGCTTCTCAAGTTCCAAACGTTCTAACTTCTACATTCAGAAACAACGCCAGAAGTGCTCAGAACCTCAAATATTTCTTAAAAAGGAAACAGAGAGAACCCAACAATCAAAGTAATCAACAAGGAATGCAATATCAACAGGAACTCTACCTCTCTGTCAACTTGATGATTTGGAGACTTCTGATCAGCACTCTGAGCAGCTACCTCCAGGACTTGATTTTCCTCAGCTTCTAGACTTTCCGATTCCAGTTGTCGCACAATTTGATCCACCCGAGTCTGCCCAAGGCAGTAATATCACTTAGTGGCACCTGGAATGGGAAGCCTCCATGTGAGCCATTCACACGGAAGACACCGACATTTGAGCACCCAATGGGAAAAGGGAAATCTTTAATTGCCACCAGCTGAGCAATGTATAAATTCCTCCCACAAATCGGGGCTGTTAATGCCTCAAACCCACTACACATTAACCATAATTTTTTAAAAAAAAAAGAAAAGTTGGGAAAAGTCCTACAAAAACTTAACATATTAGGTATTGATTGCTAGTAAATTTGAAAGAAGCCATTCTACAAAACAGCGTTAAGTTTATATGTTCTCAAAAATATTATTTCAAAACTACGCAAACTCTCCTTCTACTTCGCCAAGGAATTAGGTATTTATTGCTATTATGTTGGGACATCTCGGAGTGCTTTTTTCAAAAAAGTCATTGTGTTGCTTAATATTTCCAGCAAGAAGCATACGTTTTTCTCTTTCTGTACTCATCAAACCCTAGAAGTTAGCTGAAGAAAAAAGTTCTTTTTCAGGAAGCACTTTCCCTAAAGGAAAAAAAAAAGGGCCTTTTGGATATTCAACACCCCCACGCGGCCTTACAAACAGACAAATATACACAAAGCCGCCGTCGTCGTCATACCTGATAAGCCAATGCTCGTCCTCTTTTAACAGAAGCATCTAGCGATAAATCAGATCCCCATTTCGTCTTCCTCACAACCTTCTTACCATCATCATTACTACTAACTTTTTCTTCTTCGTTGATCGCATCGTTCTTCTTCGCGCCTTTGAAAACAGGAACCAGAGAACCCGAAAGCTTGTTCTTCGGTATCACAAACCCTGATTTTGCGGCGAACTTCGAGACTTTGGGCCCCACATTCGATACTGTAGATGGCGTCGCCGCAGTTGTAGAGGACATGTTAGCCGTATCAGATTTTAGCAAATTGATAGGGTAAATTACAAGAATGAGAGAAGTTAGGGTTTTTGAAATGAGCTAGGGAGTAGAGGACAGTTTTAGGAGACGACGTGAAACGCTGCGTTCTGGGAACAGTGAAGACTGATGCGATAATTTTATTTCGTGTTTGTATGCGAAGAGCCGGAGGCTTCTGCCTTTGGGGATTTGATGTGGGGAAGCTTGGGCTTTTAATTGGGCCAGGTATTTTGGTCCTTCTTACTTGGGCCTTTAGAAGTAGATATTATTTTGGGCCTGTACGATATTTTTTTTCAACAATTTGTACAAAATATATATGAATTTAAAATTGAGAAATTAATAACATACCTTGTTGAAATCATCTTCTGTGCATTTTGGAAACGAATTTCTTTCAATTATTTGGATTTTGGAGGCAATCCAGATTATTCTAAGGTGCAGAGAGTCCGGTTGCCGCTATAACATAAAGATCTGGATAAGAATGGTAGATTATGACTGTAAATATTTTATTATGGCTCAATAGATTTCGGAGAACTAGAATAATAAAATATAGACCCCGTCAATATTCTTAACAAATATGCTCTGTAAAATATTTTTTTTACTTTTTTTTTTAAGCATAGCATAACTCACCCCATGTGAGTGGAACTTTCTATCACCAGATGACATCAAATGACCCTTTTATTTTATACAATTTTCATTTTCTTAGCAGAACACTACTTACATCAACTCTTTATCAACTCAAAAGATCTTCATAATCAAATCTGTTAAGCCTAAGATTAAAAGAAAAATGATAGCTAATGACAACAGAAGCAACCATCTATTGCAGTGGATTTACTCGAATTACTGCAGGAGCAACCGGTGACTGGACTTCGTAATTTTGTACAATTAGAATGAAGGATTTAAGCAGTCCAGTCCGAGGTAAGGAAAATTGCCACAACTTCGGTTGAGAGAAGGTCCGAGATGGGTATATCAATAAAACACCATGATAGAATATTTATCAAGTGAACGGGTAGAAGTTTGAAAAGAGCAAACTGCCTAGAAGAATGTAGGCTGCACAATAAGTCCAGATCAAATAACCCCATCTCTTGTCCATGAGAGGCGACACTATTAAATACGAAGCAAACCAGTAAATAGGAGGACTAGCAGATAAGAACCGAGTTGAAACCTGTCAAAGCATCAGTGGTGAAACGTCAGAAATAGTGATGCATAGTAACTGCCTTTAGCCGACTAGATTGGAGTATTAAATATCATTCATAAAGAAAGAGAAATAGATAAACAGCAAACTAAAACAATGATCACCTCACTTGACAAGTTGATTATCATCCTGAAAGAAAATTTCATGTGTACAAAGCATGTGGAGCCAGCATCTCTAACACCTATACATGATGATAAATAGAAAAAGAATATGGAGGACCCTAACCTGCACATGCATCACAAAAAATGCTGTTGCTGCCATAAAACCCAAGTGAAAGATAAATGGCAGGACAGCAGGAGAGAAGTATCCAGACTTCATTGTTGATCCACAGTCAACTGGAACCAGAGCATGATTCCCTCGTTTTTGTATTTGCTTCCTCAGCCTCAAATTTTGGGTTCCTGTCTCAAAACAAATGAATGATTGCAGTAGTTTTCTTTATATTGCACGTAGATGAGGAAAAATTAAGACATGACCTGAACAAGAAAAACACTTCTAATATCTGCGACACTATAGATAAGTACCACAGAGCACACATAATACGCTAATAGCAAGTCACAATTAATAAACACAATAGTAAATTAGGCTGGCTGAATGTAAGCCATTGGCAAACCACTGGTCGAGTTAATATCATCTTGGACCATATTGTTTAAATTTAAGATTTCACCAACTATATTGAACTCTAGAAAACAGCAATAAGTGCATCAACTAGTAACTCTCAAACCAACATATGTTTAGAGGTAATACCTTGTATTTTTGAAAGGGGTTTCTCTGAAACAGGAGCACTATTTGATTTTGGGGCTGTGCCTGAAGAGAAAAGCACATAAGCATACTCTTTTCCCCCATTGGGAGCTCGAAAACCTAAGGAGTAAACAAGCTCAGGCTGTGACTTCACGTAATGGATAATAGAGCAAAGTGCTAGGGTTAATACTGGTGATGCAAGAAGAAAGTTTGGCAACTGTTTGAATTGGAAGTACCTCAAGAAACCCACTCCCCTGGCATCAAAAGAAACCACAATGTAAATTAGAAATATACTAGCATATTCAACTTTTTCATAAATACCTTAACAACGTGCATCTCCTACATAGAAATGAAAATCACCAAACACAGAAAGGACAATAGCGCTGATTCTATTTTAAATCAAAGTCGCTCCCACATTATTAAGAAAAAAGCTAATCAGCTATTCTTCTTATTCAATTATTGAATAAAAATTACTAATGATGTTCCAGTAATATAAAAACAAGAACTTCTTTAATATTGCTCTGAAGTAATTGTTTGAGAAGAAATTGTCTAGATATATTAACCTCTCTGTACCAGCAAGAAATCCAAAGAGCAAGTAAATACAACTGCAAAACTACAACCTTGGCCTAGTACCATTGACACTGCTTAAGTAATTAGGAAATCAACGTGGTGAGAAATTTATATTAAATGGTAAAGATGAATTTACCAATAGTGACTTTGAATAAAATTGTACAGTAATGGTACTCTTGCTTTGCACCAAGGCCTCATTTCATCTGTTGAATGTCCAACACACATATTGTGATAGCCATATACTTGGAAAGAAATAAACGGAGCAAAGATACATATGCAGCGCAATGCTCCACAAACAAGAATCCACAGTGCCAACTGCAACAGAGAAAAGAAATTACAAAGAACACAAATTTCAGAGCCTTGAATGCCCAACAATTACGACCCAAAATGCTGATGACTAATGCATAGGTTCTAATAACCTTGAGCCTATCCAAATGAAAGATTATTCAGCATACAATTCAATTACTTCTCCTGTCTTCCCACATCTTTTGCAAACTATTAAACAAAAACAGTAAAGAAAACTAGAACATGCCATTCATAAAGAATCACAAACTTACAAAATGGCGTTTCTTCAGGAATAAAGCATCATAAGCCTGATGCATAGTCTGAAAACAGAAATAACCAGCATTAAGCACTCCATTAGACCTTGCACAACCAGAGATAGCAAGCCAAAGAACCGAAATGTTGAATGCACCAGACATTAAGTAGTACAATCCCCCAACTGAAAACAGCGCATATAAACTCTCTGAATATCTGCATTTGCAAACAGAATCAAAATTTTCAGTTCGATACATTCTGTAGCAAACTCAATCTCTTCCCCCCCCCCCCCCCCAACCCTTGGCCGGAAAGAGCATTACATTGATGTATAAAAGATGGAAGCCGGATTGAAGCAAAACAACATTGAAGCACACAAAGCTGCATCAGGGTCTTTCAAGATCATAACAGATAGCCTGTTAGAACGAATTAACAAGTATTAAAAAAAACTCACCAATCACATATTCTAAACAGAACCCAGTTCTCAAATTTCAACAGATCACCTGTAAAAATAAACCGCAGCAAACAAGAAAGCCACATTGCTGACAACATAACCAGCCAATCCCAACACAGCCCTATACCCAATAACGCCGATCAACGGCGCTAGAACTGCAACAAAACACCAAACCCATATAAACAAATTCCTGAATAAAATTAAATGAATCCAAATGCATCGTTTTACTTTTACCTGAGCGAGATAACAGGTGCATGAAAGCGGGAAGGAGGGGGAGGAAAGCGTAGGACTGCTCGTACTCGTACCCGCATTGGGCATTGCGGACGAAGTAGACGCTGTCCCAAACGATGCCACTTTCGATTCTGGAACCGATCGAACTGTTCGGCGAGTGTTGTTGTTGGTGGGGATCAACGAGGCAATTGGGGTTTAGCGGAGCGGAGGTGTCGTAGGGGCTTAAGAGAGCTCGCCAGAGTACTATTAACGCTAAAAGCAGGAGCCTTGAAACGGCAGCGGATTTGAAAACTTGGGTTTCGTGTGGGAATTTCAGGGTTTCCATTGGTGGGTTTGAAAATTTGAAATATGGGAAGAAGGAGATGATTGAAATTGAGAAGATTGAGGTCAAAATGAATTTTATCATCCAGATCCCTTAACTTCCATTATTTGATTTTAGGACTCAATCTGAATCTGTGTCTAAATTGCAAATTCCAAAATTATCTTGCGGATAATATAATAACATATGGATCCTCAAACTTATATAATTTCTCAATCATGAACATAATTTGTCAATTTCGGCATAAGTCTTTGTCACTCAAGCCTGTGGATAAATTAAACTTGGGGCAAAATGAGGGCCGTTTGCGAAGGTCCAATGAAATTTCTCCTAAAATTAAGCCAATATCGAGGTTAGGCTTTGAGCTTTTTACTGGTATTTGAGATTGAAGTGTTATAATTTGTAACATATAAATATTAAAAAATGTTTGGTTTCAGTTCAGTAAATATATTATGCTAAAATGAGATCAAATTTTTGCTATTGGGAAAATCAATCACTAATGATGCTGGCATCAAAAGGATAATGTCACCATCAATTGTACAGTCATTGGATGTGAAAAATTAAAATATCATCTAAAATTTAGTAATCGTGTGCGTGTGTATATATATATGTATGTATGTATATATGTATGTATATGTACGTGTTACGTGTACACACCTATGTGAGGCCATTTTCATTGCATGTGAGCTAGTTACTTATATGTAGTTATGAGCAATTTAAAGTTGTTGCAATGAAAGTACCAATATTCATTAATGGCCCTCCAAAGCCCTAAAAGTTTTTCTAAATTGTATCGAAAATTTTTAGCTTTTACTTTCTTTATTTTATCCTCTGTCCCTCCAAATAAATCATAATCATTTAGTGCACCGGGCACGCATGAAAAGTTTGATCCAACCACTTGAGCGAACAGCTAAATAAATCTGCTTGAAACCATTCAACCATACTCTTAGAGACATAAATTCTTTAAATGGTAACATAGAAAAATAATAATAAAATTACCAATGCCATTCAGCTCAGGTCCTGAATTCTCCCTTAACAAAAGTTGAGGAAGAGCATATTATTATGAGTGTTCCACTAAAGAAGATGATGCAGACATATATGCAAAACATTAATTATGGCGACATATAAATGGTACGTGCATTAGTGAATTTTTTTGCATGCAATTGTAGGCCTCAATAAATTCAATGACACACCGATTGCCGTCGCACATAAGGCACGTAGCCCTCAAGTTTCGTATTGTGCATGGAAGTGCTTCTGTAATTAAGAAGCTCTCTTTGATAACTCTTCTTTTACAGAATTGCATAAAAGCAGCAGCCTCTTGTGAAAGCAGTGCTTTTCTTATTTAATAAACACTCGAAATTAACTCTAATAATCTAACCCTAGCCTAGAACTTTTTTTTGGGTTGAATTAAAAAAATAATTTAAATTAGAATTTTACTGTAAAATCACGTAAATAATATCAATTATAACTTATAACTGCTGTAATTTAGAGACTCATTTAAATTATCACGAAATTTTTTCTATAATTGGAAAGCATTTAAGTGCAACCATACCTTCAAAGATTTTGAAACTGCAGTCAAATGATGATGTGGACTAATGGTTATATATGAGTCAAAATTCACTTCTAATTTGAGCTTCTTCGAGGTACGATCGTGCATTAATGATTTATGGATGAAGAATAAGAAGATGATGGTGATGCTCAAGTGACCCATTATAGCACCGTGCAAGCTGGCCATGAAGCCTAGCTAGCATATGCAATACCCAAGAAAGGCTCAAATTTGTTAGTTGGTGGGAAAATTAATTACTTGGTCTGGGACCAAGGAGAAAGGTATACGAAGAAGCCTAGCTAGTTAGATCATCAATTTGAATTATTATTTACCCAATTCTTTTTAATTCAGATGGCCATATATGAACAAAGAATCTAAATTTCTGCACAATAACCTTGCAAGCACGGCATCAAATTTAGTAGGCATCAATTCTCCAACTAGAAGTGTACAAATTTTGCATCGTGGCTCATTAATTAATTGGTGAGATGTCAAAATTTCAGTGAAATGAAATAACAGATTCCAAATCTTGTTATGTGTCATTTGTCTAGATTTTTTTGGTACCTTAATAGTGGCAACATTTTATTTGATATTGGAAATGGAAGACTCATAAACAATAACTTCAGTGATGTGTAAATGTCAGTCCAACTGCACATACACTCAGTGAAAGCGTACCTCGTCCTAAAACCAACCTCTATCAAATAATGCATCAATTTCGGAAACATTAAATTTCGTTATGTAGCATTTCCAAGCCCATGATTGATGATGAAGGTTAAAAAAAGATACAAGACAAATAATACATGTCACTCAATTTCATTTATGATATCCACAGTTTGTTTTTTTATTTTTGGCCAAATCAAGCTAGTTATTTTTCATTTTAAGGAATTACGCTGAGTTAGTAGATTTGCTAAATAATTGTCCTCACTGTTTCTAGTGCTTGCAGTTAACTAATTTTTTTTTCCCTATCATAGGGTTTAAAGTTGGATTGATTAAACTACAACACAGAGTTCATATCCTTATAAAATTGAATAATGTCAAAGAATAAGACATGTAAATGGAAATTTCCTGACAATTCCACATTTTTGGACTATTTATTTAACGCGAATGAAATAAATAGTTTGACGGAAATTTTTCAAAGAGAGAATGAAATTAATGCAAAAAGTCACACACACTCTTATAAACAAGTCGTTAATGCTAAATCAATCATTAAGTTTGGGAAGTCACACGATCACTTGAGAGATGTAGTTAGTAGTTACTCATAATATCAAAAGAAGACAAAGTCCAAAAGCTCAATAAATAAAGGCTCCTTTGATCTGTACTATCGATTAAAATAAATAAATTCATAAATGAAATTTTTGAAACTATCAATTGGATGATATGTTAGCTTAAGGCAAATAAAGTAATCAGCAAGCTTTATGTAAGGGACAAAATTTTATGTCCCTTTGTCAACTTTAATTAATTTCTGGGTAATCACGGATTTGATCCCCAAAAAAAAAAAATCACAACAAATGAAAAATTCGGAAGTATCACGGGTCGTAAAAACAAATTGTTCATATTTTCTGAAAGATTCTTTGAAGAAACAATACAAAAACTCAAGGACAAGAAGTTGAGTAATTAAAACTTCTTTCTTTTATAGAAAAATTAAACAAGAGCCCCGAGTGATTTTGATTAATAAAATTTTTGCCGTGCTTGCAGATCAATTCAATTTTATAAAAGAAGAAGAGGAAAAATAAATGTGCTTCAAAGAATCAGAGTGTAGCCAGCTGTTTTTTCGCAGCTAATAACTGTCCGGTCAGAAACAAGAGCCAACACATTAACTGCTGATTTATTGAGTGGTGGTCCAAAATGTACGAGTCCAGAAGCAGATCCTAGTTTTTTTTTGGATAATCTTTACAATTAAATTATTATTAAAATTAATTTATATTTAATATTATGGGAATTCGAACCCAAGACAAGAAGTACCATTTTCTGTTTTATTCTTAAACTTGACTTGTGTAGTCTCACTGGAATGCTTTGTCCACTTTAAGACAAAACAGCTTCTTCACAGGTGAAGTTTAGGGTAAAATTTTGCAGCAATAATAAGCAACGCAATTATTTCAATTCCATTACCACCCACTACTCGATATCTCTCATAAATAAGTCACTAATAAAAGCATAAAAGGAGCCCGCCTTAGCCCAGCCGCCCATATCGCTTTAGTCTTTACCCCCCTCATCACTACCATCCACTCGTCTCTATCCCTTTCTCTGAAGTTTCCTCTACAGTATTATTATGGCTTCAAAACTTGCAACCGTGGTGCCATTTTCTTGCATTTTAGTGTTGATGCTACTTGGTCTTGCAAGCTCGAACATAGACCAAGACAAAGCAGAATGCGCCGACAAAATCGTCGCGCTCTCGACGTGTCTTCCTTATGTTAGTGGTGAGGCAGAAACACCAACCCTTGATTGCTGCAGCGGGCTCAAACAATTGCTTGACAAGAGCAAGAAGTGCTTGTGCCTTCTGATCAAAGACAAAGATGATCCCAGCCTTGGTCTCAAAATCAATTCCACACTTGCTGCCACTCTCCCTACTGCTTGCCACTCACCGGCTAACGTATCACAATGCATCAGTAAGTAAAACACACACACACACACACACATATATAATCAGTAACACGATGTTAATTATTAAATTTACTTGCACATACAAGATTGTATATATATTCACTAGTAATGAAAATTTTGATTCTTTGTTAATAGATTTGCTTCACTTGGCTCCGAATTCACCCGACGCAAAGGTGTTCCAAGGATTTTCAAACCTAACAGGAGGACACGGTGGCACCCCAGCAGCAGCTGGTAACTAATTAACACTTCATTTGATTGTGATTTCTTATGTACCGATTTGATTTAGCATAAATTTTTATTGATCAAATTAATTATCCTTTTCGTGATTTCAGTTATCGGTAACTCAAAAAATGGATCACCAAGTGCTGACCAAAAGAGTGGTGGTGGGAGAGCTAGTAGGTGGCTATGGTTGGAGATGGCATGTGGGGTTTTAGCTTGCATTTTTTTCCCATTATACTTGGCTTCTGGTATATGAGATAGCGTAGGGGTTTATTTTTAATTTTTGTATGTCAATGTTTGTGTACTTCATCTTTTATTGATATTAACTGTTTATCTTGTCATCAAACAATCACGATGTGATCAATTAATTAAGCATCCTAGCTCTCTTTTGCAGTAATTTTGTTTGTCTTTGCAACTGTAATACAAACTAATTAAAGGGACCCATAGGGATTAATTATGTTTGATGGGGCAGGTTTCCGTCATATTCGTTTCTTAAATTTCCAACTATACATATGCGATGTAATACCATCTATTGTGTTGAGTCATCTCATCAACTAGAACAAGGTTAGTTCCAATTTTTACCCTCTTCGTTCATTTAATTTCCTCTATCAAGGCAAAAGTTGTAGAATTAAGAAAAAGGTTTTTTTTTTCCCTTTTTGAAAAAAAATAAATGAAGTATTTAACATTCTAAATAAAGACAAGGTCTTGTTCATGTGACGCTAGCTCTCTTGCTTTTATGTTTATCATGGTAACTAGTTGCAAAATTCTCAAAAGACAATAATTACAATAGATTTTGTTCACTGTACTTGCTCATGTATACAAATTTTAATCACCATATCTGTATGTTCACAGTTTAAGCATGAAGTTTTATTTGGCCAAAACCCATTTAACCAAACATTTCATACTTCTATTGACAATACAGTGATCTCAACTCATAAGTGCTTCTCTAAAAGTGCTTCTTTCCCAGGATGCTAAAATGATAATTGAAAGGCTATGTTTATATATATATATATATATATATATATATATATATATATATTCACAGGTACTAGAAAATAAAGAGTGGAAATTAATCACTGATTCCTTCACTCTCTTTTAGAAATAAATAGGAGCATTAATCCTTATTTTAGCATTCACGTGACACTGTTTCTTATATTTAGTTACCAGTTATTCATAAACATATAGCTAAGGGATCATGTCCTTAACCTGCTTCTCTGTTTCAGTTAATCAATTTTCTTACTCAATAACGAGGAGATTTTATCAATTGAACTACTAACTAAATTCATAGATAAATTCATTTGATTGCTGTATATTAATAGAATTATGTCAAAGAATTAATTTACACAGACACACACATATTTCTGGTTAGAAGAAAGTAACATTAGAAAAATAGAGAAAGAAGAATACATGAACGTCGCTCATCTTCTTATGTTATGTTTGTATTGAGGTGCTCTGAAAAAAAAAAAAAAAAAATCTTGTTGTGTGTTACGAAATATGTCTCCATTTTCAATGAGGATTTGCAAATTCTAAATTAGGATATTTCCTAAACTTTTCTTATTTAGTTTTTTTTTTATTCAAGAGAATTCTTATTTAAAAAATAAGTAATTTCTCTTTTGGGATTTGACTTATTTAAGGAGAAATATAATTAATATAAGAAAAACAATACTTCTTCTACAAGAAATAATTACTCTATATAGAGAGGTTGGGTTCACTTATTTGTAGAATACAACATAATAATCAATTCTATACAAGTAAATAGTTTTTAGTGTGAGAGAAAGTGTAAATCTATTGCGAGATCGGATATTATTGGGGTTTTGAGTATGAGGAAAAATAATATAGCGATTGTAATAATTTTTTACATAAATAGATTTTTCTTTCATCGTGCTTGGCGACCGTAGTTTTCTGCAGTATAAGAGTTTTTCACTTAAATTTTTGTATTGTGTGATTTGTTATATTTTCCATCTATTTTCTGTTTATTATTTATTTGATATTTTTGTTTGCGGGATCTTGGGAAGGATTAAAATTCCCTAACACTATGTAAAAATTCCCTAACACTAAGTAACACAAGTTAATTGTGTATAATAAATATAACTTTGCAGCTGTGGCTTTTAAGTTGCAGCTCTCCTACGGCAACGCCAAACAAACCCTTACTCTCTTAACTTGAATCACGAAAAACATTGAAACATGGCTGTAAGATTTATTGAACATTTCCAACAAAATGCATAATAATTCACTCATGCTCCATTCATTAGTTGTACTTGCCTTTTTGATCTATTATAGTCAAGAATCAAGATTGCAGAATAATGTTTAATGACACAAATCACAAATCATCTAACTCATTATACTCTGTTAACCTGAAATGAATATAAGCATGAACTTCAGAGAGAAATTAAAGCTCAGTATTTTTTCCCAAATTATCGACACAAGGCACATACATGTACACAAGAAAGTAAAAAGACAGTCTGAGGCAAACTTGTTAGCCAAGGAAGATCCTTCAGAAGAAAGCCACAGATCGATTCTGAGGAGTAAAAGGTCCTTGACGAAGCTCATGAAAGATGCAAACAGATTTGTGCAGAATGTGCAAAGAGTTTTTATCTAGGTCATTATTTTATGAACAATTTATTTGCAAGGTACTCATTCATAGATAATGATTTTCCAGTGAAAATATGCATGTGGATTTTGGTCCCCAGTCATTAATTTGAGAATGTTTTAGATGGTTTTAATTGCTGGTGCAGCCCTGGGGACGTGCTTGAAGCTGCTGCTTTTACTGATACTGTTTTCAAGACATCAAGATGGCTTACAATAGTCAATAAACCATTTGATTTCCAATTCTGATTATATATATATCCGGCTAATAGGATTTTTCTTTTTCAATGTTGCTAGCCTTTCAAGGGACACGATTGAGCGAATGAGAAGGGATACAAGGAAATGTAAATATGAAAACTTTCAAGAGCTTTATGGCCTGTCTATTTGCTATTGTATAGAGGAATCTTGGATGCTATATACTGACGATTGAATCTTATGAGTGGGTTAAATCTTCACATCTTTCCAGTAGGATCTTGGCTGCTATGAGGATTAACTCTTTTATCATTTTTTGCTTTGGACTTTTTGTATCACTAAATCCTTGTGAGTGGGAATAAGCCTTATTCTAATTATATATATATATATACATTTACTATCTCAATATATTTCAGCTGTACAATTGTTGACTATTACAAGAAGATAATAGCAAAATGCTAGTGACATACTTACCACATATAAATTTGGCTTTTAAAAGCAATAAACTTGACTTTGTCAATTCCCATAAAAGTCCCAAAAGAAACCACAGAAAGTCGTGTCTACACGAAGGAAAATGTTTGTTTGGAATCGACAAGAGCAACTCACCAATAATTTCATTCAATCTAACGGCCCATATTTCTCCAATCCCTACCTACCAAACAGCCGTACACTCTCTTCCCACGAGGCCACAACCACACCAAGGCGAAAACAAGATCCTATCATTTGGATCCCTCAACTTTTCTATTATTAATTTAAGGAATATTTAACACATTTTATCAAACAAATATCTTTATGTATTCCCCTTTTCCCCCCTTAATACCAACAACAAAAAGTGATTTTGATTGGATTTTAATCATCTTTAACCTTTCCTCTTCGTTCTTCATACGGGCAGTGCAAGGCTCAAATTCGGCCTTCTTCTACTGTACTTTATCTATTAAACAAACTAGAACTCTATAATTATTATCTAGCTTAAATATATTTACATACTTTTTTAAAAATTTAAAATAATATAAATGGTTATCTATTATTAGTATTATGTTGAAATTTAAATAATGAATAAAAAAATATGAGACTACGTAAGACTTTCATATAATTAATGAGAAAAAAATATTAATTTTTCTTTAAAGATTCAATATTTTTCATTCTAATGTTTCCCTTAAGATATTCACATCTCTTAATGATTTTTAGTAAGAAGTTAAAGTTTAATATTTTACACACTAACCTTAGAAGAGATTAGTTTAATTTTGTGGAGGGCCGAGACCGAGTGTCTATAACAAATTATGTTACTAATGGAAAATTAAAAATGATTGGGGACTTCAATGATAGAAACACAAAGAAAAAATCTCACTCTTTCTGACCAAATCGATATAAATCATATCCTCATCTTAGCAAAGATCTCTGCACAGCTTTCATTTCATTTTAAAGAAATTTCTCACAAGCAAATCATCAAACAAGATGTCTGCAAATATCATCATCCTTTCTCTAGTCTCACTCTTTCTGCTGAGACCAACCCTCTCGCTCTCCTCTGATCCTTCACCACCAACAGTCTACGAAATCCTCCCCAAGTACGGCCTCCCACAGGGCCTCTTACCCGGCAACGTCGTCAGCTACACCCTACAAGACGACGGTGTTTTCACCGTCGAATTGTCATCCGAATGCTACGTCGAGTTCGATTACTTGGTCTATTACGACAAGACAATCACTGGCAAGATCAGCATCGGGTCTATTACGAATTTGAAGGGCATTCAAGTTAAGAGGTTCTTGTTTTGGTTCGATGTTGATGAGATCAGAGTCGATTTACCCCCGTCTGATTCGATTTATTTTCAAGTGGGCTTCATTAACAAGAAGCTTGATGTTGGTCAGTTCGAGACCGTTCATTCTTGCCGTGATAATGAGCTTTCTGAGTCTGGCTGTGGGTCCTGGACACGAGGTCTTCAGGTAATGGGGTTTTAGGGTTTCTTTCTTCGTGGCAACTGATGATATTTTCCTTTAAAGTTTTGTTTTTTATCACGTCATTCACGTGGGTATAGTGATTAGTGGAGAATTTACATCTGAGTTTTTGAAATTTATGGTTATTAGAGTAAAAGATTTCTTGTGGCTTTGTTACGGTTTGTAGTGGATCTTTGCATGTGTTTGCATCTTCTTGTATTTTAAGAACTGGTGATTATGTTATATCCTTCAGCAGCTGTGAAATTGAGATATTATTTATTGGTTTTCTACTGTTACTAAATCAGATCTTTTGCGAATCGATTCTCTGAGCGTTTGTATATGATTATGATGTTTGATTATTGTGACTTCTTGAGGTTATAGTTCTTTTGATGAACCTAAGGATATGCTATTCTGTTATATAAAATAAATGGGTAAGTCTGGAAAGGGCTTTTGTTTCTGTTGTATTTGTGGAGAATTAAAAGTTAAAGTTAGGCCTTGTAAACATTACATTTGTTTTGTTTTTTATTTTTTGCTTTATTCAGCATTTGAGCTCATGGTTAGTACCAATAAAAGTGATAAATTAGTGTCTTATGTATATTCTATATCATTAACTTATTTGAGTGTGCTCGGGGATTAAAGGTTTTGTCATGGTTTCTGTGAATAGTTTAGAAATGGGGAAATGTGTTATTATGGATAGAATGCAGTTATAGTTTTATGTTGCCTAGTACCGAGACAAGCGCCTGATTGTAGTTGCTACTCCTTTTTTTTTTTGTTTTGTTTTGTGTTGGGGGGGGGGGGGGGGGAGGGGATTTTCCTGAGCACCTAGGATATAACCCAGCTTACCTTTGACAGCACTGATTGAAGTATTGAGCCATAGCTTTAAGATAGTTTTTATACTAAATCATTTGGTGCTCATAAAGCATTATGTTGAGCGGTCTTACTTGCAGTTTCTTACATATATTTGGGGAATTATGTGTTTGTGACCAGTCTTGAACTCATATCATCATCTTTCTTTTCCTGTTTACTAGTATATTTATGATATTCTTGTTAGCTTCTTTTTCATTATTGAATTTTGAGAAATTGATTATGCTGCAGAACTAGTAAAGTTATGGAAATTAGGTGACCTTCTCTTTCTTTGTTAGTCTGAAGTTGTTTCTTTGTTGTTGAACAGTTCTAGATGAATGTTTGAACTTCAAGTCTTGTTCATGCCGGCATACTTTCTGTTTCATGCTGGTCTTACACAGTAGAATTAAATTTCAACTGAACAGTTGCAAAAACAGTCAATTACATAGATTTAGTTATGGCATCTGTGTGCTTGTTTCTAAAGTTTTTCTTTGGAACTTCTTTCCTTGATTTTTCATGTTTGCAGTTTGTTTGATTGTCTGTTTGAACTTGATTCATCTATATGCTTCAGAGAAAAATTTTATCGTTTCAGAGTCATCTCACTTTCAGAATCTTTCTATTTGCAGTTGCCAACCCCCACCAATGAAGTGCAGATGCTAATCACAGAGTAGATGCTCATCAAGCACTTGCCTTCTGCTATATGCGTGGGCACTGAATCAGTGTCAGCCAGTTTCGCAATTTAGAGCTAGTTATTTTCAGATCAAAAGTCTGATTGTCTTCCTGAACAAGTTGTAAAATTGTACTATGTAGTATATGCTAAGCAGTAGATTTAACTCTGGCTTCAAATCAGCCACTCTGTACTACTCAGCTTGAACCACTTAAAAACTTATAATGGAACACCATTTCATGGTGCGGATCTATTCTCTTGTGCTTTACTCGTCATATTTGATAAAATAAAAACAACAATGCAGATTAAAAGATTAAACTTTTAATTAATTCAATAATTGTACTTTTCAATACAAACACCTGAATTGTGTTCATCACTGTTGTGCTGATCTCACCCTGATATAAAAGAATGACCATATAATAACATCATCAAAACAAAATTTCATAGGCTAGTAATCCTCATAATCCCAATCCTCATTAAAATTGTAACCCTCTACTTCATCTTCTACATTCCCATAGTAACCGCCATTCGCATCCCCATAATCATCTTCTTCTTCACCATGATTCTCTGGACTTTCAACAATGGTCTTCACCTTCTCATTCTCATTCTTCTTCTCGTTGCCATCTTCTTCTTCGCCTTCATCTTCTTCTTGTTTCTCCAACACATCAAAATTCACCTTCGAACTCAGCCTCTGCTTCTTCTTCTTCTCCTCAATCTCATCATTAATCCTCTTCTTTCTCTTTGCTCCTTCACTTTTCTCATTCTTCTCCTTTCTGGGTTGCTTTTGTTTTTGTTTCTGGATCTGGCCTTGCAAATATCTTTTGTTCAAAATTTCCCATATGATGTTCTTGTAGATCATATCTTTCTTTGTATTCAAATACCCTTTAATCTCTGCATCATCAATGGCGCCAACGCCTCTGTTTCTTGTTCTTCTTCTTCTGCTTGAATTTTCCATAACGCTTTACATGCAATACGAAACCGTGCACGCGTTTTAAAAGCCGTTAATATGGAGAAGCCTCTGCCGCCTTATGAAATAAGAGCAACCGACTTGCTTTAGTTTCCTTTATGCTTAGGGTTTATTTAGTTTTTATTTTTTAATTAAGATTAATTAGGGTTACATAATATTCCAAAAAGAAAACGTGAACTTAAAAAGAATTAAATTTGTTTGAAATTAGTGATTTGGCATTAGTTTCCCTAATAATTAGGAGGATATCTTCATTTTTTTTTTTAATGGAAGACCTGTTTTTATATTGTATAAGTGAATTTGTTGGGAAATTTGTAAAAAAAATATAAAAAAGATTTTAGAAAATACATAGATTTGCTTAGAAGCGAAATCTATATATCGATTTGCTTAGAAGCAACGCAAAGGTTTATTCACATAATACCATTAAATTTGATAAATGAGAGCCCTTTTAAATTTTTCTCTATTTCACTTTTTTTTCCCCCTTTCTTTCTCTTCTTGAATAGAGTTTTAATTTTAACATTTACATTCTTACAAAATAATATATTAATTAAGTTGTGAGAATAAATTTTGGTTGATTGAGTGAGCAGACCCAACTAAAGTCTAAAAGCTTCTTTTGTACCATTAATGTTTTTTTAAGTACAATCCAAGCCTCTTCTAGGAAACAAATGAAAAAAATTGAACACATTAAACAAACAAAATAACTATAATTTAGTAGTAAGAATTATTCTTTAAACGAATGTGGCCAACAACTTAAGACAAAATAAACACACCATTTAAAATATATAGCTTATTGTTATTTTTTTATTTTTAAAAAGAAAAAAATAGAGTTTGAGCTCTTAAAAATTTAAATATGCGCGAGCAAACAATTAAAATATTCTAAGCCTCTCAAATTGAATTAAAAATTTTTTAACCGAGTACCAAATCTAAAATTTTAGGTCCAACGCTGCTTGATCCAATTAAGAATTAACATAATATTGTTGTGTAGTTGCAATTTGGATATAAAATAATTTTTTTTTAAAAAAAAATTATAACTTCCAGTACTCCAACCAACCATTGATTTAATGTTCCAATTCTACCCTCCATCATCCCCAAAAATCACCATCTCAATCCTTGAAAAACGGCCCAACACTACAACAAGCAACGACTTACGATTCACGAATACGAACTATTTTTCTAAAATAATCAACTCAAAGTCAACTTAACAAAATATTGTCTTCCAATTTTACCCTTTCATTCCCCATTTTATTACCAATCTTCTTCCTTTCTCCAACCAACCTCTCAACAATGGCTTCTACTCACTCAATCTCCCTCTGCCTTCTCTTTCTCGCCCTCTTATCACAAACCCACCTCACATTCTCCCTCACCATCACCAAGGAACCCTTTAATCGCAGCCGTACATCTCATCCTCTCCAGTCAATCATAGACGTCCACGACCTTCTTCCTCTCTATGGCCTCCCAAGGGGCCTGATTCCAAGCGGCATCAAGTCCTACACTCTTGATAAAGCCACTGGCTCATTCTCTATTGAGATGACAAGAACTTGCTATGTTCACTTTCAGCAGCTAGTTTGGTATGACAAGCATATAAAGGGGAAGCTTAGTTATGGTGCTGTGCATGATGTGTCTGGCATTCAAGCTAAAAAATTGTTTCTTTGGTTGCCTGTCACCGGGATTGAGAAAGTCCAAAATTCTGATATGTTAAGGTTCTTTGTTGGTGCTCTGTCTGAGGATTTACCTGCTGAGCAGTTTCAAGAAATCCCTCAATGTAAGAGCAAAGTTTCTCAAAGGCCTAGCATTTCATCAATTTAAGGTAAATTTTATTCTTTTTTATATCATTTTTATTTTAGACTGAAACTTGGGCTATATTTAGTTCTGATTGAGAGGAATTTTGGTTTCTCTGTAGTGAAATTGAATTGTTGTATTGAAATGATGCTTTGCAATTTTGGGGATGAAACGGTGATTCTGTTGAATGGGATCATTTTGGTTTCGGGGAATTTGATCTGGTAGTTTGATAAATGGCAAAATGAGACTCCAAAACTTTTGTGGCCAATATGTTAAATGTTGATCAACAATATTCGAATTGTTGTAAATTTTTAGATCATCATTCTTGAAACTGAGGGTCAAAGGTTCATTTTGGGGAGTCCGAAAAGGGAGATAATATTGAGAACAAGTGCAACCTTTTTTATTATATTTGAAAGGGTGCTGGTGTGTCTGTTTTCATTTGTTTCAAGCATCCTCAACTACCATTAATGCATCAGATTAGTTGAACCAATCATGAACAACTCGTTGATTACAAACAACAATCCAAAACTAATGTTTTTAAGATCTCTCAAATTAAAGTCTTACTAGCTGACATGCAGCATTTAGGGAATTTTAATCCCACCCAAGATCTTCCAAGCAAAAATATCAAACAAATAATAAGCAGAAAAGTAGATGGAGAATAAAACCAATCACACAACATAAAAATTTATGTGAAAAACTCTTATACTGGAGAAAAACCACGGCTGCTAAGGACGACGAGAAAAAAATCCACCATGTAAAAAATTATTACAATCACCTCACACCCAAAACCCTAATAACACACAATCTCTTAATAAACCTATTGTTTCTCTCACATTAAAAACTGTCTACTTATAGAGAACTGATTACTGTATTATACAAATAAGTGAATCTAATCTCCCTATACATAGTGATTATTTCTTGTAGGAGAAGTAATCGTTTTCTTATACTAGTAGTATCCCTCCTTGAATAAGTCTAGTTCCAAAGGAGAAGTTACTTATTCCTTAAATAGGAATACTACAAAAGAGAAAAATATCCTAGGAAATCCTTATTGAAAAATAAGGCATATTTCCTAACACACCTGGTAGATACAATATGACCAATAAATGCTGAACCATCCTTTTTGAACACGTTTCCATTGAGAAATTGTTGTACACATAATTAACTTTATCTCTACTTGAAAAATGTTTTCAGTTTATGATTTTTAACTTGAACAATGAAATACTCGTTTCTACTTGAAGTAATGTTGTTTCTTAGCCTAATACTACAGTTTGCCTGCTGCTGGCTTTAGCATTCAACTCTGAAATGAAGCTGACTTATGATGGTATTATTAATTCCTATTAATTGCTGTCTGCGGATGAGCACCAGAGCTGAAATATAGCAATTATATTTGCGTTCTCTCTGGAGATTTTTATAACAACAAAGAAATGGCTGTTCCAAACACTTTAGTTTACTGTGGTGCATTACTTTTGCAATGAAATGACTGATAGCCAGAGGATTCTAGAATAAGACTTTCAAGCAATAGCAGAAGAGACAATATGGACCCTTATTCTAGAATCAACACCATCTTAATGTATTTCTTAAGAAACATGTGCGGACCTTGAATTTGGACAAGTTCAACAGGGATCCTTTTGCAGATTGAGAAATGAAGGATGCTTTCACATGGCTGAGCAATTTTTCTGAATTTCCTTAACAAATTATAAGGAAGCATGGCAAAATAGTAGAACTGGTGATGTTTAGATTCCTGCCATCACTTTAAACCAGTTGGACACTTAAACTAAGTATAAATGAAAGCTTTTTGTGTCTGCTGGACAGACGAGCATTGCTAAAGTATAGTATATGGTATTCTTTTGTTCTCAAGAAGATGCCTTGAATTTGATTCGTTGCAGGTGGAAGTAGACCAGTTTCTTGTAGTTCCGGAGCTTTCCCTATTCATCTTTACGTCTGCACAGTTGAAGCGCATGAGCATACAGGGATCTCTTAATACCAGTTGATTGCTTGTTCTGTAAAATGTTGTGGTAATTTCTTTGATTATAAACGTTGTTCCTTTAATAAAAATAACACGTTGGATTCATCTTGTATATGTAATCACCTCCTGTGTGTTTTTTTAGTAATAAAACAGTGTGGCCATAGCAACAGATTCAATGTTTACTGTCTTTCGTTTTTTTTTTTTTTTTTTTTTTCAGCCACACATTTTCTCATTTTTCATCATTTCTTCATGTCTGTAAGTTTATGTGTGAACTAAGATACAGCGGAAATTGCCATTACCGTCCTGGTAATAGAACATATCTTAATAAAGGCTGTGCACATTAATTCAAGTATCCTCTTTTGATTATTAACTATGAAAGCAAAGCAATCTTTACATTCTTTTGATAACCATTTTGAATAATATTATGTCAACTTGTCCTTCCCAGTTTTGCTCATCTAAACCTTTTTAACCTTGTCAATTCGAGATTAAGCAGAACTTTTCTCGAAAGTCATGCATTACCATCCGAAGATTAATTAAAATAGAACATGTTCATTATTGTGTGTAAGAACAAATGTCTGTATGTATATGTTTGTCAACAATGGCGGCAGTTGAAACCCAGTTAATGACCATATGCCAGCTCTATTGTTCCATTTTTTAATGCAGTCTCCCCGGTGTACAAATAGTTTATGGCATAATCCATCCAATATCAAGCATAATTAGTGATCATATTACTATTCATTACATAGGAATCATAATATTTTACTCGATAATTTGATTAGATTTCCATGAATCGCGACAGAAAAATGCCTTGGGGGTTTGGGGACAAAGAAAAAAATGGTCCCTAATAATAAATTGCTAACAAATTAAAGCATTCTCAGATGATTTCTTTAATGTTCCATTATCAAAAAGTTGTCACTTATAATAAACAAGTATTAAAACTTCTTTGCTGTTTCCTATGCTTTTACCCATGCCAAACTCATGCTTTTTTAAGCTGGAAGCATGATGAAGAGACCTATAAATACAGGATAGTGATGTTTTGTTACCATCACAGAAGCAATTCGGTCTGTACAGAGCTGGAAATTCTGGTCCCAAGGTAAAAAATAACCTCCTACACAACCCACCAAAGACTCGAAAACTTGTCCGTTTAAGCTGCTTACATGGAGAATCACAGAGAGTTTCATATTGATGGAAGCCATGGTATGAATGACAAGAAGAAGACTAATACAAGTGGAAAAGAGAGGATGACAAGGCGGTTGATTGTGGAGGATGAGAGGGGTGACATCAATGAACTAGCTGATGCTTTCATTAAGAACTTCCGCAATCATCTGAAGATTCAAAGGGATGAGTCCTTCAAACGATATCAGGATATGCTTTCCCGGGGAATTTGAATTCTGAACCATGCATGTCTGGAGTGAAAAATTGTAGTGAATTCTTAGTGTTTTATAATAAATGATGGCTGCATACAAATATCCATCCATGTGTACTTGATTTCTTTGTTTTGCGTCTTTCGAGGCAATATTGAAATCAAAAGCCTGAAATTTTAGTTCATCAACAGGTTTCCCTATATTCACTCTCTCTGTTAGGCATTGCAAAAGGCAAAACTAATATTGTTAAGATGCCCGAACTAACATGTCATTAGCCGACATGCATCATATGCCTTACAAAGTATGATTTTAGAAGCTTTTCAATGATGAGCCCTCCTGCCCAAACGAACCTCCCTTGAGAAATTAGTAGACACCAAATTATTTGCACTTGCTTGATAGGCACTGCAGAACCTAGGTTAGTACCAGTTGGTCTCAGATGTGAAAAAATGATTCCAGTCTTCCTGTTAGTTGGTGTTTATAACGAAGATGCTCGTGCTCTCTGCAGAAATTGTTCATAACAACAAAGAAATACCCGTCCAGAACATTTTTAGTTTTCCGGAACATTTGTAATTTACATTACTTTTGTATATAAACATTAAGAAATAGCTGTCCAGAACATTTTTAGTTGTCACTTTTCTTTTACATCACACTGTTAATCCATTTACCCTTCTGTATCACGGAGAAAACTTTTGAAAGCAAAGCAATCTTGCACTCTTTATGATCACCATTTTGAAGAAAATTATGTAACGTGGACTTCACAGTTTGCCTCAGAATATATTTTTCAATGCAAAAATGGGATTAAGAAACACCTGCTTAGGAATTCATTCATCGCCATCTAAGGTTAACTAACAGAAAAATTATTCATTGTTGCATTTATGAACAAAAAGTTTTTGTGCGCATATGTTCGGAATGTTCTAGCTTCTGTCAACATTGGCTGCAGCTAGATTCCCAGTTAATGACCAAATGCAAGCTTTATTTTCCCATTCTTTAATGCAAATTAGAAACCTCCCTGGTTTACAAACTCTTTATTGCCTATATCATCCAATCACAAGCATAGTTAGGGACAAGATTATTATTCACATCCTTATCGTGATGTCGGAATCAAAATATTTTACTGAAAAAGTGACAAAATTTCCATGAAACATGACAGAAACAAAGAAAATGGTCCCCATCAACAAGGTATTAACAAATTAAGGCATTCAATAATGATTTCTTAATGTTTCACTATCAAAAAGTTGTCTGCCACCAATAAGAAACACGTGTTTTGTAAATTCCTTGCTGTTTCCTTTGCTTTTAACCATGCCAAGAACGTGCTTCTAAGCAGAAACTTGGAGGCTAAGGCTGCGGGATGCTCTTTTGAATCCCCACTTTCCGGATCCCCGATAACGATATCATCACCGAAGAAATTTAGCATTCACGACAGAGAATTTTATCTCCTTTGTCGTTGAAAATGATTCGAGCCTGGCTTTTTTTTATGCCAGTGTTGAAATCAATTTTTTGCCTTCTCTTCTGGTCTCTTTGAGGCTTAAAGGGGCTGGCTACAGGCGGTATTCGTCTTCGTCTTCGTCTTCTATTACCTTCAAAAGAACAAAGGCAACTGAGAATCCTCAAAAAGATTTACGCGCGGAGTACCTCTACTCTAGCAGGGATCCACGCGATCATCAAAAAGGCAGTTTTCTCTCTTTCTCAAGAGTGCTGGAAACTCAACATCAAGAGCCCATCATCATAGCGTTGGAAAATTGACTGTTTGAGCGGCTTAAATGGAGCATAACAGAGAGGTTCTCACTCCCGGAAGCCATGAGACGAAGGAAAAAAAAGACGACTAATACAACAAGGAGGTTGATTGTGGAAGACGAAAGACGAGATATCAATGTGCTAGCTGATACTTTCATTAAGAACTTCTGCAAGCAGCTGAAGATCCAACGGGATGAGTCTTTCAAACGATATCAGGAGATGGTTGCTGGCGGCGTTTGAGCTCGCGCCGCGAATCGTTTCTGCACCGACTCAATATACAAGGTGACAGAATAGATATTATTAAGCCCATCCTATGACAGGCATTTGTACGGTCACTAAAAAGTGATTAATTAAGAGTCTTAAATATAGGAGTGTCTAATCATAATATAATATAATTTGATGAGTCTAAAATCGAACCAAATAAAATAAAAAATATACTAATTAATTGTTAAATAAAAATAATTATAGAAAATAAAATTAAGAAGGAATAGTTTAAATAAAAAAAGAAGATGATATAGTCATAAATTTTTATATAAATTAATTTAATATTAATTTATTAATTAAAAGAAAATATAAAATAATAAAAATAAATTATGTGGATCAAGAAATATTTGATTGAACTAATTTAATCATATTACAGTAGTTTATACAAAATAAATTTATACAAAAACTTACAATTATATTATTACTCACAAAAAAATATTAAAATTACGAGATCTGATTTTAATATTCAAATCACGATCATAATATTCTGTCATATTTATATTTTATATTTTTTACTAGTTCAAAAACTGAAGCTGCTAGACTGGGGATAGAAACTGCAGAGCAAGTTAATTAACAGAAAAATGGGATTAGGAAAGACCTATTTAGGGATTCAGTCATCACCATCTAAGGTTAATTAACAGAAAAATTATTCGCTATTGTATTAATGAACAAAAATTGTTTGTGTGTGTACGTTTGGAATGTTCTATCTTCTGCAACATTGGCTGCAGTTGAAATCCAGTTAATGAATGACCTAACGCAAAGTTGTTTTTTCACACTTTTTTTTAATGCAAATCCCCCAAGGTTACAACCTCTCCATTGCCCAAATCATCCAATCACAAGGATAATTAGTGATAAGATTATTATAAATATTGTCAACATGACGGTCGATTATACTCCAAAATGTGACAGAAGTTTCCACAGAAAAGGCCTGAGTTTAAGAAAGAAGTGGTCCCAATCAACCAAGTTATTAACAAAGAAAAGCATCCACCAGTGATTTCTTTAATGTTTCACTGTCGAAAAATTGTCTGTCACCAACGATAAACAAGTCTTCTTAACTCCTTAGCTGTTTCCTTTGCGCTTAACCATGCCTATAAATACAGGACTATAATGTTATGATATCATCACAAAGGCAATTCTCTTCTTTCTGACGAGTGCTAGAAACTCAACATCAAGAATCCATCATCATTCCAGAAAAATTGACTTTTAGAGACGCTTAAATGGATCATAAAAGAGAGGTTCGCAGTCGCGGAAGCCACTAGACGGAGGACAAGAAGAAGACTAATACAACAAGGCGGTTGATTGTGGAAGAAGAGAAAGGAGATATCAATGATCTAGCTGATGCTTTCATTAGGAATTTCCGGAACCAGCTGAAGATTCAATGGGATGAATCCTTCAAACGATATCAGGAGATGGTTGCTCGTGGTGTTTGAGCTTTGCATATAAATATCTATCAATTTTATGTACTTACTGTTCTATGTTTCTCATTTTTGAGACAATAACAAAATTAAAAGCCGGAATTTTCAGTTCATCACTGGTTTCTGGCTGGCAAAGTTCATCAGAACAAATATGATTCATTTGGTCAATCAAAAATAAATGAACACCAAATGAAAAGATTGAATCAGTTCTATCAAAATAGCAATTTAAGAACCAAAGATTTTATGTACTTTCTGTCATAACATTTGAGGACTAGCAGTTAGCAAATGTGCCAAAAAGCAAAGGAATCGACTCTCAAACTATTAGACTTTAATTAAAAGATCCAAGTAAAGAAAGCCTTGAAAGTTAGGCTTATGACTAAGAAGCCGAACTCAGGCCCAGTGAGGTGTTGAAACTGATAGTCAGGCATCACTGCCGGCCAACTTGACTAAATCGGGAGGGAGATGTAATTGTAATGTATAAATAATTACAAAGGAAAAAATAAGTCAATAACATTCAGGAGCTACGAACGATTCATTCACAAGATGCTCTTCTCTTTGGAAGATGATCCAAAGTATAATGCCCAAGCCTGCCAGTACGATAAAGATTCAGCAACTTAGAAGCAACTTTACTGTCAGCATCCTCACCTGAATCCATGGGAATCTGAAAAGCTTCCCTCAGTGCCTTGAACTCTGCCTCAATAAGCTTTACTAAATCGTTTTCATGTTCCAAATTTCCGTTGAAACACGACATTATCTCATACAAGCTCTTCTGAACTTTCTGCACCATGAAATCCTGCCAAACAATTAAAGACTTGACATCAAAACAAATCGCTTGCTTTATTAGACAGTCATCTGCAAAATTTTAACCAAAAATTAAAAAATTAAAAAAATAAAATCCTTCCCTCGTGGCCACTGTAAGCCGTTTCATTATTGTCAGCTAAAAATTTGAGATTGATAAGTAACTTACACCTATCATATTTCGCATATGATTTGTGCCTTGCCTAGTTTATATTGAAATTTATACCTGTGTGTGGTCTGTGGGATATTGCCTTTTCCATTTCATCCCTGACTCAGAACCACTTGAATGATCTGCTTTCTGGTGCAACATTAACGGTTTGTTACTCTGATTAATGGAAAACTTTGCCCACTTCTTGTATTCATCGCTGAAATTGAGGATGCCAAGAAAATATTGAGCGAGTTCCTTTCCCCCAGCCAAGCTGTCTCTGATTGCTCCTGCATTTAAATTCAGAGAACAAAAGCATTATTTGAGTGACTGCTGAGGCTTTTTGCAACTTGATTCATCATAGGCGTCCCTAATACATTGCAATAAGGACAAGTTGATCATATGACTTGCCTGAGTAATGTTAATTAACCCAGTGAGCTAGGCACGCTATGGGGTGAAATCTTATAAATGATTTCGGATCAAAAGTAGGAGAAAAAAACTTTAGTTTGATTATCGCACCTGTTAAAGCTAGCTTGGAGCAAACCTCAACATCATGAATCTCGGGAGGCAAAATACCTGGTGTGTCCAACACATAAATATTGGGATGGCTGGCGATCTGGAACAACGGGAATTAACTTTGAGCAATGGCAGCAAAATGGAAAGTGAACAGAGAAGTGTAATAAAAAGGATGTCTAATCTTCAAATATTTGGATTTAGGAATACCATACAGAATTCTGGATGAGAAAGAACATCTCAAGGACAAGGCAAGAGAAGCAAATCACCTTCAAACTATAGATATCTTTTGTCTCTCCAGGCTGTGGACTCACAGTTACATGCCTTAGCTTTCCTTTCTCTTTTACACAACCAAAAAACCAGAGAGACAAAAAAAATAAAAATAAAAATAAAACTTGTTACCATTTTTTGTACTTAAAAACAATGAGTGATGACAAGCTTACAAAGTTGGGATACAAATTTTGTCTCCCAAATGACATGTCACCAATCAATGACTGTCATATATTAGGTAATAGTTGACTATTTATACCATCATTGCGGAGATAATTTCACAACAGCAACTTTGTCTTGTAAGCAAATCATTACACAAAATAAATAAATAAAAGATTACGATAAAAAGAAAACTTAAAAGAGTTAAGAGAAGACAGAAATACCTGCAGCACTAATCCTGCCGATTTGATGCAAGGAGTTGGCAAGGGCTGACTTACCAACATTAGGAATCCCAAGCAGCATTACCGTTATGGTATCACTTGAAGCATCATCGTCACTTTTCCTTAAATTTCTGACATGAGCTTGTAAGAAGTTAAGAAACTGAGAAAAACAGCAAAGCCGAATGAATATCATTATCATACCATCAAGAAAATAACTATGGAAAGCAGAATAAATAAAATAAATAATGAACTGACCATTATGGAGGATAAAAGGATGAGTTAACCTAACCTCCTTGACATTGTCCTTGTTATGGGAATTGACGCCGAAAGAAGGGCAGTTTTGTCGGTTGAAAAAGGTGATCCACTCCTTGAACTGAGTTGGGCTAGCGAGATCCATCTTGTTAAGAACTAGGATTCTCCTAGATGAAGAAAAAGGGTGGTGGTTCCTTAATTGATCAAACTCAGACGAAAATGGAATCTAAACCACCCCAGAGTATTTTTCAGTGAGACATTTAATCGAACGATAAACGGACATTTATGATATATACATACTGCGTGCGCGTATATATACCCACCCTGGCATCTCTGACTTCGAGGACGATATCAACTAACGGTATCCGATCAGCGATGGCACGAGTCGCTGCGCCCATGTGAGGGCCGTACCAGCCTCCTCCTTTCTTTTGGCTCACTGCGGTTCCTATTTCCCGCGCTAATTTGAATAAACTAGACGACGACGTCGCCATGAAATCTCTATATAATTAAATAATTAATAAGAGGTGAGGGACGAGCAAGAGTAGCCAAACACTTTAGTGTAAACATATTCTATGACGTAGCTGTATTGAATCTGGATTTTAAAAATATCAACAATTTTGCTTTTTTCTTTTTTCAGAAAAAAAAAAAAAGATAAATCAGATTATAATCAGCATATAAAGTAAAGGCCATTATCCTCATCCCCTTTTTCTGATATCATTTCAGTTCATATGATTACTTTATCGGGTATTTATAATTCTCATATGCTACATATGAACTTTCGGCATAATAACAGACGATCAATTGCTTTAATGATTCCCATTTGGAGAATAAGATAGTGACGGCATCCCCATTTGGTGGCAAAAGTTTTGTGTTCAAGAATGCAGGCATGCTTTGTTAAATATTTCTTTTAGGCCTCGCTATCAAGGTGACCTTTTAGCTATGAACAAGCAAATCTGAGCAATCCAATGGCTTTCGTGCTGTCCCCTTTACATTGTACATGCAAAACTCAAGGTAGTCTTGTTTAAACATACCCATAAATACAACAAGATTATGATTGATTTCTTACTATCACAGAGCCAATTCTTGATTAGATACATCTTCTCTTTTCTCAGATCTAGAAACCAAGCATGAAGAAACCTCAATGGCCAAAAAATTTAACTTCTATGTATGGTAACAAGATAAATCATGAAAAGAAGAGCGATGCAAAGAGAAACGAAAGGACGACCAGGCGGTTGATTGGAGAGGACGAGAAGAAAGATAATATAATGAACGAGCAGATGCTTTCATCACGAACTTCCACAACCAGCTGGCTAAGGATACAGAGCAAAGAGTCCTTGAAATGTTATCAAGAGATGGTGACGAGGAGAGTTAGAAGCTGTGAAACATGCATTTCTGGGTTCAAAAGTTGCAATACAATAAGCTATAGGAAATTATATGGATCAAATCCAGTATGAATGCAGATAACCTGTGGTGGTAGTTTAGGAACAGCACAATGAAGTAACATTTCATAGCCAGAGAGATGTGATCTAAGTATATATTGACTCATCTTATGTAACCCATGTACATTCACAAAAGCATCTCAACGACTACACTCTACATACAACTAAGATAAAGACTCCAAAACACAAAGAAAGACTCAGCCCTAAAAAAAAACAAATTGACTAAGATTTACATGTGTCTGCTCTCTCTTCCTGAATGTAATGAAATGGCCCATAACTCTATCACCCAAATCAACAGTAATTCTGCCTTGCCTCCAAACAAGGGATCACCACCCAAAAAAGTTTCACCATACCTTATCAACTCTCACACGAAATGCCCATGATAATTCTGCCATCTCCATATTCACGTCACCTTATCGACAACACCCACAAGAACACTTATCGTTTTCACTTTGCCAAGCCTCAACATGAGCAAAACTATCTGACAAGAAAAAATCCAATAACTACCAAGCCACGTCACTGTCAATTCAATCTCTGCAAAACTGAAGAACAGAGCAATAACAAGAGTATATGAAGCTTTCTGGAACAAAAAATGCAGAGTTCCCATATAGGTTAACTGCAAATATGAAAACCCATCACAGCCAAGTGAAGGAAACGCATAAATTGCTATGATAAGCATAAGCAAAATCAATTATGGGCCTCATGCTTGAAGCACCTGACAGTGCACAATATGACTTTTCAAACCACTCCGGCCTGCTATGCTAGACAGTAAATTTGTGACGAGAGTCCTGAAATGACCTTTCCCAGCAATATTTTCCCATATTTGAGGATTATTCTCCACATGTTTGTCAGGACTAGAAACATCAACCATACTAATGCTCATGTTGTTACGAATGATACAAAGTTTCCCATTCAGGGGAACAATTGCTGCAGCCTCCAATGCGCGGGAGCTCCCTAGATGAAGCTTGCTATCCATAAATTTGTTCCATGAATCAGTGGCTTCATCATAAACCCTCAGCTTGCACCCATCCCGGCAATCCAAAGCATAAAGCCTACCATTTAAAGAGACGCTAGGGTTACGCCAACCTGCAACCAAACCATCACTAATTGGAGTCCAGCTATTAGTTTCAGGATCATAGGCTTCACTCATGACCTCACGGTGGGACCCTAGACCTTTTAGAAACCATTTTCCATCATAAATGACTCCTATAAAGGGCACCATTGCTGTGCTCATGTCTGCAATAAAGCTCCACCGGTTTCTGTTAGGGTCATAAATTTCAGCAGAGCGAAGAGTCCTTTGAATTCCTTCACATTCCCCACCGGCCACAAAGAGACAGTTATTTATGACACAAGAACCAAAGAAATGACGTTTCCGAAGCATATCAGGTGCCCTATGCCATTTATTTGTTCGGGCACTGTAGAAAATGACTCGTCTCATCGACCCCCTAAGTGGATCCTTTCCTCCAAATAAGTACAGATGGCAGCCACTTAGAACGGCACAGCCAAAACCAAGGGCCTCAGAATATTCTTTGGGAACTGGTGGAAGTGGTTGCCAGAGCTGATAGATAGGGTCGAAAGCATTCCATGATATCTTTCCATCACGATCTCGCTTGAAGACATAAACCCACTCTTCAGCCATCCCCAGACTTTTTCTAAGGGAATAAAAGTAGTTTCCAGCGAGCAGGCGGTACCATCTCTTACAAACAAGACGAAGTTTTCGATGTTCAGCACGAGGAACTCGAATCAAACATGCAATGGCGAGATCATCGGGAAGGCCAGGCAAGAGTGGTGGCTGGACTCTGCTCCTCTCCCTCCTTGAATTTTTGCTTTTGTGTGCATTAGGATTGATATCAGGCTGGATACAGAGTTTAGATCCTGGAACAAATTTCCTTGCTTCAGCAACGGTTTTTAGCCCAGCATCTACTTTGCAATAGCATGAAACAGAATCAACCTGCAAAATTATCCAGGTTCAGCACAACATAACAATAGTTCAATGCCAAAGAGTTCAACAATCCATCAATTAGAACAAAAGAGTGTGAAAAACAAAAAGAAAATATAATAAGCAGCGGAACTCTATCAAGCTCTAGACACCTAGAATGTTGGTATATTTTATGTCACTTAGCAAGAAGCTTTATTTTCTGACTTATATTTTCCAGTAACTTTAAAAAAAAAAAAATGACTAGGTGTGGGTCAATCTAACTGTTTACACAGACATCAGAATCTCAGAGATGAATCACATAGAAAATTGATTCTGTGCAACCTCTTAGGCTTCATGATAGAAAGAGTTCAGAATATTTTCATACAGGCGGAGGAGTCAGCAGATTCAACTAGAATCCACATACAAAAAATATCATTTTTGGTGCTCCATCTTGACAACATTTTGGAATGTTTCATTCCAGACACCATAGACTTAGATGCCTTATTGCTATCAATTTGCATCAATACTGTACCACTGCTCTGAATCCTATTATGACACAGAATTCACATTTTGCCTGCTATTCCATGCCCATTTTACATTTTAGACATAGACAGTACTAGAAGAAACTGGTGGATTTTTACAGGGTATTTCATAATAGATTCAGAAGAAAAAAAAAGCATGATTTTGCGTGCAAAATCATTTTTTATTCAACACCATATTCCTCAATGTTTGTGGTGTCTTCAAGACAATGCTGCTTTGATAGCACCAAGAGTGTTAAGCACCAGAAGTGTTAACTAATAGCTAGAAGATGAAGTTAGGCCTACAATCTAGGAGGCAGAATGGCCCAGGATTCCAAGGAACTCAAAGAAAACAGATTACCAAGCATCAGTGAGGAATACTATATAAATTTTCTGCAGTATTTCAGATAAGACAACTAACCACGGTTCGTCCAAAATGCACATTCAAATGACGAGGAAAACCAGAAAATGAATGCAGCTAGATTAAAGTTCCAGTTTCGTTATGTTCAGTTATTTATGCAAAAACCCCAGCTTTAGAAACACAATAAAAATGAAAAATAAAAAATGCAGAGATAAGAACTGGTTGTTACAAAATTGAGCACTTAACAAGCATACTGTAAGACATACATATGGGACCCTAAACAAAATTCCAAATTCTCTTGAACAGGAGGTTCATTTGACCCAGATTTTTTTGGCATCCACCCCACCAAAATATATATAAATATATATAGTGAAAAATAAAAACCAAGCACATCAAGACTACGAATTTATCATCCAACTGCACAGTTGACTAGCATTTCCTATCTGGGTATCTACAAAAACTCACAAAACCAATAGCCTAAGAACCGAAAAATGCAAGAATTCAAAAACCTTCCGTTACTTAACCACCAAAGCACATCCAAATACCCTCAAAGACTTCACATTTAACAGAAAAATTATGGAACTTGGCATCTCTTAAATCTCCTAAAAATTCACAAAATAAAAAAAAAAGGGCTAAAACGCAGCAATAGACCAAGTAAAGCTTACCAATGGAGCTTGAACTCGAAACCCTCTTAAAGCATTTGAAGACTGTTGTTGTTCCATCTTCACAAGCAAAAATTCATAGACACCCAGAACCCGAAACAAGCTCAAATAGCTCCAATCTTCAAATTTGGATCAAGAAAAAGAGATTTGATCCAAAGAGGCCTTGCTTTACTGCTTGTAATTGTTAAAAATGTTGCCTTTATTTGCCTCTGCAAATGCAAACAAAGAGTTGACAAAAACAAAACTTAACCGAAGAACTTTCTCTCTCTCTTAAAACTCAAAGCTTTTAGTCTTTTGTCTTGTTGAAAATTGAAAGCGTGCAACAGCTGGACATTTTTATGCAATGTTTCACCAACTTCTTTAAATTTTTTGGCTTTGCATTAAATCATTAAATCAATTAATTTGATTTAATATTTGTATTTTTATTATTTGTATTTTTTACTATTATATTTTTGTTTTGTTTTTCAACTGTCATGACAAAGAAGATATAATTAAAAAGTCTCATGACATTTATTCATTTGTTTACTCTTTCTGGGTCAAACCCCACTTTGAATGAAGAGAGAGATGAGGAAAGAAGGTTTATTGCACTGGATTTTAGTGGATCTATCGTGTGGTTGAATTAAACATCATTTTCAGATTTTTATTTATTTATTTATTTTTCATTTTAAGTGTATGAATTCAATAAAAAGTTAAAAAGAAGAGTAATGATACAGTTATAAATTTTTGTATAAATTAAATTTATATAAATTAATGTGATATTAATTTAATGATTGAAAAAATATATAAAATAATAAAAACAAATCATGTGGACTAAGTGATATTTAATTCAGCTAATTAAATCATGCCACATCAATTTATACGAATTTAATTTATACGAGAATTTGTGAAATCACTCTACAAAAAAATGAGGGTAATAACTTCAAAATGAGTCAAATGACCAAATTACCTACATAATAATGAATTTTAACTAATACAATCGATTTTCGTTTGATTTCTCAAAAAAAATAAATTAAGATCTGTATACATAATGAACTAAATATTTCATTTTTATTTTTTATTTTTTTGTCATCTTTTACAAAACCAAATTGAGAATCGCTTGATAAAATTTTTTAATCCTATACTAAAATGATCTATTCTAAAATTTTGCCCCCTCAATATATTGGAAGGAGAGATGTAACTTAACACTAGAGGGTACTTAAGTCATTTTGCTAGGGTTAAGGACCTATTGGATATCAATAGACAAACTATGCTTTATATGTAATAACGGAAAAATCAGGGATCATTTGTTGTTATGTTATAAGTACTAAGAAGAAAATATCCATAAGCTTGCAATACGAGAAGGGTATGTTTGAAAGAATTTTATAAAAATTACTTTTGGAAGTGATATATGTAATATGTTGTCTTTCTAATATTTTTAGTGGGCATTTTGTATTAAATGTATTATAGTATTTTGAAAGACATATATGCATTTATTTGGGAACTTAGTTTTTTTTTTTTTTTGGCCACTTAGTTTGTTTTGCAAAATAATATGAAGATTTTTTTAGTTCATTTGAAAATATTTCTAACTTGATCGTTCGGATCTAATGAAATTTGACCTTATTCAACCCATGAGATTTACAACTATATCAAAATAGGAAATTATACTTATTCTTCTTTTTTGAAAAACATTGGAATTGAAAGAGATGTTAATGTGTTACATTAAAAAGTTATTTTTTATACTAAGTATTTTTTCACATTTTTTATCATTTAATATTTGTGACAAATGGGGCAATTCATGAATAAATAAGAGATTTTGGTATTATAAATTACACATGACATTTGAGATATGAGAATATTTAAAATGACAATAATTTATTTGATGAACAAATATAAATAAATTTAAAAATTTTATTAAAATTATCTCAAGCTCTCCTTCTCCACAAGTGCTTATAGTCTAGATATTATGAAATCTATAAGGTTTCGTTAATATAAAAATTAACATTTTTATTTTCTCATGAGAAAAAGAAAGGGATATACAAATATGTAACACATAAAATTGAAAATGTATATTAAAAAATTTGGTATGAAAAGAGAGCTCACCTAAAATGATTGATAAAAAGAGACCCTCTTGAAAAATAATTGAACTCTTCTCGATCAACAACTTGAAAATATTCCAAACCAACTTATAACACTAAAAGAAAAATTGTGAATGAAGTTGAAGCAAACATATTTCTCATAGGGAGCTCTATATTATGCTTTTTTAGAACTGCAATTGTCATATTTATATTAGTCTTAAACCATGGTTTATTAACTCTGGTTTAAAAATCAACGGCCTAGATGAGTAACGCCCGTTGTTTTGAATGACTCAAGAAGAATTAATGGCTAGAGTCACAAAATCTAAAGATATCATAATTCAAATATTATGATTTGCCAAATATGTAAAATTTTCAATAAATTTATAACCAAATCATTAAAGGTGAGTTATCTGTTCTGAACTGGTTTTATTAGATATATAGCATATATTTTATTGAATATTTTATTAATTTTTTTTCACACATATTAATATGCATAATCTCTAAACTATTGGGGTGCAGTTGGTACTTGAGCTACATTGTATGTACTACAAGAAATTGAATGGACTATTGTATTGTATTAAGGTGTTAGAAAACTGAAAAAGACGGGTGTTTAGCCAAATTACCAGAAATTGAGCGCTTTTCGTATAAATTTTATTTTTACCCCTAGTTTTATGAACGTTTTACTATGACTCCCTAAATGCTGCAATATTTACATTATAGTCCCCCCAAATGCAAATTCTTAGTTCGGCAGCTTCTGCCTATGTCTCATAATATAATGCTGAGAAGAGATTTGTCTAACATAAGTGCATTTGAGCTGAGCAGTTATAATCATTTTCTGTAGGTTGTTTTAATGCACTGATTAGACTTTCATAACAATCTTCTCTCATTAATTTCTTAGGCTTTTGATGACTTTAATCTTCTTTTCATTCCATTAATGCCTACATCATAAGTTGAAATTCCCTCCTCTACTTTCATTTAAATAATTAACTTCATTATATGGTCACACGTACCGCAAATAAATAAGCAATATTGCAATTGAAAAGTACGTATTGACTTCACAATAGAGCTGAAATTTATCTAAGACCGTGTATGGACTTGCGCATTCCCCTCAAGTAACGAATTAAAGACTTCTAATTCTTATAATCTTATTAGGTTCATTTGCACAAACGCACAAGTCATAAATTTACTAGCCCTTTTGGCTCATATGCACAAGTCAAAGACACATCACAAGAAATCCACAAACGTCAATACCCAGAAGAGCTTCATTTTCTTAAGTAACCAACCATTTTGTTCAAGCACTTCTCTAATTGCTTTGTATAATTGCATTTGACTTGAAGCAAACAAGTCCTATTTTGGACCATTATGCACGTTGGGAAGAATTTTTTATTTCTATTTTCTGTTGCTGTTTTACTTAGCTCATGTGTTTGGTATCTTTGGCTCACAAGTTTTGTCTTGTTTGGAAAATTATTTGTGTTTTTGCTTACGAGTGAAGTTGACCAGAGAGCATTTTTCTAGATTCCCAAATTTTGCTCTCTTTTTTCCATATTGTTTCTTAAATCTTTAATATGAAGGGTTGCTGGAGAGATCATTTCGATCCGTGTGTGTGAACTCTAAAGTAAGTTTCTTATAGACAACTAACAACAATATAAAAAAGCACTTATGAAAAGCACTTTTATCTACTTCAACCAAACCCTTAAATTCTCATCTTTCATAATAGATCAAATAAATTTAGACGCACGTATATGTGAACACACGAGATTGCCTTTACAACATGCTAAGCAATTGTATCAAATTAAATGGGAGATCACAATCACGCATGGTTTGGCTTTAGGCACTTTTCAGGCCATCACTAAATCTCAAAAGTAATAACTTATCAACTAAGCATGATTCTGATACATGTACCATGGATGCATGAACAGGTTAATTTTCAATATTTCTCTTTCAAAACATGTAAATTAAAATCATGCAAACAAGCATTCCTTGTTTAAAAGAATTAGTATCTCTTTCAACTTGAACTTAGTTATCAATGGCAAAGAATATCGATGCACAATTTGATGCCAAACATTCAAATCACGTATTGTCATGTTGTATTGAGATGCCCTTCAAGTAAAAACAGTAATGTAGGATGATAAGTGATTAAAACAAGTTCATTAGTAAAAAAAAACAAATTCTTTTGGTCAGAAGCCAATTAGGGATGGTAAAAAAAAAAGAAAAAAAAAATTCGCCCTATTTTAGAACTTAATTTTCTGGGCCAAAAATTCATAACACAATGTACATTTCCGGAGCATATAACACCTTCAAAAAGACATCACAAAATTTTATTCTATTTAAAAAAAAAAAAGAAAAAAATAAAATTAAAGGCTGCTACTGGAAGAAGAGGGAAAAGGTCTGCAACCAGTGGACACAAATCACACAAGTGTTGTAAAATATCCATTAGAATTCTTGTAAATTAATCTAGTTATATCTAGCTAATGCATGGGAACATACACACATTTCGCTATCGTTTCAAGTAAAAGATGGCATCCGTATGCAGCTTAAAGAGTGTGTATACCCATCATCCTGCCATGAACTGCAAGTAACATGGAACAAAAGCACCTTCAAAAATAGGAACCGCAGATAAAGGCTTGTCCGGCCCAAGTTCGGATGTTTCGGGCTCAACTCAAGCTTTTCCTAAAAAGTCTGAGCCTAGTCTGAAGGTCTGATAAATGCCTAATATATATATATATATATATATACTTTAATTAAAATACACTTTTTAATTTTTACATATTATTTAAAAAGTTTTAAATCTTTTTAGTCCAACTTTTAAACTCTAATCTAATAAAAATAAAATTTTATATATCATAAAGTTGTAAAATATAATGAAAAAATTTCTACAAATATAACACATAAATTTTGGGCTTTTAGGTCGGGCTCCAAAAACTCCAACCTGACCCGACAAAAGACATGCCTTAGTCAGGCTCAGGCATTGTCAAGCCTGAACCGAGCCCTAAATTTTACCAATTCTACTTGAGAAAGAAAGAACCAATGCACCAAAAACTCGTTTTATTTAGCATGCTAAATATGTGCACCGAATAATGATATTTGGACCAAAGTGTGGCATAAATGAAGCATCATCAGCAAGCTAATTTTTTTTTTTAAAAAAAAAAGGAAAAAAAATCAAGACTTCCGATCTCCATATCCAAGAACCAATAAGAAGGAACGTAGCCAAGGAAAAATATATTCAAGACTTACGAACACTCAACCATCGTACACCATCTCAAAACTTTAGCTATGTATATATAAGTTCTCGCCTACGAAATAAACGAACATAATTGTGATATTATAATTAAGATTTCGAAGTCATGAATGAGAAAATTTTAATTTTTTTTTTGGGTTTGTCTTTTCTTTTTTCCAACTTAACAGGGTTAAGAGTTATTTTGTTGCAATTAAGAGTTGTTTTGTCGATTGCAACAATTTTGATATATCATCGTGGCATTAAATCATCTTTTAAAATCATCATTACATAATTATCTGTTTCCGATTTTGGCTCAGTTTCACTTGACTAATGCAAGAGTTGTGAAGATGAAGTACATAACTTGACTTAAGGCATACTATAGTGATAAAAATTTGTTGTTTTTTAATCCGTATATTGCGTTAATAATCTATTTTGTATAAAGAGTTCTCAAAATAGTATTTTACCATATGATAATACGTAGCATACCATAACAACAAATCATTTACGTACAATATTATCATTTTTATCACTTCACTGGGATCTTAACATACATTTAAAAAAAAAAAAAAACAAAGTCAAGTTAGATAATACTTTCTTGACATTAATGGATAATTTAATTTTTTCGTTAGAACGATTTTCGTTAAAATAATTTACTATAAAAAAATTAAAATCAAAGATTTTATTTTATTTTATTTTATTTTTAATTTTGAAGCATCTAGGAAGCACCATAGCAAAACATCACTAAAAATCACACACCTCTGGTTTCTCTAAACACTCGAAAGATCTTTTTCCCTCTTTAACATCGGCCAATCACATCCACAATTTCACACCCCTCAATTCCCCACGCGCGTCTTCCCTTCCGACACACCGCCACCCAACCCTCACCGGGCGGTGGCATCACGCCCCCTCTCCGCGCGTCGCTCGTTAAGGACTCCAAATGCAAAAAGATGTTTCAGTAAAAAAGCGCAAATTAAAATAATAAAATAGAAAAGAGTAATTATTATTACTATTATTGGTTTCTTAGCCACCGTTTACCTTTTGTTAAAACTTTCTTTCGAAAAATTTGTCATTTCAGTTCATTTCTCTCTCTCTCTCTCTCTCTCTCTCTCTCTCTCTCTCTCTCTAAACACTGAAGCTTTTTCTCTTTCTTTTTGGGAAAACAAAATTCAATTTTGATTTTAGGGTTTCGAAAAAATTGGGGTTTGTTTGTTGAAATTTAGGGTTAGGTTTAGATTAAAAAGAGGAAATTGAAGGGATCTGAATCTGCGAATTAAGAAGAAGAAGGACAGGAAAATGAGCTTGGATTCGGTCCCTTCAAACTCACATGGAAATCTCGACGAGCAGATTGCTCAGCTTATGCAGTGCAAGCCCTTATCCGAACAAGAGGTACTGTAATACGAAAACTAAAAAAGAATGGACTTTTTGTTATTTTGAAAATTTGTATTTTATTTTTTTTGGGCATTTTGGCTGATTTGTAGTGGTTGTGTTAATTTATGAGTAATGGTATGGATCGGGGTCGTTTGGTTTGTTGTGTAGGACTTGTGAGGGATCGATGATTTTTTTTTTTTTTTGGCGGGAGATCTGTCATTTTTGTTAATTTTTGGGTTATATTGGATCGATCTGGGAATCGGTTTGTGGGTTATCCTAGGGATTGAATAAGATCTGTTAAATGGGATGATTTTGAATTGCATTTTGGTTTCTTAAGTTGGGAATTGAAGTTTTTGATTTTTCTGGTTTATTGAATTGTGATAGATGCAGAGATATAGAAAGTTTAATCTTTACTTCTTGCATCAAATTTTTTGGATGCCCAAAGATTTGATCTTGCTCTGAGTGATGCTGATACTTCCTCAAATTGTATTGCCGGTTGCCAGCACAGTCTCGGTCGGTGTTAACGTGAGAGTTGCAGATCTTGGCATTTGTGAATGCGTATTTGCAGTTTCTGTTTTCTTTTTGTTTGGGGTATGGGGAGTTGACGCCTTGGTTAGATTCATTTGATGGAAGATGCGTTTGCTGCGTTTTTCCTTTTTCTTGATTAGGCTTGTTGAAGTTGATGTCTATTTACATTGTATGCGGAACAGCACGTGAGGGGTGGGGGAGGATTTCAAAGTGCTTAAAACGAAGAGGTTCTTTATATTTCTGAATGGGAGCTCTTGGGAAAAAAGAGGGGTTTGGAGGGAATCAGCATCTTAGCATGCAAGAGGGCAATTTGTACATACTTGTATTTGATGCTTCTTTCTTTATTCTCAGCGCTTTAATTATTTTAATCAAGATTTCTTATTCCCAATGCTTCTTGGTTGAGAACTGAACTTCCTATTGAGTTGGTGTAAGTATCTGAGGGACCTAAGATATGGAATACTGTAAATTTTTTCCCCCTACGTTTTGGTTCTATCTAGTACTTTCCTGGGATATGTTTGGGGAAAGTCAGTGTATTAGCGTATTGTTGTTTAGATAAGAATGCCAATAGGCAACTGCATGCAATGAAAATTTCTGAGCCTTTTCTAGAAATATTTTTAGGATTTAGGCATATCATGAAGTTACTTAGAAAAATTGGCAAATACCACGCTCATCTGCTCTCATCTTTCAATCCATTTGATAATAAAAGGTGTACCAATGTTGCTTTTGCGAGTTTTGTTTCAAGTTTGTTGATTTAAGGAGAAAAATTGTTATGGTGATGGCATAAACCAAAGCTAATAATTTTTGAACTGTTGACAAAATATGTTTTGCCATAGTTTCCTGGAACTCTGTCAATGTTTGCATTGCATGTGCTTTTTTAGCATTTTAACTTATGTGGCAGGTTTTCCTTGTGATGCTTGTATTTTAACTGCACATTGGGTCCGTTGTCTGTGGCACATGTCTTTTGTTGATTTTTACTATTTTCCTTGTCTCAAGTTATTTTATTTGTATCTATAGGAGTAGGAAACAATTTGCATGAACACTGCTAGGGGTCTCTTTTATTTTATTTATCTTTTTTTCCTGACATTTCTTTTATGTTTCAGGTTAGGGTGTTATGCGAAAAGGCCAAGGAGATACTGATGGATGAAAGTAATGTTCAGGTGTGCTTATTCTGCCATTCTACATTATCGCTTTTTTTTTTTAAATATCTGACAATTGTTTCCATAGATTCTATCAATTATCGTTCTTTATACACTTGAATCCTGCTTTGTTTGCATTCTTTTTTCCTTCTCATTATCATGATTTTCAATCTCAAGTCTCAACCTAGTATATTTTAGTATGGCCATTTGGGTTGTGTTAGAGACAATGATCATGATCAACCCTAGTTTACCGCCTGTTAGTAGTGTTGGTGCTTACTAAGCCTAAGTGATATGTGCGATCATTTGTTGTACTGCGTTTAAGGTTCTCAATTTCTCATTATTGGTTAGCTGGTCTGTGCTCTATATTTACATTTCATAGTGCTTTACTTGTATCAAATTTGCTACTGCTTACCAGGAGTTTAAGGTGTTGTGAATTTTAGTTAATCTTGTTTGTTTGCTTGCATTGCAGCCTGTAAAAAGTCCTGTTACAATTTGTGGTGATATTCATGGACAATTTCATGATCTTGCGGAGCTTTTCCGTATTGGAGGAAAGGTACCTCTTCTTAATGGGTGATTATCATCTCTGCTGAAGAAATGTTCATTAGTTATGCTGGATATTTAAGATATTCTAATTGGAGATTTATCTTAACCTCTTTTAAATATGAGGTTGAAGTCTTCTGCATATCTTGAGTGGGGGAGCTTTTACATTCTAGCAGCTTAGGTGATTTCATGTGTGATGTGTCCTGGCAATAGTGGTGATAACCATCTGAAGCTGGGATCCTATGCCAGTGGCACCTTATACCTAGTTTAGCCGTGCTGGGATGGTGTCATAATTTAGCCAAAATCATTTTCAACTGGATATGTTATCTAAGTGTCGTGTTTTTGGATTGATAACTCACTATATGTATTCATTTTCATTTCTTATTTGGATGCATTCACCATATTAGAGGTCAAGTTATAATGTGTATTTTCGATTCTATGGTTTTTTCAGTGTCCGGATACAAACTACTTGTTCATGGGAGATTATGTTGACCGTGGTTATTATTCAGTTGAAACTGTTACGGTATGTATAAGTTGCTATCTTTTGTTTTTTAGTTCAAATGTTTAATTTTAGTTCAAAGAGTTCTCTTTAGGTAAGGGCGAGGTTGCAGCCTAAGTAGTTTCTTTTCAAACTGAAGCTTCTCATTTTCCGAATTATCAATTATTTAGGATATAGTTTAGGTTTTGTGGTTTATGACTGGGGCATTACGATATGATTCTGAAATTTTTTTTTTCTCCTCCCTTTTTCTCCAGCTATTGGTAGCTCTAAAAGTGCGTTATCCTCAAAGGATTACTATTCTAAGGGGGAATCATGAAAGTCGTCAGGTATCCTTTCTATTTTATCTTAGATATGCTTTCCGGAAGTGCTTGTCAAAGTTGATATAATTGTCCTTCTCTTATTTCAGATTGCTTAAAATAATAGGTAGTAATCAAAGAACTATAGTTAGTGATTCTATTTAAGTGTTGCCTTCTCTCTATGCTCTTATACAGGTTGTGAAATGTCTGCTTGCAGTTGAAACTTGTTATGATTCTCAGTCTTTTATCTTCTCTAAAACTTTGTTAGCATTAGCTGATTATGGCGTTATGTTTCCTTTTGCAGATTACTCAGGTCTATGGATTCTATGATGAGTGCCTTAGGAAGTGAGTTCCTGGAATCCTTGGTTTCTAAGGTTCATCCTTTGATTGGAACAAAGGATTTTTTGTAGCTTGGAACCTTAATTGGAAATTTTATCTTTACAGTATTGGCTGTGTCTGACAACATGCTTTTCTTATGTTCAAGGTTTTGGTGCGATTATCTGTAGGCTTTGTCGGAATAGTTGTAGCTAGTCAGTCAATGTGGTTTTATTGTAAATTATTCAATTTCTGGTTCATGACATGGGCATTGATACATTCAAATAGATGCTGAAGAAAAAATTAAAGATATTAAGGATTGGCTGTAGTGATTGATTCAATCTTCCCCCGAACATGCAATTGAAAGATCCATTGTTTCTGTATAAGGACACGAGGTCATGCTTCAACATCTATAAAGGTTGTTAGCCATCTGTCAACTATTCATGTGTATGCATGGATTTGCAATAAACGTACAAAAATGATTATATTCCATGTTTATTCTGAAAAATGTGGCAAAATAACTACGGAGAAAATTCGGTTTATTGCAGTGAAGATATATTTTGTAACATTGGATTGGGAAATAGTCTGTGGACTATCGTTGGGTTGAAGCACATGAAGTATAAGAATATCGGTTACCCTTAAGAAATGACCCCTGTATTTTATGTAATTCTACTCAATATTCTTTCATGTCTGGAGTATAAAATCTTTTTTTTTTCTTGGTTCAGTAAAGCTTCTATTATATTTATCCTTTCTTGCCGTTTGTTTATATATTCATCTCTTGCTTTTATTTGCAGGTACGGCAATGCAAATGTTTGGAAGATATTCACAGATTTATTTGACTATTTTCCACTGACAGCATTGGTTAGTATGACTTTATTTGTTTCTTTGTTTTATGTCTAAAATGAAAAAAAAAAGGGTATTTCTGGGCCCAGAGAAAAGGGGCTTTTTTCTTTTTTTTTTTTTTTGGGGGGGGGGGGGGGGGTGGTTATATATTTGAGGATGGCCGGTTGAATATTCATATCCATTTTAGATGAGGTTCCTAGTTTGGAAAATGTGATAATTCATTGTTGATCTGAGTTAGTACTGTTTTTTTTTTTTCCAGTCTTGCAGGACTGTCTCATTTTATCAAATTTTTTGCTAGTGCCAGGCAAACATGAGTTACCTGAGTGTCAATTGTCACCATCCTTGCACTATTGAACTCACCACAGACAATGAGTACTGTTGCTACGCAACCCCCTTTTAGCATCATTGCCATCATGGTCATTGATTTAGAATATGTAAAGCACTGCACTCTGCCCCTCTGCCAGAACACCCTCTACAACCAGCTTAAACCCAATCTGTTTGTTTTTCAATATCCTCCAATTCATTTTCATGTTGAGCGTTGAGAATGCTGACTTGTATTTTTTATTTCCCCATGTTGAGTGTTGAGAACGCAACTTGTACTTTTTATTTCCCCATGTTGAGTGTTGAGAATGCAACTTGTATTTTTTATTTCCCCAACTAATACTTTAGCTGATCCTCTAGCTTGATAAGTGAAAGTTAAATATTTTAATCGCACTGCCATCATTTTAGTTGATATTTGTAGTTGGCCACTATTATAAGTAATTTTTTTTTTTTTTTTTCTGTTTTGAAGGTTGAATCAGAAATATTTTGTCTCCATGGTGGATTGTCTCCGTCCATTGAGACTCTCGATAACATTCGTAATTTTGACCGTGTTCAAGAAGTTCCCCATGAGGGTCCCATGTGTGATCTGTTATGGTCTGATCCGGATGATCGTTGTGGTTGGGGTATATCGCCAAGGGGCGCCGGATATACCTTTGGCCAAGTATATACAATTGCTCTTTCCTTTCATCAGAGTATTTCACCTATTCAAAACCTGTTTTCGTTACTGATTTTCTTGTCCTTGCAGGACATATCGGAGCAATTTAATCATACAAATAACTTAAAGCTGATTGCTAGGGCTCATCAATTGGTTATGGAAGGATACAACTGGGGTCATGTAAATACCTCCTATTTTAAGGCTTATGTGGCACTCTCTCTCTTTGAATTGGTGGTTTTTTTTTTCTTTTTTTTTTTCTTTTAAACCTCGTTCTGCATATCTTTGACAGGAACAAAAGGTGGTTACCATATTTAGTGCACCCAATTACTGTTATCGCTGTGGGAACATGGCGTCCATCTTGGAAGTTGATGATTGCAAGGGCCACACATTCATTCAGGTTGATATCTCTCTCTTTGTTTTCCCAACACATGGTTCAAAATGCTAGAAGGTATGCACATTGTTGCACCTGCTAAATCTTATGAAATTTCTACATATGCAGTTTGAGCCTGCTCCAAGAAGAGGAGAGCCAGACGTAACCCGGAGAACACCTGATTACTTCCTATAATGCAAGCCGGCGCAAACTTGGTATGTTACCAGCAGCCACTGCCTATCAGCTGGTGTACGTGTTCAGGGTGTTTCTCAAATTTAAGATTTATGCTTTTGATTATGGTGGTGGACGGAAGGCAAAATCATGTAAAATGGACAGGTGAGGCTTCCTTGATTCGGTTGTTTACTTGAATTATGATTGAGTTTCAAGAGGAAGCAGTGGAGCCGGCATCGCTCTAATCGACATATGTACCATTTCCTGCACCATTTCCTGCGAACAAACAATATGGCCCTTCTTTTTTTTTTCCCTGTCCTCTTGCTTTTGATTTTTTCGTTTCTTTTTGGTTCTTTCTTTTGTAGAAGGATGGTTTCGGGAGATGGGGGTCTGTAGAGGGACAATGAGAAAAACATTTTTCTTATAATGGGTGTTTCTATAATTTTTTCAGTCATTCTCTGTTTTCTTCTCAAATATTTGCCAACCTTATATTGTTCAAATTATTTTCTGTCTTCTTCAAACCTAAAAAAGCTTAGATTCCTTTGGTAAATTAACCCCTAAATCTATTATCTGATCGGTTCATAATTTGGAGGGTAGTAACAACTAATGGATATCAATTACAAATCTCACAGAATTGATCATTTATTTGATGATGGGGATGTTAAATATATGGGAGCAAATTGCAAAACTGAGTTGGGTGCAACAGAGTTGATGAAATAACAAATTCACAATCTAAAAAATATTCTCCCGCAATAACGTTATGTTTACGAAGTTAACCGGCGTATCATACGAAGGATATTTATCATTTTATTATTAACTGTGTAATTTTTGCATCTGAACTTCATGACCGTATTCAAATGGCCCTCTGTTTGAGCAATGAAATTGCGGGATCTAATGTAATCGTCATAAATTGCCTAGTGATGAATTGCATGTGTGTATAAATGAATATATTTCTAACTACAACGTAAGCGTTACAAATTTAATACATGGTCTGTTGATTGAATATTGTATAGCAACCTCAACACGATTTAAGTATTGGGGCTTCAAATAACATGCTAAATCCCTAGGTCATCCTGTATAATCTTCTTAAAACAGTGTAGAAGAAAAATTGAAATAAAAAATTAATCCATAGCTGTTGAAATTGATTGAGCTCTATAGTATGCCTGTGGCAACAAGGTAAGCTTTTTAATGCTTCCAATGTAAGCTCTCTTTGTCAAGTTGTCGTAGTCGTTATCTTGTATGGCATCCAAGATTTTTTGATACAATATCAAGACTGTCCACACCTGCATGCATATCATATCACAGTCAATATCTTCAGAATTGAGTTTTGTTTTTGTTGCAATTATGAATCTTCATTAGATGGATTAATTCTTAGTTATGTCATAAGTATTTTCGGTTACCGGCCATCGGCTAGCCTTGTCAAGCTGTGATGCCCCCTCCTCTGCTAGCTTGTAGAAATGTCTTGCTCTTGTAATCTGTTCTTTCATGAACTCTCTCCATTCATCACTGACCTTTCTTGAGAAAATATCCTCGTCGCGTAATCCAAATTTCGCAAGCTCGTCTTGAGGAAGATAAATTCGTCCTCTTGAAGCACTGAAAGTAATGATTTTAATTGTTGGTAAGGATGTGTTTACGCAGCCACTGGCTGTCAAGTAAAAGTTTACGAAACTTACTCTTCGCCCACGTCTCTGAGAATGTTTGTCAGTTGATTTCCGATACCTAAGTAGAGAGCTGCGTTGTATATACTTTGAGCAGAAGCTGAAGAATGCGGATCCATCCCCATTACCGGAACACTCATCAGGCCTACAGTGCCGCCTGCATAGAAGCAGTAAAGATAGAGCTCTTGAAAGTTTTGATATCTGCATTTCTCTGTGTCCATTCTCATGCCCTTAATCATGTCCCTAAAAGGCTATACATCATAAAAAATTGAAACCCCACATCAGATTCATAGACATAAAAAATAAAAAATAAAAAATAAAAATCCATTTCTGAGATCAAAATCTTGAAGTACCTTGATGTGTAAATTGAACTTGGTGACAGTATCAGTAAGTGCGGCATCAAGAATGTCATTAGGGTGTCCGTTGAAGATATCTTGCAGTCTCTCTTCCCATCTATCAAGAACAGCAGGACTTAAACAGAATGCATTAGGGCCATCAACTAGGTCATCAGTCCTCCTGCACCAAGCTGCAACAACAAAGCATCGAGTTGAATATTTAAAACTTACGCGTCCATTACAAAAATTAATAGCACGCATGACAAGATTCTGTAACAGTTTTGAAGTTATGGATTAACCAAACAAGCTTGGTAATGTTGGTCACCATAACCTACGCAACGTCGCTCATTATATGATTAATTTATGTAAATTTAGTAGCTGTTCCTTACCGTAAACCGCCCATATGGCTTTCCGTCTCTCTTTTGTCAGCAACAAAGTTCCTGCATCAACAACACAACTAGAATCATTTAAAAGAACAAAAGCAATAGAAGTTCATAAGCTTCATCAAAATGGATGGAAATTAAAATTACCCAAGTAATAAGTCTTCGCATATTCTGCACAAATTTTCCTGCATCTCTCATAAGCTTCATCAAGAAACGTAGCATCAAGCTGTGGCTTGCTTCCGAATGCATGTCCCTTGTCTGATAAATTGTTAGCCAGTGTCTGTCTTTCTACGATTTCGCGTATATGTACATCACTCTGAAGCATGCCTTGTGTTGATAATCTGGGAAAAATGATCGAGTTTTTCTCTCCCGGGATGTTTATGCTCAATTCAGATCTTGCCGCTGAATCGATAACTTTTCGACTCAATATTTTGCCTCTGCACTCTCCTATGAATGGCTTAGCTGCAAGTGAAAAAGTTGAACACATTTTGCAGGAGCTTCAATTTAATTAATTAGCACAACAAGGCGATGAATGTATGATGATTTTATTTGCTACCCTACAGATTATGTAAGGTACAAGAATGAGGGAATCTTAAAGAGTTGTTTCAACATGATAGTAAGATTGTGACCACTTTTTTAAGTTATAAAATGATGAATCAACTTTGAAATTTCAAAGGTCATAAGCGTATTTATTATTATACTGGAATGTTCAATGATAAAATTGATTTGTTAGCTGCTTACCAAATAAACTCTTGTTGACTTCACGGCGCTTGCTTACTTTGACTCAGAATGCCGTATAAAAATGAATGTTTAATTAATGAAATGGAGAATCCATAAATTCATAGAGCTGATTATTAAATCCTACATACACACACATGTAATACATATATATTAACATGTGATTCATGGTATAAAGTATTTACCTAAATTTTTCCTGCATATTTTAATCAAGAAGAACTAAAATGACATCAAAAGGGCAATAATTGATAAATGAACACGAGAACTATTATTTTATTCCTATAAAAAAACATTTTATTTGACAATAATAACACTGGGGAAACAAGCTTTTGTTCGAACTGATATAGCTATATATATGACACACACACACACATTTCAAACGTGAGATACGTGATGATAATTAATTTATATATATAATATTGTCATTTTAGTTTTACTAACACAAGAATTTGTATATACAAAATTAATTAAAATAAACACGCTGTACTTTACAGTGATATGGACCTTATACATGTTTTGTTTGAGCAATAGTTTTAATATGTTGACTTATTCAAGGGTCCATATAGGTATCAAGCGTCAAATTAAAACAAATGCAAACTTATCTCTGTATTGATGGGTATTTATTAATGTATTAAAAATTAGGGAATCACCTATTGTTAATAAGGTGGCAAATCATATTATTTCTGAAGTGTCCTTGTAAATGGAAAGGTTTTCTTTTACATATTGGAAACAAATTCAGTCATAAGTTGTTAATAAATATCTCAACAAAACTATCTACAGGGAATTTGTAATTGTTATTGTAAATACTATTCATGTAAATTCAAGACGCTCATAAGTTCTTCTTTCAACTTATAATATTAAAAAAAAAAAGTGTAAATTCTCTTCGAGTCAATTTGGGTGCATGAATTATGAAGATTTATCCTCCTACTACACATATAACACATTGTGATGAGGATTCAATGTTGAGTTAAGTTTTTGTTTTAATACTGAATCACTGATAGTTGGGCAATAGAAATAAGAAAATAAAAACACAAAATAAACCTTGAATATTGATTCTTTACTTAACAAAAAATAAGCTCAACACTGAATTCTAATTCATCACATTAGAATTTGGAATCTATAAAAAAAGATATAAATTTTCTGTAATTACCTTTTTCCACCTAAAATTTCTGTATATTTAGGCAATTGTATTTCTCAGTGTAAGTATATTTATTGATCTATAGATTCATCAATTGTACTCTAATTAATTAACATTGTAATTTATTAATTTAATTAATTTGTAGAAAGTTTGTCGCTCCATCATTATTGTATAATATAATATGAAATTAACACCAGGCAGTAGCTACATTTATGTAATTGGATAGGCAGCCTGAGCGCCAATGCCACAGAGACCTTCATCTCTTTGAATCCTCATGTAGCCAGCCTCACCCCAAGTGTCCCCCCATGAATTCTTAATTAACCAGTAATTGGTTCCATCTTCAGTTGTTCCAAACCCAATAATAGCGACAGCATGATTCAATTGAGTCCCACATACTCCATTAAAAATACCTCCTTTGTAATTCTTGAAGTCTTGTCCGGTGCCTTCAATATTAATGGATACTGGCTGCATGCTCACAGCCTTAAGTAAAGCCTGCTCATCACCCGAGGGTAAAACTTCATAACTACTGATTTTAGCAGCGGCTGCATGCTCATGGCCACAAGATCCTTGGGCTTGATGGTATGGATAATCAGCTTCTGTGGCAATACCCTGGTTTTTTATGATATATTTAAAAGCAATATCGATCCTGCCTTCTACACAACCCAAGTTACCATTTGATGAGCAATCAAGTAATTGCTGCTCCGAAAGTTGAATCAGATTACCACTACTTATCTGAGTGATCCCTTCCACCGCCGCCACTGCTGAAAATGCCCAACATGCCGCTGCATATATATATTCAGTCAAAAATTAAATGCTGATTAAAAAGATGGCAAAATGAAGTTCACCTCTGCAGCTTTATGTCTAAATTTGCGGTGGATGGAAAATTGATATTTTTTAAATAGTTGGGTGACCGCTGCAATCACATCTATTTTATGTATGTCATGTTAGCATGTTAAATGTACACATTTCTTCGGTGACATTATCAGAAGGCAAACGTTTGTTAAATTAAAGGTGGAAAAGTGAGGCAGCTCATAAACAATGGGTTGTGGGTATTGGATCACTGAACAAAGGAAACTTCAAGTAGACGAATGAGTTTTCAAAAATCCCAAATCAAGTGTTCTAACCCCTACATACCTAAGATTCAAATTAGAGTATCCACGCAAAGAAAATTACTTAAAAACTACTAGGACAACAAGCCCATGTGGCAATGTATAATTACTTCCTATATAATCTAATTAGTGTGTGTATATAATCTAATTAGTGTGTGTACACACACATTTAATTTAACAAATTTAGAATCCTGGATTGAAATATTTATTCACACACACCCCTGCGGCGGATGTAGCATGCGACCAATGGGGGCTGTAGCCTCAGTTGGCTAAAAAAAAAAAATTATAAGAATAAAAGAAAAAATATTTCAGGTTTCTAATCAGCCCCATTAAATCTATTAAAATTGACCCTATAAATTTTTAAACCCACAAAATTTAAACTTTAACTTCAAAAATTATAAAAACCTACACTATAATTAAAAATAATGATAGGTCATCACCACAAACATTTTTCTATTCTTGAAAATGCCTCGAGAACGATTATAAATGTATTAACAAATATTTTATGTATTCAAAGTTTTAATTTTAAATTTTTGCTATTAACGTAATCTATTATTTTTTTCTAGATCTGCGTGTCACACACACAATCACATATATGTTTGATTAACTTTATTAGTTACTCAATAATAATAAATTACCACATCCGCCTTGGTTCTTAATAGAAGTAACAGCTCCTCTCTCCCTCCAGTCCATGCTAGTTGGAACTTGGGTCAGGTTTTGGTACTTGAAGGATGAGTGCTGGCTAGTTATTGCCATGTTGTTTCCGGTATATGAAGCACGAAACTCATCATTGGTTAAGTCTGAAAATTGATTGGTACCTAACTTGTACGTCCGATTGATCCCTTCATTATTATTATTGGCTTTCTCAATGTATTCAAGGTTCTGCTTGAATATCTTAAACCGCATTTCCTTTTCTGCATCATCCTTGTAACTGCGTCCATACTCAGCCATCCATTTTTCGTGTTTCTCAGCAACGGACGTGGATGCCGGTTCATGCGTTGATCGGGACACCACCACTTGAACATGTGGTGCACAAATAGTGATCACCACAATGATAATAATTATCATAAAACTACTCTTCTTGAATACTAAAACCATGTTTATTTAGCAAGGTGAAGGGGTTCACTGTGTAGCTAATTTGTAAACAAAATTGTGAATAATTGAAGCAAACATCGCAGCTCTCTGTCTATATATAGTAGCAGAAGATCTGGCTGATTTGTTCTCTCAATTAACGTCGATCGCATTTGATCCCCTTTGTATGCGTAAGAGGGAAATAATTCTTCGGATTTGGTTGTGCTGAGCTTTCTATAATAATAATATGTAATTAAATTTTAACCTACACTATTATAAATACACATGTAGCAGAAATTTACTGCTTTATTCTGGAGGTAAATAATTGAGTTACAGAAGAGTTATGAGCGAAGTCATGCCGTGTGGTAAAAACTTTATAATTCGATAATGCATGCACACATTTATTTGGACGGAGGAAGTCTTGCAAAATCTGCAATGAATTTTGATAGCTATAATATCCCGAAGAATCCTTAATTAATTGCCAACATCAAGACGTACAATTAGAATCGGGCATTATTTCAAATACGATAAAATCCATAAGTGACTTGTAAGTGCGGAAAATGAATTTCTGAATTATTACACGTCTACGTGTGCTTCTTTTTTGCGTTTATTCAGCAATTCTATTTCTCACTGAAAATATATTGTTCTCTTCGATTCTTGAAAATGAAATATTATCCTTTGATATGTATAAATATTCTTGCTCTACTTGCTTAGTTTATTGTCTCGAAGCAAGTAAACGTGAAATTTCATTTTCAAAATTAAACTGACAATCGGACATGTGAATCCGAAAACAGAATTCATACAAGTTTCTAAATCTAGTGCTTTCAACTCTTGATTTTGTTGCATCTGCGTATATGTCAAGAGTTGATCGACTAGTTGCATAATTAGAACTACCCCACGATCAACTCATTAATTTATTCTCATAATCATGAAAGCTAAAAATTGGTGATATCCTAAATGCCATCAATTTTTGGAGGCACTGATATTTGAACTGGAAAATATAATTAATATGATGGCAACAAAATAAATTTACACTTGTAGGGATGACCTGCATGATTTAATGTTTTTTGTTTTTCAAATTTTTGTTGCCATGGCGTCACCCTTAAGGCTCTTTATTATTTTTCATTATTTCATATTCGGCAGCTAAGTTGTTGGCTTGAGCCCTGAGACATTCTTTATACAATGTATTGGTTGAAATGTAAACGAGTAATTGCGGCAAAGAGCAAACTTATATATTTAATCGCGAGATTTAACATTAATTGATACCAGGCCAAATACATATTGGCATTCGATCATAAACATTAATAGTTTAAATAAAGATTAAAAACGTTATTTAATTTTATGAAATGCAAAAAACCACAAGCTATATATCAGCTTTTTGTGGCAATTACATAATGCACCTACTCATGCAAGTGGATAGGAAGATTGAGCGCCAATGCCGCAGAGACCTTCATCTCTGAGAATCTTCATGTAGCCAGCCTCACCCCAACCGTTCCCCCATGAATTCTTAATTAACCAGTAATTGGTTCCATCTTCAGTTGTTCCAAACCCAACAATAGTGACAGCATGGCTCAGTTGAGTGTCACATCCTCCATTAAAAATACCTTCTTTGTAATTCTTGAAGTCTGGACTGTAGCCATCAATACCAATGGATACTGGCTGCATGCTTACAGCCTTGAGTAAAGCCTGCTCGTCGCCAGGGGGTATGTCTTCATAATTACTGATTTTAGCAGCAGCTGCCTTCTGTGCGTCACTGCAAGTTCCTTGGACTGCCCGGTAAGGATAATCCTCTTCTGTGGCAATACCCTCGTTTTGCTTTATATATTCAAAGGCATTATCCATGTTACCGCCATCGCATCCGTTGTTGCCATTTGTTGAGCAGTCTACTAATTGTTGCTCCGAAAGTTGAATCAGTTTACCACCACTAATCTTGGTGATCCCTTCCACTGCCGCCACTGCTGAAAATGCCCAACAGCATCCTGCACCATATAGTATATATGTGTAAGCGAGACGAAACAACAAAATATGATACTGGCAGTTAAGTCTAATAAATCATTCTCAGATGTGTGCGTTCACATGTTTTACAGTGTTGTAAAGGCGTGAGTCTGCACCTGAGAATGTTCTCTAATTATAATGACTCTCTGGTGTGGATGTCAGCATTTTATAAAATGAAGACGGACATGTTTACAGCAATGCCACCTGAGAAATTTCCTATGTAGTATATGACTCACTTAATATAATTATAATTATTACCGCAATCGCCCTGGTCCTTGATAGAAGTGACAGCTCCTTTGTCCCTCCAGTCCAGGCTAGTTGGAACATCAGTCATGGACAGGTTTTGGTACTTGAAGGTGGATGATGTTGTGGATGGGTGGCTCGGGCTTGGCATCTTGTATCCGGTGTGTGAAGCACGAAACTCTTCGTCAGTTAAGTCCGAAAACTGATTGGTGCCTAGCTTGTACGTCCGATTCCCCTCCTTATTGGCTTTCTCAATGTACTCAAGGTTCTCCTTGAATATCTTAAGCCGCGTTTCCTTCTCTACCTCGTCCTTGTAACTGCGTCCGTGTTGAGCCATCCATTTTTGGTGTTTCTCAACAACCTCTTGTTCATGTATCGACCTGGAAGACACCACTTTTGATGCACAACTCACCAGGATGATAATAATTAACATGGGAACAATACGGATCATAAAATTGCTACTTTTCTCAAATATGAAAACCATGGTTAATTTTTGCAAGACAATTACGTGTATTGATTAACAAGTTGTGAGTAACTGAAGCACCCGTCCCAGCTCTATATATAGTACATCTAATCCGTAATGCATAAGCCAGACGAATGCTTTGCGTTAATTTGTTTGCCGTGCCCCATACTTGACGATTTCCAATCAAGCAAGTTAGCGCCGTGATGCTCGCTATTAGATTGCCGATTGGAGTCGTTCTGGGACTAGCTGTGACACTTTACAAAAGAGTTATGAGCTAAGGGCAGTTTGGAATTGTTGCCATAGATAAAATAAACTGCAGAACTGCTTATGTTATGCCACTGAAAAAAAAGAGTTTAAGTGTTCGGTAACCTGAGTTATTGCAATTACTTGAATTCCACCCCAAAAAAGAAAACAAAAAAAAGTGCGTTTCATAAATTTTAAAATTAAAGGGTTGTTTCATTGTACAATGACTAAAGTAGTCATAGTTATTGATCTTCAATAGATCATTACAAGCTAATTAGTGCCGTGATGCTCGCTAGGAGACTTGCTGATTACCGTCGTTCTGGGGCTACCTCTGTTTCAGCTAAGTTACTTTACAGAAAAGTTATAAGCTATTGCTATCATGCTGCGTGGTGGATACTTATTTTGCTAATTTATTCGTTCATAAATAAATATAAATAAAAATGGGAAAAAAGGATAGTAATGTTCGCATTTGGACGGAGGAAGTTTACAAATTTGTAACATGTAAAATTATTATTATACCATCCAACAGACATGCTTTCAAATGTGCGTTGATAATCCTGCAAATTGACTGAGCCTTGATTAAGTATTGCTTTTAAATTCACGCCGACTTTATATTATAAGAATTAATTGGAGAATCTGGTTTATGTCACTCTGAAAAATGTTAATTTGTATTCAACTTAATTTACATTCACAAGCAATACTAGACAAGCGGTATACAAATTTTAATTCTTCTCTATAAAACATGTCATTTGCGGTTTCTTTTCCCTTGTCCTGGATTCTGAAAATCCTGATCAGTATTCAGTAGGGAAAAATCAAACTAGCTTTTGATTGAGCTCTATTGTATGCCTGTGGCAACATGAGAAGCTTCTTCATCCTTCCAACAAAGGCTCTTTTTGTCAAGTTGTCATAGTCATTTTCCTCAATAGCATCCAAAATCTCTCTATATATTAACAAGGATGACCAAACCTGCAAATCACCATCAATCAACTTGTCAACATCCACCGAGCAATTTCACATGCCCTTTTATACAGGGGGTGTCTAATATATTGAAAAACTCACTGGCCAGCGGCTATCCTTGTCAAGTTGTGAAGCTCCTTCCTCAGCCATGTTAAAGAAAATTCTTGCTCTTTTAGTTTGCTCTTTCATGAACTCTCTCCAGTTATCAGTGAGGAAGATAAACTCTCCCTCCTGAAGCACTGAAATACTTAAAAATGAATTAAGTTAAAGAAATTAAAATTTGAATAACTCTTAGCATATATATTTTCCTGTTTTGATATATTGAAACTTACTCCTCTGCGACATCTCTAAGAATGTTTGTAAATACTTTGTGCAGAAGATGAAGATTCTTGTGCAATTCCCATTACTGGAACACTCATTAGGCCTACAGTGCCAGCCACATAGTAGCAGTAAAGATAAGGCGCTTGAAAGTTTTCGCATCTGAACTTTCTTGTATCCATTCTCATTCCTTCAATCATGTCTCTAAAAGGCTGTCATAGAAGAAGGGGAAAGAAGGGAAAAAATCCCATTAGATCATTACATTTTATCTTGAGTTTCATAGAAAATAGCCTTTGAAACTTGTAATTTAAGCACCTTGCTTGATTTCTAAAGGGAACTTGAAAACCGTATCAGTGAGTGCAGCATCAAGCATGTCATGCGGGCGCCCATAAAAAATGTCTTGCAGTCTCTCTTCCCATCTATCAAGAACTACAGAGCACATATAAGTAGCACTGGGGCCATCAACTAGCTCATCGGTTCTCCTGCACCAAACTGTAAACAGAATTTTAGCCGCGAAATTGATTCATTGAAGAGTCTACAAATGTAAAACCATAATCTTTATTGTAAATATGATATGAATTTTCTGTAATTACCATTTTCTACCTAAAATTTCTGTATGTTAAGCAATCTTACTTCCCATTGTAAATAGATTGTTATATAAATTCTTTAATTGTATTTCAAATTTATCAATTTGAAAAATTACATTTATGTAACTCACGTCACACGATCAACTTGTACAAAGTTTGTGGTTGGCTCTTTTTGTCATTTTCACAATATATCAAACACTTACGAAAATGACAAAATTAGCCATATAGGATATTTTTTTTGTCTCTGCAAACTTGAGAAAAAAGGGGCAGCGGCCAGTGGGTGCAATGCATTTTGCGCGACTTTTTTCTTGTTTCACTTTTAATTATTTTCCTTTTGTTACTCTAATTGTCCAAAAGAAAAGAAAATCCATCCATCCATCCATCTTCTCTCTAGTCTCTCCCCCGGCGCGCTGTTATAATTATATTTTATAATTTTAAATAACAATTATAACCGCCGTATATGGACATACTTTAAAAAATAATTAATTGGTTGTGCGTATAGTTTCTAGATCCTCGGCTGACGTGGGCTGATAGTGACGCAGAGCACCAATCGTTACTTCGAAAGTTGGCAGGTGAGGATATTGTATGCATTTGCATTAACTGCGACAACTATAATTTTCTTTTTCTTTATTCTTTGGTAGTTTGGTGACACAGGTTTGGATACTCTCTTCAAGTCTTTCACGTTACTTGTAACATTTATTGTCCCCTAAACACATGGTTTTTTTTTTTTTTAATTTCACTTTCAATAGCCTTACAATTAATAAACCTTTTTGCACTCTAAACAGTATAAACACAACACTTGTTACATATATTTCTTGCATTAATCACATATGAATCTGTACATGTGTGGATGGGCCGCAAACTCTTGCGACTGCGGGGGGGCGGAGGGGGAACACACACTCACACACACAATCATCAATCATCAATTTTCCATCATATCTTCACTTTCAATTAAAGTTGAACGATATGGTTATTATTACATGGCAATCTATTACTATTGCATATTTATAAAATATTATTATTCGTGAAGTAGAGATGAGCAACAAAAAATTTGTTAAAAGCATAATAATAAATAGTTTAGTAAGCAGTTGGTTTATAAATTAATCGAAATATAAAGGACAACCTTAAAATAGATAACAATCATAACTCCTGGATATCAGACACGAAAAATTCAGGTAGCTATAAAAAGTCAAGTAGCCGACAAGTTGATCAGGGTAACCACGTACTACTAGTTCTAAGTTTTGACTACATGTTCAATAAAATCAAGATGAAGGAGCCCATTATCTTGATCCATTTTCTTGATTTAATGAGTTCACACAATGAATGTCGTAAGAAAGTAAAAAATTAGTTAATCTCATTCTCCAATTTTTCTAATGAAGATTGTCCGCTTTGTTTCTCATCCCATGGGGACCAAATTTCTTTCACAGACTTAATGATTATTTTGATGGTCGCACGATCTATGTAATCCACGCAGTGATTATTTTATGGCATTCAAAAACATTTCACAACAGAAGAATTTCCAACAATTGATGTATAAAAGATAAAAACAGGGGCATAACTGAAAATTAGATTAAACGAGACTTAGAATTAGGGATTATTGATGAAAGTTTCAAAACACTTTAATTAACTAATTAAATCTTTTAGAATTAGAAGGTTTGGTTAATAAAAGAAAAAATTTAAAATCAGCTAGCGCATAATCATAATTTTAGCATATAGCCGAGGCACCTTCATTAATTTGAAGGACACATTTTTATTTTTTAAATAATCTTTTTAAAATTTTAAAAGACCAGCTGCATGTGCAACGGTCACAGCACAGCTCACACGTGTTAATTCTTAAATTTTTGAGATATCTCCAGATGCAGCAAAATGGTCATTAAGGTTATGCAGATATATAAGAGGGGATTCGTGCGCATGGGTTGAGAAGCAAGTATTTTGCAAGGACAAAATTGTCATATAGAATTTTAGATATTTTAGATATTTTTTAAGCATGCATCTTGTTAGAAACGGGAGATAAAAAATGAAGCGTTTAATTTTTTGCCACCTTAATTTTTGAGTTGACCATTTTGCAGCAAAATGGTCATTAAAGTTATGCAGATATATAAGAGGGGATTCGTGCGTACAACTGTATATGGGTTGAGCAAGAAAACTTGCCTTTACGTAATACGTACACCCTACACGTTTTCTTGCTTCGTTGATAGAATAGCAACTCATCACCCTCTCTTTAGTCTCTCTGCCAAAATTTGTGTCTTTTTTTTTTTTTAAAGTAGTGTTTGGATATTGTCATTACGTATACATTCAACAGCCAACCACAGATGAGCCGGTTGAAAATATTGTCATCTAATATTCCACCGAGAAATGTTGCAAGTTGACATGAAAAACGCTCTGAAAACAAGAGTTAATGTTAAATAACATTTCATTCTTAAAGGACACGTGGGAATATTTAAAAAATAAAACTATAAAGTAGTTCATCCATAGCTTTGAACGTTGACAGTTTAAAAGAAGAGAGTGGAGGCAACAAAGTACTCTCTGCACTTGCACAAACACCGGTAGGTATCCTCCATTTTAGATAGTTCTCGGTTTCTCCTTCTCTTGTTTTTCCTTATGTTGGTCTCTTTTGCAAAAATATGGCCGTAATAATTAAGGTGGAGATGGGAGAATGGCGTTGGTGGTGGAGGAGAGTGAAGGAGTGGCAACCAGGACCAAGGTGGACACTGATTACTGCTACAGGTCTTCACCGCCGCCACTAAGACCTCTACAAATTCCACCACCACCGCCAAAAGCACTCTCCGTCTCTACCTTAGTATTACTACAAACAAGTCTCCACCTCCATCTGAGTACTATTACTACAGGTCTCCACCACCACCACCAACACCAAAACCAAAGCATTCTTCATCACTCCACCTGCAGACTAGTACTACTACTGCAAGTCTCCACCGCCACCACCAAAGCGTTAGTACTACTACAAACAAAGTCCACAAATCTTCATCACCACCGCCACAAGAGAATTCTCCACCTTAGTACTACTACAAGTCTCCACCACCACCATCAAAGCCTTAGTATTACCACAAACAAGTCTACAAAGCCTCCACCATCAAAGCCTTAGTACTACCACAAACAAGTCTACAAGCCTCCACCACCAAACCATTCTCCACCTCCACGTTAGTACTATTACAAGTCTCCACCACCACCACCAAAGCCTTAGTGCAATTGCAAACTAATCTACAAATTTCCACCACCTCTACCTTAGTAGTACTACAAGTCTCCACCGCCACCACCAAAGCCTCGGTACTACTACAAACATGTCTATAAGTCTGTAACACCAAAGCATTCTCCATCTCCACCTACAACAAGTCTCTATCGCCACCACCAATGCCTTACTACAAGTCTACAAGTCTACAAGGCTCCACCACCGTGGAGGCGTAGAATGTTTCAGCGGTGGAGGAGACTTGTAGTAGTACTATGTGAAGGTGGAGAATGCTTTACCGTTTGTTGGAGATTTGTAGTATTAAGGTCTCCCTTTCTATAATCCATGATGATCAAGTCCCGCTCAAAGTTTCAGTGGTTCTTAATGATGGTCATTTACATTTCTTTTTGTGTATTTGGTTCGTTTTGATTTTCTTTTACGTGGGTCTTTTCTTTTTTTTTTTTTTTTTTTTAAGTAAACCTTATACGTAGTTTCTTCTTTCTTCAACATACATAATTCATCATCATGACCATGATCCATGGTGATCAAATCTCATTCAAAATTTTCAGTACTTCTTGATGAATATCTATGTATATAATTCATTTCACAAGTTCCAGTAGTTGCGTTCTTGATGATATTATGTTGCATTAATTGAATTCTTTTATACACGCTGGTATCTTTATTTTTTGTACTGATATGCATGTCTTTTTGTCAAATTTATATATTAATTAGCTAATAGAAAGCTATGGCCCTTGAACCTAATGACGAACAAGCTGGAACATGGCGTGCTGTGCAATCTATCCTTGACGAGGTTTGTGGTGCGGCTGTGACAAAAGAAGAGGCTGTTCGACGGATCAAAGATGAACTGGGACTGGATGATTCTGTGCGTTCGTTGCTCTTGCAATTGTGTGGGAATGAAAATACTGTTGATGATGTTAAAGAGCCTTTATTGGCAGCTCGGAGCCTGACATCTTTTGGCCGAGATGAAGCACCAGTTGATGAAGAAGCCATTAACTCTCTGCTCAGTAGAAAACTCAGAAGGGCTCAAGTTACTAAAAGGACATTCCAAATTAAGAAAGCTATGGGTGTTCAAGATACTGTCCAAGAAGTTGTTGAGCAAGTGGAAAGAGGGAACATGTCTGTCCCGGATGCTGTTAATCGCCTCAGGGGCTGATGAATAATTAGAAGCTTGGATTCGATATCATATAACGTAAGCAGCTTGATTGCATGCCTACTAAATAATGTACCATGTGACACACAATGCATGCATGCGTTGTTGGCTCCAAGAGCTTTCGTTTCTTTTACTTGCTTTATCTTTTTTATTACTTTTGGCAGATGTCCCTAAACGTTGGATCGATTGCCCTTTTGGACAAGTAATGGCAATAATTGTTGTTGTGATACGGGCACAAAAACACGGAGAAATTCACATTAATTATATTCTTCACTTTACTTGTCCATCGGTGGGATTCACGTATTAAATAATATTAAAAATAATATTTTTTAATATTAATTAATGAGTGATGATACGGCTACAAACTCTTGTACAAACTAAATTTGTATAAACTGATTTGACATTAATTTATTGGTTAAAAAAATATAAAATAATAAAAATAAATCATATGAACCAATTGATATTTAATTCAACCAATTAATTATACCACATCAGTTTGTACAAAATAAATTTATACAAAACTTTATGACTATATTATTACTCTTAATTCATTGGGGCAGACAACTTCTCTTTTATAATGCAAAAAGTCAGTATATATGAACGCAACCTATGATCAGTATGTCAAGATCAATTATTTATATGGCATCAAATACTTTCCATCAATTCATGTGTGTGTGCATATATATATATATAGATAATTTGCATACACGCACGCACTTGACTTTTCATGAAACAATAAAATTAAAGGGTATAATATTATTGGGAATAGCAATTATAATAACTTTATTTTTCATAGTTTTCGTGAACAACAAATGCATCTCTACTGTAGCTTTTCACCATTGAAATGCAAATGGAAATGCCATATATGCATACAATTAGTTGAAATAATAAATTAACTTAACCCAGACATCCCAAAACAAGTGAGCAAAATAGCAAAAATATATAGCTTTCATAGAGAAGAACCACGAAAAATCAGAAGAAGCTCGGGAAATTTTAAAATGTACCAGAATTTTAAAACTTTAGATGACAATATGAATATGGAAACAAAATAAAATTAAAAAAAAAAATTGGGAAGTAAAACATCGACATTAGATATTAATACCAGCTATTATTAAAATGCATACCCAAGAAAAGCCAGACAACTAGATAAAGTAAATTTGTGGTTTGCTAACTTATCATTGCAAAATGGAAAATGATAAAAGAACAAAACCGTGACAAAATTATTTGTCTTTTAGTAAAGTCTTAGATTGCGTTTGTTTTTTTATCTGAAATTTGAATATGTTTGAATTTAGCTGAAATCTGAATAGATCTGAATGAAAATATCTTAATGACATGTTTATTTTTTCTTTTTTAACATATGAACAAGAAAGTCTAAAAGTTAGTAGCTTGACATAAATATCTTTTTCAGTGGTGCATATATTCATTCTACACAATTTATAGTTTTCACAAGTTGATTAGTTTGATAACATTAAAAAAAAATACTTTCATTGTTGATCTTAATTTAATTTTATATTAAAAGATGTAATTATGATATAAACCTTTATTATAAAGTCAATATTGTTGCTTTAATTTTGATTCATCACAATGGGCATAATTTGATTTGTTCAATATTTTAGTTTAGTTAATATTACCATGTGAATAAAAATTTAAGGCAATTTAAAAAAAAAAAAACTTCAAGGATAATACAAAAAATTAGGTTTACACATAATATTATAAATACATGAATTGTTAAGGGTATTTTTGAGATTTGAAATTAAAATTTTTCATTTAGATTTCAGACTTCAGATAAAAATAGACTTTTTTTACTTTTTTTATTAAGATAAAATTATCTAATAATAAGTGATAAGTTAAAAAAACAAACAACCTATAATAAGTAAATGTCTAAACAAAAGTTAAATTCAGACTTTAGACTAAAAAATAAACAACACCTTAAAATTAAAAGTCGTGATTGATGATTAATAAATTAAAAAATTAAATCTTAATCATATACTAAAATTTTTTAACGTTATTGAATAACAAAGCGATGCATACGTGTGTGCCACATCTCGTACATCAAGTGATTCCAGTCTGCAATGACAAATATTATAGTCAGCCAACAAAGGAGATTAAATTCAAACCTAATGAATACCCATAGCAATTTACATTAAATTCTTTTGTTTTTTATTTGGAAGGTAACTGAATTCACTTCCTTTGTTTTTGGGTAGCAATGACATCAGAAGTTGTTCGCCAACCACTATATGCCATGCAGCAGTGCCTCATTGCAGGATGTGGAATGACTCCCTTCTCATTTAATTAAATACCAAACAAGCTTTTTCTTAATTCAATGCCTTTTATGGTTTGCAGGTAATCAAGCGCTTTGTCTCTTGGTCAATGTTTAGTTTCACGTATCTAAATACGGTACCTTAGGAATAATTCTGAGCTTGCTTTGACTAGGCAAATGACTAGACCATTTAAATTGATGGTGTATATGTCACCCTTGTTGCATAATTTCATCCTTTTTTTTAGGCAAATGACAAAGCGCTTTGTCTCATTGCGTCCAAAAGGACAGAAGGTTTCCACTCTCCACAAGTTCTAAACATTCCAAACTTGACTTTTCATGAAACAATAAATACATCTCTATAATGACTCCCATCGTTGAACTGCAAATGGAACTGCATAAAATTAATCGAAATAATAAATCAATAGACAAAAGCAAGTGAGCGTACAGCCGAAATACAAAGCCTCTAAAGCCATGAACCATGAAAAATCAGAAGAAGTTGGGGAGATTTTAAAATATAATAGAATCTTAAATACTTAGATAACAATTTACATTGTTACAGAAACAAAATAAGAAAATTGGGTGCCACACATGAGAAGTAAAACATCAAACACTAACACTAGTATATAAATAAAAAAGATATCCGAAATAAATTAAAAAAACTAGATAAAATTAGCATTTCAAAATATAATGGGTCTTGACTTATCATGGGATGTGATCTCGGCTAGTCTTTTTTTTTTTGAAATTAGGATTAAGCTTAATTTGAAATTAGGATTAAGCTTTCTCTTCCACCTTCCTGATAACATAACTTAATCTGTCACCAAACACTTTTAGCCAGCACCCACATTTGAACCTTGACCGCTTAGTTTTTTTTTTTAAATCATTTTTCAAAAAAATTTCAAAAGCCTGCTGGGGCACACTATATCTATGGGCATGCAACGTATAACCTTCTAGTTTGTGAAGAATGTGCAGGAAATTTTATATCTAGGTCCAACATTCATTTCCCTTATTTTCAATTTTTCATCAGTGCTTCTTTGCAAGTGCTCGGTGCAAGTTATTAATAATTTAATAGTACAGAGGGGTAAGTTTAAATTAATTTACAATTGCAATGATTTTTCACCATTTAGTCTGATTCTTCTGTTATATATTTTTTTATGGTTTGATTTTTCCGGTGCACATTTTTCTGTCTACATGTCAATTTCTTACCTCTATTTCAATTCTAATTCAGGACAGAACTGTGGTACAACTGTTGCCCGGTACTACAGTTTAGTTTTTTTTTATTTTTTTGACCCCTTACTTTCTTTTTTATTTATAATTTATTTATAAGTATTATGATAATTTTATTTTTTCGTTATTTTTTCGTTCTCTTTTCCCCTCCTCCATATTCATATATTCTGTCCCTTTTACTCCATTTAAATAATTAATGAGCCATTAGTCAGCAATCCATTTTAAATAGAAAATATCATTAATCAATAATTACCTTAATTATTTTTCACACCACAACCAAGAAAAAATGTAGTAACTTGAATTGAATATCTAGATGGCAATTGTGAGGCCGTACGTGGCAATTGAATAAATTAAAATAACAAATTAAATCTATCGATTAGAAGTGATTGATGTCATATTGGTTTAGATTTATGAATAAAATTTGAGTTTTGTTGTTTTCGAGTAACCAATAATTTTAAAATAAAATTATATTATAGTTCTTTTTATTTAAAGTTCAGTCTGCACGTATTTTAAAATGACAACCAAAGTATAAGGAAAAAAAAATAAAACATGTAATTTTATAATTATTTATTTAATATTTATTTTATTAATGTCATGCTAATTTTACTTTTCAAGTTAATTTATTAATTGAATTTTAATGTCCAGTCATCACTTATTTCGCTCCTTAGATTAAAGAAAATAGAGGGTTAGATGTTGATATTTAGTTTTAAGTTGATTGTTTAAGTTGAGACAATCGACCTATTTTTTAATTGTTTAAATTATTTGTAAATTTGAAACCATATGGATTTATGTGTCAAAATTTTAAAAATTTTAATTTTTTTTAAATACAACAAGAAGTGTAATGTGAATTACCAAATCAGAGCATCCTACCATTGAAACTACTATAACATTAGATCTAATGGTGACAGCAAAAGAAGACAAAATAAGGGTACGGTGTAACAGTTGCACAGTTAGCAATTTTATTTGTCATTGAAAATATGTAGTTATAAAGATTCTTGAATATGAAAATCTATGCGTTGACATGTATGAAAATTTGATTTCAAAAGAGACAGTCAGAGAATTGATTCTAAAAACAGAATTCATTCAAGTTTCTAATTTCAATGCTTTCAATACGACCCTATGGGTTCGTACTGAATAGGCACCACCTATCCACTCCCAATTCTCCTTCCAGTGAAATTAGATATTGATGGAATTATCTCCTTATAATTTGGGTAGAATAAATGTCCTTCCGACGTTAGTGAGAATAAAATTTAAAGCTGTGCCATAATATAATTATCATGGAGATTTTCGATCGATTTATAATTATAAATATCAATAGAATTTTTATTGTAACATATCAGTGTATAAAAAAAACACTTTCAGCACACTTTCAAATGCATGCCTACTTTATATTAAAAGAATAAATACTTTATATTAAAAGAATTAATTGGATAGTCTTGTAAATAATATCACTCTGAAAAATGTTAATTTGTATTCAACTTCATTTACATTCACAAGCAATATTACACAGTCAGTATACAAATATTAATTCTTCCCTATAAAACATGCTTCTCTATAAAACATGTCATTTGCGGTTTCTTTTCCCATGTCCTGGATTCCGAAAATCCTGATCAGTAGGGAAAAATCAAACTAGCTTTCGATTGAGCTCTATTGTAGGCTTGTGGCAACATGAGAAACTTCTTCATCCTTCCAACAAAGGCTCTTTTTGTCAAGTTGTCATAGTCATTTTCCTCAATAGCATCCAAAATCTCTCTATATATTAACAAGGATGACCAAACCTGCAAATCACCATCAATCAACTTGTCAACATCTACAGACCAATTTCACAGGCCCTTTTATACAAGGGGTGTCTAATATATTGAAAAACTCACTGGCCAACGGCTATCCTTGTCAAGTTGTGAAGCCCCTTCCTCAGCCATGTTAAAGAAAATTCTTGCTCTTTTAATTTGCTCTTTCATGAACTCTCTCCAGTTATCAGTGACCTTTCTAGCAAAAACATCCTTGTCGCATAATCCAAATTGTGCAAGCTCGTCTTGAGGAAGATAAACTCTCCCTCTTGAAGCACTGAAATACATAAAAATGAATTAAGTTGAAGAAATTAAAATTTGAATAACTCGTAGCATATATATTGTGCTGTTTTGATATATTGAAACTTACTCCTCTCCAACATCTCTAAGAATGTTTGTCAATTGATTTCCAACACCCAAATTGAGTGCCCCATTGTAAATACTTTGTGCAGAAGATGAAGAATCTGGTGCAATTCCCATTACTGGAACACTCATTAAGCCTACAGTGCCAGCCACATAGTAGCAGTAAAGATAAAGCTCTTGAAAGTTTTCATATCTGAACTTTCTTGTATCCATTCTCATCCCTTCAATCATGTCTCTAAAAGGCTGTCGTAGGAGAAGAAACTAGATCATTACATTTTATCTTGACTTTCATAGAAAATGGCATTTGAAACTTGTAAATTAAGCACCTTGATGTCTAAAGGGAATTTGAAAACCGTATCAGTGAGTGCAGCATCAAGCATGTCATACGGGCGCCCATAAAAAATGTCTTGCAGTCTCTCTTCCCATCTATCAAGAACTACAGAGCTCATATAAGTAGCATTGGGGCCATCAACTAGCTCATCGGTTCTCCTGCACCAAACTGCGGACAGAATTTTAGCCGTGAAATTGATTCATTGAAGAGTCTAAATGTAAAACCATGATTCATCTAGTCATGTAATAGTGTTAATTTTATGCACATTTTTATGTGCAAATGTCATTTCATTTCTTGCATAACAAGTTTCCAGTTTAGTTCTTACCGTAAATTGCCCATATTGCTTTTTGCCTCTCCTCTGTCATTAACAAGGTTCCTGCATCAAGAAACCATAAGAAAAACTAATCTTAAACGTTATGCACTTGGCATTACAGGAGCAGCACGATGGAAAATTTGAAAGGAATAATAGGAATAAGTTACCTAAATAAAAAGTCTTTGCATATTCTGCACAAATGTTTCTGCATCTTTCATAAGCCTCCTCAAGGAACATAGGATGAAACTGTGGCTTGCTTCTACAAGCATCTTCCATGGCTAAGCTATTACCCTGAGACTGTCTTTCAACAATTTCACTTACATGTAGAGCAGTACTATGAGGTATGCCTTGTTTCGATAATCCCGGAAAATTATGTGAGCTTCTTTGCTTAGGAGCTATGGTCACTCCAGCTCTTGTTGCTGCAATTGTGGTCTTTTGACACATGATTTTGTCATTGCTTACTCCTATGCAAGGGTTAGCTGCAATCGAAATTGTCGAACACATTTAATATCTTCAGATTATTTTATCCCTTTGATGAATTGCGGTGAAGAATTTGAGATTTAAGCAAAAATATTGTCTCTGAAGCAATAGTAAATTGAATTATGGATCTGTCAAGAATGTTTTATATAACGTGTTGCTGTTTGATGTTATGTACAAAATTATTGCTGCATGCAACAAATTGGGACAAAATATATTGGTGATAGAAGCAGAAAAGGAATCAAGTTGTATGCGTCCAATGAAAAGAATTGTTTAAGATAAAGCTTCAATTTAATATTTGCAATGATTTGTCCCTCTGTGTATTAACTTTGAAATTCTGTTGGGAATTTAGAGTTCTGTAAGGATGCTAAATTTTGTCTGAGAGAGCAACGTGGCCAATTGTTGTTGCAAGTTCTGTCTTGTTGTGCTATTGGGCATTAGAATCTTGAGTACATCCGATACTCCCTTAAGGCTCTTGTTTCCATTCAAGTGCTTTTTGTCTTCAAGCGATCGTCTTCTAAATAAGAAAATTACTTTTGGTTGCCGGATGGAACCTCAAGAACTAAGTTAATACTAAGGAACGGATTAGGTTAATGTCACTTTCCTTCTTCCTTTTTTGGTTTTAAGATTTTCATAAATCAATCAAAGCAATGAGCATATCGAAATTCGAGGTTATTAAACTAAACAACAATTCAAGTGATTGATTTCCTATCACACTAATAATTTGACGTTAATATAAAGTAAGATTTAATAGGTCTTCCCTCCCATGAAACATCAAACTAATTTTAAAGTCACGCAGATTAGATAAGACCGAAATGTATAGCGGATTTAATTTTGAAGCGATTTCAATCATGTGAGATCGATATAGTTTGTGATATAAATTGACTGACAACATAACTCTCCAAGAAATCTTGGAGGCTTTACTTGGAAATTTATAGAACGGTGGGAATCATGTCTGCAACTTATCTAAGACAACAATTCCATGGCCGAACCAATATCCTTCAATCCAGTGAAGTAAGAACATTGTAGCCGGATTGAGAATAAAATTGAAAATGAAGTAAGAATGTAAGGCCATAGCAAACAATTCACCCCATGATAATCAAAAGATACAAAAAAATTCTGGGGGCATTGACTCAGTGTAGGTAAATGTTGATTTATAGACGGACCAAGTTATTGCTAGAATGAGTTTACAAGAATGTCATGCAAACCAAGGAAAATAAATAAAACAAAAGGTGTTAAAAGTGTTTTGAAATTGTTTTATGTGTTATTTGTGTCGCCGAAGTCAAAAGGGATTTGATTAGGTGCAATTTAAGGCAAATGTTTGGACATATAGGGGTGGCCACTTAGCTAGACAACATACCTGTACATACAAGAAAAATGATCCAAGAAAGTATCATGCGAGGGAAAAGAAAAAGGAAGAATGCAAATTGAAATCTCATAATTCCCTATTGTTGTCAATAATGATTCGCTGCTTGAAGAAAATAATAATAATAATCTTGAAAAGTAACATTATTGCCGAAATTCTATCTTTACTTTGAACTAAATTAAGGAGACACTTTTACGATCGCAGGCGTTTGTAGTCCAACGGTTAGGATAATTGCCTTCCAAGCAATAGACCCGGGTTCGACTCCCGGCAAACGCAGAAATAACCCTACACCAAGCTTTTAATCACAAAAAGTTTGGCCATAATATTATACACGTGTGCTCTGCAACAGTAGGTCACCCCCCTTTTTTTCTAAAAGTTTTGTTTTGTTTTCCAAAAATATATGCATCTAGATGTCTTCCTATTAGGTATCCGAATAACTGTTAGATTCTACAATCTATCTTTCCCTCTATTAGAGCACAACACAAGGATGTGTTACTTGTTCTCCTTCAGACTCACTGGCACTGTCTTGAAGGCAGCCAGAACCACGGCGACTTTACATGCAAGAAATCCCAGCATCCCAACTAAGAGGTCTTTGGGGGTAAGCATGAAGGGCAGAACATCATCTCCTGAGATGTTACCATACTTGAGAGCTAAAAATGAGGCTCCTATGGCCAGTGCAATACTCGACAATGGAGATTTAAATTGATTCTGGGGCTGGCTGGAAATTGATTCTGGGGCTGGCAATCCATCAATGGACCTTTGCAGCAGCAACAGATACAAAAACCCGCTGAACCCACCAATCAGGAATGCCAAAGCAGAACTTTCACCGATTGAGAATGATGTAACTGAGGTACCAACAAGGATCAAAATAGCATCATAAAGTAATAAAGAGAACTTCAAATCTGCATATTCCTTCATGCTTTCCTCCTTAGATATCTGAGCATTCAAAAGTGAATTTGACTGTGACAGGGCTGTAGCCGAGAAGGTGAATGGGTCGAGCCCAGATAATTCAGTTAAACAGGAAGGTCTAAGCTCCACCATGGATGCATTGCTTCCCTCCCCAAGCAAGATATCATCAACTTCAAAATCATAACAATAGCCTTTATACTGGAACTTTTCTTCCCCATCTTCTTCCAATGAAGATTCGCAAGCATCAATGATTGTAAGGCTTACGCCTCCTAATCTCCACTGACCTGATCTTAGAAATGAAAACGAGAGAGATCCAATTATTAAAATCTTCCAGAATTCTTCAGTTAAAGCTGTAGGACTAAAAGTGATTCATCAGTGGTTAAGGAGAAATAAATTTTTCGAAATATTAAACTACTCACTTAAGACAATCATCAGAAATTTTCCAATTGCATCTAAGCTTCTATGGCTCATGGTATTAAGTATTAACCGAACAAATTATATATAATGGCTGCACAATAGAAGATTGTAGACTAACCTGATTCAAGACTGATCCAGAGAGCTTCAATTTTTCCCAGTCTAGGTCCGTCAAAGGTAAACTCGTCAGAAGAACCTCTTTGAAAGTGCATCCTATCAGGATCAATTGAGTCCTCTGTTTTGGTATCATGATAAGTCATCGAACTAGAAGGTACTCTCTGTAATATTGAGTCACCATTTTCGTCTATCAAGCACAAGAGTATACCGGCATTTAAATCACTCAGACTTGAGCCATATATGTTACTTGTCTGTATCTTAACTTTAAACAAAGACCGAGGTTCTTTGGGACTGAAAGAAGAAAATGTCCTTGGTGAGGTATCAGTAGAGATTTTCACTTCTGTGGCTGGCAACAGACGTTTAGGTTTCGCATAGCCCTGAAAATCTGAAGCAGAACCTTTAACACTAACTTAAATTATGCTTTGAAATTACAATATGGTTGAATCATATTACAAAATGATAAATGAAACTCAAACGTATAATATTATAGTTTTAATGTTATTAAGTTGACAGATATATTAGTCCACTTTAAGTGCAGTACAGAACTTCAAAACTATGCACAAACAAGACAAGGTCCTCCACATCAACAATGCCTCTGAGATTATGTTATTACAAGAGGTCAGCGTTTGTTCTACTAGGCTATATCTTCGCTGAGTTTTCTAAAAGACTGCACATACAATTTTTAACTTCTTTTTGACGCCTAGCCTAGCCCAGTTCCCATAATGCACATAAAATTTAGTCCAACCTAAAATAAATTCCTGGCTACAACAAGGATTTATGCCTCTCTCATTCCATGAGTACATACAAACGAGAATCTACAGAAAAGGGCTGAAAAAGGAAAAAGTCCGATCTAGGCTATATCTGACATTTTTCGGTAAGCAAGAAAAAAGGATTATCATTTTCTGTATTTTTGAAACCAGAATATATTTAATTCAGATATTGCATGGGAGACTCAATGTTGAGACTATCACCTAGTAACTTAGTAAGCATGGGAGGTTAAAAAAAAATAAATAAATAAACCACAAGATATGCCACTAAAACTCTTGGAGCAGAAAATGGTCATTCATCTGATATGAATTCTAAAACGACATACATGTCCAAGCAACATAACATTGAAGCCTCATGAAAGATTAAACCTTCGTAAAAGTAATCATGACCCACATGTAGTTAACACAAATTAAGCATATATTACGGATTGTGGTTTTAAGTTATAACTAAGTAAATGCTTTTAAGGTGAAGGAAGCCAGTGTGAAACTCAAAGCAAACAATATAGCCATCACAAAAAGTCCTGGATTCCCACTTGGTGCCGAAGGCAAGCGTACGAGTGTCTATAAGTCTTCAACTCCCCTAGCTTAGTATGTGCATTTAAGGTAAAGGGCGCTTGCCTGAACCTAAAAAAGCAAATCCTACGATGGATGCATCGCAAACAATATCTACTTGGTGATCGTGCCCCACTGTTAAAGTTGTGATTGTGCGTAACTTTGATTGACAGTACAACATCACCTATTCTTACTAGCAGCTACCATTAATAAACGCATCCTTATTGAACGCTATGAATTGCTAAGTTTGGACTCACTAGCTATGTCAAAACGCGGTAAAATGGAACCTGTGCTTGCGAAAGATTACAAAAAAAAAAACATTTAACCAGTTATTGTTTAAACCATCTGTGTAAGCAATTAACACCAGCTGAAAAAATAAAATTACTGCTACCATACATTGCAAAATTCTAATAAAACTAAGAAACTTACCTTGAAAATCAGATTGTTTAGAGAGAATAAGAGGAAAGCGAAAGCGCCGATTTCGAAAGTGTAGACTACGATTTCTTGAGTACAAACGAAGTGGGACTATTGAGTTTCTTCGATTTGTTGCAGAAATTAATTGCTTTAGAGACGCTGATTCCATTGATTCTTCACCTGGGAGAAACAGAGAGCTGCTCTGTTTTTGGTGGGTAATAATTGTAAACATATTTTTTAATGAATGATTATCGTGTGGATTTTATTTTCTGGACCCCATACTTTCTAAATTTCTACAGTTGCCTCTAGATTTTTGGACTTTGTTTCGGCTTCGGCTCTCTGTCTCCTTAACATTTTGGCCCTCCCAAAACTTAGAACTAATATTTCCGATAAAATTTTCGTAACAGTCTGTGACCATGGGATACGGTAGCCATAGTATGATTAATAAACACTATCATATAATCAAATTTTATTAATTTTGTATTGATTTTTTAATCCCTAAATTATGAGATAAAATACCTAATTAGTATAATAATCTTACAGTGTAGCTGTTGTCAACACTTCAATGCCATTTGTTTTAGTCAAAGACTACAAAATAAAAGAGGATTCCCACGATCCGATTATCTGATCTGAAGAGGATTCCCCCAGTGAAGCAATCCTTATGTGTAGATTTTCATCCACCAACCTCTTCATGGCGTGGCTACTTTTTGGTCCAATAGAAAAGGCTTAATGCTACTGTCCTACTGAGATATTGACTACTTTCACAAAGCTACTTTTTTATTTTAAAAATTGTCTTCTTAAGTAATTACACAATTTTTACTAAAATTTTATGTTGACAACTAAACTAGCAACAAGTACTTAGTTAAATAATCTACAGATAATTTATTAAAGAAAATACCAAGTTGGCCATCTTGACAAATCAAAACTCCCCACAATAAAGGAATTAAATAGCAGTCGCTTGCCCAAAATTATAAACTATTTAGGGTTTGGGATGAGAAATATGTGCATGAAATGCATTAATGTTTATTAAATGCACTCCCAAAACAACCCAAATTCTTGTCTCGCACATGACCCTTCTCCTTTTCGGCCGTGAGTTCCCACTTCCGGTTTGTCTTTAACTCATGCAAAATTTACTTCTTTCATCACTACTCTTATCACCACATTATTTACCTCGCTAAAATCAAAGCCACACCGGCCTCCAATCCCTTGATATCCTCCTTCTTCTGACATAGTTAATGGTTTGAATCCTCTTTTGATTGGAGATTCATCTGTATTTTTTAAAAAAATTATATAAAATCATTAGAATCTTTCTCCTGATCTGATGACTACTGTAAAGACGACGGAGACGGAAGCCGTGCAAACCTCAGCAGCAGCATCACCACCAGTTATTTTGCCAACCACCGTGGCAAAAACCACAACAAAATCAAAGAAACTAACTCTTATCCCTCTCATATTTCTCATCTATTTCGAGGTGGCCGGGGGCCCGTATGGGGAAGAACCCGCCGTGAAGGCCGCCGGGCCCCTCTACGCCCTACTGGGGTTCCTCATCTTTCCCTTCATATGGAGTGTCCCCGAAGCCCTCATCACGGCAGAGCTTTCCACCGCCTTCCCCGGCGACGGCGGCTTTGTCATATGGGCTGACCGAGCATTTGGCCCTTTCTTTGGCTCCCTCATGGGATCCTGGAAATTCCTGAGCGGCGTCATCAACATTGCTGCTTTCCCTGTGATGTGTATTGATTATCTGAAGAAAGTGATTCACCCTCTTGAATCAGGCTGGCCTAGGAGTCTTGCCATCATGGTATCGACTTGTATATTATCATTCTTGAACTTCACTGGCTTGACAATTGTCGGTTATGTTGCTGTGTTACTTGGGTTAGTTTCACTTTCACCTTTTATAATAATGTCACTAGTTGCAATCCCAAAAATTAAGCCACAGAGGTGGTTGAGTTCAGGCCAAAGGGGTCTTAAAAAAGATTGGAATTTGTTCTTCAACACCCTATTTTGGAACTTGAATTTTTGGGACAATGTTAGTACATTGGCTGGCGAAGTTGAAAGGCCACAAAAGACATTCCCTGTAGCACTACTCGTGGCTGTGATTTTCACTTGCACGGCTTATCTAATCCCACTTTTTGCTGTGATTGGTGCTGTCAATGTGGATCAGAGTCAATGGGATTCCGGGTTCCATGCCACTGCTGCAGAGATGATTGGTGGGAGGTGGCTAAAAATTTGGGTTGAAGTTGGGGCTGTGTTATCAGCAATTGGGTTATTTGAAGCTCAATTAAGTAGCAGTGCCTATCAAATTTTGGGCATGGCTGATTTGGGATTTTTGCCGAAGTTTTTTGGTTTAAGGTCCAAGAAGTTCAACACTCCTTGGGTGGGCATATTGGTGTCAACTTTGATAGCTCTAGGGGTCTCATATATGGACTTTGAAAGCATAGTTGCATCAGCAAATTTCTTGTACAGTCTAGGGATGTTAGTGGAATTTGCAGCATTTATTTGGCTAAGAATGAAGAAGCCACAATTGAAAAGGCCTTATAGGGTGCCAATGAAGTTGCCTGGTTTGGTGATTATGTGCTTGATTCCATCTGGGTTTTTGGTTTTGATCATGGTTGTCGCTACAAAGATTGTTTATTTGGTGAGTGGTTTGATGACTTTGGGAGCCATTGGCTGGTACTTTTTTATGAAGTTTTTGAAGGCTAAGAATGCGATTAAGTTTAATGATGTTGGTGAAATTGAAGAAGGATGAGGCAATGCTCTTGATTTAAACATGTAATTGACTTTATTATCGAAAAAAAAGGTGTAGACATACAGAGTGAGGCTTGTGGCTTTGGGCTCAATAGTCTTACTCAAAAGTAGTACAACACATAGAAGTTGTTATGTGGACATTTTTTCCCCTTTGACTGTGAGCGTGTTAGATAAAAAACTAGAGTAGAAAAAAATTTCTTTCCTCTTTTTTATTTTTCTTTTCTGTCCCCAAATATATCCAGTTTCTATATATGCTATGAGTTTGGAAAAAATTATTTAGTATTTTGATTGCAAGATGCAAGACAACTGATTTTTACCATATGTTTGAAGTTAAGATTTGTATGTAAAATTATGGGACACATGATCAAACCATTGTGAGTTAAGTAATTAATGTCCCGTAAATGTCACATCTCTTAGAATATTAAATATTTTTTCATTTATTACTTTTTTGTATTTAGAATAAAATTCATATTTTATAAAATTAATATACTAATATTTACAATCAAATTTTACTTTCTCTAATATTTGAGACGTTACTCAAATTTTGAGACCAGAATTATAAATTTATTTAAATTTTTACTCCTTCTAATATTCGAATGATGTTAGATTTATAAATATTTGAGGGATGTTAGATTTATAAATCTGTCCCGATTTTTATCCTTCTCTCTAATATTCGAGGAACATGTAATCTACTTACATTTTAAAAGAGAGAAAACTGGCACTACCTAAATTATGGGATTAGATTTATAAATTTACCTAAATTTTTATCATTTTTAATATTTGATAGACGTCTACTTTACTCACATTTTTAAAAAATATATATTCATTTAAATTAAATAAAAAAATTAAACTCTCACAATACAATAATACAGGAACTCAGACTCAAATTCAAACCCTCACAATTGCATGAGACAAGTTCTAATTAGCCGAGTCGCTATACCAACCATCACTTAAAAGAGTTATAAAATCAAAAACTTTTGGTCGATACAAACTCTCTCTCTCTCTCTCTCTCTCTCTATATATATATATATATATATATATATATAGAATATAAGCTTAGCTGAAGGATGCGTGAAGATCAAAGACTCAATTATTGGCAGAAAAGAAAAAAAAATTTATTTAAAGCCGACAATATAAGATTGTTCAGATTCCAAGGAATTGCCATCGCCAAGGCCAAAGGTCATGATTTCATTTGCCGATATTGATTCAATTAAAAAATTGAGGTAGCCAAAGATTCCGTGGTCCCTTGGCTTATAACGCCGCAACGCATGAACGAATGATTCAATGCCACTGTTCATAGAGCATTCTTTTTTTAATTAATACTGATCCTAATTTTACTTTTTCATTTAATACTGGAAAATTTTGAGGTGAGTGTTCATTTATCATGATATTAAGATTCGTATTCTTTTTAATTTTTCATTTTGTCTCCATTAATTTATGTTTCAATCAATCAATATCTTCGATTGCCGTATTTTACTAGCAAACTGCTTAGTTGGTGAGTGATTTTTGGTCAATGAAATCTTGCAAATATTTTGATTAGTCATTCAATTGGCCTGTCACAATGGCTTTACGCCTGAGCAAACGACTTTGCTCAATGATTTTGTCCAAAAAATAGGAGGACAAGAGGATTTGTTTTACGCAATTGCCAACTTCGAAGAACTTTCGTTGCACATATTTTATCAGCTCTTTTTAATAAAGTTATAGGATGCACATAAGCTCCTACAATCCGTTATGGGAACTCACACTTGAATTCAAACCCTCACAACAATTATAAGAGAAGAGTTATAATTGGCCGAGTCGCTATACCAACCATCACTTAAAAGAGTTATAAAATCAAAAACTTTTGGTCCATACAAACTCTCTCTCTCTCTCTATATATATATATATATAGAATATAAGCTTAGCTGAAGGATACGTGAAGATGAAGGACTCAATTATTGTCAGAAAAGGAAAAATATATTATTTGAAGCCGACAATATAAGATTCTTGAGATTCCAAGGAATTGCCATTGCCAGGGCCCAGGGTTGTGCTTTCAATTGCTGCCGACGTTGATTCAACTAAAAACTTGAGGTAGCCCAAGATTCCGTGGTCCCTTGGCTTATAACGCTGCAACGCATGATTCAATGCCACTGTTTATAGATCTTTTATTTATTTATTTATTCATTTAATACTGATCCTAATTTTACTTTTTTTTTTATTTAATACTGGAAAATTTTGAGTTGAGTGTTCATTTATCATGATATTAAAATTCATATTCTTTTTAATTTTTCATTTTGTCTCCATTAATTCATGTTTCAATCAATCAATATCTTCGATTGCCTATTTTCAAGCAGCCGTATTTTACTAGGCAAACTGTTTAGTTGGTGACTGATTTTTGATGATTGAAATCTTGCAAAGTTGGCTTGTCACGATGGCTTTACGGCTAAGAAAACGACTTTGCTCAATGATTTTGTCCAAAAGATAGGGGGACTTTCGGTCGACAAGAGGATTTGTTTTACGCAATTGCCAACTTCGAAGAACTTTCGTTGCACAAATTTTTACCGGCTCTTTTTATTAAAGTTATAGGATGCACAAAGTTTAAATTAATTTTTTAATTCTTAATTTAAATTAGGGTGGTCTCAGCCAAACACTTAAATAAATTTTATTGTTCGACATCCTTCGATTATTAAAAAATTAAAAAATTAATAAAATATGATCATTTAACAGCATCAAACCGTGAGTCACGCATAAATTAAAAATTTTAAAAATTAAGCTTAAATACTAATAATACATATGCAAACGTATATCAAACTCCATATAAATGATGGTCATTCGTGTTAAATGCACCTTACTCAACTCAATCATTGCAGGGTCTAGATATTTATATTTCCCAAAAAAATAAAAATAAAAATGAAGAAAAATGTGACAGCGTATGAGAAATTATAGCAATTACAACTTTACAAGTAACTCAACACTTGTGGTTGCATGTAAATTTGGCAACACCCATGTGCTGTGGACCACCCAACGCCATCATAATTGTCCACGATAATTCAACAGCAACAACCACCCCAATTATACAATTCCCGAGCAAACAAAAATTTGAAGCAAAATACCTTCCAGAGCAATGGGCCAAGAACAAGAAACCATCTCCCAAGTTCCCTTTCTTGAAGATCCTGAACAACAAAAATCAACCTCCAAGAAGTTATCCCTACTCCCTCTCATCTTCCTCATCTACTTTGAGGTTGCCGGCGGCCCCTACGGGGAAGAACCTGCGGTGGGCGCCGCTGGGCCGCTCTTCGCTATCTTGGGCTTCCTCATTTTCCCCTTCATTTGGAGCATTCCTGAGGCCCTAGTGACTGCTGAACTTGCCACAACTTTCCCTGGAAATGGCGGCTACGTCATTTGGGCCCACCATGCTTTCGGTCCCTTCTGGGGATCCCTCATGGGCTCCTGGAAATTCCTCAGCGGTGTCATAAACCTGGCCTCATATCCAATTCTTTGCATTGACTATCTCAAATTGGTCTTCCCAGTTTTTGCTTCAGGTTTTTTCCGCTACCTAGCAATTTTTGTTATAACTTCGGTGTTGTCTTTTTTGAACTACACAGGCTTGGCTGTAGTCGGTTACACAGCAGTCACTTTAGGTGTAGTTTCACTTATACCATTTCTACTTTTGACAGTAATTGCAATCCCCGTGATTGATTTTAGAAGATGGATTAGTTTAGGCCAAAACGGGGTGCCAAAAGATTGGAGATTATTTTTCAATACCCTTTTTTGGAACTTGAATTTTTGGGACAACGCAAGTACTTTGGCGGGTGAAGTTGAGCAACCCCAAAGCACTTTCCCAAAAGCACTTTTCTCAGCTGGGTTACTCACCTGCGTAGCTTATTTGCTACCACTTTTAGCTGCCACTGGGGCTGTACCATTATATCAGGAAAATTGGGTTGATGGGTATTTTGCTGAAGTTGCTGAAATTATAGCTGGCAAATGGTTAAAAATCTGCATAGAAATTGGTGCTTGTTTATCAATTATTGGGCTCTATGAAGCTCAATTAAGTAATTGCGCATATCAAATTTTGGGCATGACTGATTTAGGATTCTTGCCAAAAGTTTTTGGATTAAGATCAACTTGGTTTCACACGCCCTGGGTTGGAATTTTCGTTTCAACATTAATAGCGCTAACAGTATCTTTTATGGATTTCGCAAATATAATTTCTTGTGTGAATTTTTTGTATAGTTTGGGAATGTTGCTAGAATTTGCATCATTTTTATGGCTAAGGAAAAAGTTGCCTGCGATAAAGAGGCCATTTAGGGTGCCGATGGAGATGCTTGGTTTGATTCTCATGTGCATAATTCCATCTGGGTTCTTGGTTTATGTGATGGTTGTGGCTACTAAAATGGTCTATATTGCGAGTGCTTTGCTGACATTTTTTGGGATTTTTTTATATTTTTTTATGAAGTTGTGTAGATTAAACAGGTGGCTTGTGTTCAAGAATTTTGAACAAAAGTTGGATTACGAGGATTTATATTAGGTATTTTTCTTTAGGGGGTTTCTTTTGAGTTTTAGAAATGTTTTCAGTTGTATATTTATATCAGTTTCCGATGTTGGAAACTTTCATTGAAAATCAGAGTATGTTTTCAGTGTTGTAACATTATAAATTTGACCATGGTAAACAAGCTTAAATTATTTACCCACATCTTTTTAATTTTTCTTTTCTTCTAACATTCTCAATCTTATTCAAGGTGCAAAAACAAAGTCACTTAATTCAAAATGCAATGAACTTCATAATTCATATCAAATATAATGATGACGATGATCATATGTTGATATATACAATAGGGTTATGATATTGGTGAAAAAAAAAAGGAAGGTTTACAAATGCGTAAAATACAATTGTACTATTGTTAAAACACTTTGGTCAAAATGGTTACTTAGAAGTGTCATAATTTATTATAATGAATGTATTTGATAAGTTGCACTCAAAAAACAACCCCACGTTTGTTTTTAAAATGGCTGCCAAACTAGAAGGGGAAAATTTATTATTATTTTTAATTTTTTTAAATTTTTTAATGACGTTATGTAAATCGAGGGTGTTTAAAGAATTTTACATTAGAATTGTCAAGTGGATTCCAACGGAGAAAAATCAAATAAAAATGGACATATGATCCATACAAAAATTATAATATAGGACTGAAAATATAACAATGAAGTGCAAGAGAAACAATAATTAATTGATAGAAATAAATGAACACTAGCTAAGGTCAGAATATGAGACCAAAATTCTGATACCGTATAACGTAAACAACTCACAAAACACCACAATTCAGCTAACCCTTATTGAAAATTGTAAAATAGTTTTAATTTTTGATTTTTCTATATACCCTACCAGATAAATCTTTTAAAAAAATCTATTTAAAAAGGAAAATAAACTCTAATAATTTATCTCTTTCACTTTGTATCATTAGTACCTTTTCAAAAAAAAAAAAAAATTTCTATACGTATAATAGATGACTTGTCGTTTAGAGTTGTATTATCTAACGATATGTCGTTTATTAATATATGGTCTGAACTACATGTCATCTGAATAATTCCGGTAGGCACATAGTATGCGCTAGTGCATCATATAGATGACTCATCGTTTATTTAGCAGCAGTAAATTACATGGAGTTTATGTTATACAAAGGACGACAGAATAACATCGTATGATTTCTTCATGAATACGTCGTCTATTTTTTGAATTCCGCTTGATTCAATATACACCTTTTTTCTTTTTAACAATTATGTGAAATAATAAACATTATCATTGTAATTGTAAAAAGTAACATATGTATCCCAACTATTAGGGCCACTTATCTATTAGATGATGAGTTTTATAATATATAAAATTACTTATTTACCATCCAAAAGATATATTATTAAATTTTGATAATAAGTACAATAACAATTCTAATTATAATTACAACTATTAATTACAATTAATACTATAATTATGATTATAGTAACAATAACTAGGTGATAAACTTTGGTCTTATAAATAATAATCACTATAATTGTAATTGTAAAAAAAAAAAAAATACAAGTGAATCCCACATTTAAGTTTTAATTTTAGTTGCAATTATTGAGATCGTTCATCTATTAGATGATGAATTTTGTAATATATAAAATTACTTATTTATTATCCAACAGATGTGTTAGTTAATTTTGATGCAAGTACAATAACAATTCTAATTATAATTACAACTATTAATTACTATTAAAGCTATAATTATGATTATAGTAACAATAACAAGATAATATACTTCGGTCAAAAAAAGTATAACTTTGCAGTAGGGGTGTTCAATGGTAATTGGGCCTTGGGCCGATTGACTTAACTCTTATTTTCAGAGCTTTTAGCCAAAAATTGAAGAGTCAATGATCGAGTTAGGATTGAATAAATTAGGTTCTAATTAAATTGGAATTAAGGTTAGCGCCTAACCAAAAAGCCCCCCACCCGATCCTTAAATTATTTTTTAAAATGAAAAATATAACACTCAAAAAAGTACACACCACACAAGTGGTCACAATTGCACCTTAAGTATATTTATTTTTATTTCTATTAATTTAGTTATTTTGTATTTAAGTTATTTACTTGTTGTGTTAGTTTAGTTAATCTGTTAATTTGGCTAGCTACATGTTATATTGTTGTTAGAGCTAAATATAAAATAATTTATTAAATTTCTTATAAACAAATCCAACATAAAAATTGGAACAATAATAGTACAATACCATAAATAAAGAACGAATAATAGGAGTCTTATTCTATAAAAACTAAAAAAAAAAAAATTATGGTTGGGCTCGGATAAAGCTTGAGCCCAACACTGATCCAATAAGAGTCTGGCCTAATATGTAGTTCGAAGAGTCACTTTTAAAGAGTTAAGGTCTTTTATTTTAGCCATTGGGTCAGGCTAGGACTTGACCTGGCCTGAGTCCGACCCGGCCCATGTCAAGTGTGAGACCTTGATGCTGATAACTCAAGCTAAATTTTTTCAGTTAAAAAAAAAACAAAAAAATAAAACCGAAAATACGTCTGTCATACTTTACATCTTCTTTTATAAAACAAAGGGAACGCAAATAAGATTGATTGATTCATTTTGGTCAATAATAATGCTTGAAAAGTTTCTTCCTTCAGCCCTACTTAAAATTTTATAAATTGAACGTCATTTCAATTTAATCCAAATTATTGCCAATGTGAATATTGTTTTATTATAATCTTGGTGGATATTAAACTATTTTTTCATCTTCTGCGGGAAGCATTAATTATGATAAGAAAAAAAAAACTTCATTTTAATAATTTTTAAGTTAATTATGCCATTAATTTGACTAATTATTGCTGGGATTTTATTTGTAATTTTAAATATGAAATTTGTCGAAAATCTTGGATTCAACCTTGGTCGGGGGTCCATCTTTTTGTTCATGTTCATTTGATCCTTGGCTGAAAAGCTTTAAAAAGCATGCGAAAATTATGAAATTCCCTCTCCTAAAACCATTTAAATTTTAAAAACAAGTTTGACTTCTCAAATTGATATTTAGAATAATCTGTGAAAGATAAGAGCAAATTATAAATATTTTGACTAAACAATTAATTTAACTATATAACATTTTTATTTTTACTTTTTAATCACGAGATCAATCAAATTTAAGAAAATATATTTAATTTGGGGTGAGTTGGGATCTTGTCAAAATCTGAGCTTTACAAAATGTGTTCAAACTATATTTCAAGTGAAAACAACTGTACTTTTCAATAATAGCAAAAGTAGTTCGTTACATACAAAATTAAGATCTCAAGTCATGTGAAAGTACGTCATTAGTAACATAATAATAAATTTAACAAGTTATGATATATGACAATTAACTAATAATAATAATGTCTTAAGCTCTAAATGATATTAAGATTCGATGGGCAACTGTGATTAGTAAATATTAATTATTATAATTTAAATATTAAATTAATTTCATCTCACATTTATATAATAAAAATTTATAAAATTTTTACTATTTATTTTTATTAAAATTATTATGTAAAAATCGTATTTATTATATACGATCAACTTTTTTTCCCACGTCACTTCATATACAAACAAGACTTTATTATATAAGTTAAAAGTTTGAGGACCCCGCTTATACGCCGTACCAGCAAAAGTTATTCTTATTTTTAAAAATGATTTTCGAATTAAAATTCGGCATGCACAGTTATAAATTCTTTTTTTAAAACAGTTATAAATTTATAAATTCTTTTTTTTAAACAGTTATACTATTAGATTACAGTGACCAAATTGTCTTTCATCAGAACATCATTATCAAAAAATGAAGATTTATGGGATGATTTTTGAAAATAAACGAGGTTCGGTAAAATTATTTCACCAAACCATGAGTACTGTTGACCTTTTGCCCCCATAAATTTGTAGGAGTAATCTTCGAATTGAAGTCTAGTCAGCAAAGGGTTAAAAAAATCCACTTATCCACCACGTGTCGATCTCTTGATCATTTTGATGATCGTATCATCTACGTGTCGCCCTTCCATCGACTACGATTCATCACACGTCATGCCGACCTTCGACTGAATTGGGACCCACCGGCCCCCACGTGTAACGATCATGTCACATCAGACAGTCTCTCTAATTTGGCTTATCCAATCTCGGTGACAACTGGTCAAACATTGACTGTAGTGTTATCTGCAATTCGTGGTACCAAAATTTGAGCCCACAACACGCGGAAGAGTAGGTAGTTTTATTAAAATTATTTTACCCAAAAAAAATAACAATTATTATAATATTTATCATCTCTGACGTTGCCTTAAATTTCGAATTGACACATCGTTACATAAAATTATTAATATGCTGGTTCAGTATAATTTTAATTTTAAAGATAATTGAGTTTTATTTTTTAATTTAAGTGATTAAATAACAGTGCCATATTCAGTTAAATAGTAAAGAATAATCCAACTATTTCTGTTGACCAATTGGAATATTGAATTTTATTTTCATCGTAGAGTCTATTGAAATAATCCAACTTTTCAACTCCCTTGAATGGAAATTGATTGAATTGAAAAATTTTGTAGAACCCATAAACATTAAACTGAACTAACCAATTCGTTGGTGGCAACAAAACAAGCATTCGCATAATCGCATTCAAATAAATAAATAGTAGTCTATTCATAACCTTTTAATCCAAGTTTTGACTTCCTAACATTTCAATTAATTTGAATGTATACGTTTGTATATGTGAAGAAAATTTTCAATTCAAGACTTTTAAGTGTAAGAAATTTTAAAATTGTATATGTGAAGAAATTTTTAATTCAAGACTTTTAAGTGTAAGAAATTATAAAAAAATTTTAAAATTGTACAATTTTAAAATTTTAATTTTATAACATTTTAAAATCGTCGAACTTTTCGTATTTTAAAATTTCGAATCAAAAAATTATATACAGACACACACAAAAAATGGAAAATCAATTAAAAATTTGCTATTCAATTAGACTACGATACTTAGCTTCTTCATATCACCTTGCCACGTGGCACGAATCCTTCGCTAGAACAGTTTCTAGTTATCTAACGAACTTTCTATAAACAGCCGTTACAAAATTCGCCACCCAATCCAGAACCAAAAAACCAAACAATGAAAATGGAATCTTCCCAGTTCACTGAATTAATACCGAGTCTCCCTAAAGAACTCGGCCTCGAGTGCTTAACTCGCCTCCCTTACTCCACCCACTGCCTCGCCTCCGCAGTCTGCCGGCGTTGGCGCCAACTCATTCAAAGCCAAGACTTTTATTACCAAAGAAAAAATTCTGGGCATACCCACAAAGTTGCTTGCTTAGTTCAAGCTGAAAAAGAATCAGATGGAGGGAAAAAACCAGGCGAGTCACCGAGTTATGGACTAAGCGTCTTCGACCCGGTCGGTAGGGTATGGGACAGGGTTGACCCGGCGCCCGGGTATCCAAATGGGTTGCCGCTCTTTTGTCAGTTGGCGGGTTGCGAAGGCAAGCTTGTGGTGATGGGAGGGTGGGACCCGGCGAGTTACAGCCCCGTAACCGACGTTTTCGTGTACGACTTCGGGATGCGGAGGTGGCAAAGAGGGGAGGATTTGCCGGCGAAGATGTCGTTTTTCGGGTGTGGATCTGCGGGGGGTCGGGTCTATGTTGCGGGTGGGCACGATCAGAATAAGAACGCGTTGAGGACGGGGTGGGTCTATGATTTGAGGCGGGACGAGTGGAGTGAGTTGACTCGGTTGAGTCGAGAGCGAGATGAGTGTGAGGGGGTGGTGATAGGGGATGAGTTCTGGGTGATCGGCGGGTATAACACTGAGAATCAGGGGGGTTTCGATGGAAGCGCCGATGTTTACGGGTTCGGATCGGGTCGATGGAGGCGGGTGGAGGGCGTGTGGGAGGCTGGTCGGTGCCCGAGATCGAATGTTGGGGTGGGCAAAGATGGGAGGATATTTAGTTGGTCCGAGCTGGGCTCTGCGGTACGGGCCGGGTTATGTGGGGTCGCGATGGGCGATCGGGTTCTGGTTACCGGGTCGGAGTACCAAGGAGCTCCAAATGGGTTTTATTTGGGGGAGATGGGTGAAGGGCAAAAGGTGAAATTGGAGAAAATCAATGTGCCAGATGAATTTTCTGGGTTTGTTCAATCTGGTTGCTGCGTTGAGATCTAATAATAAATAGATCCAAAATGTATGTAACATATGATTTTGTAGTGAATTTTACATTTATGTAACATATAGTTTTGTAGTAAATTTTACATTTCTTCTAAAAGGGGTGTGTGTGTGTGTAAATAGCTTGTGTAATTAGTGTTTGTACAAAAGATTAAATTTTTAAAGTGGCTCAAATATCCTTAAAATATTTGTACATGTACAATTTTAAACCTCAGTTTTGTAACCATACTATCCTTGCGTTTAAGTTTTGGGGAACTGTTAAGTTACAGCTTATGTAACTTACAGCCGCAACTTTTTTGAGTGAACAGTAACTACGTGGTGTTACTGTTCACTCGAAAAAGTTGCGGCTGTAAGTTACAGCAGCTGTAACTTAAAAAAATCCTTAAGTTTTGTTTTTGTTATTCTGCCGGCTTTGGTTTGCTAGCATGACACCAATACTACCACGATGTATAATAATTTCGGGTATGGTAACTTTTTATTTTTTATTAAGCTGGCGTCTCATTTTTTTTTTTTTTCTCTTTCCCCTGAAATTTGAATAGAATTTAATTTATATTTATATTTTTTTAATCTAAATCTATTAAAATAAATATTAAGTTGTTCATTATTTTAATTTTAAAAAATTAGAATCCTATTTTTTTATATTTGCACCGCTTTTATTAAATTTCTGTGTTAAAATCTATAAACAGAAGCAATATAAATTGGACAATGATAGAGCACTTTCTAACCTTAAAAGTCTACACCTTTAATCACACTTTAAAGTATGAATTAAAATCCAATTCGGTCAAACAAAATTAAATATAAATTATATACGTAATTACATAAAAAGCTAAAGACTACTAAGTACTAACTATACTTAATTAAATTAGATTACTTTTAAATTATTAAAACAAAAAAACAAATGCCTTCTACGTCAAAGCTAATAATATTTGAAGTATCTGATGCCACCGACTGTAGGATTTTTTTAATTCTGAATGATGCAATTAATTTGTTGCGTTACATAAGTGAAGCAGAAACCTTCTGTTTAATAGTGAAGTTAGTTTCTAAAAGTGCTAGCTATGCCTATAATTTGCACCTGCAGAGGCAAGAAATATTTTCTATTGTTTATCAAGTGTAAACTCGGATGCGAAACAATCAATTAATAAATGAGTGACACAAATTTCATACAATCAATAATTATCTCACCATAAACCAATCAAAATCCAACAATCCGAATTTAATAATTTCATCGTGACATCGATTAATATATGAATCCTATCTCCTCAATGGGGAGGCATTTTAGACAATTGACTTATAAAACATATTTAGGTTCCCCATTTAATAAAAGAATTGAAATAGAGGTATTTTAATAATTTCTTTTTGTATAATTCAATAATAATAGCGATTTTTACTTTTGATAGGTAATAATAGCGGATGTTTTAACCATGACACAAATTCTCCTCCAATTGGCTTTTTTTTGTCCTCCAACTGGCTATATCAATTGAGTTGAACTGAAAATTGACAATAATATTAGAATTTTAATATTTAAATCTTAATATTAAGTGTTATTCATCTAATAAATAATAAAATATTATAATTTATAAAATTACTTAATTATCATTTAAAATTAATAAATAAATATTAGATTAGTTAAATTTAAATTAAAACTTAAATGTTGGATGTTTAGAATTACGAGGCATTTATTTTTCCTTTGAAACTAATAAATTGAATAAATTATACTTCTTTTATTTAATTTTTAAAGCATTTTAGGAATTTTTTTTTTGGGGGAAAAAGAAATTCACTTAAAAACAAAACAATCATTTTGGTTTCAATAGTCATAGAGACAGTGGCTTAAAAGTTGAAATGGTGCGTGTTGTTGTGGATATGAACAGCGGCGGTGGAGGTAGTGGAGTCGGAGGAACATCGACGTCATCGTGGGTCTCGACGACGTCAGTTTCGGCATCTGGGAAGAGGATTCAGAGAGAAATGGTGGAGCTGAACATGGACCCACCTCAGGATTGCTCTGCTGGTCCCAAGGGTGACAATCTTTACAACTGGGTCGCCGCCATCATTGGCCCTGCTGGTGAGGTTCCCCTAAGCTCTAATTCTCTCGCTTTTGGCAATTTCTTTTTAATCATCTTTGGTGATAGGTTGTTATTTTTAATGATAAAATTTCCATTTTGATCATACTCCTGCGATGGGTGGTTGTTGTTCATGATAAAGTTTCAATTTTGATCATATTTTAGTGTTGGGCTGCTGTTTGTATTGTTTTTGGAAGATGAAAGTTTCAATTTTGATTATTTTCGAGTGATGGTTGCTGTTTGCATTGCTTTTGGTCAATGAAGTTTCAATCTTGCTCGTTTTTTAGTGATGTTGGTGGTTGTTTTCTTGTTTTGATGATGCTGTTTTTCCAGTAGTGGGTGGTAGTTGTTTTCTTGTTTTTCATTATAAAATTATTGGTCATTTTTTGAGTGATGGTTGCTTGTTGTTTCTTGTTTTTTGATGATAATGTTTCAACTTTTATTAGTTTCAAATGATGGGATGGCGTCTAATTTCTTGTTTCATGCTCCTTGTCTTGATTTGTGGTTTGTTTTAGTTGAATTATAATGGCAACTTGTTGGAATATTGCTGATGCTATGAGTTTAGTCAAGCGTTAATTGAACTAAGGATCGTTGCTCAATTATTGATGCTCATTGTCTTTATTAGCAGAAGACCATTGGGAAAGGTAAGTTCACTTGTTGAATTATCTTGTTTTTGATGTTCTACATCCTTCATTTGTGGGCTTTGCTTTATGTGTTTATTGAATAGTTGCATATGTTTTTTTAGACTATTTGCTTTCCATTTGAATTGTCTATTTTCTCTTACAGCAGCTTCTGAAATCTGCTAACTGCCTGAGTTGTCTTGTTGGCATGTCTGCTTTGCACTGTTCACTAAGTTCTTGTTTCATGTTGTAGGAACACCATACCAAGGTGGCATATTTTTTCTTGACATAACATTTCCAACTGATTACCCGTTCAAACCTCCAAAGGTATGCTATTCATGAATCTCATTTTGTCTGGCATATGTATCAATATAGCCATATGTAATTTTCCTACGCTTCTTATTTTCAACCCTATTGGTTTGTCAAGCATATTTATTGTGTGGTGGGTCTGTTCTTGATGCTCTTCAAAGCTGGGTTAGATAATCATGGTTATGTGTTACACAACCAGCAATCTCATCTCTTGAAGTTAGACGCTTGGGAAAATAGACTGAGCTGGAACTTGACTTTATTTTACATTTGATATTGTTGCTTAAAAATAATGAACATGTTTTTCTATTGTAATTATCAAAGAAGTGGCAATGTCGAACTATCACTGACTATAAAATTCCAATCAGAATGGCAAGAAGAATTTTGCTTCAGACTGGTTGTGAATATGATGTTGATGTGTTGAGCTTTTTCAGCGTGATCTATTTGAACATGAAGTAAATAGTATTGTTCAAGGATGGGATTTTGTACTTCCAAGTGTAGAGACTTGAGAAAATGAGAATTGGTATTGGAATTCTTGGTCTGGTTGAAAATTCTTATGACACATAACGTTTTCTTTTGTTCTTATCTTGTTGTTCTGTTGTGCATGTTTAAGCATTTGCATATTTGCAGTCCCAGAATTCTAGAAATTAGTATAAACTAAATACATTTCCTTTCTTTACTGCATTCTCCATTTATTTGTTCTTTAATAATAAGTATAGGTTTGCAGGTGGTATTTATAACTCGTATCTATCACTGCAATGTTGATTCTGCTGGCAATGTTAATTTGGATATCTTGAAGGACAGTTGGAGTCCAGCTCTAACAATTACAAAGGTGCTACTTGTAGTCAGATCAATGTTCACAAACCCTAGCCTTCGTGAGTTCTTGCACTAGATTCTCTTGTGCATTTTTGTTGTTTGTTGCATGATTGGCTTTAGCTGGGCTGCCTAGGTGTGCAGATCTCAAACTTGTTTGCTGTTGTAATATTAGGTGCTAGAAAGCTCTAGTTGACATGCACAAACTTTTCTTTTAAATTTGTGCAGATAATCCCGTTGTTCCTGGCATTGCCCACTTGTACTTAGAAGATAAAGCTAAACACGATCAACTAGCTGCAGAGTGGACACTGCGATTTGCGAAGTAATGAATCCAATGAAAGAGCTGACACTGTTTAACATTTCAACGCTGTTGTGAATCCCATCAGCATGTCGCTATTAGTCCGAGATTGCGCCCGCGGCACGCTCTTGAGTATGCCCCTAGCATCTATAAAATGCTCTCCAACATGAACTGCAAAGCTATCCTTGCAACTATATCACTTTTGACAGCAACTGTGGGAAATTCAGCTTATTGTAAATGTCTTGTCTCATATGTTGCAAATCTAAAACATCATCATCACGTCACCTTTTTCTTTTACTGGTGTGATTTATGTACTATAAATTAGTTGAGTTTGCCATTACTTTTGATGCTGTTTGGAGATGATTGGTGCCTACATGTATGGTTACATCAATATTTAGTTGCTGTGTCGAAATAAAATCATCCCACCACCCAAGCAAGACGTGGTGGATTTTATTTTTAAAGAATGAAGATCAGTTGTCTACTCTAAAAATATGTTAGAATCTCCGCAGAGGCCATTGGCTGGGTGATAAAGGCTCTTCCCTAATCATGGAGTGAATGAGTTCGAGTCTGTATTTAAGATGTAATATCCAAGTATGTCTTTTAACAGAGGGTATGTTATGTACAGTTTTACCTCAAGGAACATGTGCATAATTGTTTATGCCTTTGAAACCGTTCTTAACTTCTCTTTTGTAACTATCTTTAACTTCTCTATTTAAGGAGCTTAAGCCACCAATTGCAAATTTTTATTTTTTTCAGTCCTTCATCGCATAAGTTTTTCCCAAAGAATTTCAATAATTGTTTCCTGCACTCATCAGTTTCGGTAAGTAATTTTTTTTTTTTATTTTAATTATTGATGTTATGAGCATGGGAAACGTATACATGTTTGATCCTGGAAGTGTTTGCGAAAATAAAATAATTGTTTATAAAGATTAAAATCTGAATTTTGGTTGCTTTAGAATAATTCCTTTACTTAATTATAAAATACCACATGGCCATTGGTTGAGGTTATGACTACTGGAATTGTTGGAATTAGAGTTTAATAGTGGGAGTGTGGTTGGAGACGTGTTAAGCCCTGTATTGTTTGATAATTAGAATGCCAAATTGTTGGATGAAGGATAAAAATTCTGAATTTTGGGTATAGTTAAATACACATATGGAAAAGTCTCTCTGAGAAATTTCATAATTTTTGGTGGCATTTTGGGTTGCTGAATTGTTGAGAGAAGCCGCATTGTTTGCTAGAGAAACATCTCGACAGAACTGGCCTTTAGGTATTAAAAAATTCATAACTCTAAAACTACGAAGAATAAAATTCTGAATTTTGGATATAGTTAAATACAGATATGGACAAGTTTCTCTGTAAATTTTCATAATTTTTGGTGATCTTTTGGATTGCTAAATTGTTGAGATAATCCGCTTGATTTACTGAAGGATGATGCTGACAGAACTGACCCTTGAGCATTTGAAAATTCATAACTCTAAAAACATGAGGAATAAAATTCAGAAATTTTGGGGTATCACAGTAGACATCTGTAGCTTTGATATGGTATAATGTTTCCGAATTTTGAAGTTCGTTTTGGCTTTCAAACATTTTGTGAAATTTGGCTCAGATACTGGCAGACTGAGAATGGGGGATTGAGTTTACTACATTCCTAGAATTAGATTAGGAATTAGATCTTTTAATCTATTAAGTAATAAGTTCTGAAACTTGAGGATTAATTAGTTCACATGTGGAGACAATGTTCTGGAAAATATTAGAGTTGTACTATTATGCAGAATTTTGATAATTCATTTGTGATAAGGATTTTAGTTAAAGTTATGATTCATTGTATATGACTTTAATAATAAATCAACATATGTTTCAATTTTAGGATGTATTGGTGATGTTTCGGATTAGTAAGTGAAAGGTTAAGATTTACTTTGGATTCAAGTAAGTGGAATCATCCATAATGAACTCTTTTGTTTTCCAAATGTTTTTTAAATTATGTTTTCTTTAACTAAGTTTTGTATTCTATTTGTGTAACTAAATAAATGTTTAAATAATCTTTGCTCAAGTTTAGACAATTTTGAATTAAAAGCTTTCATTCTAAAAGTGTGAGCGTATAGGAGCCACCTCTCGAGAGCCAATGTGCTGCGAACTGCCACGTATGAGTTATTATACGATATTCAAGTTTGTATTTTGTGAATATAATATAAATGTTTTGGCTCAACGTCGATAGTTATATTTTGACACGATATGTTCTGTTTTGGCCGGATCACCGAGAGAAACAGGTGACTTTCACTAGTGAAATTCTGTTATGTTGTGCAAATATATAATCTGATTTATGCCGGGTCATCGTAAGTGCAGGTAACACTATTCGACTTGAGCCTAGCCTCTTATATGATATGTCTTGATATGATATGTGTTATGATTTGTTTTGACATGTTATATGTTTTCCAATATGTTTTGATATGATAAATATTTTCTGAATTCGAATTTAGTTCAAACTGTTTAGTTTGGATTTATTTTAATTGAAATAATGCTTAGCAATCTTCTATAAAAGGGTTCACGTGTTTGTTTTCAACTTAAACGTTAAACTGAATGTTTGAAAATATTGAGTAAAAGTATCATTATGTTTGTTATGTATGTTTCTACTTACTGAGTACAACAACTCACCATTTGTCAATTTTATTCTTTTTTTACAGATGAAAGCGAGTAAAAGTTAAACCTTAAAAGTCTGATGTGAAGTTCTAATTTTATTTCTTATGTATTGTTTGAAAACTTTTGTGTTTGGTTATTTGTATAAATGATGTGTATCAATGGAGATGAACTCATGTGTTGGTTTTCTTAGTTAAAATTTGTTAATCAACGGTAATTAATTCTTGTGCTAGAATATTTGTTGTATGTCTAAGAAACTCTTTAAGGTTAATTTTATTTCCGTTGAGAAATTTATATGAGACTTTTTAGACTTAATTAAATTGTCAAAAAGATAATAATATTAGGTAACGAGAATATTAGATGATAAACTGCTCAATATTAGTATAAGATGTTTTAGATTCACCCTTCTTTGTAAATATTTGTTTCCTTGTGTGACATAGATTTTGTTTGTGTTGTATGCCGATTTTTGAGTTATGCTTGGACGATATCTAGTTGTGCTATAATTTTCCTGACTGTAACGGACGGCATGCATATTTTCGAACTTGGCCCGATAGACCCAAGTTTAAAAAGGAAAAATAAAAAAATATGTACACTCAAATTTTCTGTGCGGACCAGGTGGTGCCAAAGTCTTCGATGTTTAACAGTGGATATCCGTAATACCCAGGAGAGTAAATTACAGAAGCAGTGTCTTTCATATATCGAAACTGGGGGTCGTTAACTTGTCATCACAAACGCGCCACATATTCAACAGTCTTTTTCAACCTTGTGCACTCGTCATTACCCATTACTACAAAGAAAGACTTATTAAATGTCTATTGGTAACTGAAAAAGAGAGAGAGAGGGAGAAATGGGGAAGAACATAAGAGAAGTGGGAGTGGAGGATTTGGTGACGGTGGGATTGGAACTGGAGGAAGCTGAGGAGTTTGATAAGATTTTGAAGCAAGTGATAAGTCGCAGCAAAGAGCTTGATGCAAGAGAGATTTGGAGTGAGCTTGTGGCCAGAAAAGTGCTTAAGCCATGGCACCCACATGGGTTGCATCAACTTGTTTATTACAGTGTGTATAATGATTGGGATGCTTCCATCAATGGCCCTCCTCTTTACTGGTTCCCTTCTCTGTATGTTCTTTGCCTGTCTCTCTTTTGCTTATATCTCTTGATTTCTTTCCTTGCTTTTGTTTTCTCCAGTTAAAATTGCCTGTAATTTTGACTTATTTAATATTAGGAGTAAAAGATTTAATCATGTTTTAGATAGTTGTGGTGGGGTGTTATTGGATAAGAATGTGTAAGTAATTAATCTTAACTATGTATTATTAAAAGTGCTCACGTAATGCAGTATCTTTGAAAGCGTTGCCAATTTTGTGTGTGAAATCCACTTATTTTGCTATCTTATAGGCACACACCTTTGTGTGCTTTCTTGTAGCCTAAATTTAATTTGTTTTACAGTAGTCTATAGGATTTAAATAATGTTAATTTATCTCAGCATCAAAGTTTGAATCTTTTCTCCTAACTGATTTCTGTATTTTTCAAACGTCAGAGATCAATCGAAGGTTACTAACTTAGGAAAGGCATTGGAAATTCATGGACCAAAGCTTCTAGGGCCTGTGTACAAGGACCCTATAAAAAGTTTTAGGCTCTTTCAGAAATTCACAGTTGAACATCCTGAGGTAAGTACTTACTATTTTCATATGTTACCAGACTCGTTCTTATTCTGAAGTTTGTATCTGTGAGTATGGTTTCAGGCTTATTGGGAAATTGCTCTTAAAGAGATTTCAGTTGTATTCCGTGAGGCCCCAAAATGTATTTTAGACAGAACCGACAAATCAAAGCATGGTGGAACATGGCTTCCAGGTTCAGTTTTGAATATTGCTGAATGTTGTTTGCTACCCTCAAGTCATCGGAGAAAAGAGGACAATACTGCGGCTGTTGTGTGGAGAGAGGATAGGTGTGATGAATCTGCAGTTAACCTTATGACATACAAGGAACTTCGAGAACAAGTAATGTATGATCTCATCAGAATTTTGTGTATATGTACTGTAGTTTGTGTTTGACCTTATGTTAAAACTAAAATTAACTATGATTTTCTCTAGCGTCAGATTTGATTAGGCCGTTTGAATCAAATGTCACCTTATATATGCACTTTAGGTATATTGAGGTGAAACTAAGCTGAATTCCATTTGAAGAAAATGTATCCTGTAGTCAAAATTCAAGTCTTTCTGATGGAAACTGTTACCTGCTTTCTTCCTGTTACATAAACTTTTCAGCTGCTGATAAAAGAAGTAACCATTATTAATAATTAATGATCAAAGGAAATAAGTTATATCCTTTATTCCTTGAAAACCTTCTTTCTTCCCACATCATTATTTTTATGTTTAAATTTACTTTTATTTTCTTATATTTTATCTTTTTTGATATGTCCGCTGCACGAGTTACAGGTTGGTGGCCAATGCATTGGATACAATGTTCTCAAAGGGTGATGCAATTGCAATTGACATGCCAATGACAGTCCATGCAGTTATTATATATTTGGCTATTATACTAGCAGGATATGTTGTAGTATCAATAGCTGACAGCTTTGCAGCTAGGGAGATTGCAACTCGTTTGCGAGTGTCTAAAGCCAAGGGTATCTTTACTCAGGTGATCATTCATTCTTATAGTTCATATATATGAACTTCATCGTGACACTCATTTTCCCTTTCATATTTTTTTCCCTTTCATATTTTTTGTCACTGAACTATATGCATTAGTTGTAAGAGAAATACAAGCAGTCTGACAAATTGTTTCTAGTTATCCTGTTATGATTTTAGAGGCGAGGACATGGCATTTACTGTTTATATTTTAAATCCTTTTATATTACATCTCCATTACTCTTCTGTATCACTTTTGCTTCTTTGTTTATGTATTGCCTTTGGAGTCAATTCTAAGCTAGTACTCACATGTGGCTTTTCTGGGTAGATATGAATACATTTTAATAGGTTCTAAGATACTCTATGTATTATATTCATTATGAGATTACAATCCGGTTGGTGTTTCATTTATTTGGTGATATCTGCCTTCAATTTGTATTCAGGATTTTATTCACAGAGGAGGAAGAAAATTTCCTTTATACAGGTAGAGGATTAACTTTTTACAGTCTATACTAGATGTTGCATTTTGTCTTCTTGAGTGACAAATTTACCAGTTTTGATGGTGTAAATCATGTTGTCATCACCTTTATCAAGTACCAAATTCTGAGGTCTCTACGAACATAAATTGTTTGCAGCACTTGGCTGAATTGTAAATTTTTTTTTTAATTAAATTGCTGTTTACTCATATCCATATTATACAACAGGAATTGCTAATCTGTATATGTCATAGAGGTCTTGTTGTTATCTGCAATCCCCATGTCATTGATTCTGAACAGCATTTATGCACCCCATAATACATTGCATGATCATGGATATATTTGTGTGTTATGAAACTCCCACCAGCTCACATGACTGAGCTGAAATGATTCGCATGTGTTTTCTTGAAATTAAATCATAGGGAATGTCCTTTTAGCTAGTTAAAGTGATAGAGAATTGTGATTTAAATGAAAATTCGTTCTTGATTTACGTTTTCAGCAAGCTCTTGAATTTCAGTCTAACTGAACTAGAAACATCTTTTATTTTCTTAAGAAACTTGAGCTTTATGGCAAAAATTGAAATGTACTTGTTTCTTATTTCTTTCAAAAGTAAATTGGAAGTAATGGTTCACTTTTAACTGCTTCTATGAAGGCCTTGCATAGAATGCTTTTTCATGAAGTACTTGCGTTAGATTTAAAAGCTAAACTAGTGTGATAATTCCATTCTTTTTTTCCGAAACTATTATGATATACATTATGGACTTGGACATGCTTTAAGTATTCCACTAGTAATGTAATGGCATTTTGTCCCTCTTTTACAGTAAAGTTTTAGGTGCTGCTCCTCCTAAAGCTATTGTGCTCCCTGCGATCGGAAATGATGTAGGTATTCAATTAAGAGAACAGGATCTATCATGGAAAGATTTTCTTTCCGATGTTGATTGCCATCCAAGGTATTGAATATTGATACCACTAAATGCAAGATCCCAATATGTTTTCATGGGTTCTCCAATTAATATGTTGCGAACAATTATGTATGTCAATATTTTTGTGGTGACAGACGGAACTATTACTCTCCAGTTTATAACCCAGTGGATGCTGTCATTAATATACTCTTTTCATCTGGAACCACAGGTAGCAAAATTTTTTAACTGCAGATTTATATTTGCCCTCTTTTTACATCCACTTTAGAAATATTATCTTATTTGTTGGCCTTAATTAGGAGAACCAAAGGCTATCCCATGGACGCAACTTTCACCTATTCAATGTACTGCTGAGGGATGGGCTCATATTGATCTCAAAGTTGGAGACGTTTATTGCTGGCCAACCAATTTGGGATGGGTGATCGGGCCGGTTATACTATTCTCAAGCTTTCTAAATGGTGCAACTCTTGCTCTGTATCACGGATCTCCTTTGGAGCGCAGTTTTGGGAAATTTGTTCAGGTGGCACTTCAATTCTTGGCTTTTCCTATCTGTAAACTCTTATTGCCTACTTTTAGGAGGGCTGATCTGATTTTTCAGTGCCTTAGGTCTGATTACACAACCATCCACATGTTATTCAATAGAGTCCCTATGTCAACATGCCACGGAATTAATACTAGAATGATACTAGACTACTTAGCTTGGCTAAGGGGAGACATTTTGAACTTGGGCTGTAGAGGATTCTTAAATGACATAGGATATAAGGACAGAAAGAATTGTGTGATTATCATGAAGGTTTTGGCTTTAGTACAATCATAAATGTAATAGATTGGCATCACTTTTTCAAGTGCATAGACATAAGTTGAGTACTGGAAATTGTGAGATTTTGCTCTTGTTTATCGTATTTATTTTCTGAAACTTTTTCAGGATGCTGGAGTAACTGTTTTGGGTACAGTTCCAAGCTTAGTAAAAGCCTGGAAGAACACAAACTGTCTGGAAGGCCTGGATTGGACAAAGATAAGGTAGTCTCCTTTTTCCGAATTCAAAGCATTCATATGATTCAGAATGAAATTGACTTCAAATATACGTATAGATCCTTTGCTTCCGCTGGAGAAACCTCCAATGTTGATGACGACCTTTGGCTCTCCTCGAAAGCTTGGTACAATCCCATTATTGAAAGTTGTGGGGGCACAGAGCTTTCCTCAGCCTACATCCAAGGAAGCCTGCTACAACCACAAGCTTTTGGAGCATTTAGCACTGCAACAATGACGGCAGGGTTTGTGATTCTTGATGAACGGGGAGTACCATATGTAAGAACATTTTGTTGATCTAACTGGATTCTGTTTCTTTTTACAAACCTTGCCAATCAAATTCTCACCAGATCATTTCATGCCAGTAACTTTACTCTGAGATTGCAATAACATGTGAGAGAGCGCAGTTGCTAGGATTGTCATGATATTATGAATGCATCTGCCAAATTGACTGATTAATATTCTGTTCTATGTTGTTTATATGTGTAATTAATCTTTTTGAACATTAACAGCCAGATGATCAACCTTGTGTTGGTGAAGTGGGTTTATTCCCTCTATACCTCGGAGCTAGTGACAGATTGCTTAATGCTGATCATGAGGAAGTTTACTTCCACGGGATGCCAACATATAAAGGAATGGTACACGTAGACTAGCTTTTCTTATAAAACAATAGCATTGAGACATTTTTCATGCTAAGTTGTATCAATGATACAAAATGCTTTATACTTCTTTTAACATTTAAAAGCATTGTGGTCTCTACTCGAGCTTGTGCTGCTGCAACTAAGCCAAGACGCAGCCAGCGAAATAAAAAATCGTCTGTTTGAATTCATTTCCATCACTTTTCATAACCAGCAGCTTGAGAGTATGATTTGTAACTTGACGTGTATTGGCAGTGTCTTAGGAGACATGGAGACATCATCAAGCGGACTGTCGGGGGCTATATCATTGTACAGGGAAGGGCTGATGACACCATGAATCTCGGTGGCATAAAGGCATTACTTCTTCCTTTGACTTTTTTATCTTCACTGAGAAGCTCTTTAAGTCTTTACGAATATATGCATGGCTCTATTTTCACAAACTTGAACTTATTTCATGTCTTTTGTTTAATATCTGCTGCTGGGCCTCATTTTTTTAGTGTAAAATTTGATATGCAGACAAGTTCTGTTGAAATTGAGCGCGTCTGCGACCAAGCTGATCAAAGTATCCTGGAGACTGCTGCAATCAGTGTATCCCCAGCAGGTGGTGGTCCGGAAGTGTTGGTTATATTTGTGGTACTAAAGAAAGGATTTACCAGTCAACCGGACAAACTCAAAGTGATATTTTCAAAGGCCATTCAAAGCAAACTCAACCCTTTGTTTAAGGTTTGGTGCTAAGAGCCTTCATATTTATTTTCAAATCCATTTAGTTTGGAACCATTTAAATTACTGATATGATTTCTTTTTCCTCATTTTTTTTTAACTAATATTTACCAGGTGAGCTTGGTAAAAGTTGTCCCGGAGTTTCCCCGAACTGCTTCTAATAAGTTACTAAGGAGAGTGCTGAGAGACCAACTCAAACATGAGCTTTCTGCTCGGAGTAGAATTTAGAAGCAACATCAATTCTCCGTGCATCAGATTTCAACCAATTTATACATCATGTAGATTTGTAATTCCTCCTTGTGACCAAAAAAATTTTATTGTGCGATTCACTGGCAATCACCATGCCTGGAATTTTTAACCAGAATAACAGGTTGCTCTTGGGGACTGCCTTCCACATCAGCATCTAGTACCTACTACAGCAAAACTAACTTCACGTGCTTCTTGTCTCATCTGCAAAACTCTTCAATACCAACCATCTCATTAATGGTCTTCTAAAAATTTCTTATTTTATACTGACAATGTAATTCTTTTATTATTGTTTTATTAGTAAAATAAAACGAGATATTAAAATTTATTAAGATTAAATTTTTTTACCTTATAAAAACTGGACGCATAATTTTCAAATAATTTTTATTTATCACTCCAATCAGTCGGAATCCCGGAGAGCATGTAATAATAAGTTCTAAGAACAATGGAAGTGTCATTTTCCATTTTTTCTTTTCCTCTTTATTTAATTCCATGCGAGATGCAAATTCTCACTCCATGAAAGCAAAATATTTTAGAACTTCCAGGAAGACTGTCCAAATCAGCCAAATATAATAATTTCCCGCACGTGTTTCAGCTAATCTTTTTCGATTCTGATTTTGGACCTCCCGCACAACCCAACTTTAACTGCTTCTTGTCTCAGTTTATAAGTGTGTGTGTTTAAGTGAAAAAGCAAAAAATTTGAGGGGAAATGGGGAAGAACATAAGAGAAGTGGGAGTGGGTGATTTGGTGAAGGTGGGACTGAAAGTGGATGAAGCTGAGGATTTTGATAATATTTTGAAACAAGTGATTAATGGAAGCGAAAGGCTTGACCCAAAAGAGATTTGGAAGGAGCTCGTGGCTCGAAAAGTGCTTAAGCCATGGCACCCACATGGCTTGCATCAACTTGTCTATTACAGTGTGTATAACGATTGGGATGCTTCCATCAATGGCCCACCTCTTTACTGGTTCCCTTCTCTGTAATATCCTCTTTTCTTATCATCTCTTATGAATGTTCATGTTTTTGGTTGTTTTGTTGGGGTTTGATTTGTGATTCAATGAGTGATCTTTTCACTGTTTTATGATCTTTTTTGTTTGTGTGCTTGTTTGTAAGTTTGAATCTTTTGTCCTTACTGATCCCTATGTTTTTCAAATGATAGAGATCAATCTAAGCTTACTAACTTAGGACATGCGATGGAAATTCATGGACCAAAGTTTTTAGGGGCTATGTACAAAGACCCTATAACAAGCTTTAGCCTCTTTCAGAAATTCACTGTTGAATATCCTGAGGTAAGCAATTTTTTATGTGTGAATATTTATTTCTTTATTTAAATGCAAAATTAAATTTTAATTTATATGTTTATGAGTTATTGCACTTGTTTCTCTTCTGACTTTTGTGTCTGGTTATGGATGTCAGGCTTATTGGGAAATTGTTCTCAAAGAGGTTTCAGTTAAATTTCATGAAGCCCCAAAGTGTATTCTAGATAGAACAGATAAATCAAAACATGGTGGAACATGGCTTCCAGGTTCAGTTTTGAATGTTGCTGAATGCTGCTTGCTACCATCAAGTCGTCTGAGAAAAGAGGATGATAGTGTGGCTGTTGTGTGGAGAGAAGATAAATGTGATGACTCTGCTGTTAACCATATGACTTATAGGGAACTGCGAGAACAAGTAATGTATGCTCTCTTGCATAATTTTCGATGTTTTTATCTTATTGTAATAAATTCCCTTGCCTATTGGTCATCATAGAGTAAATATAGCTAACATTTTCTTTAGTATCAAATTCAGTTGGGTTGTTCTGGTTGCCATCTGCAATCATAGTTTGATAGGATAAGGTTCTTTCTCAAATTGAGTTATCAAAGAACTCATGGAGGTTAATCCGTGTTTTTATCAACAACTTTTTCTTTTATTAATGCATCTGCTGCATGAGTTACAGGTTGGTGGCTACTGCGTTGGATACAATGTTTTCAAAAGGTGATACAATTGCAATCGACATGCCGATGACAGTCCATGCAGTTATTATATATTTGGCAATTATACTAGCAGGATGTGTTGTAGTATCAATAGCTGACAGCTTTGCCCCTAGGGAGGTTGCAACTCGTCTGCGAGTGTCTAAAGCCAAGGGTATCTTTACTCAGGTAATCTTCCATTCTTATAGACCATCCTAATATGAAGGATCAGAGATTCTGAAAGAATTGAACTTCATTGAGTCACTCATTTTCATTTTTAAATCTTTTGTTTTCTGAAGATATGCATCAGTTGTTAGAGACATAAACAGTCAAATTTTTTCCGGTACCACTGTTAATTCAGTTAGATTTCGGAAAGTCTGAAGACATGGCATGAGCTGTTTAGACTTATCATCTTCAGATATCATGTTTTCCTTGGCTTATATATTACTTTTCCATTTCTGTTGGAAGTGGGAGCTTCCCCTGTCAGTTTTAAAGTAGTAATTATGGTGTGCTTTTCTGGATATTATTATGCATTCTGAGAGATTCTATGTATCATATATATGCATTATGAGCTACAGAGTCCCGTTTGTGTGTCATTACTTTGGTCTGGAAATTGAAATCTGCCTTCAATTTGTATTCAGGATTTTATACTCAGAGGAGGTAGAAAATTTCCTTTATACAGGTAAAGGATTGACTTTGTACTGTCTATAGCTACTGCATTTTATGTATGTTAAGAGATTTACCAGACTCTAGCTGCACTTTTGTCAAATGCCAATAATCCTTTTCCACAATAGCTTATTTGCTACACTTGTTGAAATTTTATAGAAGTTTCTGACTTCTGCCTTTTAGTTATATCTGTATGTATGAGAGGGTTTGTTTATATGCCTTTGAAGGTCATGTTGATATCTGCAATACCAATGATTATAGTTGATTGTAAACAGCATTTATGTTACCACTATGCATTACTTGATTATGGGTACATTTGCTTATCATGAAACTCTTCCCTGCTCTTATGATTGAGTTGAAATCATTCACATGTTTTTCCTTAAAATTAAATCAAAAGGAAATGTCCTTTGCAGATTGTATAGGGATAAAGGATTGTCATTTTAGATGACGATTTGTTACTGAATTAGCTTTGAATTTTGAGAGGCCTGAGCTGTTTGGAAAATTTTGAGATGTATTTGGACAAAAGTAAATTCCAAGTAGCTGTTCCTTTTTAAATGCTTCCGTGAAGGCTACTTGTGAGAGTGTTTTACTTGAAGCATTTTATAATTGAAAGCTAAAACTAGTGGGCTAATTCCACTCTGTTTTATGAAATTGTTACTATTATGATATACATTATCATCTTGAGATGTTTTAAGTATTCCAGTAGAAACATAATGGCTATTCGTCTTTGTTGTACAGTAAAGTTGTGGAAGCTGGTCCTCTCAAAGCTGTTGTGCTCCCTGTGATTGGAGATGATGTAGGCATCCAACTAAGAAAACAAGATGTATCATGGAAAGATTTTCTTTCCTCTGTTGATTACCGTCCAGGGTATCTATAGCCATATGATTAAAACTACTCTGTTTTATTTTTGTTTTTCCTTTTTGGTGCAAGGAAGCTTCTATCGTTATCGTCAATGCAATATCCCAAAATAGTTTTGCAGTTTCTCCAACTAAAATATTTTAAACCATTTTAATGTGTGACAACATTCTTGTGGTGGCAGTCCAAAGTATTACCCTCCTGTTTATCGACCAGTGGACTCTGTGATTAACATACTTTTTTCATCTGGGACCACAGGTAGAGAAACGTTTTAATCACAAATATTTTCTTGGCTGTATTTTGACATTCCCTTTATGAAATAATATCTTGTTTGTCTATCGGCCTATATCAGGAGAACCAAAAGCTATCCCATGGACACAACTTTCACCTATTCGATGCGCTGCTGAGGCATGGGGTCATATTGATATGAAAGTTGGAGATGTATTTTGCTGGCCAACCAATTTAGGATGGGTGATGGGACCAATTATACTGTTCTCAAGCTTTCTAACTGGTGCAGCTCTTGCTCTCTATCATGGCTCCCCTCTTGAGCGCAGTTTTGGAAAATTTGTTCAGGTGATTCTTTTCGACTAGTTTTTTCCCTTCGTATAAGAGCTTATTGCCTGTTTCTGGGACGTGTGATCTGGTTTTTACCTTAGGTACCAAGGGGCGACTGAAACTACTAACTACCTATTTTATGAATAGTGATACACTTGCAAAGTTGGGATACAAATTATGATGCTTCCTTCAGCCTTGGAGATCCAATATCAATGAACTTCTGAACTGATTGGATACAACATGTTTACTGCTTATAAAGATTATAAGATTCAGCATTTAGGATAATGATGTAATGGTTTAGAATAAAGCTAGACTAATTCTGGGCTATATTGAGGCATCAACTTGAGCTTCAGAGAATTCTTAATTGACATAAGAATTGAGTAGATAGTATAGACTCCCTGTTTATAACAAAGTTTTGGCTTTTGGTAAAATCATAGTAGTAATAGACAGCACCAGTAGTTTAGGGGCTGATTGGCACCACTTCTTCAACTGCATAGAGATATAATTTGAATACTGGGAATTGTAATATTTTGCTTTTTGACACTTATTTTCTGAAATATTTTCAGGATTCTGGAGTAAGTGTTTTGGGTACAGTTCCAAGCTTAGTAAAAGCTTGGAAGAACACAAACTGTCTGGAAGGCCTAGGTTGGACAAAGATAAGGTTCTCGCCTTTTTCTGCCTTCAAAAATAAATGCTTTCTTATAATTCAGAATAAAGTTGACTTAATATATGCATAGATCCTTTGCTTCCACTGGAGAAACCTCCAATGTTGATGATGACCTTTGGCTTGCTTCAAAAGCTTACTACAAGCCTATTATTGAATGTTGCGGAGGCACAGAGCTTGCCTCATCTTACATCCAAGGAAGTATGCTGCAACCGCAGGCTTTTGGAGCATTTAGCACTGCCACAATGACAGCGGGTTTTGTCATTCTTGATGAACTTGGAGTTCCTTATGTAAGAACTTTTTCTACATCTAACTGGATTCATTTTTCTTTTACATTTTTTTTTTAAACTCATATTGGGTCTAATTGTATTCTAAGATTGCAATGACATGGAAAAAATCGAAATTGGTAGGATTCTTGTAATACAATGAATGTATCTGCAGACAAATTGACCATATTAATACTCAAATATATATTGTTATTGTGTGTAATTGATCTTTTTAAACTGTGACAGCCAGATGATCAACCTTGTGTTGGTGAAGTGGGTTTATTCCCTCTATACCTCGGAGCTACTGACAGTTTGCTTAATGCTGATCATGAGGAAGTTTACTTCAGTGGGATGCCAGTATATAAGGGAATGGTATGTATAGACCTGCCGTTTTATTACTAACTTGTATTTATAATACTATATGTATTCCTACTTAATCTCTAAAAGCAGCATGCTGAATTGGGGTAATTTTAGGTCTCATACCCTTTTGGCATCTGATCACCCAGACTATAACCCTTACAAGCTGACTTCTGGTCGAGTTAACTGGCAGGCTTCACTTGGAGCTCAGGTTGGAGTCTTCAGAAGCTAGTATTTTTGGGGTCAATAGAAACACACTATATATTTACTGAATACAAACTATTCTAGGAGCCTTGTTCAATGTCTCCGGTGTTATGCTAGAAGTGGAGGCACAAATGAATTGGCCAGTGCTGAGCCAATGAATTGCTGCTACTATTTGTTTCATCTCCTCTAGCATGTGCTGATGCATCAACTGAAAGATTCAACTGGTGATAGATTTTAGAGGCATTAATTTATTCGCATGTATTGGCAGCACCTAAGGAGACATGGAGACATCATCAAGCGGACCGTGGGGGGATATATCATAGTACAGGGCAGGGCTGATGACACCATGAATCTTGGTGGCATAAAGGTATTACTTCTTCCTTCTTAAATTTCACTTAAATTTCGTATCTCCAAAGAAGCTGCTTATACATGCATGTTTGGCTTTTTTCATCTCTTCTTTTTTTAAATCTGGTGCTTAGGCATAAAATTTGATATGCAGACAAGTTCTGTTGAAATTGAGCGTGTGTGTGACCGTGCTGATGAAAGCATCCTGGAGACTGCTGCAATCAGTGTATCACCAGCAGGTGGTGGTCCAGAAGTCTTGGTTATATGTGTGGTGCTAAAGAAAGGATTTACCAGTCAACCGGTGGACAAACTTAAGATGATATTCTCAAAAGCCATCCAAAGGAACCTCAACCCTTTGTTCAAGGTTTTTATGCTTTTGACCTTCATATTTTCTTTACTAGTCCACAAAGTTAGAACTTTTTAAATTATTGATCATTCTATTCTGATTTCACTTTTTGATTAATTACCAGGTAAGTTTGGTTAAGATTGTCTCAGAATTTCCCCGAACCGCGTCCAACAAGTTACTGAGGAGGGTTTTAAGGGACCAATTGAAGCATGATCTATCTGTTCGGAGTAAAATTTAGAAGCAATGTCAGCTCCTTGCATATCAGATTTCAACTCATTCGTACATCATGTAATTTGTTCTTGTGAAACGGTGAAATGAAAAACATGCAATCGGTAGTCAGATGTTGCATTTCTCCACAATGTTGTTGTTTTCGTTGTTAACACCATTGTTGTAAAGATGCATATTCTGAGGTGTATTAGAGTTCAAATGACTAGTACTTTGATTAATAAATAACTTTCCCGAAAAGCAAATAAATTCCTGTAATGATATTGTTTGTTAAAGAAATAAACTTGTCTTGCATTCAAATTTGGTGCACAATTGATACGTAGGTAGAGTTACAAAATTTTTGTACGGTAGTATCATGAACTGCTAGCTGCTAAACCCAAACAGTCTTACTGCATTTTCAATTAACAAAAGCAGTCATTGGTTCCGAGATGGCAACCAAATGAGGATTATAAGCCCTAATACAAAGCAACTAATTTCTCTTTGGGAAGCGGGAATCAAATAATAGACTTTAAACATGGAGAAGCTGGTGGCCAGCTCTGTCCTCAAGCGATGATTGGTTCCCATATTTTTTTAATTATACTTGTGTATTAGGGACACATCAAGCCACAAATAGGCACCCCTAAAAGCTTTGAAACAAATTCTTCATAGTTTTACACCTTGTGCTTTATTTTGATCAATCAAAACAATTAGCTACTACTGTTAAAATTTGCACATTTTTGCGAAGTCAACTGTCGTTCTTCCCGTCATGTGCCTCCCTGAAGAAATGCTTGACATAATCCGAGTACAGAACCGCTTATAGACCGGCTCCTCTCCACTTGTTAGCATTTCAAGCAAAGGGTCTTGGATTGATGAAAATGGGGACTGAAATCCTGTTGTTGCTTCCATTAGCAACCACGCAATGCTCTACACTTGTATCGACCGTTGCTAAGAATTTGTAATGCATCACCGATGTTGATAACCAGGGAGCCATCAACCGGAAGGACATGAATCCAACTTTCCCATCGTTTCCCCGCACGTAAAGCCCTCCAATGCTATCTTGAAAGAGAACAGTGAGGTTTGATACATCTGAATGGCAGCATGCGCCAATAGTGAGTTCAGGATTTGGGCAAATGGGATAGAAGTTAAGGTTTGTTCTCGCTGAACCCATGAGGAGTTTATCTATTGTTTCATCAAGTTTGTTCACATTTAGCCCCTTCATTTCCTACAAGCCAATCAAAGAGGATCAACACATGAGTGATATAATGTACGAGTTTTTTAAGAATTTGTATGGTCAATTAATGAGGTTGCTTGCTTACTTGCAAACAGGAGGCCACAAAGCAGAAGCTTCATCCTCGGAAACATAAAACAGGCTAAGGAAATCCTTCTATTCCAAAGCCTTTTCAACCTGAGTGTTAAAGCCGGTGCCAAACCTCACATTGTTAGAAGGTGAAAGCTCCTTTGAGTACTTCTTCTTCTCACCAGCTGACGGCCCGAAGAACTGGGGAGTCGCCGCCTTGACTCTCTCTGTATTTCAATAGGGACACAGTGGTTAACAACCTGGAAGAATCCCCAGTTCTCAGCAGCATCGCAAATGGATTTTGCGATTTCAGTATCATCCCATTTTGACATATCCATGACAGGAATGGATGCCTGGGAAAGGACCTTGGCCTCGTCGATTCTCTTTTCCAAGGGATGGATATATTGTTTGGGGAGAGCTTTGAGTCTCATTTCGGAGAAACCCTTTACTCCGTTCCCTTGTTTATGACAAAGTCAGTGGAAGTTGACAGCCCATCAGTGAATTAAACAATTGCTGGTGCCATTAATTGAGAGCTTGGTAATTGAGTAAAGCAATAAAGTAATTTGAACAAATAAGAGTGATGAAATTAACATGTCCGCTGCTGGCTATTTGTAATGCCTTGCTCCTAGCTATTCAACTTTCGGTGGATGCATGTGCATTGCTTGGTTTCGTAATGTTTAAGCTTTTGACATTGTTATGGAAAGTAAACACACAAATATATGATGACTTTTTCATGGTTGGTGAATGTCCATTAACCATTATGCTGCTTCTTCCTAGTAAACTACTGAACATCTTATAGTGTTTGGTTAAAAACAATATAAAATTGACTGTTGTATTAAGCAATTTTGTTAACCACGCAGAGTCCTTAATTTTGTCAAAGAAAATATTAAATAATTAAGGCGTGAGGATGGGTCAAGAAAACATTCCATGGGCCGGACCCTTCAGTTCATGTGGGGTGGTGGAAGACTTCCGCTCTCAAAACGAAGAAAGAGGTTCAAGACTCCTATTGTATTTGAAAGTTTGAGATCATCCTCTTGACTATTTTTAAAATGTGTCCTCATTTTTTAAAAATTTTAAAACTATTTTTAATTTTGCTTAAAAGGTAAGGGAAAATGAATGTGGGTTGATGAATCTTTTAGTCTTCTTAGCAGAAATAAGGAATTTCAAGGCAGTCAATTCATGAGGAATAATTCAAAATTAACTCTATATTTAATCAAACAGGCGTACAGTGTTAATTGATTGTTTTTTAATTAATATGGTAATCCCAATATGCTATGTTAATTTTTTTATTTTAAATATCGTTATTCTTATTTAATTAATAATTTCTAATATGATAAATGCCATTTCACTTTTTTACTTTGGTATTAAAGGCTAAGGATTTTTTTTTTAGTTCGAAGTCCGAATTTTAATTATTTTCAAACTTTTAGTGTTTTTAGTTTGTTTATTTTCTATAATTTATGTCTAATTATATAATGTGTAGGCCTGAATAAAAAAAATTAAGTATTATGAATTTTATCTAAATGACAAAATATTTGAATGAAACTTTAATATTTTCCTTCATTAATAGCCTATTAAATGCATTTACTTCCTATTATATAAATTATCCTTTCATTATTTTTATTTATCAATATAATAGGACTTTAGGTGAGTGCATTTTATAATAGGTCCACCTATTTGTATTTATAATTAATATTTTTATAACAAATTTTGATTTTTATTTAATAAATTAATTTTAATTCAAATGATTTAACAATTCTTGGTTGGTTTATGCAATTAATATAATATACTAAATATAATATTATAAGTATCATATATTAATGTAAAAAAATACATGTTTTAGATATATATTTTATTTTTTATGCTTTGTTAAGGTACACATTATCAAATTTTGTTTACTAATTAACTAATTTATTTATAAATTGTCATGTGTTTAAAAAATAAATATAAATATTGTTAATATTTATGAGCTTATATATGCCAAAATATCATATTTCAAATGTTTTCTTTTTAAAAAATAAAACAACTTCACACTTATATTCAAATATTAAAAAACATGTCAGTCATATATATGTGTTTAAACTTATTCATACTTCAGTTAAATTCAGGTCTATTTATATTTCATACCACCAAAAAAAAAAAAAAAAACCGCTACCTAAATTTATTTTCGAAGTCAATGAAGTTAAGCCTAAGTTTATTTTCGAAGTCAATAAAGTTAAGTCCTCAAATTCGGTAGGAATTGCAACTATAAGCAACACAGTACACTAGTAAAAGCTTATTGAGTGGTCCAAATACAGACTACATAAAAAGCCTGAATATTTTTATGAATGTATAACTGATATAAATTATATATGGGTTCCGCAGTTTCAAATTTTACACATCATGTTTCAATTTTATATTAGGGTTTCAAATTTTGCTTCGAAGTTTAAGCTTTTTATCAGAGGGTTCAAACTTTTAATATTCATGTTGAAGGTCGAATTGTGTGGCTAAAATATTTTTTGTTATTTTTTTGGTTAATTCCGGATTACTTCCTTCATGAATTGACTATTTTGAAATTAATCCCTTACTTTTAAAATCTTAATTTGCTTGTTATACTTGTTAAAAAAAAAAAAATTATCAGGACGCCCCACTTTCTCCTTATCTTTTGAACAAAAATATAATAATTAGAAGTTTTAAAAAATAAGGGAGTGATTTAAAAATAATCGTTATTTTTGTTTTTCACTTTATCATGTAACCACTAAATCACGAGAAAAATTCGTGTGGGGTTGTTCAACCATCTTAACATGCAAATGTGATGAGACAACTCACTAAGACTCTATCATGTGGTGGAGCAGTGCATTCTACATTAGGACCTACTAATTTTTTTAAAATAAAATTTAATTGGACTCTTATGGGTTCCACTGCCCCTATCATAGGCCAGAGCCTTGGTGCTTTGTCTCAACACCCCAACGGACAACCCCACATAAATTTTTCTCCCAAACCATAATCTTTTGCACGTGACTTATGCCAATTATTTTCCTTCTAAAATCTCAATGTTTCTTCTCTTTGTCTACCAATTGTTCTAAGAATTTTGATCTAATTGTGCGTGTTCTTTATTTATCTCCTCATTTAGGATTGTGTTTTATGCCCATGTGGGTAGTGGCTCTCCATAAGAAGAGAGCGACAATGCCCACTTGATCAAAATTCTTAAATTCTTAAAAAAAGTATCTTAGCTTGTATCCTTTAGAATAATATAAATCACACTTAGTTCTTTTGTTTTTTAACTGTTATCCCTTGATTTTCGAAGAGCTAAGAGTCGTGGTTGTATGGTTAATTTGAATCCTGATCTCCTTAATTTTTTGCTTATTGTCTATCTTTGACTTATAAAGATCCGATTAAAGTTTAGGATACTCTTCTTGATCTAAGTTTCCTCATTGTTTATTTACTTTTCTCTCACACTCAAAACTTCTAAACATCCAAGAGTGGTGATGATTAGAATTACCTGGGTGTATACATACAAACCCCACCCCCACCCCCCCTTTTTTTTTTCCGCATACCCTTGGTGGTCATAATCTCTCTTATTTTTTCTCTCCCTTTCTATCTTTAAATTTTAAAGGACTAGGTGGTGAAGCTAGCAATATTTTTTGGGATGACTGATTAAATTAACTTCTGAGAAATATTTTTTCTATACAAATGAAATTATCAAAATAAGATACATAAGTAAAAAAGCTATAATAAAAGTACAATGTGAATACAAAAAGACAAAAATACTATCGAAATTGTGTCTTGAGATTCTTCAAAAAAGAAAACTTATATATTATCAAATCTAAGTCGATAGTCTGTGATTTCTCTTTCCATATAGACAATTTATAATTTGAAAGAAACTCATCCTCTATCTTATTTCGATGTGTTATCTTAATTAGTTTCATAATAGAAAATACTCTCTTTGATGTTAGTGTTGAAATAGGAAGGGTTAATACTAAACGAATTTCCAACAAAAATGAAGTAAACCTATTACTTTCTGGTCTCAACTAATTTTTAGCATAATTCAGAAAGGAAATCTTGAAGAGAGGTACATCAATCTCAAAGCGTTCTGATTGTCTTCTCAAAGCTTGTAGCTCAATCTGAGTGAAATCTTGAGGATAAAATCTTTTAACAAAACTGCAAATATCTTCAATATCAAGTGATTTAAATGCATTAATAGGATTTAAAACTAAACCAAGAGTGAGGAATCCATTGTCTACTATTCAATAAATCTATTATTCAACTACATTGGATTTGGGGAAGCAGTTATATTCGAGTTTTGCGATTTTGGGAAATTGGGTAGACAAGGTAGGATGAGTTACATTTTTCATCTCATTTTCATTTTTTAATATAAATTTCAATACGGCTAATTTTGTAATTAACTATTTTTCCCCCCAAAAAACCTACCCGGGCTACAGCTGAGTTAGTCCATTCCATACTTCGCCGCCTGATCTGAGAGCGATTAAAGTTTAGGATACTCTTCTAGACTTTTTTCTCTCAATCTATATTTTACTTCAAAGATCGAGAAGTGGTCAAGGATTAGAATAACCCCCGTGAAACATACAAAAACTTTTAATCATATTCTTCTTGTTTACATTTAATAAAATTGTAAGTTTGTCCTGACCATCTCCTTTTTTATTTTTTCCTTTTTGTCTATATTGTAAGTTTGTTGACAATCTCCCTTATTTTTTTTTTCCTTTTTGTCTATGTTTGTATTTCAAATATCAAGGAGATTAAAGTGTAGGATACTCTTCTTGACTTAATTTTCTTTCATTGTTAATCTATTTTTCTCTCGCAGTCTGTTATAGACTTCTAAAGATCAGTAACTTAAACTAATACAATGAATACTTAAGTTTGCTAAAAGAATATATCATTTCTGTCTCTGTGTGTGTATATATATGTATTTTTCGTACAAAGAGAGCAATGATAGAACTATCATAATATTTTTTTTTTTAAATTTATGTGTAGAAAGCGATTTGTAATAATAGATGGGTTGGATAAAAGCATACAGGGATCACATCTATTTGTACAAAGCTGATTATACAATGTATTTGTACCATATATTATTTAGTCATAAGAGTAATACTATTTTGACCCAAAAATAAAAAAATGTTGTTATTATTGACAAGAAAATAAAAAAAACAGTCAGTAGGACAATAAAGCGAAAGCACAACAATTACAAGACAATAATCCTTTCTTTCCTGAATCGTTTTAAATGTATCAATGAATCACTATAAATAGGCGCTAGTGATGTTAATTAATTGCAACATCACCAAGTATAAGCCATCATCCATCTTCGGAGCAAAGTCCAAGCAAAAATGGCACCAACAAATGGCTCTGCCGTGGCAACTGAGTCCTGGGATATTGCTGATTTTGTCATAAAAAAAGGTCACGGAGTGAAGGGTCTCTCCGAAAGGGGACTCAAAAGTCTCCCAAAACAATTTCACCAACCATTGGAAGAAAGATTCAGTGAGAAAAAAATCCTGGACCAAGTATCAATTCCTCTCATTGATATGTCAAAATGGGAGAGTCCTGAAGTCGCAAAATCCATTTGCAATGCAGCTGAGAATTGGGGATTTTTCCAGATTGTGAATCATGGTGTGCCCCTGGAAGTACTCGAGAGAGTAAAGGAAGCGACTCACAGGTTTTTCGCGTTACCGGCAGAGGAGAAGAGGAAGTACTCAAAGGAGAATTCACCAATCAATAATGTCAGGTACGGCTCAAGCTTTGTTCCTCATGTGGAAAGGGCTCTGGAGTGGAAAGACTTTCTCAGCCTGTTTTATGTTTCTGAGGAGGAAACGTCTGCTTTTTGGCCTCCTGTTTGCAAGTAAGTGCCAACACACACACACACACACTTTTACTTTTACATGTACTAAAGATTGTATACTGAACGTTATTATTTTTCTTTCTTTTTTTTTTTTCCCTCTTTTGGCTTGTAGGGATGAAATGTTGGAGTACATGAAGAGTTCTGAAGTTCTCATCAAACGTTTAATCCATGTGCTAGTAAAGGGGCTAAACGTGAAACGAATTGATGAAATAAGAGAACCAATGTTGTTGGGCTCAAGAAGAGTTAACCTCAACTATTATCCTATGTGTCCCGATCCTGAACTCACAGTTGGGGTAGGCCGTCATTCAGATATTTCAACATTCACTATCCTCCTCCAGGATGACATCGGGGGACTTCACGTGCGAAAAGACAATGGTAATGACTGGATTCATGTCTCTCCAATTAGCGGATCACTCATCATCAACATTGGTGACGCATTGCAAATCATAAGCAATGGTCGATACAAGAGTATTGAGCATTGTGTGATTGCCAATGGAAGCCAGAACAGGATTTCGGTTCCCCTTTTCGTGAACCCGAAACCTGAAGCCATACTCTGTCCGTTCCCCGAAGTGCTTGCAAATGGAGAGAAGCCAGTGTATAAGCCAGTTGTGTGCGCAGACTATTCCAGGCATTTCTATACCAAGCCACATGATGGGAAGAAAACTATCGACTTTGCAAAGATAAGCGACATTTGAGATGAAAATATGTGAATGCCTAGCCAACTGTTATCTTGATGAAAATAAAGTGCACGGAGATGAAGGTGGGCTGCAGTGAACAATGCTGAAGCCGGTTCTTCACTCCTGATATGAACAAATAAATTTATTGTTACGAAGAGTTTTACTCTGGCTTCAAAGCTACATGTATTTGATTCAAATTGCCATATTAATAAATTGTATTCGTGTTTTGTGGACGTATTCTTTTTGTTAGTCAATTTTCTGTCACTTTACGGGATATTTTTGCAGTTAATAGAAACTTTAATGGTGTCATGGTCTTAATTATGATGTTATGGCCTTATGCTAGTCTCAATCTCATGTTCGACCTGGGTAAATTAAAACTTTTTCTAGGTATTTTTTCTAATTTTTAATACACACACACATTAAGTAACAAGACATCAAGAAACTTACTCTTAACAAAATATTTATGTTAAAAAAAAAAAAGGACAAAAATGTGACAAATTAGCTTATATGTTATAACGTGATTGTAATAGAAATTATAAAATTATAGGTACCATGAAATATTATTTCATGAAATTCTTTTTTATTTAATATTATTTCATGAAATTCTTTTTTATTTCAATAATAGATAGAATAATTGATACAATTTGGGGGGCGGGGGGTAACAAGTCAACTGTAAACAAAATAAACCATGAAAATATTCTTGCCATAAATACATTGCGTGATTTTGTAACATCTCAATACTAGTGACAATGTTATAATATATTCACATGCTTTTCTTTTAATCATGACAAACCATATCATTTTCATAATAAATAGTAATAACCGCTAAGTGTCTTTATTTTCTTCAATAAAGATATGATTTGTTCAATTGGAATGGTAAATTACTCCTTTAATATTGAATTTATATACCCTAATGTAAGAGTAACTTAAGTATAAAAGGTATTTCAATTATTTTAGTAGAGATCGAATAAGGGATATATTAAATTGCTACATAACAAAATCATAAAACTCTAGTGATCTTAAAGAATTTCTCTTGGGCCTGGTCAGACTAGTAGTGACTGTCCGCTTTTGATTGAAGGATCATCAAGATTCCTAGTTCTCAAGCACCAGTTTTTCTGTCAAGCCTCCTTGATTGTTCCCATATCCGGGTATTATAATTTATGTTGATTTGGGTATCTTATTATTTTAGGTAGTTGGCTTTTTGACTTAATAATTTGAAGTGACTTAATTTTCGTAATTAAGTTCTAGAGGTATTTTTTTTAGATAATTTAATGGCATTTTTAGATAATTTTGACCGAATAAAATGAGCTAATTTTTCTAGACAAAAATCCAATTGGATTTTTAACGGAGAAGGAAATTTCTCCTCTTTTATAGGGGTGCCGCGCCAAACGGGCTATAAAATAATCAAACAAAAAACTAAAAGTGATAAATCGGTTTACCCACATCATCTTTTCAATTTCGAACACAAACAATAAGCAATACGATCGGACTTTTACGGATCCTATATCCTTAAATCGAGTTGACCCATATTTCCATTGCCGCCGACAAAAGGTAAATATAATTTTTGAATTTTTTTTTTATTCCGTCATTTATCAAATCTGAACCTATCATTGCCACCGATCGGCCATCGCCATTGCGTCACCGCCACAAGCCTTGGCAGCCCAGAGATGAGCATTTGGCTTCTGAATTCTGAGCAACGCCACAAAAAGTCTCGATCTTCATTTATGTTGGAATTTTTTTTCAATAAATTTGTTTGAGGTGATGGAGGAAAGAAATGTTGGCTATGGTGGATGAAAATTTGTAATAGTTGTCCAGTGGATCAAAACTGGGTTCGTGATTGAAAAGCTTATTATTCTCTCGCCATGTTGGGTTTGTGCTTCAAAACTGGCGGCTTGGATGGTGGTTACCATCCATGGCGATTCAAGGTTAGAAATCGACGGGAGAGAGAGAAGTGAGATGGAAACAGTAGAAAAATGAATAATTTTTTAAATTTATTTTACGTTGAATTAAGTCAAAATCTATAAAATGTATTATTTTTACTGAAAACTTATTGGACTTACTTTTAAAAGACAGAATTACCCTTTAAGAAAGTGTTTATTTTAATAGCAAGGGGGTTTTAACTAGTTTTAAAACTTGAGGGGGATTTTGCTTAGATCTAGAAAATAAGAGGGGGTTCCGCTATTTTTTTTTTTCATTTTTATGGTTTTTTATTGAATGGAAGCCAATTAAATTCTAATGCAAAAAATGTCCTTATTTTAATATTTATTTTATATACTTACCCTCAAAATCCACCACTACCCGACTAATATAAGCTCATCTTTATTTATTTTTTTTTTGCAACCGACATGCCTCATTTTGCTAAGTTGCTTCATTCATCAAGCTTTTTACGTAATTATACAATATGTATGTATAAACTCTTTTTTTCCTGCATTGGATTTTACTTCATGCTTTTTAAGGTATGATTTTGGTTTAGGCCTTTAGAGTTAGGAAGTCCTCTATCACTGTCCAATTTATATTACTTTTGCTTATAAATTTTAACATTTAAATTTAGTGAGGGTAAAAACTATAAAAATATACCTTCTTAGCAATTAGAAAAATAAACAGTTTAGTACTTAATTTAATAGATTCAAATAAAAAAATAAACATGGCATTCAGATTCAGACATTTAAATTTATTTAAAATTCAGGCTAATTTAAATTTACATCATATTTCTGATTAAAAAACAAATGTTGTCTTATTCCATATATGTTGTATTTGTTTTCCTGATCTAGTTAGATCTTGGACCCCATATACAGATAAAATTATACAATTTCACTAAACTAAAATTAAACTATTCTTTTATCTAATAATATAGGAGATTCAGCCTTGGTTTATATATATATATCTATATATAAGTATAATTTATATTATTAACCTGAAAATATCTTAGTGCATAGCTTTTTTAGGAAGAATCTATTTGTTTTAGGCTAAAACTTTTCAAATCTCCGTATTTCTAATTACTTTTGGCAAATTGTTGAGAATCAATTAATTTATGGAATAACCAATGGGATGAGATAGAAGGATGAATTACTCCCAGTAGAGCGAAATACAATTTATTGAAATAATCCAACACGTAAAGTGCTGAAATTAGAGTAAAACCCATTATCTTTGACACCCACGAGTGAAGAAATGGTCTCAGGATTATTCAAGGAAACCAACCATGCCCTTCATATCAACAACATAAAAATTAGCTAAGCTTTCTCATATTTTCATCCTATTTTTGCGAAGTCGATAGTTTTCTTCCCATCATGTGCTTTCGTATAGAAATGCCTGGAATAGTCTGCGCACAAAACTGGCTTATAAAGTGGCTTCTCCCCATTTGCAAGCACTTCAGGAAAAGGACAGAGTATGGCCTCAGGTTTCGGGTTCACGAAAAGGGGGACCGAAATCCTATTCTTGCTTCCATTGGCAATCACACAATGCTCAATACTCTTGTATCGACCATTGCTTATTATTTGTAATGCATCACCAATGTTGATAATGAGTGATCCGCTAATTGGAGAGACATGAATCCAGTCATTGCCATTGTCTTTCCGCACGTGAAGTCCCCCGATGTCATCCTGGAGGAGGATAGTGAATGTTGAAATATCTGAATGACGACCTACCCCAACTGTGAGTTCAGGATTGGGACACATAGGATAATAGTTGAGGTTAACTCTTCTTGAGCCCAACAACATAGGTTCTCTTATTTCATCAATACGTTTCACATTTAGACCCTTTACTAGCACATGCATTAGACGTTTGACGAGAACCTCAGAACTCTTCATGTACTCCAACATTTCATCCCTATAAGCAAAAACAAAAAATAAAAAGTAGAAACAAGATAAAAACATTCAGTACACAATCGTACGTATCCTGTTTGGTTTTGTAGTGATGTAGCTTAAAAGCTAAAGTTACTGTAAACAAAAAATTGTAACTATAAAATAAAAATTATAATAATGTAGTAAATATGATTTTAAAAAAATAATTTTGACAAAAATAATAAAGATGTCATAAGTTTTACATTATATAAATAGTAAGAGAAAAATTGGGAATGTAAAAAGATAGGAATGGAGAAGTTTTTGCATTTCGATTTAGAATGGATCTTTAAAAATTCAAATCCTTCTAAATCATAATAACTAATATTTACTAAATATTTTAATATTAATATTTTTAAACTACAGTTGCTCAACTTCAATTCTAAACAAACTTAGTGTGTGTGTGTTGGCACTTACCTGCAAATAGGAGGCCAAAATGCAGCAGTTTCTTCCTCAGAAACATAAAACAGGCTGAGAAAGTCTTTCCACTCCAAAGCCCTTTCCACATGAGGAACAAAGCTTGAGCCGAACCTGACGTTATTGATTGGTGAATTCTCCTTTGAGTACTTCCTCTTCTCCTCTGCCGGTAACGCAAAAAACCTGTGAGTCGCTTCTTTTACTCTCTCGAGTACTTCCAGGGGCACACCATGATTCACGATCTGGAAAAATCCCCAATTCTCAGCGGCGTCACAAATTGATTTTCCAACTTCAGGACTCTCCCATTTTGACATATCAATGAGGGGAATTGATACTTGGTCCAGGATTTTCTTCTCACTGAATCTTTCTTCCAAAGGTTGGTGAAATTGTTTTGGGAGGCTTTTGAGTCCCATTTCGGAAAGACCCTTCACTCCATGTCCTTTGTTTATAACAAAATCAGCAATATCCCAGGACTCAGTTGCCAGGGTAGAGCCATTCGTTGGTGCCATTTTTGCCTGGAGACTTAGCTCTGCAAGATGGATGGATTATACTTGGTGATGCTGCAAGTAATTAACATCACTAATGCCTATTTATAGTGACTGATTGATTGATGCATTTGATACGTTCCAAATAAATTCAGACAACTGATTATGACATGGCTTACTTTTTTGGAAAAATGGCAATAACATGTCAAGCTTGGTATAATTAAAAACAGAATGATTCAGTGTTTTCAAATTTTCAGTCGGTAGCATATTTTTTTCCAAAATAGTATCACTCTTCAGTAAAAATTGTCAGTTTGTTACATGTAAAATTATGTGTATCGTTTTTTTTTTCTTATCTCTAAATGATGAGGAGTCAAGTCATTTTGAGTGCTTCCCTCTTCTTTTCTGCTTAATAAATCTTGCTATGCTTTCGTAAATAAGGCCCCATTAGAATTATAGGGTTTCAAAAGTAATTTTAAAAAATTAAAAGATAATTTTAATTTTTAATAATTTTTTTAAAAAATTACTTTTAATGAATCACTTATTTTATAACAAATTTTGAAAAGCAAAGAGTTAGTAACTTTTTAAAATGTGATTTTAAAAATCAATTCAATACTTAATTGAATTCCATATACATCCTGACATATATTATAAAAATTCAAATTATTCTTATTGGATAAGGAAACAAAATTATTAAACTTAAAGACATGATTATTATTGCTAATTATATTAGCATGAAAAATAAAATTTAATAAAGTAAAAAATAAAAAGATTATTTAGTTATATACACAATAAAAGATATTATATACACATATTTATAAACATGTAAATAAATTTTATTTAACATTATATACATTTTACTCATTTGCAATTTTAAAGCAGTTCAACAATAAGATTTATTAAACAAATACAACTAATTTTAAAGCTCACAATATTTTTTTAAATAAATTTTATCAAATATTTAATTGATTCTCTTTATTATTGATTATTTTTTATAACATAGTTAACAATAATTATTTTAAAAATTATAATATTACCAAACTGGCCTATAATCTGTTGATCACTTGACTAATGGGATTAGTTGGCTAAGCTAGCTTGTTAATCAAGAATTAGGATTCTCTCTCATGATTTCTTGCAATTAATTCTTTACCGTGGTGTTTTCTTTTGCATTCTCACATAAAAAATAGTTATTTTTCCTTTTTCTTTTGGGTACAAAAAATAGTTACTTTCATAATGACGTTGTATGTGAAGTGTTATTATATTCGATATTAAAATGTTATAAAAAAAAAGAAAAAACTGTTTTGCTAGAGTCCAAAAAATTTGGTAAACATATGTGTAAGGTGCGTCAGGTACTATTTTCTAAATGATGTTTTATAAAAGAGTAATAATATAATTACAAATAATGTTATTATACAAAATGTCGGTGCATTACATGATTGATTTGAATAAAAATGTCTGATAGTAATAAAAAAAAATCACGTGACCTATGTGGAATTACAGAAATAGTTTCCATTATTACACTAGTTTTTTTTTTCCTTTTTAATAAAAAATTCTGTTTCTCATTTAAAAAAAAATTTGTAATTTTGGCTCTCATGGTCTATCTTTGACTTTTAAAGATTCAGAAGTGATTAAAGTTTTATACTGTTCTCCTTGTTTTTATTCTCTCTCACTGTCCACTTATTTTTCTCCTCACAGTCTATATTTGACATTGGTTAATGATTAGAACGAATACCGACCCTGAAAGGTAACATTCAAAACCATTTATAAAATTATTTTGAAGTTATATTTATATTAAAAAATTTAGGCAAAGTTTAAGTAGTTACAGCAGCTGTAACTGTAATATAAACAAGGACCACACACAATTATTATTTATATTACAAATATTATTATGGTAAATTACAATAGCTGTAACGTAAAAAAATTCATTTATATTTATCATAGAAAAATATTTTATAAAAAAATATTTAATCCAATTTAATCTCGTGGTAACTTTACGTACTAATTTTGTAGAAAGTCATACAAGTACAACCTTTTTCAGGAAGTCGCTTACGTACTACAATTTTTCTTTTAGCAAGTCACTTAAGTACTACTTTTGAAAGGTCAGTTACCCCCTTTTTCTCCTCCTCCTCCTTCTCCATCGCGCCCCCCACACCACACCAAAACAAGAAAATCGGTTTAAGTTCTAGTTTTAGAAGGTCGTACCAAACACCTCTTTGACTTTCGATCAAGAGATCATTTTCAATCATTAAACAGTTTTTATTTCTCCAAAAATCTACTTTAAAAAAACAATAACCAACGCCTCATTTCATTTACTAAATTTTCGATAGACTCTGGATAGTAAAGTAAAACTTCTATAAAATAATATTGTTGGGATTAGAAAAAAATTTATTTTATCGAGCTTATTTATTTATCGATAAATGAATAATTTATTAATTTATTGATAAATAAATATTTATTAATTTATGAAGAATTTTCTTGACACATATATTATTCTATTAACTAAGATTCATGTATGAGTTATAAATATAAGTACGTGTACATAGAAGCCAAAAATTTAATGTAAATACATTTTAATTATCATGTGTTTACAAATAATATTAATAAATTAATACAAGTACATGCACATAGAAGCCAAGAAGTTAATGTAAATACAATTTAACTATCATGTATTTACAAATGATATTAATAAATTAATGTAAGTATATTATGCATAGTACATAGAACATAGAACACAAACTCTATAAATACATAATCCATTATTTTTAATTTTAAACTCAAATCATTAGAATCATGGCTTCTCATCTGAAAGGTGTAAAAAAATTTACATTAATTGATGAGATGAGGAAAGTATTGTGCGAATATAAAAATGAGCATCCCTCTTCAAGTAAAAAAGATTTACAACAATGAGTTGAACAAAAATTTCACCTCTCCATAAGCCAACGAACAATATCAAATACTCTTAAAATGTAAGTTAAATATTTGTCAAATGAGATGAAGAATAAGAATGTTAACAAGCACAAACCAGCAAAATGTCTCAAGTTGAGAAAAATATTGTATAAGTGGTTTCTCGAACATCAAGAGAAAGTGAATATGATTGCAGAAATGATTCAAACCAAAGCAAAACAGTTTTTGTAAAATATTTGCAGCAACTCTAATCAAGAATTTAGGAACAAAGAAAAAAAAAATTAAGGATCAGGCTGAGTTTAATTTAGGAACAAAGAAAAAACAATACATCGAAGCACATCCCCGCAGGCACTAGGTTGGGCTTTGGTTCTTAGTAGGATTGTTTGCAATTGTACTATATATATGTGTAGTGTAATATTCACAAAAAAGAATTGGAGTGGAGCTATTTAGACCCCTCCATTAATATCTTCAAACCCCAATTGATATTTTTATTTTTACTACAATTTTACTGTTCAACCAAAACTGAAATGGGAATCAAAATGCTTTACAATTTCTAGACATATTCATCCTCAACTCAAAATACCAGCAGCCTCTACCCTTTTTGTTGCTTTTGATTTGATCAACTATTCGACTTTCAAATTATTCTCCTTCCCAAGGCCCTTCGGAGAAAACTGAAATTCGTAAAGGCAAGAAGTCTCTTTTATTGTTTATTCATTGACATCCAAAATAACAGTACGTTGAGAAGAATCTTCTCTTACCTTCTGTATAAATTACTCTATAGAATGTGGGTGTTTCTTAACTTGTTATTGACCTGGAAGAAAAACAAAGGCTTTTAAAGTCATTTGGAGAAATGAAGCTTGTTATCAACAATAATGATAAAAGCCAATAAAATCTGGAGAGTTTTGATGTCCGTTTTAGTAATTTTCGTTAATAACAAATTTGTGATTAAACTGAAAATACTAACAGGGCCTTTGTGAGAATTATTTAAAACCGAATGCAGAGTTGTTTAGATTGGGGCCAAAAAATAAATAAACACTACAATGAGCTCAAAATTCTTTGCCACTTGCTCACATTAAGCTAGCTGCGTTGCATCATCTGTAAAATAAGAGTAGTACTGTTTTGACAAACAAACATGGTAACAGAATTGCCAGAAAATTTAAAATATTCTTTGTTTTACAGTAGGACTCTACAGTAAAAGCCCTTAAATCTAAATTAATTACTGACGGTAAACAATGGCTATTTAAGTCTTGAAAACTCTGTCATTTCTCTCAATGTATTTGTTGTACTAAAATGGCATTTTTCGTGCAATAAGAATAGTACTAATTGGAAAAAGAAAATATAGTGACATGATATCTTTAACCAACTAAGTACTCATTAATATGATTATTGAGCTTCAAGTAAACTTAGAAAATGTATTTGTGATACGATATATCAAGATATTTATTGGTGACGAAATTTATTTTATTTATCTCGTGAAATTATTAGTTGTACGAAGGATATCTAATTGATTAATTGTTTGAATTTTTTCTCATTTTAAATTTTGAAAAATAATGTTAACTTTTATAAATAATTTTTTGAAATGGAGGAATTTACATAGATTGTGGATAGAAATTTTCCCACTTGAGAAAAAATTGTACTAGAATTGACTAGAAAATTAAAAAAAAATTAAAAATATCCTTTGGATTATTATAAAAAAGTATGGCAATAAAGTAAAACACATTACACCACAAATATCACATCATGTTAGGCCACATTAATTTGTACGCATTCTTTTGCACCAATAATTGTGGTATATCATATATTCATAAGAGTAATACTATTTTGGAAGGAAGATTTCGTGAGACTCTACTCGGCAAACAGGTCGATTATTCGGGGCGGACTGTCATTGTTGTGAGCCCTCACTTTCATTACATCAATGTGGATTGTCTCATGCATAATATATATATATATATATGCTGTGGCAGATGGAGCATGTGACCAGTGGAGGCTGTAGCCGCCGTTGGCTAAAAAAAAAAAAATTCTAAGAATAAAAGAAAAAATATTTTGGGTTTCTAATTAGCCTCCATTAAATCTATTAAAATTGACCCTATAAATTTATAAACCCACAAAATTTAAACTTTGACTTTAACAATTATAAAAGCCTACACTATAATTAAAAATAATGATAGGTCATCACCACAAACATTTGTCTATTCTTGAAAATGCCTTGAGAACAATTATAAATGTTTTAGCAAATATTTTATATATTCAAAGTTTTAGTTTTAAAATTTTGCTATTATGTAATCTAGCCTCCGGTAAATTATTTTCGTACATCCCCCTCTGTATATATGGTGCCAAAATTGACAAGAAAATATAAAAAACTGTCATATCTCTGATTTTATTAAAAAAATTAAGACAATAAAGTAACAGACTTAAGTTACTCCGACAATGGGATATTTAAATTCAATATTAAAGGAGTAAATTACCATTTCAATTGATAAAAGCATATATTTGTTGAAGAAAATAAAGATACTTAGTGGTAAATATTGTTACTACTTTAATTAATTATGAAAAGTGCTACGATTTGTCCTAATTAAAAAAAAACAGAAAAAAACTTGTCAATATGGTATAACATTGTCACTAATAAATATTACAAAATCGCCACAATTGATGTATATATGGTAATAACCTTTTCATTGTTTATTTCCTTTACATTTTTCTTTTTTAACTGTGCCACATTATTATGTTATTTCGCCTACTCTCTATTATTGAAATAAAAAAGAATTTAAAGAAATAATGTTTTATGGTATGTAAAATTTTATAATTTCTATTGCAATTACGCTAGAAGCTAATTTGTCACATTCTTATCTTTTTCTTTTTTTAACATATTTATTTTGGTAAGAGTAAGGTTCTTGAAGACAAATACGAGACTATCATTATACCACAAGGCCATAATATGATAATAAAGATCATCACACCAATCAAGTTTCTAAAAGCAAATATCGACAAGGTTTCAAGTCACTGCAAAAAGATCCCGTAAAGTGACAGAAAATTAACTAACAAAAAGAATACTTCCACAAAACAAGAATACAATTTATTAATATGGCAATTTGAAGCAAATACATAAGCTTTGAAGCCAGAGTAAACTCTCAGTAACAATAAATTTATTTGTCCATAGCAGGAGTGAAGAACCGGCTTCAGCATTGTTCACTGCAGCCCACCTTCATCTCCGTGCACTTTATTTTCATCAAGATAACAGTTGGCTAGGCATTCACAAATTTTCATCTCAAATGTCACTTATCTTTGCAAAGTCGATAGTTTTCTTCCCATCATGTGGCTTGGTATAGAAATGCCTGGAATAGTCTGCGCACACAACTGGCTTATACACTGGCTTCTCTCCATTTGCAAGCACTTCGGGGAACGGACAGAGTATGGCTTCAGGTTTCGGGTTCACGAAAAGGGGAACCGAAATCCTGTTCTGGCTTCCATTGGCAATCACACAATGCTCAATACTCTTGTATCGACCATTGCTCATTATTTGTAATGCATCACCAATGTTGATAATGAGTGATCCGCTAATTGGAGAGACATGAATCCAGTCATTACCATTGTCTTTTCGCACGTGCAGTCCCCCGATGTCATCCTGGAGGAGGATAGTGAATGTTGAAATATCTGAATGACGGCCTACCCCAACTGTGAGTTCAGGATCGGGACACATAGGATAATAGTTGAGGTTAACTCTTCTTGAGCCCAACAACATTGGTTCTCTTATTTCATCAATTCGTTTCACGTTTAGCCCCTTTACTAGCACATGGATTAAACGTTTGATGAGAACTTCAGAACTCTTCATGTACTCCAACATTTCATCCCTACAAGCCAAAAGAGGGAAAGAAAAAAAAAGAAAGAAAAATAATAACGTTCAATATACAATCTTAGTACACGAAAAAGTGTGTGTGTGTGTGTTGGCACTTACTTGCAAACAGGAGGCCAAAAAGCAGAAGTTTGCTCCTCAGAAACATAAAACAGGGTGAGAAAGTCTTTCCACTCCAGAGCCCTTTCCACATGAGCAGCAAAACTTGAGCCGTACCTGACATTCTTGGTTGGTGAATTCTCCTTTGAGTAGTTCCTCTTCTCCTCTGCCGGTAACGCGAAAAACCTGTGAGTCGCTTCTTTTACTCTCTCGAGTACTTCCAGGGGCACACCATGATTCACAATCTGGAAAAATCCCCAATTCTCAGCTGCATTGCAAATGGATTTTGCGACTTCAGGACTCTCCCATTTTGACATGTCAATGAGGGGAATTGATACTTGGTCCAGGATTTTTTTCTCACTGAATCTTTCTTCCAAGGGTTGGTGAAATTGCTTTGGGAGGCTTTTGAGTCCCATTTCGGAGAGTCCCTTCACTCCGTAACCTTTGTTTATAACAAAATCTGCAATATTCCGGGACTCGGTTGCCAGGATAGAGCCATTTGTTGGTGCCATATATATTTGCTTGCACTTAGTATCACAAGACGGATGGCTTATACTCGGCGATGGTGCAATTGTTGATATGTTAATTTATAGTCTAGATTATCAGAAGATCAAGAATGGGTAGGTAAAATGTGTGGTAACTACAGAAGGTGTTCAAGTTCAACTACCCTCGATTATTATTTTCTTTTACTGCTTTAAACATAACTCCGTGATTGTGCCTGTCATGATTGATCAAAAGTATAAAAGTGAGGCGACATGTGCACGGAAAATGGAGATGGGCAGAAGTTTTGGTTTTAAATGTAAGTTGGCATATGTCGGTGGTAAGGAATGAGCAAACACATGGCCATATCTTCGATTTCTTCATTACTTTCGTTTTTAAATATATTTATAACAGTCATTAAATTACCAATTTTTTTGACGTTGATGCAAAAAAATTAATATATTAATTCTTCAGCAGAGTTTTTTTTTTATAAAAATTAGTATAGATTTTTTTCTATTTTATTTTTTGGATATATTAGTAGTTTAATTTTTTATTAATGTAAAAAATATTATTATAAGAAAGTAATATTATAAAAGTAAGTAAAAAGTAACAAAAAGCATCCATAAAGTTGTCAATAGTTTAATAAAGAGAATATAGGGACAAAAAGCATCCATAAAGTTGTCAATAGTTTAATAAAAAGTTTGTGAAGTTATTTTTAAAAATATTAGTATTAAATGAACATTGACATTAAAATATAGGGACAAAATAAATTTTTATCCTTTGTTTTTTCTATTTGAATCGTTAAAAATAAATATTAAATTATTTTTTAACTTAAAAAATTTAAAAATTAATATGTTTATATTTGTGTCCTTATGAATCATAAAGGTTAAACAAATAAGGGACATTTCAAAGAATATAAATACAATAGTATATTATGATAACATATATCATGTTCAATTAAACACAACCTTTTTATATTTTATATTAGTATATGTTAATCAACTTTATTGTAGTTTGTGATGTTTTTAAATGAAAAATATTCATAAAAAAATATTAAGATAAATAATGTAAATTTGAAGAAAATAAAAAGATAAAAAATAATAATAGTTTATCATTATATTATCATAAGATATAGAAATGAATAACAATGCTAATTGTTAAATTTTTTTTTTTAAGTAAGGATGAAAATTAATTAATTAGATATTGATATTTTGGAGAATATCTTTTGTTGATATCATCCAGAATTTTTAAATTAAGTAAAAAAATTAAAAAACTTGGCTTAATAACTTAATAACTAAAAATTTTCATTAAGTTGAAAAAAATAAATAAACTTGATAACTTAACTTATTAAGGTTAAGTGAACTAAGTTGCCATTTTTTTTTTTTGACTTATTGACTTATTGACTTAATTGACTTAATTGCAATCAGTTAAGTCATTAAGTCGGTTTATTTTTTCAACTTAATAAAAATTTATAATAATTAAGTCATTAAGTTATTAAGCTAATTTTTTTAGCTTTTTGCTTAATCTAAAAAGTCTGAATAGCATCATTAAAAAATATTCTCTAAAAAATTCCTATCTAATCCATACCTAAATAAGTTTAATAATTAGTATTATTATTCATCTCTATAGCTTGTTATAATATAGTGGTAGACTATTATTATTTTTAATTTTTATTTTCTTCAAATTATCATTATTTATCTTTATAATTTTTAATAAATATTTTTCATATAAAACATCATGAACAATAATAAAATTGATTAACATATACTAATTTAGAATATTAAATGGTTGTATTCAATTGAGCATGATTATGTTATGAAAATATATTATCTTATTTATATTTTTTGAGATGTTATTAATTGTTTAACATTTATAATTTGTAAGGGCATAGATATAAAAATATTGATTTTTAGATTTTTTAAGTTAAGAAACAAACAAATTAATATTTATTTGTAACGATTCAGATAAAAAATGAACATATTATTCAAATTTAGACATTCAGCTCTATTCAAAATTCAGGCTAATTCCATGTTTGTTTTAATTTCAGATAAAAAAACAAACACTACGTAATTTATTAAGTCAAAAAACAAAGAGCCCCTAAATATAACAGTTGCTTTGTACACCCACATAGCACACTCACTGTTCAACTTACAATTTTTCTACAACAAATTTTACTTCCAGCATCTTAACAATACAAATTTTTATAAAGGACCAATCAATATTTTGGGTTATTTTAACTATATTTTTTTTTTATTTTCAAGTATTAAAAAAAAAAAAGAAATGTTCGGTGAAATCCTTTTGGCAATGCTTTTAAAAAAAATTAAAAAAACATATTGCTGAATCCCCTTTTTTTAAAAAAAAAGAAAAAAAAAAAGCAAGGTTGAATCCCCTTAGTTTTATATACTGGCATGGATAAAAGAATATTTTTATTTGAGTTTAATGAGATTGCATAATTTGATCTTTATATTGGCTCCAATGCCTAACTAAACAAGGGAAACAAATAGGATTCGAATTGACTAAGATAATGATATGAATAAGCTACATAAATTAGCCTACAATAACATGAGTCATTATTTAATAAGTAATCTCTAAAATTATTAAAATAATAGATGAATTAAAAGACAAATAAAATACATATTCTAATACAGTATATTATATTCTATAATGTATTAGAATGTATATTTTTCTTATATTTTAACTCAACTCTTATTTTAATAACTTAAATCATTTGAAAATTATTCAAAATATAATACCCTCGTTTGGCACAATCAAGGAGCGAGCTTGAGGTCGCATCTTGAGACTTTACAGAGATACTGGTTCTTGAGAAATATGAATCTTGAGATTTGATGATGCTTCAATTAGAAAGTGAACAGTCATGAGGGCTAGATTGGGCTAAAGTCTGACATCGCCCAAGAAAGTTCTTTAAGAGACATAAAGTTTTATGATTTGCTTTGTAAGAACACGAATTTCATTACTTTTTCTAATATGTCCCGAATTCGATCTCCCCGAAAACAATTGAAGTAGCTTTTATAGTTAAGTTACTCCTACAACGGGATTTTTAAATTCAATAGTAAACGAGTAATTTACCATTTCAATCGAACAAAGCATATTTTTGTTGAAGAAAATAAAGACACTTAGAGGTAAGTGTCACTACTACTTCAATTTATGATGAAAAATGCAATGATTGTCCTAACTAATTAAAAAGGATAAAAAAAAAACATGTCAATATATTATAACATTATCACTAGTAACAGAATGTTACGAAATCGCCACAGTTGATGTATACATAGTAATAACTTTTTCATGGTTTGCTTTACAATTAGACTTGCTCCTTTTTTTTTTTAGTAACTGTATCAAATTATTCTATTATTTCACCTACTGTCTATCACTAAAATAAAAAAGAATTTCAAAAATAATCTTTGATGATACATACAATTTTATAATTTCTATTACAATTATGTTATAAGCTAATTTTTCACATCTTTTCTTTTTTTAGTTTTTAATATATATATAATATTTATATCCTTAGGAATATTGTTTTCCTCTAAGCCTTTATGTATATAACAAAGTTCATGTATGATTAAATCTTTATATCCTATTAGCATATTGCTAGAAGGATGGTATTTACTTCTGATCATTTTGTTATTCCAATTGTATTCATCTCTTTGCTTAATGGTTAAAAATCTATTATAATCAATCACAAGTTCATCTATATAATCATCAACAAAATTAATATCCCATTGTTTCCATGAAAATTTTTGTCTAAAAACTCATCTCCTGATTCTTAATAGGAGAATAGGATCTATGTTTAAATTTCTATTTTTTATTATTATGAGTTCTCCAACTCTAAATCTATGAGTACGAGATAAATACAGTTGTTCTAACTATTTATCATCTAAATTATTTTGTTCTAAATAATAGTATTGTCTATGCTTAGTTATATTATTGTTAATCGTATTGCTGTCTATCATTAGATTATATCCTCCATTATTTAGAAAATAAACAATTGTTTCATCCATCTTTATTTTTACTTCTGCAATAATTAGATACGTGGCTTCTTTATACTGACAGTGCAAACTGATATAGTTTCCATTCGGGTTAACCATTAGAATATACGTCGTTGGTTTCTTGTCAACATACCTTGATATTTCAAAATCTTTTGAACCAAAACCTAACTCTAATACCATTTTGATGAGCTTAGCTTTGTTTTTATCAAATTATTTAGAATTTTATAAATTGATATTTTTTCAGGGATCCAAATGTAATTTTTTTTTGTCTTTTTTAATGTTCCATTTTTTTTTCCTCTTTAAAATACTAAAAATATCCTCACTGAAACCCTTTAAAAGTGGTTTAAGAAATAATAGGAACACTGAGTTACTCAAAACACAATTTAAAAATCGAACTTTTGCAATGTGACTTATTAAATCTAAAAAATAATCTTGAATTTTTTTTCTTTTTACACCCAATTTATTATTCTTCTTCTCCCTTAATTTTCTTTCTTCTTATTTCATATAAAACACTAGAGGTTTAAAATGTATATCCCTTTTAAGAAATGTTTTGCCCTTTTTCTTGTATTGAATTATAATTGTTGTGATTTTAATTTTTAGTATATATTGGCTACTATTTATCATTGAGCTATCAGTTACTTTAATATAATTTTTCATTCATTTGATTTCTAAGATGCTAATAAAATATATTTGATGAAAATAACATTAGAGTGAGGATATGTGCACCCATGACAATAATTTTCTATGAATTCTTTGGATCTTTCAAGATCCCCCAATGAAGAATTGATTTAAAATTAAAGAAGAAGAAGAAGAAGAAGGAGGAGGAGGAGGAGGAGGAGGATAATGACGATGATTTAGGGTTTTATAATACATTGGCGTGTTAAGCATATTTGTTTTTAAGTTAAATTATTCTACCCTTAATAGTAATTTCAAGTTAATATACAAATTAATTTACTAGAAAGTCTCGAGATACTTTTATTTCTCCTAAATAGTTTTCATTAGTTTATATCATTCATCACTCCTAAATAGTTTTCATTAGTTTATATCATTCATCAGATTAGTTTTCTTTTTCTTTTTTTTTTTCTCTCTAACGGCCTCCCAAATTTGAATTATGGAAGGAATTTTAGTTAAAAAATTTATTTGAGTTTGGCCAACCTCAATGGAAAGAGAAGTAGGAGTTAATTTAAAGAGAAATAAGAAATATCGATCCAAGAGATAGCAAAAGCAAATATTGATAAAGATCAAATAAAAATTTCATTCCAAGTTACACATAAGGAAATGAGAAATTGAAAAATAAACTCTTTATTGATCACAGTGGTGATATAGGAATCAAGATCTGGTCTTTCTCCCCTGAAATTAGCAGCACTCATTTTTTACCCGCAGTTGATAATATATATGTTTATTAGCAGAACGAGCAGAAAATTCTTAAAAAATGCTTAGCTTAGCGAAATCAACTGTTTTCTTCCCATCATGTGCTTTGCTGAAGAAGTGCTTCACATAGTCCTTGTATAAAACTTGCTTATAAACTGGCTTCTCCCCACTTGCAAGCACTTCTGGAAAAGGACCTATCATGTCGTGAGGTCTCGGGTTGATGAAAATGGGGACCGAAATCCTGTTGTTGCATCCATTAGCTATCACACAATGCTCAACACTTCTGTATTTACCATTGCTCATTATTTGTAATGCATCACCAACGTTGATCACAAGGGATCCATTAATCGGAGGGACGTGAATCCAGCTTTCGCCATCATTTCCTCGCACGTAGAGACCTCCGATATCATCCTGAAGCAGGATTGTGAGTGTTGAAACATCTGAATGGCGGCCTACTCCAACTGTGAGTTCAGGATTTGGACAAATTGGATAGTAGTTGAGATTAGTTCTTACTGAACCCATCAAGAGAGCTTCTTTTGCTTCATCAATTCCCTTCACTTTAAGCCCTTTCATCAACACTTTCAACAACTGTTTGATAAGGGCTTCAGAGCTCCTCATGTATTCCAACACTTCATCCCTACAAGCAAAAAGAAGTCAATTAAGTCCATGTCCATGTCCATGCTAGATATATTAATTAATTGGAACCTCGATTGTCTCCTTATGTGAGTTTTAACCTGAGCAGATATATATTGGTGGCGATTGATTCTTTACAAGAGAGAAATGACAAAGACAAATAGATTTTGACTAGATTATGTGTTAACTAAAAGATCATTAATAAGTTAGGTAAGCTCAGATCATGCGAGGAGAATACTAATTCTTCGAGTGTAAGTGCATGTTTTAGTAAATTTAAATGCATAAGGAGTTCGGTTTCCGTACTTGCATGAAGGAGGCCACAAAGCAGAAGCTTCATCATCAGAAACATAAAACATGCTAAGATAATCCTTCCACTCAAGAGCCTTTTCGGCCAGAGTGTTAAAGCTTGTGCCAAACCTCACATTGTTAGAAGGCGAAAGCTCCTTGGAATACTTGTTCTTCTCCGCTGCTGACAACTCGAAAAACCGGTGAGTCGCCGCCTTGACTCTGTCAAGTACTTGAAGGGGAACACGGTGGCTTACAACCTGAAAGAATCCCCACATCTCAGCAGCATCACAGATGGATTTTGCAACTTCAGGATCATCCCACTTTGACATATCAATAATAGGAATGGACTCATGAGGCACAATTTTTTTCTCCCTGAATCTTTCTTCCAAGGGTTGGATATATTGCTTAGGGAGGGCTTTGAGTCCCCTTTCCGAGAGACCCTTCACTCCATTTCCTTGGTTTACGACAAAATCAGTGACATCCGAGGAGTCGCTCAATGAAACTGTTGTTGGTGCCATTAATTGCTTGGATTAATAGTAAAGGACTACCTTGAAGAATAAACAAGCTTTTTTTTGTGCAATAACGTGATTTCTATGCTAAGCTATTTATATTGCACTTATCCAATCTCATATTGTTATATTAGTGTACATGAAGGGCATGACTGACCTTTTGGTAGTTAGGTGAACTAGCATGGTTCATGTCCTTAGGTGTATGTATACATTAGGCTATATAATCAGTGTTAAGAAAATAATAATAATAATAATAAATTTTTTTAAAAATCCACTGTTATAAACAATATTGCTGATGGATGAATAAGTGAGCTTCATGCATGTTATTAGCATAAAATTATTGAACATACAACCAAAAATTTTATGACTGCAAGTGGCCAAAACTAACCAAAATTTTTGGTACATTTTTGTTCTATGATTATTTTTTATGTAATCATCAATAAAGCAGAAGCGGCATGTGTCATGATCATCAATGGAATCCTTCAATCTGGGGAAATTAACCAAAATCTCCCTCTTGTGAAATTAACCATTTTCCTCATTAAAACCCACCAAAACTCCTTCACTATACAATTTTTTTTTCTTTTTCAATTTTTAAAAAATAGAGAAGTCAACAAAGCCAAAATTGATTTTTTATCCCTTATATTCCCCAAAATTTAAACACAGGTGGCCAGCCCAAGAAAATCACTTGAAAACCAGTCGCATGTGGAGAAACTCTTGATCTTGTTGCAAAGTTAAATGACCAGAGTCTCTTTTTGGACTATTTGGTCTTTTGCTAATAGACCAACCTAATCAGTAGAAAATGAAAGGGCTTTAAAGTATTAATATGCCGTGGATCAAAAAGTATCAAACTTAAAAAATGTTTACAGAAACAGGGCAAAACTCTACAGAAATCACGAATTACCAATTATAACAGAATTACCAGGGAAGCGTGCATAAGCAAGGAAAATGATGTTTGTAGACTAAAACACATTTTCACACACACAACCAAAGTCAGATTATTAGGCTGTCCCAAAAAATTGGAGGCTTAATTACTAACCACATTCAGGATTATAGATTACAAGGAGACCGAAAATACATGCTACAGAAGAGATGGAGTCAAAGACAAAAATTGGAGAAAGAAAAATGAAAAAAGAAAACCCTGTTGAGCAAAAGCAAAATTGTAAAAGGAAAGAAAAATACATCAAGAATACAACCCACCATTGACCTATTTTCAAAGCTCGTACATTATCTCTGACGTCACTGCAATGTAAATTGTTGTTGAGCTTTCGCATTTGCACAACGTTGTGTATTGCAATTCCCATTGCTGCTTTAACAAATCAATGCAGTCAGATCATTAGGGCCGCAAATGCTGCTGATATCAGTAAGTGAATTCTGGAAACGGCAAGGTTTGTAGCCCCAGCGAAGGGGCTTACAGGTCCGGATGCCACAGGAGGCAGAAACCCCCCTCTCGTGCTTGAATGAGAGCTGTTTCAAGATATTAAAGTTTAGAGCTACCCAAAATAGATAAATAAATAGAATTATGGTTTCTCATTCAGGACAGTTTAAATGTAAATAAATTCAGATTCTCACCTCCCTGCATACATACAGGATCCGTAACCTGTAAGAAAGTAACCAATGACACAACAATCAGAAAAAATATAAGAAATATAAATAGAAGGAAATGAAATGAAAGGCAGATGTAGATTGCTCAGTACAAGAAACAGTGCAAGCTTAATGATGTATAGTAATAATCATCCAAAACATAGTCAATAAGATCCAGAAACTATACATTTATCGCTAGTATCGGCCAAATTAGAAAATTGCGACCATTCATTAAATCTATATGTTATTAAATCTATAAATAACTTGTTTAATCCTACATTTACCAACAGCAATTTCAATCAGAAAATAGTTACATGCAGAAGCACAGAACCTTTCTCTATTTTTTGATGTTTAATGAGATATCTGTCCATACTATAACTAGAAACTCAATTTTGTTCAGATGATAAAAATGATGACAGAAACAACTTTCTGAGGCAAAACTAAGAGTCACTGGCAATGGATCAAATAAATGTATTGTCAGATTGTTCTTTGCTACACCGAAGAATAGTAAATGCTTTTGCAAGTTTCTTTTAAAAATATCCAAATCTAGAATAAAACTAAAGCAAACAAGGTTTATCCAAAGCAATAACTTGAAAGATGATGATTAAAGAAAGTGGAACTCACTGGGATCTTTAGTGGTTGTCATAGCAGTACCATCGAAGTTGCATGTTCCACCAACAGTACGCATCTTTTGATAATAATCATTATAAGCATAAGAAGCATGACTCTTGATGTTGTTGGGAAGATAACATGGCTGCCCTGGTTGGATAGCAGAACAGTTAGCATGGCCTTGCCCACAAGCCCAGTTCAAGCCGTTTTGCAACTTATCAGAATCTGCATCATCTTTTGCCACACAGAAGACCCCAGAAGAATTTCCTATAACTTGGCCGGAGCCCCTAAAACTCAAGGGATAGACAGAAGTTCCATTAGTAAAAAACACACCCCAGTTTTTTTCTGAAATGGGTCCAGGCCTCTTGTCTTCATTGAACAACTCATAAACATATGTGTTAATGGGCATATCAGGTTGACTAGGTGGACCACTATCATTCAATACTCTTCGGATCATATTGTTATTGTAGGTCTCAGCATTTTCCAAAGTGGCATCAGTCTCATTACCTCCACCAAGCCAAGGCCAGCCAGATTCTGTGACAATGACAGGGATTCCTGAAAGGTTGAGAGCTTCAATGGAATAATAGGTAGCATCCACCATAGCATCAAACATGCTGTTATAGTGAAAAAGAGTGTTTGGGTCAACGATTTGCTTGACTGAGGGCATTGGTCGGAAAAGTGCATAATCGATTGGGAAAATGCCATTTCCATTAGTGTAACCGTAATAAGGATAGGCATTTAACATGTAAAAAGATTTAGTATTCTTCAAAAATTGAAGAATCTGATAAATTGTAGAGTTCCATGCAGAATTAAATGTAGCGGTGGAAGGGGGGAACGGCCTTGGGATTATATCCATGGAGTGTGGAGTTGAAATTTTGACTTGGAAATTTAGATCTGAAGCAACTAGGGCTTTATGAAGGTTATTCATGGCCGACACCAAAACTGAGGCAGCATTAGGGATTGAGGTAAGAACCTGACTGCCAACCGCAATGGCTGTAATATTAGTTGTAGGCATGTACGCAGCAACATTTTTATTAATCCAGGCTGCTGCAGCTGATGCAGATTCTCCAATACCCAAGACTTCCTCATTCAGTACACCAACCATTACCTCAATTCCACTGTTTGAAAGGGCTTTCAGCATGTGACTGTCAGCATCATAAAGGCGTACGTGAGTAATTTGATTGGCTTTAAGTATTGCAACAATATCTGAAGCTGATGGCATGTTGGAAACATCTGTTCCAATGTTTACACCAACATATGCACCTACAAATTCAACAAGGTAAACAACTGGTAAGAAAACGAGATAGGCAATTAATTTAGATTATCTTCAGATATCAGAAAGATCAAGGAAAGTTATTATATGAATCAGTTAGTCATATCAGAAAGATCAAGGAAAGTTATTATATGAGTCCAGGATACATTCAGCATATTACCTAACACGTTGGTAAAGAGGCCAATTGCAAGAAAAACCACGCTTCCAAGCCATTTTACAGGCATCATCTGTCCAACAAACTTTAACCTACACCTTCAGTCCAGTCAATTACTTGAAGGTGGAGATCAGACTGCCAAAGCTTCCACAAACAGATGAAAATGGAATTTGATGGCAATAGCTGACTGCAAGGACCTGCTAGGGCCAATAAAACAGAGTGAATAGAATTACTACATAAGCAGGACACATAATCCAAGACCATTACAGGCATCAAAATGCAGAAGAAAGCCACCCAGCATCATTGTCTAAATGGAATTATTGAAGTAAGAAGTTACACGAGTGCTGCTGCAGGCCTAACAAGGGTGCAAGATATGGAGAAACAGTATAAAAGATTTCTAAGATGACATGCGTTCAAATCCTCTGCTAAATACGGTAGAAACAGGTGCGTAAGATTTCAAAGTTCTTCTTCAGTTTTTCAAAAAAAAATTGCAATTAACAGAAAGTCAAGGCAAATAAGCATACAAACTAAGCAGCATAACCCAGATGAGGTAATTTCATGAAACAAAAACATAGTTATAATAGCACAACAATTAGAATATTTGAGATAAAACAAGACTAACAACAGTAATTACAGAAAATTCACCAATGCAGTGCTCCTGGCTGCTAAAAATGGAGAAAAGCAATTTTCTATTTCTGGAGAAAAATGGAGGTAATTGCAATCTTGAATTGTTTCAGAAATCCCAATGCGGCATTTCAGATATATATTATTGTACCGGCATATCCTATAGCAATATTAGTTTCAGAACTAGTCAAAACCTGAATTTTAGAAACATAAGCCCATATAAACATTGAAAGAGCACAAAGTTGCAAGAACGCAAAACTACAGGGAAGCTTAATTACAATGCGCTCAATAGAAAAACAAAAGAGAGACAACTCAGTCATGCTGTTGACGATTTTATACATCATGAGATTCGTGACCAGTACTGATCTATTTGGAGCAGAAGCCTATCCAAAATTAATTTCCAGCAATCTCAAGCTCAGCACCAAGAATAAAAAAATGCAAATACGATTCAAGCCACCCTATTCATATCCTATGCAAGTAAGTCATTACAGACCAAAAAGAAGGCTACAACTAAGCTAGAAAAATCCTAATATTCACAGAACCCAGAATTCAAATCATCAAAAAGCTCCACAAAAGCAAGTACCCAGATGCCAAAATCTCAAAAGAACACCAAACAACAAAGAACCCAAATAAGAAAACAAACAAGTGAACTGAAAGTGTACCCGATCCAAATTGCCTCAGCTCAGAGACGCCACAAAAGCTTCCCCTTTCTAAGCTTCCTTGAACGAATCAGCAAAACCTCATAAAACTCACTAAGCTAAGTGTTTTTTGTTTTCACACGCAAATCTGAAGTAACTGACTTGCCCAGTACAAAGAAAACTTCAAGACAGAATTTGAAAAGATTTTTAAAACAAAACCCAACAAATGACAAAAGCTAAGCCAATTTAATTAAGCACTCCTATAACAATCTAAAACATTACTCCCATAGCAACATTCATTGTACTTATAAGTATTGACCATGCCCCACACTGAACAAAATATATTTTGTAGCATTTAATGCAGGCTTCCAGAATTTAGAAAATATTGCAGCTTTCTTTAGGAACGCAACAGACACAAGTCTCTGCAGAATTTTGTTGTTTGTTTGTTTTGTCTTTATTGTATAATTTTAATACCCTAAACTACGTCGGGTATATATATATATATATATAATGTGATTTTGTAGTGAGAATAGCTTTATTTTATTAAAGGATGTTATTATAATATAAATATATTATAATATTAAAATTTGTATTTTTTTTAAAATTTTTATGAAGCTTATATACACACACAACAGTCGTTCTATTTATTATTTTTATTAGAAAAATCATACATTCACATTGAGGGATGGGAATGGGAAGTAAAAGCCTAAAGTGAAGCTTTGATGGGAATTTTGTGATTTGTTTTCCCTCCAAAAGTCACAAGCAATTATTCAATTATATTCTTTTAATGTTCAAAAGGAATGGAAAGTCAAAGAGAAACGGTTTGCTTGTGAAAGGGAGATTAAGGGGTTAATTAGTCATTATTTAATCTAGTGATGAGGATTAGAAACTGGTTATAATTAGATTTCGGTTGAGATTATTTAACCCATCAGATTATTATTTTCACCCACATTTTATTTAACTTTTTTGTTACTAAAATACCCGTAGCATAAAATTACTATAATGTAAAAGATAACAATTCAATCAAAAAGAATTTCTCTTTGCACCCATCTATAACCTCTCTAACTAAACCTAATCAGCACAACTCGTCTGATTTTAAACCTTCTTTTTTTCTTTTTTTTTGGTTTTATTCATATCAATCATTAAAACTATGCAAACAAGTAAACAACATTAGGGTAATATCAACATAAAAGTTGCGATGTGTTAATTTTATTTTGTTTTATTTTATCATTCAAACCTCAACTACTATGAGATATAATCATCCAAATCACATGGAATTTGATACTCCGTGCTCCTTCAATTTCAACATGCCTGCTCAAATTCAAAAATTGATTATGGGTCTTAATCAGTTATATAATTAAAATAGAGAGGCCTAGAAAAGGGAAAAAAAATACTTTAGTAGCAATAACTAAAATAGAGAAGTTCAACAATATAATTTGATTCTAAAAGAGTAATTCAAATTCGTTCTAAGGGAATGAAATTTAGTAGGAGAAAAAAATGGAAATCATATTCACTAAACAAACTCACTTTGACTAAATAAACAATATGAGGGCAAATTTCGGATTAAATGGGTGTATATAATAGAATTTAATTTTGTAAATTTTAATATTAGATTTATTAAATAAATGGGGTTAGATTAATATTTGAGTGGGTTCAAATAACTTCACTCTAAAATTTCTTTACATTATATTTATTGATGGGTGTTCTTAGCCGTCAATGGGCTCTTATCTTTTCTGCATTTGTGGTTCTTATGTTCACTTTAGCATATAGGATATGGTATATTCTTTTTACTTTTTATTTGGTACTAAAGTTGTGAATATCGTCCGCAAATTTAAGACCGAACAATGTTGTTTAATTATAAAACAATGTATAAATCATAGTGATGACGTTTATCTACTATCAAATTTACATTTAGACATCTACCATCAACAAATTTACGTTTTAGAACATGCAGACGTGGTTGCAGCTTATTGCATGACAAGAGAACTTGATACCCACACAATAAATAATATAGGCATTTCATTACAAGCTTTGCTATGATGCTTAACTTGGCTTAATTCCCGGTCACCACATAAAAGACTAAAGGGAGGGAAAAAGAGCAAAATGCACGCCACTTCGGGGAATTTTGTAATTCCCTTAAAAGTTTTAATAGACTTGAACGAAAACAGAACGCAGCTGACATGCACATTATTCTACCTTTGTGAACACATTGGTTCTTTTTTCTTTTACGAAACTTTTTCTTGGTGGGTCAGGTCAAAAGGGCCAAATGTTACATGATAACCAGGCAAGAGCACTCATAATTCAAAAAAAAAAAAAAAATCCAAAACAGGAACCAAACCCCGCGTTGAAGCAAATATTCATAAATCGAAAAAGCTCCGTGCTTGGCTGTAAAGTGAAATGCTGTGGGAACAAACGTCCAAAAAGGAGCATCCTTTCTGTCAGAAACCCTTTGTTCAAATGGGTCCCCGCAGATACCCACCAAAATGGGCAATGGCGAAAGCCCTCAACCCTTACTGCACGACAGCTTTCACCATAGGCATTATTGACTCAATGACGTGTGAGAAAATGAAGTGGACATAAATATCAAGCCTGTAAATTTTGAAAAACTCAATTGCATTTCAAATCAGCATGGGGACTATTTGCGTATCAGATTAAACTGCAACAACAAAGAAGTAACCTACCGAGTTCAACCTAAATGTCGCCAAGATCGAAATCCAATTTCATCCAACAATACATTACCTGTTCAGAAACATAAGCTTCAAACAAACTGTGGTTCTCTTCTAATGAATTACTGACTCGGGGATCTAAATCCAATTTTGTCCAACGATACATCTCCCGCTTCAGAATCATAAGCTTCAAAAAATAGCTGGTTCTCTCCTAATGGGTCACTGACTAGGGGACCTGTCTCCATTGCGTTCTCCTGAGTACTCTCGTTTCGGACTCTGGCTTCGGCTTCTGCTCAGGCTGTGGTTACGTTTTGGGGTCCGGCTTCTGATTGGGCTCCGACTCTGTCGTTGGCCTCTATGAGGACTTCTACTTCGGCCTCTGGGCCCATCATAAGTTGGAGAACGCGAGTATGATCTCTCTCGGCTATAGTCCCGGCCATAGTCCCGACCATGAGGTGAAACAGATCTACCTCAAAATAAACCAGATAAATATGTTAAGAGCACTACCAAATAGCAAAAGACATCTCTAGACAATTTGCTCAAGCAAAAGCTATGAAAAACAAGGAAATAAACAATAATAAAACTGAAGGAAAGGTAAAAATCAATAAGGATTCAAACAACAATAGCACAAAAGCCAAGAAGGCATTAATTGCCTAACATTTTTTAAACAAATGATTTAGAGAGCAGATAAATTAAGAAAAATTAGTTCATTTGCAAGCAGTTACAAGTAACAATATTCCTTGGAAAAGAAAACTTTAGGCTAGAGAAAGGAAAAAATGCCGTGCATTTATTTGTGCTATAAAACCCAAAACAGTGAAACCCAAAAGATCCAACACCAAATGAAAAACAAGGTTAATTATTCCACACCTGGAGTAATTCCTGCGTCTGGGTGGAGGAGAATAATCACGACCGTAGGAGGGAGATCTTGCATAACGAGGAGGTGGGGAACGAGAATAACGAGGAGGTGGGGAACGTCTACGAAATCGACCCCTGCAAAGTGAAAACCAGCAGCAGCTTAGTAATCTCCAGAAACAAGAAAAAAAAATGATAAAGGAAAAACGTCTGAATGCAACAAACGGTAACCATGCATCACAATTGATTACCTTGACCAAAGGTTATTAAATACGATTTTAGAACATACATTAGCAAATTGTTGGTCTTATTCTCATTATATTTTTAACACTTAGTTCTACTCAATAAAAAACAAATCTTCATCTCAGAGGATATAATGTCCATAATCCAAAAATGGCAGCTGTTATGAATGTCACCAGATGTAAACTACATGTAAGAGTCCACTTGAAGAATAATCACAGAAGGCATCTATAAATTTTTGAAAAATATCCAAATGCCTCACAATAAATTTAATAAAGAAATGAGTCAAACCCAATGCCAAAAGCAAATTCATCCAAAATATCCTGCAAAGGTAGCATGAAACTTACCTTCCTCGCTCCCTTGCTCTCATATCAGATGGCTTCTTCCTATTCTCCTCAGCAAACACAACAGTCAACTCCCGCCCAAGAAGAACCTGACCATCCATGTGACGTTTGGCCTCTGCAGCATCATCAGGTTCTACAAATTGGACAAACCCAAAACCACGAGGTTCCCTGCAAAATTTTGATGTTAAAACAAAGGTTGGGACAAACTGTCATTACAAAGCCAACAGGAGGAAAAAAAAAAAAAAAAAAGATTGTGACGGGTGTTGAGTACACCATAAACCTTTGCAAATTGAAACTGCCAAAACAATCCCCAGTAATATGGAAGGTCATGATAAGCATTAAAAAGCAAGCACTTGCCTGCTAACCTTGCAAGTGTCAGTTTTAAGTGGACTTGAAATTCCTCAAGACTTGGAACATCTTCACAATGTATTCAAACCCAACTTCCTTCAAATCTTCAACTACCATTAACATCATCTTCAAAAGAACTCTAAATACTTGAATGATGTCTTCAAAACTTTAATAGCACTGTTAAATCCCAGCAACTTCAATTATCGCACCCAACTAATAATTAAAATAGAGTATATCATGAAGGAATGCCAAGACACAGATTACAAAGAGGCAGGTGCTTGGTAGGGCTGTTCGGTAACAACTCAACAAGCATGCTTTCAAATTTTGTCAAACTCTTTCAAAATGCAAATTTCTAAAAGATGGTGTTAAAGATGATTTTTTTAACGAAAAGAGAAGGGCAGAAACCACATGAATCAAAATTATATGAATCCCATAAAAAGTGCATTCAAAGACCACGATAACAAATAGTAAATCCCAGGTATAAAGATCCAGAAAATGAACCCTGACATCATAATTACTATTTCTTCATGAAACCAACAACTATTCTGAGAATTTTAACAAGAATTTCCTCAACTTCATGATAAAACTAAGAAGAGTTTTAAGAAAATAAAATAAGGTAGTTATCAAAGATACTTCAAACTTTTTAATGCTGTAGATATCTGCTCACCCAGAATAATAATCCCTTGGCAAGTATATGTCCTTGATTGCTCCAAACTGCTCAAATGGCCTGCGGATATCTTCTGGCCTACAAACAGCACAAGAAAAGCAAATGAAATGTCATTCAAAAAAATCATTCTAAGAAATGACTCTAAAAATAGCCGACTATATATTCCCACATGAGACACTAGTCAGTGTGTCACTAGAACGAACACTTACTACTTACCTATTTTGTATTCATCTTTTACAATAAGAATCAATGCCTTATTCATCCACCAAAACGACAGGTTGGACAGTTCAAACAGAACCCACTTCATGTTTTATTAAGATGTACCATTCCATAGACAAGGTCAAATTCATAATGCATTCATCATTTGTGTAATGTAATCATGGTTAGTCACTCATCATATGGGGATCAAATGTTTCCCATGGATTATATCTACTTGTAATGAGGGGCAATGCCACAAGGCACTATTTTATGGCACAAAGAGTCATACTAACTAGATGAGTGCTACACGCTTGCGCCAACCTGTGTTAGAATACGCATACAGCACAAGTTGGGAAACAGAGCCAATCGAAACAAGTTTGTATATGCATGAACAATATGTAATAAACACTACTAGTCCTCATCCAGACATCTAGATTTTGTATAAATTTCAGTCTCTAGTAACTAGTGTCCATCAATAGAGTAAGAATTCTCATCATTTCAAGAATTATATTATGCATGAAGCTCACACATGGCTAACCAATTTAGTCATTGTTGTGGTAAAAGTTTCTATATAAGCAGGGTTATTTTTTGTAGCCGCAGTTGAAAGAAAGAAAAAAAGGTATTACTGAAGCAAAAAGATTAAAGATACATGTGTGGACTAGATGTCCACAAAGAAAACAAAAGGAACCCTTATGTTCAAGAGAGTAATATTAATCCTCCAAAGTAATCTCCCAATTTTCAGCATTCATCCATTAGATGATCAGTGGGCATGAAAAAGCTTGGAATACTACAAAGGAAGCATGGTACTGTTCTATTCAAAATACTTATGGCAGCAAGTAGGGTTTTAAAATGCTCCTTAACAGTTTGACATAAAATAACTATTAAACAAATATTAAACTCTCCTGCTTCCAATATTCTCCAAATCTGAAACCTTTAGTAGTTATTTATACTATAAAGTACATATTATAAATGTTGCAAAATACATGCAAATAACCATTTGACCTACAATTTATGAAAGATTTATCTTGATCTAGGTCCTAGGTTTTCATATGTTCTTCAAAAAAGTTTCTACATCGCTTATAGTAGTAGAGATCTTTTATAAGCAACAGAAAGTCATGTTTATATTTCATTGTCAACAGAATCATATGTCAATGCCCTCCAAGCACTAAATTAGGTGCATTTCCACAAAACTTTAATTTTTTTTTACTCAAAAGCACTTTATACATGAGCACTTCTTTGCTAGAAGTAGTTTCCTGTAGAATCAATCTTAGTAAAAATTACTTTTCCAAAAAGTACCACTAAACACAACTTTAATTTCACAAGCAGCAATCTTTCTGGAAAGAACTTTCTAGTAAAGCAAACTTGCTCAAAAGTGCTTTCTACACCTATCAATCATGACATTTTCACATTCATCTACAAGCCATATCTATTCCATTCAATCAACTAATGCACTAGTTTCCAAAACATTCAGACAAAATCTATTAACCAATAAAATACTAAACTAGTTTTAAAAAAAATCATTACCTGCAATCATGGCGAAGATTACGAACAAGAAGGCTAGTGGGCAAATCTCTCCCACGCCCACCACCATAACGGCCTCCTGGGCTAGGGCTCCGTCCTCTCCGGCGGTATCCACCACCACTACCCCTTGGCGGCGACGGCGTATAACTCCTTCCTCTCATTGTTTAAGGAACAAAAACGTCGAATCTGCACAGTTCCAATAAGGGCTACAGTTATTAGACGAATTATCCTCATACCCAATCGCAAAAAAAAAAAAAAAGGTTAAAAAGAAAGCAAAAATTTGCCTGATATTCAACTAAAGTGGCAAAAATGAGATTAGGGTTTTTGGGATATTTGGGAACTTACCAGACGGCTGTGCTTTGCTCTTGGCTTTTGGGAGTTTTGCTTTTGCGTATAAAGAAAGTGTAAACTAACAGCTAGGGTTAGCGACTCTCGATAAGTAGACGCCTCTTTTTGAAGGATGTGTACTGTTTGATTTGGATTTATATTTAAATAGAAAAAATAAACTATTTATTTTAGACAATTACTAAGTTAAGTTGCTGCCGCTGTACAGCCGCAGTAATTTGAGGTGAACAGTAATAAATAAAGTGTAAGATATTTTTACTATATTATATATATAAATTTACTTTGTTTTTAAAAAATATTTATAATAAATATATATTATTTTTAATAAATATAAATCAACAAAAATATTTATATAATGAATCAATTAAATCATTCTTATATTTTTTAACTTAATTTTTTTAATTATTAAGATTGCTTTAATATAAATTTTATTTAATTATCTTATCTTTATGATATAAAATGATCCAATTATCTGAAAAAATATATGTTCTTATATCTAATACTTTAGGTACTTAATTTTATTATTTATAATCAAACTTTTTGAATGAAATCTAATAATTTGTAATTTTTACATGTAAATAACAAAATTTGATAGCTTAATAATTTACATGAGTATTAGCTCATAAAGACATGATGTTAGTTTAATTAAAGGTAAATAATCATAGAAATAAAATAGAATTGACCATTTAGAAATAATGAATTTTGTATAAAATAAAAAATTAAGTTAAGTGAAGTAAATTTTTGATGCTTTTATATTTTAAGGATAAAATAGTCAATTTGAATTTAAACTAAAACAATTTAGTTGTCAAATATGATTAAAAAATTAAGTTATAAAAAATAAATTAAGATATCATAAAAATAAATTAAGAATTTAATAAAAATTTCATTGATTAATTCTTTAAAATTTTTTATTTAAAATTTTTAAAAATAATGTGAATTTTTTATAATTATTTTTAGAATTGGGATAGATTTATAAAATTTGTGGGGTAAAAATATCACCATCCTTAAATAAATATGTTTGTGTGTTTTAGAAATAATTTTTCATATCAGTGAAATAGCTTGATTTTTGTTTTATTTTTGGATAACATTTATGTGACGTAAAAAATAAATACGTTGATAAATTACCAATGTTGGCCCTTGCAACAATTTGGAAAACGCGTGCGTACATTAAACATTAAAATTAACGTTGTGATGTAAAAAATATGCGCATGAATATTCCAAATTTTGCCACGTCACCGCCTCTCAGAAACATATATATTCAATTCCCTTGCCTCTTCTCTCCTTCTGCAACAAATTTAACCGGGTAATTACAATTTTTAAATATTTATTATCATAATTATTTCTATAATTTAATTTCAATTCCCTTTTTGCTTAGAATTTCCCATGCTTGATAATTTGTGTAATCCATGATCAAATTCTGTTGTAAAACTAATGCATAAATCTTTCTATTCCATCATTAGTTTTGCTTCCGGTGTCTTATTAAATTTACTCCTTTTTTGTTTCCCACTCTTTGGATTTTGAATCGTGATTTTGCATTTAATTCGGTCCAAGTATTTTCTATTTATTCAATTTTTTGTCCGCTTAATTAGCATCGGGAACAGTGATTAAGTTGTAAATTTTGATCCTTTCATGCTCTAATCTTAAGCTTCGAATTGGTGAAACAAACCCATGCTCCAATTTGTGTAGATACATGTTTAATAAAGGAATAATTGGGTTCTGTGCTTGTAAATTTTTTAGTTTTCTTGATAGATTTAACATATTTTAGGTAAGCTGTTTGATGAAATGCCCAAATGAGTTTTACTGATTTCAAATCGAAGGCCCAAGAGTAGTTGATTAGATCTAGTGATGAAAGTAATCTGATTAAGTAGGGAATATGCATCTGAGTATAGAAGAGAATTTTTGTTCTGGACTTGGTTGACGATTTTATTTTGATTGATTGAGGCATTGGTTTTTGTAGGCATTGATGGAGGAGCAGTTCATACTGAGAGTTCCACCTTCAGTTGCTGAGCGGATAGATCGCCTTTTGAGCGAAAATGGGTCTTCAGAAGAGGACAAATCACTGGATTTGTCTTTTCGTGGTAAGTACGTGTCATTCTTTGCTTGAATTGGTTGAATGATCCCTGCAGTTTGTAAGGAAGCACTCTTTAATTAATGCTGAGTAGAATCCAGTAAGAAGGAGATATTGCACTGTTTAATCATTTTCATTGATATAGTATATCTCTGATTCTAGTACAATTTCCCTACTTGTCTCCTTTGGCCTTGGGCTGTCACACCTGGAAAATAACATTGTTAATATATCGTACACCTTTTCATTTTATTTTTCCTTTGAACAAATTTGTGCTTGCAATTTTCAATGATCTTTTGTTCCCCACAAGTTGGTTATAATAGAAGCAGTGAGATAATTTCAAGAATTTTTTTTTTTTGGGGTAAAGCATAATATTCGTAGAACTAATTGTTTAGCCTATTGTCTTGGCATATCTGTTAACTTGGATTTTTTCCAGAGGATGGGAGGAGTGGCACGTTTGTCATAGGCAATGACCATTTTCCAGTATCTCTCATGGATCTTCCTTGTGTCGTGGAGTCATTCAAAACTTATGATGACTGTGCTCTAGTTAAAACCGCAGACATTGGCCAGGTACGGGCCTTGTGAAGATCTTCTAGTCGATATGATCAAACACATGTCTTCATCATTCTTAATGCTACTTTATTAACTATTGTTGTCATACAGATGATTATGGTTAGAGAGCCAGGTGACTCTACTCCAGATGTGGTGGAGTACAGACATGGTCTTACCCCTCCTATGAGGGACGCTCGCAAGCGAAGATTTCGAAGGGAGCCGGATCTCAATGTACAACTTCTTCTTACTTTTTTAACAATTTGTTGATTTATTTCCCTCTTTTCTAAAAATAAATAAAGTAAAACACAAAATAAAACTGTTTCCCTGTCTGGGGATCTATAAATTGCCAACTAATTCAGTGCTCTCTTATCAAATGTATATTTCAGTGAAGATGCTCATCTTTTATATACTTCCTAAGAACTTGACATTTACTGGAAACATAATTTAGAAGTTTTTGATTAGTTTGGAGTGCTTTGACATAAAGCTGATGTGGCTTGAGTGCAGCATTGCTTTTTGTTTTTTTCCATCAAAATTATTGACTGATTTTTTGTGTTGTTCCCTTTTTCAGCCTGAACTCGTACAGCGCGTTGAGAAAGATTTGTTGAACATCATGACCGGTGCAACAGTCGAAAATGCAGATATCCTTAAATTTAAATCTAATTTCAGCATAGTTGTTTAGCAACGGAAAATTGAAAAAATGCATTTCGTCTAGAAAATGCATAGGTCTCAGAAACCATGGATGTTGTTACAAATACAGAGTACATAGATTCCTAGCCGAGTTATAGAGACCATCTCCATTGTTGGGCAAAGTTTGATTTACATGCTGTTACTTATGCTAAGGGTGAAATTATAAACTATCGTTCTTGTTTGGGGCATTGAGCACATTATATAGATCTTGTGATATTTTGTTGGGTTAGGCATATCACCTTTTTTTTTCTCCTCCAGATGTGTAAGATGTTCAATAACCAAGTTGAGTGTATCAGGTCCTGGTATTATTGGTATAGATCATTTGCTTAAAAAAATTGAAATCATGTCACCAAAAATGGACCTCGCATGAATGACAGAACAACTTGTCATTGCTAAGATGTGATACTATTGTGTAATTGATTGTGGAGGGGAATATAGATACTTTGTGATTTAAATGATATAGATGTCTTCACCGTCGTAATGTTTCTGGATTGAATGTTTTATACGTACTTTAAGTTACAATTCAGGTATTCCTTGACTGAATGGCTTACATCCTGAAGTGAACGAGCAAGAAGAAGATGGTGATGGGAATGCACGGGATGCAGACAAGAAGGATGCACCTTCATCTGAACCAAAGCAGCCTGATATTGCCGAGGCTGGAGCTAACACTGGAGCACCTGAAAGAAGCGACTCTGATGAGTCTGATGATTCAATGTAACTGCATATCTCATTCGTGACTTGTATATTTATAATACTAACGATGAATACATAGCTGGATTGGTGTCAGATTAGTACTTGTCTTTCTCTCTTAATTTATCTCCAAGTCCAGTGTGCAGAGACAGGACGGTGGCTTTAGTTTATTCATGTGGGTTTTTTTGGTCTATAGTTTCAGCTTGCTGCTTATGTAACTTTTACCGTATGCCATTATATAGCTTTGAAATAAGATTATGAAAAATTTGTGCCTAACCTGTTAACCGTAACGTTTTCCCTTTTTCTCATTTTGTTTTCGGGGGGTAATTTTTTTCTTAGGAGTAGTTTTTCATATATATAAGTTTTGAAGGTAAAGAAGATGATAAGGTCAAATGAAAACTTGGAACCTTGTGATTGCTAGGAGTTAAAAGAGAGGCCTAGCACTCCAGAATTTCTTCTGTTACTCAAAAGGTCTATCAGAATGATTGCAATAGGTTCCATTCGGGTTGTGCTTGTGTTGAGTTCAGAAATGGCTACGGGCCGTTTATGAAACAGGTGACACAACATATTTAATATTCGGGTTGTACCATCCTACAAACACAACAACATCCATATGATTTACTTACCATTTAAATGCTTTACACGACAGAGTTTATGAATATGTCCAGACTTGCTTAGATCAACTTTGTTATGGTGTTGTCATATACATAGGTCTATACTGAATATATTCGGAAGAAAATCTTCTCACTACTGTACGTGAGAAAACTAGAAGGAAAGGGATGAAACTGAAAGGTAACAGGCATTTCATCAAATACAAACCCAAAAGAATTGGGCTTCGAAAATTTGTTCCGAATTGGGCTGAACGTGCATGTGCCACAAATTGCTAGGATTGTGTGTGAGCGAATGATTTTAGACATAAGGGGCTTGGACAGCTAATACGCTTTGACTTACATGCTGGAAAAATCTTGACGGGAACTTTATCTTAAACATTGTTTTATAATTTTCATGTGCCTCTATGCCCAATTTATTGAACCAATTTACAGAATTGAATATGCCAGATCTGATCTTCCGTAGTACTACCATACCATATGCTAGCTAGCACTCCTACTGCTTTTAATTTAATTCCATAATTTGTGTGTATGAGTGTGCGCGCATAGACCAAAGTGTGAACGCAAGCATTTGTTGCAAATTTTCAGCTGCTACTACTGCCATTGGCTTTGCAATTTTTTTTTTTTTTAATTTTTTGGTATACAGAATCCAAGAAAGACATCCTGTCAAATGAAGGACAAAGGCTTCATCTTTACAAGTGTTATCTTTGTTTTTATTAATTTTTGCTGTTGAAACGGTAACGTGGACTCAAACTCGATACCATATCACACGGTTGTGAAGATTTTCACTTGTATTGGTTTGAGAATGAAGAAGAGAGAATTGAACAAGTGGTCTAGCAGATTTAGTCAATACAATGTTGTTTAACATCAATATACTAATATATATATTCGGGATCTTAAAGTGCAGAAAAATTTAAAAAAATTTTAAAATCGTGGGATTTTAAAATTTAAAACCTTAAAGCACTTAAACAGTTAAACTGCATGATTTATGTGTTTTCCTGAATTTTCTCACATTTAAAAATTCATGATTTGAACATTTATAATATATATAATAGTTTTCTAGTCCGGGACCTTAAAGTACAGGAAAAATCTGATAAAATTTTAAAATCGCGGGATTTTAAAAACTTAAAACTTAAAGCACTTAAACCGTATGATTTATATATTTTCCTGAACTTTCTCACATTTTAAAATTCCTGATTATATATATATATATAGTTAAATTTGTGTTTTTTGAAGGTGCAGACGTTCTAATATTGTTAAGCATTTATGCAATATTAAATTCAAATGTCTCAAATTCATTAGCACTACTTAATTATATTCGTTTCATTAAGAACTTGTACTACGCTAAAAAAATTTTAAACTTGAACTAAGTAATACCTACGAGTTATTACTTTTTATGGGCATTTGTACTTGTTGATCAAATTTGCATCCCTAAAATTTAGTACGAGAATGGGATTGATAATTATTTAGTTAACACACACAAATAACCGACACAGAAAATGAAGTGCGACGTGTGAGAAAGGGAGAAAAAGAAGTGTTTGATGCTATGATAAATATAAATTTGAGCAACCAAATGATCAAGGAAGCATCCTCTTTCCAAGTTTGTGAAGATCAACCATGCACATTAATTAATACAATACGTTCAAAAAAAAAAAAAAAAAGAGTTAATGCTAATGCTATCCATTTGGAGATGCAGATGGTGGGTTTAATTTAATTATAAGATATGCATGTCAAGATCGATGCCAGCTTTCTCAGTAGGTATGGCTTTATCAGTAAATGTGTGTTGACCCAATCTTCTTTAATGGAGGCCTGGGCTTGAACTCGAAGCAAAATATATTTTCTTTCTAAACCTCTCAACCGCCGTTCTGATTTACCACCAAATTAATATTAGAAAAATCCCTTGTTGGGTGAAAATAAATCCAGTGATCAGGAAAAAAAAGAAAAGAAAAAGGATATATATATACAATACAATGCTATCTGGTATTGTCCTTCTCACTCTCCGTTGAATGCTTTAACTTTTGGTTACACACCCAAATTTTAGGGTATTAGGGGTAAAGTTGGGGGGGAAATGTTTTGAGGGATTTGCAATGGAAAATTAAGAGTTGTAAAGAAAAAGTTTAGGCTTTCTAAGGTAAATGTTGGGGGACGTCGCTATACCAAACAACTGTAATTATTTTCTTAAATGAGATTCTTAACAAAAGGTAGAAATTTAACCAAAACTCAAAGCATATGATATATGATAAGATTTTGGTCCCTTTTAATACTCTCGACACTAAGAATCTCTCTTTAACGTGTATTGTTCGAGCATGGCTAGAAATTTGAAACTCAAGCTTAGAAGTTAAACAATCATGTGATACGCCACATGCTTCCCTAATTATATGATCGTTTTGTTTTTCCATTATTTGTTGTTGATGATGCTGGTGGGTTTTCTCTGGATCCATATTATGACCAGTTACCCTGATCAGAAACATTGTTAGCATTTTTATTTAGCAAAGTACTAAACATGTTTCTGTTTTGCTCAATACATGAGGTACTCATAGTACATTTATATTTGTACAAGATGATAAAAAAAAATAATATTCCTCCAATTATTTTTCTGTTCATGTTGCAAGTGGGTTTACAATTAGATTCTTGTAGTGATTTAGAAAACCTGATTTATGGATCAGAATTCAGAAACATGATAATTATACAGCATTTTTATTGATACAAGTGCAACTGAAAATAATAAAGAAAACATGTTTCTGTTTTGTTCAATTTTGTATAGCTGTTGGTGTCGTCTCATCATTCAACCCCTTTCGTCACTGTGTTCATACATGCATGCATATTTTTGATGATAAATTAAATGAAACAAAAACATGCAATAAGAGAAAGTATACATGCCGATATAATGCGATCAATTCAACTACTAAATGTGTTTTCTGCAACAAATTAATTGTTTTAAATGTTTCACCTCTGGCATGCACTTAAATTAATTAGTTTTTATACTTCATTTTCTTGACCTTTTTACAATTAGCAAAGTCAACACCATGTTAGATTCAATGAGCACTCGGTATGAAAACTAATTGAATCTCTAACAAGCTACTTGTGTTTTAAATAATTCAGTTGAATAAAATGTCAAACACTTGTACAAAAAGAGGATGTCAAAAGCTTGTTGGTGGAGAAAGACTTGCAAAGAATTTTCATGCCGGCTTGTAGTACTTCAGTAATGGTCTAATGGTGATTTGGTGCTCATAATATTGCCGAAGGCATTATTTCGAGCTCTCATAGAATGTTAGAGAGGTGTAATTTTTTTTTCCAATACCATTGTTACTGTAAATAAATTTTTGGGCTCGTATCTTAATAAAAATATATATTATGAACCGTATTATAAATGTATGTATTTAGAGTCTTAATAGTTCCTTAATTGTAACACATTCATAATACTCGTCTACGTATGTCTCCGACCAATTCCCACAAAGGTAAAATCATTTTTCGTTTGTCAACATCAAAATTTGCAAGGGTATGTTGTTGAAAAGGATAACACAAAAGCGAGGCTGACCTGTTTTTTTGTTTGGATTTTAAGAGACTTTTGTTTTTTTGTTTAATTTGATAATTGACTCGATATTTGCTTCATTGACAAGTTGAATTTGGTGTGTGAGCTTTTGAGACTTCCTTCCACTAAGCTTGCTTGACAAGTTCTTAGACTTGAAGGGGTGGGTAGTTGGTCAATATCTTATTTGATGGTTTGTATATAATAAAGTATTACTGGGTCCATTTTCTCATTAATTAGTTAATTATTAAACTAATTAATATATATCTAATAACAGAAATTTTGGCAATACATGCATTGGGAACAAATAAGGGTTCCGAAATCTTTAGTTTAATTTTGATTAATAAAAGATGTGATATGACTGATGAATATTCATCAAATGAAGATTGGATATGTTTTTCCTAATAATTAAAATTATTTTTCGATAAAGAAGAAAAAAAGTCGTGGTGGGTGCAACACACGTTTGATGCAATGTAAGATCAAACTACCTTGGCATATGTCTCTGTGTATATGTGGAGACAGAGTATAGAGACAGAGGGGTCTCACTCAATATGTCAGTGGCTTTCAATTTCAATATTTAAAAAATTTTAAACTAAACGTCTGTATTAATTTATTTTGTGAGTGAAGCAAAAGCAAGGCAAAGCACAGGTCAATGCATGGCATGGCATGGCGTGGCATGGGCCACGAAAACGCGCAAACCCACCACCGAGCCGAAGAGATAGAGTTAGATGAAGTCAATGTTTAGCTTTTAAATTAAATGCATCAGCCACCGTCCGTCCCAACTTGGGAATCAAATGGACGGTGATGGGCAGCTCCTATGATGTTGCTGGCTTCTGATTCGGCCTTTATTTTTTCTTGTGCGGGCCCACGCGTCAGTCTCTTCATAACATTACCCTCATTTCACTCCATATAAACCTAGAAATCAAACCAGGTCGTATTCTCCGCCGGACCGAGTTTTCTTGCCATTTCTTGCTCAAAACTTCAACTCTTTTGACCCTTCAAAGGCGTTTTTGTTTTTGTTTTTGTTTTTTGTTTCCATTTTTCTAGTTTTCATAGATAAATTCAAAAGTGGTGATTTCAATGCAATAAATATTGGACGATGGATAAAATTTTGAAATGTTTACACTGATCATTTCGTTTGTGTATGCCCGTCCATTTATATGAAAATGAATTCAAACCTACAACTCTAATACATCGATATCGCGACCAAAACATATCACGGATTACATGTCTATGCGTTTTACAAGTATGCATATGATGTTTTAATTATATTTTATCGGCATCGATTTTTGAATTTGATGTGTTGTAAGTTTGACAACCCCCACTTAATAATTCATATGGCGTCGAATAATGGTCTCAACCTAATACGATAACACTTCATCCCCATTGACTCCATGAGAAACGTTTTCTTGCTCTAATTCGTTGTCGTTTTTGTTGAAAAGTAAAGCTTCTATTAATGCTTTAGAAATGTGGGAGCTAGCTAGCTAAGCTAGCAAGAGTTGGCAACAAGGACGACCAGCATTAATTAGAAAATACAGGTACAAGAAAACAAGGAAAATGAAAACCAGGGTGGCAATATGTTTTGTGCGGTCCATTCGTGATATAATTAATTAGCTCAAAGATATGGTTTTGGTTAGAGTAAAAAGATGTCAAGATTTGAGCCAACTTAGGCCATGACTTTTTTTTATTATTCTTCAATGTTTAAAACCTTGTGGTCCATCTTAATTATGGAGATGTGATTATTTTACAGAAGTTTTGGAAATAAGAAGACATTTATGGCATATGACATTTGGAAATACTCGGAGGAAATGAAAGGCCAAAAAAAATATTTAAAGTTTATTTGGTCAAATATTTTGTTGCCTAAATATTACTATTCTTTCATAGATATTATTTTTTCTCACGAATACAATGAAGAATCGAAATTTGGTATTTGGCGTTTGGTGAACGGTGAATACGTGTTTGTGTGTGTACCAACCAAAGATTTATATTTATTCAAGGTAAAATTCGATTTAATTACCTCTTACTTAAAATAATAATTTCTAATTCACTCTTAAAATATATAGAAGCATTAATATATTCCTATTTATTGTTAAGAAGATTTTAAAAAATAAAATTCATAGATGCACCATTCATTTACCATCGTCTTCTAAATAAAAATAAAGATAAATTAAAATTTTTACACCGTTGGATGTCATTCTATTTGTTAAGAAGATTAAAAAAAAAAAAATCATCAACATGCACTTCATTTACCATCATCTCCTGAACAAAAATAAAGATAAATTAAAAATTTTTTACACATTATCTGAAAAATGAATTGAAGTTTATTACTAATTACATAAAAGATTAACAAATAAAATTATTTAAAAGGGAAATCTGGCTAGCGTCAACAAGTCAACATTGTAACGCTGACTTTTCCTTTCGGTCTTTCCGTCAGCGCATTTGTATCCCGTGCACCGCAACAATACGCCGTACGATGCACATGCGCTTCACTGACGTCGGTGCTGCTGCTGCTGCTGCGAAAGCAAAAGCGCGTCTTTGGCCACTCGGATTTTGTCAACAGTAGAAAGGGCGCACACTTGCACAGCTGGCATTATTTAATTCGCCAGGGTGCTCTCCAGCTCTGCCGGGCGGTTATGCTATCACTTTTGTGTCTTAACCATACGACACGTCGTTCGGCTCTACTGAAGCTTTGAAATTTGGAATTCATTAATACGCAAATACCCATCTTTATTGTCTGTGTTAGAAGCATCACCGACCGGCGATGTTGAAATTTATTCAATAATAGAGTAATACATGATAAAATAATTTTTTTCTTTTTTAAAATATAAAAAAATACAAATTACGTCATATTTTGATAGTTTACACGTTTCGACATTTTTCTTTTTTACATATTATGACTTTCAAATGTCAAAAATTATATGCTACTTATTGAAAAATATATTAAGCCGTACAATATTTTAAGACTCATAATAATCCTCAATCTTGCTCATGAACTAGAATATTAATAACATTTGTATCTAATCTAATCAAATCAAAGGACGCTCATTCGTTTAAATATATAAAAAAAAAAAAAAATTGCTGCTTGTTTCGAGGGATTCGGGTGTCTGCCTGCTAGGTATGCTTTGTATCACAACTAGTCGGCAATGCCACGTGGCTGAATTGACAGTTAACACGTGGACATTGATCGGAACTGGCCCCACAATCTTCTTCTACATGGTACGGTGCAAAGTACCCATCTCTGAATATTGCATGGAGATCTGAAATTGACAGTTGTACGTGACAAGGTTATGTCCTGAAATTTTTTTAATTTATTGTTTTATTACATTTAAAAGCCAAATAATTCCTTATAATAATTTGCTTTCTGCAGTTTTGACTTTGATGCGCTTCAAATTTCGATTCAAACAAAGATCATAGATTTTTTAGGGATTCTATCCCACAATTTATATAAGGCACAATTTTTTTTTTTTAATTTTTCGTTGTATATTTAAAAAATGTATTAATAATTTCTATTTTTTTTTTTCATAACATATCGTGTAAATTTAAATTAAGATCCATCATCAAAATTTGAAAGGTAAATTTGAACTTCGTATGAAAAGTCGAAGAGTTTATGCCAACGACACGTGTTTAGTATGGTACCTGCCCTAACCCTAGATTACATGCTGCATGGGCAAAAGTGAGATGGCAACGAGGATTTTTAGTAATATTCTAGAGGCGAGATATCTTGAATGGAGATATTATTCTTTACCTTACCTGGGATAAATCAAGCAAATAAAAACGGAAACATTTGCTGGCATTATAGATCGATCGTGGTCAAAACGCAACGGTTCGATTACAACATTGTTTGCTTTTGATTTTGAGTGATGATACAGTCAGATATTCTTGGACAAACTAAATTTATACAAATTAATTTGATATTAACTCATTGGTTGAAATAAAATATAAAATAATAATTTAATTCAACTAATTAAATCATATCATATCAGTTTGTACAAATTTAGGCTATATTATTACTCTTTTATTTTAGAGGTGATACTATCTTTAATTAAAGATTTTATTCCATGCCTTAGATAAATTAACTTTAAAAAAAATGTGTTGGCATCTATAGATCATGGCCAGAATATCATAATGATATTTAGACTACTCTATTGTTAATTTGCTTAATTAGTTGTCTTCTCTAAGTCACGTGGCATATATATATATAAATGACTACATAACATTGTTATTTCATCGATTTAAAGTTACAATGTTGTTACTTCATTAATGCATGTTTAGTTTAGGGCATTTGAAATCGATTACTTAAATCTGATGTAAGTAATAATTAACTAGTACCATCTCGGACCTTATAGAGTGCAGATATAGTTAAATTAATTCTTAAATACTTACATTTACTATTCAACCGATACACGGTCTCATTCGATGTAATTAAAGTGACTAATGTTGTCTACTTAATTGTTTCTTATAAATACACGGTACCTCTTGCTATGGTTGGTTCACATTCAATTGGATATAATTGATTGCTTCAAAACATAAAAAGGAACAATAGCAGATTGAAAAGGGAACAAAAATTCTCATAATCTTATTTCATGATTCCTTGACTAAGATGGATATTTAATATATATATATTTTTAACTTTTTTCCCCATCACGAATCAACCCTTTGTCTAACCTTTCTCTATCAAGAATCCATAAAAGAATCTATGAAGTAAGCTGCCAAGTAACCAAAAATCTTTTAATAATTTACCCCAAAAAAAAAAATTGTTTAACAAACTTATGCTTTTTGTATATGCACTACTTTCCGACACATAAATATTTTATACTCAAATCTTTTTTTTTTTCATTTGTTACAAATACTTAATCTCCAACTACGCGTATTATGTACTTTACATGTATTCACATTTAAATTTAATTATCCATATGTGTACTGCGCATATATGAAGTGTAAAGGCCAAAATGTGACATATTGTTCACACATAATAATTTTGATAATTTTGAGGATCAGTCTCTCTCTCTAAAAGTCAAAAAACCATGCATTTTGGTGATTTCATAAGCAAATGGTTTCGATTATTTTTCTTGAAATAAGCAGTTTTGTGCGTGTTAGGCTGAGACAAAAGCCGACTATAAAGGTCTATTAGGCTGTCTATTTTCAATTTACTAGAGAATAATTTTGGATGGATTCACTTTTCTATTTAATTATTTGAGTGCAAGAAAATTAAGAAGTCTTAACCACGATTTGTATGTTGATTACATCATACAATTAATGAAGCTTATTATCGAATTCTTACTGCGCTTTGTTATTTAAACTGTTATTAAAAAAAAAATTAAAGAAAATTATACACACGGGACACTCCAATATGTTCTAAAATTAATACACAATAACGGATCATTAAAGAATGAAGAATAAATAAAATTGATTATATACACCCACCTACCTATTTTGGGATTTATTCAGGATTGGTTAATTAAGTAGCCAGTGCAAGGCACTGCATCCCAAAATGTGACCTCCACCAAAAATGCATGCACACAAACACAATCCACCACATATCAAACACATCAATATTTTTGTGTAATTAATATACTCTTAGACGGATAATATCATTGTATTAAATTCTAACAATTACCTTAATGATCAAGTGCTTATTAACATTAACAAGAGACAAGCTTTTGGCTTATTAAATATGAACCTTTTGTTGCATCTCTCTCTGTAAGATGCTCTGAGTAAGCTTGTGGGACTTTAGTGAAGAATGCATGGAAGTTTCAATGGCTTTGAACTTTCAATTTCACAAATTCTTTTTTTCCTTTTCCCATTTTTTATCAAATCAATCTACATCGCTCCACGTGTGCAACCCCATCATCAGACAACTCACCTAATTAAATTAATCCTCATTTAGAAAAAAAAAAACCTTCTAAATAGCCCATAAAGTTGGTTAATTGATAGAACCATTTTTTCTATTTTATTTATAATTAAGTTTATTAGTACACATACTGCTGTTCCCACTAGTTTAATTGAATAATTTTTAAGCAGTGTCAAATTCTGAAAAGGGGTAAGAAATTAAGAAATTAATTTGAATTTTACCTACCCTCTATTTTTAAAAAAAAATGATAAAAAATTTAAAAAAAATTGACTTAATGTTGATCTAATCAAGCTTAAGATTGAAAGCTTGCAAGTTAAGCTACCGTGCTATTTACTGGGAGACGCTCGAAATATCCCATGACATAAGCCATTGCGATAAATTAAGATTAAGTCAACTGATCTCACTTTGTTAATTACACCTGACCAATGACTAGTGAAAAATCCAACTTGCACTTTTAAAGAAAGTTCAATATTAATCACTTTCCATGAAATTTTGCTGTACATTGTCTAATTTTTGCTTGAACAAGAATACAAGCAACTACATTAAATTTTTAGCTGTACAACTACCTTCATGTTCAGCATTAATTCCTCAATTGATGAGAAATTTCTCGTACCCACATTCAATAAAATCTACATAAATTCTAAATATGAAAAATTAGCAACACAGAAAAGCTGCATATATGGCAATCTTTGAAATCTAATTTCTCATACCCACATTCAATAAAATCTACATAAATTCTAAATATGAAAAATTAACAACACAGAAAAGCTACATATATGGCAATCTTTGAAGTCTAATTACTCATAATTAAAAAGTAATAATCTAGTAAGTAATAATGATTATCTTTTGACGAACGAATACTATTTTGTTAATTCATAACTTCAACTTGAGTCATAAGACATTATTGAATCATGTTATATGCGCACACATACGTGTGCTTATTTACATAAATTAATAGTTGTCCTGAAGAAAAGGCTGAGATGAATATAATTTTTTCCTCCATGAATCAAATAAATAAAAAAAATTATAAAATTATTTTTGATGGGTCAAAAAATATTATGGGGATTATTACACACAGTCCACTCCACGTGTTTAGAAAAAGAAAACACTTTTTTTTTTTTCTCCTGTTTCTTTGTGCGTGCTGTGTCTGAAGCTGCGACTTAAATCACTTTATTTGTCCCTATATATAACACTTTTCGCTTAATCAAAATACAATAACGAGGTTACCAACGGTATCTTTTTGACATACAAGCTTGAAAAGCTCAAACCCAGCTTCTGTTTTTAGAAAGAGGGAAAAAAGGTTAAAAATCCAAAATCTTCATCCTTTAGACTCGGAATCCATTTGCCGTTTATAAGTTACAAGCCATCCTCAATTCAAGGTAATGCATGCAGCAAAGCAAAATACCCTCTCTTGTTTCTTTTTCTTGCTTGGTGTTTTCTGTTGTGTTTTCTTTTTGCTTCATGGAGAGTTGCTGCAAATGGTGAATATGTCTTCTTTGTTTTTATTGAATTATTGCATTTGTTTGTTGGGTTCTTGGTGATGTTTTCTGAAGAGGGTCACTTTTGTTTGTTGTTCATGATTCATCTTTTATGGTAATTCATTTGTTCTTTCTGAAAAAAAAAATTGATTTTGATTCATGTGTTCTTTTAGATCTTTGCTGTTTGTTGATGGTTTTGTTTCAACAAATTAAGCTGCATGTCAGCATTATTGCATGAATATTCTGCTTTTTCGCAGATCCATTTCCTCGTTTAATGACAGTAATTAACTTGTTTAATGCGAGTAATTTCGTTTTTGAGTAACAAAATAGATTTTGTGGATTCATTTTTGTTTCTTCATTGATTTTTCATAGGAAAAATTGATCTAGTGTTCGGTGGCTGGGAAATTTTTCCTTTTGGTGTACTTGTTTCATTGGCATTCTTGTCATTTGACTTATTGTTGGTTTGTTCGAACAGGAATCTAAAACAGATAAGTGCTGATGGGAGTTTCAGTTTCGTGCCCATTTGCTGAATACAGTGATGTGGAAAGTGGTTTAGAATCAGTCATTGTAAAGTCCATTTGCTTCGGAGATGAGGAAGTGAAGACACCGGTTCGATCTGTGAGCTTCAATAGTCAAGATTTGGAACCAACAATATTGAAATCTTTAGGATGTGGGAAAATGGTGAAAGAAAGATCGGTTAGCTTTAAAGAGAGTGAGTTGGAGGCAATGATCTCTCGAACATCATCTTTATCATCAGACAAAGAGAAGGATGAGTCCATTAGATCAATCAGAATAAAGGTAAACGAAATGGATAATCAATCTTCAAGGTCAGATAATTCTATGGAGACAATCCAACAATTTCCGATTTTGGATCCCAATAACCCCAAGCATGAAGCTGCAATAAAATTGCAGAAGGTATACAAAAGCTTCCGAACAAGGAGAAAGCTAGCTGATTGTGCAGTTATTGTTGAGCAGAGTTGGTGTGTATTATTTGTTGATATTGCCAGTATTTTCACAAAGTTTTATATGTGTTTAGCTTGTTCTAATGCAACAACCTGTATTGTTGTAGGTGGAAGCTCTTAGATTTCGCTGAACTCAAGCGAAGTTCTATATCGTTCTTTGATATAGAGAAAAATGAAACTGCCATTTCACGTTGGTCAAGAGCCAGGACCAGAGCTGCTAAGGTAACTTTCAAACTCATAGATGGATGATTTTGTGTAAGAAAGCATTTTTTGTTTCTGGTATCTAATTGTTTTCCTTGATTTTGCAGGTTGGAAAAGGTTTATCAAAGAATGACAGGGCACAAAAACTTGCCTTACAACACTGGCTCGAAGCAGTAAGTCATTTGGATGATTCAAACTTTATAAGCAATCAAATTTAATATGTATAATCACTTTTACATTTTCTGTTGCTGGTTTAAAAGCTTTATTTCTAATGTTAAACAGATTGACCCACGGCATCGTTATGGACATAATCTACACTTCTATTATGACAAATGGCTTCATAGTCATAGTAGAGAACCCTTCTTTTACTGGTAAGACACTTGGACTGAAACTTTTTGGTAGAAACTGCTTCACCGATTTGAATTATGTGAAGAATTTTAAGTTGACAGTAAATTCACTGGTTTGAAATTTAGGCTCGATATAGGGGAAGGGAGGGAAGTAAATCTTGTTGATAAATGCCCTCGATGGAAGCTTCATCAGCAGTGCATCAAGTATCTTGGTCCAGTAAGCCTCTATTTCTTTTCTTGGTAATCCTTTATCCTAAATTTTTAATAGCCTAAAACTTTATTTATAAATTGCTTTCGATCTACAGATGGAAAGAAGGCCTTATGAAGTTATTGTGAAGGACGGGAAATTCTTTTTCAAGCAGTCAGGGTTGATCCTCGACACAAATGCAGATATTGATTCTAAGTGGATCTTTGTCCTAAGCACAACAAAATCCTTGTATGTTGGCAAAAAAAGGAAAGGAACATTTCAGCATTCCAGCTTCTTGGCTGGAGGAGCCACAACGGCTGCCGGCAGATTAGTTGTTGAAAGTGGCGTTCTTAAGGTAGTCTTTTCTTCTTTTGGTTATTTTATCTCGACCCGTGTTTCTTGAACTTATTGTCCTTTAAAATATCAAAGTGGTGTCTTATGATATTTTTTTCTCTTTTCAACAGGCAGTTTGGCCTCACAGTGGTCATTATCGCCCTACAGTACAAAACTTCGAAGACTTTATCTCATTCCTTAAAGAGAACAACGTTGATCTCAGAGATGTCAAGGTAAACATACAAAGATGTGAATTCTTTTGTAAGTTTCTCGATAGAGGGAAGTAAAAGAGCTTATTCTGACAATGCTTTCATTCTGACGTAAGCAGATGAGTCCAGCAGATGCAGAAGAAGCCTCAGATGGTAAACAAAGTAACAGTATGCACATTAGGAACCACTCATCTGATGAGGACTTGGTTCAGGCCCTTGACGAATTAGAGACTGAAGAGAACAATGTCGAAGACTTGAGTGAGGACAAAACTGATTCAACAAAACACGAAACTACTCCTTCGAAAGAACTTCAAAAGTTGGACAGTTTCCAGAACTTTAGTATGAAATTGCCTAGTATTGAAGTACGAAAAAGGAGTGAGTTTTCAGAAAAACCAGAGAGTAACATTCCAGCTTTTAAGCCAAGCAGCAACAACCCATCAGCAGAATCTCAAATGAATGTTCATGGCTCTGTAGAAAGAGCTTATGTTTCTAAACCAGAAATCAAAAGTTCAAAGCAAGAGCTGTCAAATGACAAATATGCAGAAAATGAAGTAGAACCAGTTCCTGAAGAAGCAATTCTCAAAAGGATAAATTCGCGTAAAAGAATGAAGTCATATCAGTTGGGGAAGCAGTTGTCCTGCAAATGGACAACGGGAGCAGGTCCCCGCATTGGCTGTGTAAGGGACTATCCCTTTCAACTCCAGTTCCGAGCTTTGGAGCAGTTAAACTTGTCTCCAACAAGTGCCGGCTATAGTAGATCTAGGTCGTCTCCTCACACAATTGGTAGTTATAACCCACTGATGCCCTCACCACTGCTTCCTCACATGAAACTGGAAGCAACTCTAAGCTTACCCTTGCCCGGAAAAGGAAATTCATTAATTGAAGCTGTTCACCATTGTAGAACCCAGTCCTCCCCATTAGAAGATCAGTAGATGCTTTAGAATCATATCCTAAATGACCAGTTCTTTTATGTGAATAGAGAAGTTGGTAGGAATTCTTTACGTTCTTTTAAATTAAATTCATGTACACATATTTTTTTTTTTAACTTATACAGCAAAAGAAAAAAATCTGTAAAATTTTGTGGCTTTAATGCCGTTTCAATACAAAAGAAAATAGTCATTCTGTTTTCTGATGTTGTAATTGCCGCTGAGACATTTAATTTAGAATTTGCAGAAACTTTTGCTGCGAGGGAATTGCCTAAAGCAGCGTATAAATCATTTTTTCAGAAAATTAACTGAACTTCGGAATCACCAGATGGGCAAATTCCTTGAGAGACATGAGAATGAAAGTTCTGTCTTGGGGCCTAGTCGCCGAAGTTTCATTTCGATCGTATATATATTCACTTTCTTTGTGTTAGTTCATTTCATTAAATTTATTGAAAGCCTCTCTAATCTCCATGGGGCCGTCAAGTGCTCGAGATTCTGACTTATTTTCGTGTCTCCAAAAATCAACTGGACGAAGACTGGACTGGACTCAGATGGAGAAACTTAACATATTTGGTTGAACAAATGGGGAGTGTAAATATTTGAACAAGAAAAGTGGGATGCTATAATTCATCAATGGAATGAATCCAAAGGGCTCAAGGACAAGGAGAAGCTGCAAGAATGGCTGATATTGTTCAGTTTTCAAGTGCATGTCACATTGTTCAACAACACTACCAGTGCCTGCTATAGCTTTGTCTTTTGGCATGGCACCAAATTCGGAAACATATTATTTTGCATTCAATTCCGAAATGAGAAAAAGTTGAAGATGGCCCTCCACTACCATTTGTTTTGTTGGTTTCACTTTCAACTTTACAGAGGTGTATCATTTTTAGCCTCTACTAATACTTTGAAGCACCTTAATGATTTGAAAAAATAGTTACCATTACAAAGCAAAATTGCCTATGAGTTTATTTTCAGATAATCTATCAATATTGGTTCGATTTACTCCACAAGTACGAACGATGCTGCCAAATTGAAAATTAGTACAAGTTTTGTTGGTATTTTATGTTATACAGCACAATTATTATCCCGAGTTGATGATAAAAGTAAATAGAAATGCGATAAATTGATATTTAAATTTTAATGTTGAATAGTTGAGTTATTTTTCTAGAAATACCATGGACCAGTTTAAGTACCGCCAGGAAAAACTCTTGATACAATGCAGGATTTAGAAAGAAAGTCAACTCATAAACTTAATTTATTAGTTTTATTGATGTTTGTTTATTTCAAGATTGTTAAAATTTACACACAACATTTAAGATGATTTATTTATTTATTTTTTCTTTGTTATTGTTTTGGTCCAATTTTTGGTCAGCCCAAAATACTATGAAAGTTTCCCCCTAGAGATAGTTTTCTAGAGAGGACGGCAACTGAGGTAATAAGAACGTTGTTCGCTGAGGGTTGTTCGCTGAGGAAGGTGATGCCTGAGATGTCCTTGCAACTACTATGAGAGCTTCCCTGCAACTGGCAGTTATTCCATTTTGGAGGTGGTTTTCTAAAGAAGATGGCGACTGAACTTCCTAGAAATGATTGCCTAGGGATTATGACGACTGGAAAAGGTGATGGCTGAGATGCCACTGCAACCATAAGAGTGAAAAAGGTGATGGCTGAGATGCCACTGCAACCATAAGAAATAGTTGTTAGAGGCGACGTCAGCAGTGGCTGGCGACAACACTTCGACTGTTAAAGTCAATGGGAGGTAGGATTGGATGAGGGATTTCAGAGAAACCCTAGAACAAGAATAAAAATGAGTGTTTTTTAGATGAATGAGTCACTTGTCTCTTTATAACACCAGCCTAACCTTTTATATGGAGTGCCCTTGAAAGCATCTTCTTACGTCAATGTGGATGAGTGGTGGGTTGTCATTGGGGGTTCCTCTTCAAGTAGGGTTTTTCGGGTATTTTTTCCTCTTTGATGGATGCTCTCCTGCATGCTGGAGCTGGCAGCTATCGATTTCAAGAGTCGTTTGTGTTGGTGACATGTCCCCGACTTCAGTTAGCTTATTTTGAATGAGCTAATTGGATGAGGAGGAGTACTTGACCTTCCGGACGAGAATGTTGGAGGGCTGTCTATGGTCCCTCTCTCTGGACCTTTGGTTTGGGCGGGTCGTAAGGGGATAGTCAGAAGACAGCCTACATGGGGACCATGCTACCACACGGCAGCGACGATGCAACGTTGGAGAAATACTCCATCATTTCTTGATGATTCGGGTAGGTGACATCAATTCCTCAAGGCCTTCATAGTTAGCTTCCCCAATAATCTTCCCTTTATCATCTTCTCATGTCAACTTTACCCGTCATCATCATCTCCAGGCAACAATTTCTAAGAAGTTCAATCACCATCTTCTCCAGAAAACCACCTCCAAAAGGGAAAAACCACCAGTTACAGGGAAACTCACAGTGGTTGCAGGGGCATCTCAGTTGTCACCTTCCTTAGCGAACAATATCCTTATTGTCCCAGTCATCGTCCTCTCTAGAAAATTATCGTTAAGAGAAAACTCTCATAGTATTTTGGACTGAACGAAAATCGGACAAAAACAGCTGTTAATTTAGCAAATGAAATGCAGCAAGCAAGGATTCTTATTATATTTAATTAGAATATATATATATAATTTGTCTTGGTATGTTTCCACTTTCCACCAACAAAATTTCAAGTTTATAAAATTACCATCATCTATATCTTTTGGGATAAAAATTCTCTATACGGATTATTCCATAGTAATTGCCACATTACATGCACAGTGAGTATAGATTGGGTAAATTATTGGACTCATTCAATCTTACCCAGCTAAATAATTATCAAGTTAATTTTTTTCTTTCATTAAAAATGTGCAGAACGTCATTAAAATTTGCGCACAACTAAAAAAATAAAGATCAGCATGATTTTCAAATTTGTCCATTAAAAATCCGCGAAATGTAGTTGGTGGAAGAAAAGATATGAAAAGAACCTCGGTTGCTGCAGAAAAGACACAAATTTTGCTGTATCTTCTGACATTGTAGTTCTGAAACATTCAAAAAATCACTCACTTTGTATCAAAAGTTGAACCCAAAAACAAAAAGCACTCACTCTTCTCATGTCTTTCTTTCCCGTGACTTTATATCCACCTCTCAAATATTCTCTTCACTGTTCACACCTCATCTCTGTCTAGCTACTACTAGTGTTGCTACTTGTAAGCTACTCGCTCGCTCCCTCTCATTTGAATACAAGCTAAGTTTGGCACCATTTTTTTTTCTGCTGCTGAAATGTGTGAAATTTTGCTGGCTCAGCTGAATCCTGAGCTACCCATCAAGCATTTTCATGGTAAGTGTGGTAAAGCTTGCTGCTTTAGCAGGTTTAGTTCTGTTTTGGTTGTGTTTCTGTTTCTGGGTTTTGCATTTAGTGGCATATGTGATGACCTTGCTATGGTTTCAGTACCTCTTGGTTTTGAAATTTCTGGGTTTGATAGAAGCAAAACTTGGGTGTCTCAAAATGGTGTCTTTGCTTTTGGGTTCTTGGATACTAGCTCAAAATATAGTGATAGTGATAGTGATGGATTTGTTGTGGGGATTAGGTTTAATTTAAAAGAAAAAGCTGCAAATCTGCCTGTTTGGGCTATTGGTGGTGGACTTAGAGTTTCTGAGAACTCTACAATTAGGCTCAATTTGGATGGTAGGTTGATTTTGTTTGAAAACCCTAGTGGTTTGATTGTTTGGAGTACTAATACTTCTAGTTTAGGTGTTCAAAAAGCTACTTTATTGAACAATGGGAACTTAGTGTTAATGGGTAGTGAAGATAATGTGCTTTGGGAGAGCTTTAATAGCCCCACAAACACTCTCCTTCCTGGTCAGTCTTTCCATTTTCCGCAGGTCTTAAGAGCACCTTCAACAAAATCCATCTCTAGTTATTACAATTTTGTGATACGCCGTTCTGGTGAGCTTGCTCTTGTGTGGGAAAGCAATGTGACATACTGGAGGACTCATTTGAGCTCCTGTGGTGTTGTTAAGGAAGCAAGGTTTGATTCTATTGGTGTTTTGCGGCTTTTCGATGCCAGTAATAAGACGGTTTGGTCCACATCAAGTAAGGATTTTGGAGACCCTTCTGTGGTCTTCAGGCATCTTAGGATTGATTCAGATGGGAATTTGAGAATTTACACGTGGGACAATGAGGCTCATGTGTGGAGGGTAGGGTGGCAAGCAGTTCAGAACCAGTGCGATGTGTTTGGTTCTTGTGGTTTGTACAGTGTATGTGCATACAATTCCACGGGCCCTGTTTGTGATTGTCTGTCTGAGACTTCTGTACATTGGAGAAATGACCTGCCTGCGGTGGATATGGCTAATACTGGCTGCAGGAAAATGGTGGATTTGGGGAACTGCAAGTTGAATACCAGCATGATGATTTTGAAGCAGACAGTTCTTTATGGTCTTTATCCTCCTCTAGATGTTGATTTGATGCTGAGCGAGGAAGCCTGTAAGGAGTTCTGCTCCAATGACTCCACTTGCGTTGCAGTAACTTCAAAGAATGATGGTTCAGGGCTTTGCACAGTCAAAAGAACCAGCTTTATTAGTGGATATAGGAAACCATCTACTCCTGCAAATTCTTTCTTGAAAGTGTGCTTGGTCCCTCAGGCAGTTTCTGCTAGAGGTGCTAATCCTCACAACAATGTCAAGCCAATTCCTATTTCATCTAAAGGATTAGATGAACATGGGGGCGATGATAAAACTTTTGTGGGAGCCATTTCCTTGATAATTCTGGTGACAGTCTCGGCCTTTTTGAGCATTGAGATGTTTGTGTTTTGGGTTATATATCGGAGACGTAAAATTAAGGCTCAAACAAGGATCCCTTTTGGAAAAGATGCTCAAATGAACCCACATTACAGTGTTCTCATCAGATTGTCCTATGAAGAGGTGAGAGAGCTGACTGCAAACTTTGGGAATCAACTTGGCCCCTCTGTTTATAAAGGTTTACTTCCCAACAAAATGCCAGTAATTGCCAAGGTGCTGAATGTTGTAGCAACTGAGAAAGATTTCAGAATGGCAGTTTCTACCTTGGGTGCAATGCACCACCGGCATCTTGTATCAATAAAGGGATTCTGTTTTGAGCCTGAACATGCTATTCTTATATATGAGTATGTCCCAAATGGCTCTCTTGATACTTGGTTATTCAACATGGAGCAGGCTCAGGTAGAAAGGAGTTGGCAGCAGAGGCTTGATATTGCTCTAGGAGTTGCTCGAGCCCTTGCGTACTTGCACTTGGAATGCCAAACTTGTGTTCCTCATGGGAATCTGAAGCTTGAAAATGTCATGCTTGACGAAAAATTGGTTCCTAAAGTGACAGATTTCGGGCTTAGAAGCTTACTTGCAAAGGAGACAGCTTCTTCTTCAGAGTCTCCATCTGAGAGAGATATTTACATGTTTGGGGAAATGTTGCTTCAAATTGTTACATGCAAGACGGACATATTAGGCAGCGATCTGCACGATTTCGTTAACAAGATCCACGGAGAACTGAATTCAGAGGACAATAGAGTGTCTGAAGGAGTGGAGAGAGCCCTGAGGATATCATTGTGGTGTATGCAAAGCCAACCCTTTTTACGACCTTCCATTGGCGAAGTTGTGAAGGTATTAGAAGGCACATTGTCGGTAGATACGCCCCCATGGAATTTTGCTTTTAGAGAAGACCAGATGGGTTAGATCTTAACCGAGATTTTAAGGTAGATTCTTACAAGAAAGTGATTGTAAGTAACAATGTTACTAACCATGTCAGTTTGCATACCTCAAGTTTTAGGTACAAGAGTCTAAAAAATCTCCAGCAGCTCAATGTTTTTGCAAGATTGAGCCCGAAGAAATGTAAAAACACTTTGTACGATATAGGCACTCTTTAACTACATTATGCAAAATGTATCAATGTTAGTGTCTTGAATAACATGCCTAGATATGTATGCTAGTTTCAAAATTTCTTAATTGAATATGCAATGTATCCTGCTGCCCACAAGTGCCCCTTCTATCTAAAATCATACCTCCAATATATTATCGTTAGCAGGAGTCCACAACTACAATCAAACACATATCTACCAGTATCAAAATTTGTAATCTAACTAGTAAGCTCATTTATTTTTAAGTTGTACATTTATCTTCAAAATGTCTATTTGTTAGCTAATAATAATTACTAAATACAGGCATTCAACTCTTAAAATTCATAGCACTTGCATTTTCAATAGCATAACAAACATCAAACTAGAACTTTTGTCCAGCTGATTATTTTATTAGAACAACCAAAACATGTTATCTTGTACGCCACAAACAACCCCAAACTAACCCTACTTAAAAAATAATAGTAGTACCAATAAATTGAATAATGAGGTATTTTTTAGATTAATTAACCCTTTTATAGTAAGCCAAATGAGAAGTCATCATCAATTCAATTGTCGAAAATACATTACCAGTTGAGCTTTTATCCCACAGCGGTATATTGGGAGTAGATTTGGATTATTAATAGTCAAGAGATAAGACAAACAATTGTTTACACTAATATATTGGTTAATTCCAATCCAGAGTAACTCCCATTAATGCTGTTACTTGCCCAGTAATAAATATAGCAAATAATGTAATAAATAGTCATCAATCCATTTCTTCCTCTAAAAATTAACACACACTCTGAAGAACATAATTCTCATAAAGCATCAAATTTCATCAATCCCATAACATTACAGCTTCTAATAATCATTTCATCATCATCACAGAAAGCTTCCCAACTTTGGTCATTCTTTTGATTTTTCTCTTCATCACTTAAGGTAGAATTTTTATTAAATCCATGCCATAGTTTTAATAATTATTTAATTATGCATAAAAAAAGAATTTAAATATAATAATAATTGTTTTTATTGAAAGCAGAAAATGAGGTGGTGATGGGAAATGCTTAATCCTGCAAAAGAGTAAGCTGCGGGTGTGCTATGATGCTTGTTTGGCTGAATACACATTACACAGTGGGACCTGATCCTCTTCGGGTTCCTGATGGGCAAATGATACTTGTCTCTGTCTTCTTGTTTGCTAAAATGCATGCTATGTACCGTTGGATTCACTGACCCAATTTTCCAATCGATAATTATATTTGTTTTCGATGATCCCTGATTTTAAGTCAATTTAATTTTATGAGGATTTATCTTGTTAGTTTAGCTTAATTTGGATTTGATTTTAGTTATGTCATTAGAGTAAGATTAGGTAATATTGAAGAAATTATGATTTTAAAGAGTGTTGCTTTATTTTTAAGCCAAATGATACTTGTGTCTGTGTTTATGAGTGTGATTAATTAAAAGGATTCAGTTCATTCTGAATTGCCCTGTGTTAATTCTTGGATTGTCTGAAATTGTCACTCCATAAATGATTAATATATAAATAAATTTGTAATTTCAATCTCTGCGAGTATGTTCTGAAACTAACCATTGATTGAACCATTTTGATGACTAGAGAGAAACTGAGGAAAATATATAATCAAATTCAACCAAACATTCAAACACCATATCTATTGAGATGGAGTAGGCCTGATCAAACCATAAGTTTTAAGTTTGCAATAACCCATCAAGACTCTAGACAGCCTGAATGCAAACAACCTCATAGGGTCTGCATAAAAAAACTTGATGCCTTACATTCGAACTATATAGACCAAAAAGCAGATATTAATCCTCAGCCATTGGAGCTAAAAAGAATGAACTCGTTAATTCTCTCATAAATTGCCACTTATCATTGTAGCCTTACAAGTCTCTCAAACAAGGCCTAAATTTGTTTGTATTTCAAATTCATTTATTAAACAAATAAACATCTCTGTAAAATTTGAAAATAAACACAAATTGAAAGGATACATTCTACATGAAATTGACTATATAATCTTCAGGTGCGTTATTTCTAAAAGCTCCAGTCTGGGTGCATCAGTGGAATCATTTGTATGGGTTGCAGCTTAATATCCAACCTCAATCCCAAATATTTTGTATTTCTTTGAGACTCGACGTCAAATAAAAATTGTTTGAGTCTTTATCGAACACCTTTTCCCTCCGTAAAACCTAAAACAAATAGCATTAAACATCAACTCAAAAACATATTGAGCTATTGGTATTAAAGCAAGAATCTTATTATAAAAATGCTAACTAAAAAGAAACACTAACCATTGAATTATGTTTGTATTGTAAATTGACTTCCATCTTAATCCCCCGTCAGCTTATGAAAATCAAAACAATCCTTCCTGATAATGTACTCATTCAATGCCAGAATTGGAATCAAAAGCAGCAATAAAGGCCCGCCATTAATTTCTTTCGTCATTAAATTAATGGGATAGAAAAATAAAGGCAGTAACAAAGCAAAAAATGAGAGACATACGCACACATCTTTTCTTGAAAATTTTGTTAAATTAACTCTCGACAAATGATAGAAATTAACAAATTCCCAATATCATAGTACATAAATTACGCAAAAGGAAATGCCATGCGGCCCATGCATATTGCTAATGGTCGAAATTAACAAGCACGTGTACGATAATCAATTGGGGGGTCATCATTAAGCAAATCTAGCTGGATTGTGTTGGTAGGCAAAAGTGTTTGATTCACATAACATTTTGGTCATTTTAGAAAACGAAGGCACCAAAAACAGATAAAACATTGTATGCATATATTGTATATGATCAAATACGCAAGAAACTAATTAAAAACAAGTGAATAGCTTTTAAAGTCTTGAGGTTACCGATATTGCTTGCTTGGTTCGGCGTCCGTTTGTTCTGCAACGGCAGCTGCTTCCGTTCTATTATTATTCAAGTCAACCTGCCATATAACCAAAAATAAAAATTCTAAAGAAACTATCTTTTGCATGCAAATAATAATAATAATATTGCCGATTGAAGAACAATCGGCAAGTGGTAGTTAAGTTCGGAGAGTAGCAGCGACGATCAACGGGTACTGCATACTATTGGCGACGACCAGTGGTACAAGACTGATGATCTGCATCGGTGCAAGGCTCTGCTGTGTTTAACGGGATTGCATGCGACGGTGATGCACGATGACTGGCTCTACTGCGTTCGACGGGATTACGTACAATGATGACGCACGCCAATCAGTTCTGCTGTGTTCGATGACCAGCATGCGAGGATCATGGCTTCTTCTTCTTCTCATCGACCTGTTGTGCCCTTATTTTTCAATTTTTTTTTAACTGAGAACAAATCCAAGTTTATGAATTTTGTTGGGGGCAGAATCAGTAATATTGAAAATTAATCTCTCATTCCCCATTCTCAATTTGAGTTAGGTTCCATGATTTTGATTTCAATTCCCATTCTTAATTTGTGAAGTAAACGCTGTCAGTGATCCTGATTTTTCAATTCAAGAAGTAAAAACATCATAAATGTTACCGCAAAATCAATATACATAACAAATGTTAACTTGCACCCTTGCACGACCCTTTAATCATGAGTAAGAATGTGTTATGCATGGGCGGACATAGCTAAGGCTCAAGAAGAGTTTCTGTCCCTTCTGAATCATTAAACACCCTCTAAATGAATTAAATAAAAAAAAATTTAGACACATTTTTTATATTATAAAAGACTTGTAATTCAGTAATAAAAGTGTTATGTGATGGTTTTAGAGTTTTGGTTCAAATTCCTATAACCACATTATTTTAGTTTTTTAAATATTTTATGAAAATTATTTAGAAAAATTATACTTTTACGCATGTAAAATAAATAATTTATTAAAATTATTATTTAAAATTAAAAAAAAAATAATGAAACATGAGTTTTAACGGACATCCAGGTAAAGAATGAGAAAACGTTGAAATTTCAAAATAATAATCTGGATTTCAAGTGTAGTTTGGCATTTCAAGTTTGAAGCGGTGGTGGTGGATGCATGTTACGACTCTGAAGGTTTGGCTCTTCTGAATACAAGGACCAGTACGCCCCATCAAATTAACAAGATTATGCCCAATAATATACGAATGTCACATCTGTAACACTTTAAATTTTAAGTTCTATTTTACAAGTTTGTGCGGCCATGAAAGCTCTTATATATCCTCTGTTCCATTACTTTCAATTCCTTAAGTGTTTCCGTACATTATCATTACCGTTAGCAGTTGCAATAGAAACCATATACACAACTGAATGTAACACAAGAAGAAAATATTTACTACTTTTCAAAATGGTATCCGGTGATGCTGGTGTGTGATTTGGACAGAGCGCTACATGCCGTGAATATAAGAGGCTAATTTGAATCAATTGTGAGAAATCAATCTGCAATTTAAAGAATTATTTTTTTTTTAAGGATCTCCTAAGTTACAGCAGCTGTAACTTACAGTTGTTGTAAAATTGACATAAACAATATTTATGTGTGGTACTATTTACGTATAATTTTACAATAACTGTAAGTTACAGCCGCTGCAACTTGACAATTATCTTTTTTTTTAATAATTTTGTATGTTTTCGATAATTATAATCCCAACACATAATTGAAATTATGTATTTTTATTAAATAAAATTTCATAGTTCAAATAATAAAAAAATCCTAAAATAAAATTTTGACTTCAATAATTGCTCAACAAATACTTTTGCAAAAGCCAACTCATTTCACATTGATTTACACTTGTCATCACATTATCCGCATATATATGCTCCAGGAAAGAACAAACAGAAATTGTATCATTCCTTAGTGTTGGGCAATTTACAGCCTCAAGCTCACGGTTCACTGACCGTGATTCATGATTCGTGCTCATTTCACAAGAAGCAATAATTGCCTCAAGATTTATTCTTGCTTGATCTCTAGTTAGTGTTGAGAAAGGTGCCGCATGCAGCCATGGAAGCTCTTAGACTCTCCTCAGTTTCACCATGTTTTAACACTCCATTGAAACTCGAGTACAGCAGAACCCACTTCACTAAGCCCAAGCTCTTAAGCTTCCATTTCAGTTCGCTATCCACTTTATCATCTTTCTCATCAAAACCATCCAAACTCTTCACCACCTTATCACCATCGTCACAAGTTTCAACTGAAGCCACAGACCCACCGGAGACAGAGCTTGAAACTAACTCACAGGGGGAGAAATTTGATTGGTTCTCACAGTGGTATCCACTGATGCCGGTGTGTGATTTGGACAAGAGAGTCCCTCACGCAAAGAAAGTTTTGGGGCTTGACGTCGTGGTTTGGTGGGACAGGAATGAGAACGAATGGAGAGTCTTTGCCGATGCTTGTCCTCACAGATTGGCTCCTTTGTCAGAAGGAAGAATTGATCAATGGGGAAGGCTTCAGTGCGTGTATCACGGCTGGTGCTTCAATGGCTCGGGTGACTGTAAATTTATCCCTCAGGCTTCCCCAGACGGCCCGCCTGTAACAACTCTTGCTTCATTTTTGTATCACATTCATATGTTTTATTGTTTTTTGTGTTGCTGTCTATGCTTTTGCGGTTGGCTTGACTATGTGTAGAGTGAGATGCTACTTCCTCGCTATAATTTGGTCTAATTCAAATCTCGTCTGGGCATAGGGTTTGTTCTTGTAATTGTTGCGCTTCAGCCTTTTTTCCCCTCCTAAAGCTATCCCTGAAGGCCTAAAAGACTGAAAGTAATAAGGTGGAGGGTCTAATTCCAAGGGGATACGTTTAATTCTGAAAGAACAGCAGCTAATTAAATGTTTGATAAAGCCACAACACCTCTCGTCCTCAGTTTGATTGTGAGGAAACAATGAAAGATAAGCAGCATAGATGAATTATTATTCCATTTCTTGATTGATAAAATTTTGTTGTCATTTTTTTGCAATCTAGTATTGATTTTTGTTCTTGCATGCAGAAGTTGTTAAGATTTCTACTTTGCTGGGTGGCCGATTGCTTTAATTTTTACTTACATATTTGTCAAATTATGCAGGTCCACACATTCAAGAAAGCATGTGCAGCAGTTTATCCAAGTGTCGTGCAGCATGACATCGTATGGTTTTGGCCAAATATTGCTCCTCGGTACAAGGATATTATCCAGACTAAGAAACCTCCTCACATCCCGGAGCTAGATGACCCGTCGTTCACAAAATTGTTTGGAAACAGAGATATTCCTTATGGGTATGCAATGGTCCGGTCTTCCATTTTAATTTGACTGAGCTAGGACACGAAATTCTGCATTGAATTTGTACTATACTAATATCTGGTAACCATCACTAAGAAAACTATTTGAGCTTAAGTGTAATGACAGCGGGGTAAACTGCAAGATAACAACTTTTTTCTAAGTCATTTTCAGGTATGAGGTCTTATTGGAAAATCTTATGGACCCTGCTCATGTTCCATATGCACATTACGGATTGATGCCTACAAGGAAACCCAAAGGTCGATAAATTCCTGCATAAACCTTGTTTTATGTTTAAGTCAATTATATTTGCTTCGTGAATAAAACCTATTGTTAACACTAAATTTTCTTTGCAGTGAAGCTCGATAGAGAAGGGGGAAGGCCAGTTGAAATGAGTGTTGAGAAAATAGACATAAATGGTTTCATTGGAAAGCAGGAGTGGGGAAGTAGCAAATATTTGGCACCTTGTATCTTTTATGCTTATACTGACCTTCCGAAGGACCAGGAAAATGGATCAGCATCATCAGCAGGAGCCGAAAAGGCGAAGGTCAATATGTTTCATTATGCTCAGCTAAAAATAGATTTTTGCACTCTTTTCAGTTCTTATTCTATGTTGTTAAGGCAATTTTTATCCATATATATTTGGATTGGTGCAGAAGCTGGAGCAACGAAGAGCAGCTCTGATTTTTATTTGTGTTCCAGTTAGTCCGGGTAACAGCAGATTAATATGGGCCTTCCCGAGAAACTTTCAAATTTGGATGGACAAAGTTGTTCCGCGGTGGATATTTCATATTGGACAGAACCTAATTCTGGATTCAGATTTATACCTTCTTCATGTTGAGGTGATTCCTGTCTGTGTATGCTAAAATAATTTTAATCTTAAGTTTTTGGAAAATGCTTGGTGAATTGGCTTTAAAGTCTACTGCTAGTCTTGGCCTCAAACTCAGATTTGAGACTCGTCGACCATTTCATTTTACTAGATTGGTTGTGACACCATCAAAATGCATATTTTTGTTTTCCTTCTTAATAGAAGGTGTTCACTTAAATACTGCTCTCCCGCAATAGAAGAATTGAATAGCTTCTACGTTGTTTCTGGCTGTAAATAAAATTCTCGGCAACATATCGTTACCTGACCTTGGTTTCTCCCTGCAGGAGCGAAAGATAATGGATGTTGGCCCTGCTAATTGGCAGAAAGCTTGTTTCGTGCCAACAAAAGCCGATGCCCTGGTAGTTGGTTTCAGGAGGTGGTTAAAAAAATATGCCGGTAGCCAATTCAATTGGGGAGGAAAATTCAATGCAACTCTTCCACCCACACCACCAAGGGAACAGCTCATGGACAGGTATTTGGACTTCACTTTAATAAACTTGAGTCCCTTAACACCGTGTCGAAGGATTTTACAGTAGTTCTCAGTTTAGAAACTCATAGAAAGACCAGGGATTTATTGATATTAAAAAGAAGCATTATTAATTTGTTTCTTCAATCTTGAGAAACATTCTCTCTTATGTTTTGCCAAACTTTTTATGCAATGCCTTGACAATGGGAAAACTAGAAAGTTTGTTGTTTAAAAAGTGAGATCATTAACTTAAGGTAATTAAAGGAATCTTTTTCAAATTTGCAGGTACTGGTCTCATGTGGTCAACTGCAAAAGTTGCAAAGCTGCACACAAGTCTCTCAGTGCACTTGAGGTCACGCTGCAAGTCGTCTCCATTGTTTCGATTGGGATTGTTGCTGCAGCCAAGCAGAATGCCATGTCAGTGGCTACAAGAACTACAATCGTCTCATTTGCAGTAATCTGCTTTGCAGCCTCAAGATGGCTGTCTCACTTCATCTACAAAACCTTCCACTATCATGACTACAATCACGCCCTTCGCTGAACTTAGCATTTAACGTCAAAAATTAGAATATGTAAATACAACTTATTTTTCTGAACGTAAATGGTTGAATGTAGCTTGTGTACAAACATGTTGGTAAAGCAAAATTAGAAAATGCGGTTGAAGAAGTGCCTTGTCCCCCACGAATTTTTTTGATAAAAAATTTAGCACAGCATGAAGCCCTCTGCCAACAGGCCCGACACAAAATTGCAACCAAAGGACAATAAATATGCAAGTATAAGAAAAGAAGAGGAACGCTTTTGGCCATAAAAATGCACTCTTAACAAAGAAAAAAATAATCATTCCAAACAGTCCGATATCAACGGATGGTTGATAAGCCTACGTGAACCGTGACGATAACTCAAAAGTGCTTCCGTGTTTGCTTGTTTAAGAAACGAATTCAAAGTCACTGCTGATGGCAATAGAATTTGAAACGGATATTGAAGCTTGGCATGGAGTATGTTTCTTGAATATGGATAATAAAAAGAATCCATGTTGCATATTTCTCATTTCAGTCCAGTGCCAATGCTTTGGGGTGAAAGACCTTAACTAAGATTGGAAGTTAATCTGTATAATAATACCAATGAATCTTCAATTATCTGTAGCTCTGGCTTGAACCCAATTAACTTCTTCATGGTAAGTAAAGATAGTTCTAGTTCCAAGAATGAAAAGAAACCTGCATAAGAATGAAATTAAAGATGATTCCAAGAGATTGCTGCACCGACAAGTGTAGTTTGGCATTTCAAGTTTGGAGCGGAGGAGGTGAATGCCCGTTACAACTCTCTGGGCTTGGCTCTTGTGAGTACAGGGAACAGTCGGCCCCATGGAATTGGCAAGATTGTGCCCAATAATAAATGAATGTCACATCTGTAACCCTTTAAATTGTAAGTTCTATTTTACAAGTTTGTGCAGCCACAGAAGCTCTTGTATATCCTCCGTTCCATTCCTTTCAATCCCATAAGTATTTCCGTACATTATCATCACCATTAACAGTTGCAATAGAAAACATGGACACAACTGAGCCACAGTTTCGGAATGAATACACGAAGAAGAAAATTTTTGCTAGTTTTCAAAACGGTGTCCGGTGATGTTGGTGTGCGATTTGGACACAGAGTGCCACATGCCATGAATATAGAAGGCTAATTTGAATCAATTGTGAGAAATCAATCCGCAATTTAAAGAATTAATTTTTTTTTCTTTATAAGCAATTCAATTGTATAAGATTAGAACTTCCCTACTTTATATAATTAGAATCTTAATACATAGTCTGTTTAAAAAAAGTTCCTAACACATAATTTGATAAAATTATGCCTTTTTCTTAAATAAAATTCCACTGTTCAAATAATAAAAAAAGAGATCCTAAAGCATAATTTTGACCTTAACAATTGCTCTACAAAAATTTTGCAAAAGCCAACTCATTTCACACTAATTTACTCGAATTGGTAATTTTCCTTTTCTTCCATTATCAATGTCAGTCTCAATATTTTCTAGCCCATCAAAATTAGTCGGTTCATTATTGACGTTCTTCTCCTGAAAATATGCATTATTATCTTCACCAACATATTCGTTGGACGGTCCAATTTCACCACCATTTGGTACAAAACCCATAAACGGCGCACATGGTCCTTCCCCTGTAGCAGCAACATCTTTAAACAAAATTTCTAGTTGGTGAACATTTCTCAAGCCTTTATAACGAAATTTAATTGTTTCGAGAATCTCCTACAGTAATGCAAAAGGATTATGTGTGAGGAGTATGTCTAAATTGCTCCTAAAATCATTTCCTATTACACCGTAAAATAAAAAAGGTTAGAAATTTGCAACTTCAGTTGGCATGCGTGTATAAAAAGGTTATAAATTAATAATTGGCATGCATGTATTCTTGAAAAAGATAATAAAAAGAAGGATTTTACTAATATACAGTTGCTGTATGTTACAGTCCGGCAAAAAACGAGTGAACAGTAACCACGTGTTGGTTTTTTTGTGAGGAAACAATGAAAGATAAGCAGCATAGATGAATTATTATTCCATTTCTTGATTGATAAAATTTTGTGTTGGTTTTTTTGCAATCTAGTATTGATTTTTGTTCTTGCATGCAGAAGTTGTTAAGATTTCTACTTTGCTGGGTGGCTGTTTGCTTTAATTTTTACTGACATATCTGTCAAATTATGCAGGTCCACACATTCAAGAAAGCATGTGCAGCAGTTTATCCAAGTGTAGTGCAGCATGACATTGTATGGTTTTGGCCAAATATTGCTCCTCAGTACAAGGATATTATCCAGACTAAGAAACCTCCTCACATCCAGGAGCTAGATGATCCGTCATTCACAAAATTGTTTGGAAACAGAGATATTCCTTATGGGTATGCTACGGTCAGGTCTTCCATTTTAACTTGAGTGAGCTAGCACACGAAATTCTACATTGAATTTGTACTATACTAATATCTGGCAACAATCATTAAGAAAACTATTTGACCTTTAGTGTAATGACAGCACAGTAAATGCAAGATAACAACTTTTTCTAAGTCATTTTCAGATACGAGGTCTTATTGGAAAATCTTATGGACCCTGCTCATGTTCCATATGCACATTACGGATTGATGCCTACAAGGAAACCCAAAGGTCGATAAATTCCTGCATAAACCTTGTTTTACGTTTAAGTCAATTATATTCGCTTCGTGAATAAAACCTATTGGTTAATACTAAATTTTATTTGCAGTGAAGCTCGATAGAGAAGGGGGAAGACCAGTTGAAATGAGTATTGAGAAAATAGACATAAATGGTTTCATTGGAAAGCAGGAGTGGGGAAGTAGCAAATTTTTGGCGCCTTGTATCTTTTGTGCTTATACTGATCTTCCGAAGGGCCAGGACAATGGATCGGCATCATCAGCAGGAGCCGAAAAGGCTAAGGTCAATATGTTTCATTATGCTCAGCTAACAATAGATTTTTGCACTCTTTTCAGTTCTTACTAGATGTTGTTCGGGCAGTTTTTATCCATATATAGTTGGATTGGTGCAGAAGCTGGAGCAACGAAGAGCAGCTCTGATTTTTATTTGTGTTCCAGTTAGTCCGGGTAACAGCAGATTAATATGGGCATTCCCGAGAAACTTTCGAATTTGGATGGACAAAGTTGTTCCGCGGTGGATATTTCATATCGGACAGAACCTAATTCTGGATTCAGATTTATACCTTCTTCATGTTGAGGTGATTCCTGTCTGTGTATGCTAAAATAATTTTAATCTTAAGTTTTTGGAAAATGCTTGGTGAATTGGCGTTAAAGTCTACTGCTAGTCTTGGCCTCAAACTCAGATTTGAGACTCGTCGACCATTTCATTTTACTAGATTGGTTGTGACACCATCCGAAATGCATATTTTTGTTTTCCTTCTTTTTAAGAAGGTGTTCACTTAAATACTGCTCTCCCACAATAAATGAATTGAATAGCTTCTACGTTGTTTCTGGCTGTAAATAAAATTCTCGGCAACATATCGTTACCTGACCTTGGTTTCTCCCTGCAGGAGCGAAAGATAATGGATGTTGGCCCTGCTAATTGGCAGAAAGCTTGTTTCGTGCCAACAAAAGCCGATGCCCTGGTAGTTGGTTTCAGGAGGTGGTTAAAAAAATATGCCGGTGGCCAATTCAGTTGGGGAGGAAAATTCAATGCGACTCTGCCACCCACACCGCGAAGGGAACAGCGCATGGACAGGTATTTGGACTGCATTTTAATAATCTTGAATCCCTTAACACCGTGTCGTAGGATTTTACGGTAGTTCCCAGCGTAGAAACTCATGGAAAGACCAGGGATTTATTTTTTGGTTAAGAAGAAGCATTATTAATTTGTTTCTTCAATCTTGAGAAACATTCTCTCTTATGTTTTGCCAAACTTCTTATGCAATGCCTTGAAAATGGGAAAACAAGAAAGTTTGTTGTCACGCCATTAAAAAGTAAGATCATCGCACTTAATTAAAGTAATCTTATTCAAATTTGCAGGTACTGGTCTCATGTGGTCAACTGCAAAAGTTGCAATGCTGCACGCAAGAGTCTCAGTGCACTTGAGGTCACACTACAAGTCGTCTCCATTGTTTCGATTGGGATTGTTGCTGCAGCCAAGCAGAATGCCATGTCAGTGGCTACAAGAACTACAATCGTCTCATTTGCAGTAATCTGCTTTGCAGCCTCAAGATGGCTGTCTCACTTCATCTACAAAACCTTCCATTATCATGACTACAATCACGCCCTTCGCTGAGTTTAGCATCTTGCACAAACAGTTTAGTAATGCTTTATCTTTTTAAATAATTGTTATTAGCCACTCTATAAAAATAATTAACTGTGAAGAGAATTAGTTAAATGTTCGGTAAAATTTATTTAAAAAAATATTGTGTGTTTTAAAAATAATCGTATGCAAGTTTACATTGGTAATAATGTTGAATGAAATTTATTTAACATGTGTATAAAATATTTTTTATTATGTACCTGTAATAATTGATAATTAGAGTAAATGTTTTATATTATTAATTTTATTTTTATTTTATTATCTCAATATAATAATAATAATAATAATAATAATAATAATAATAATAATAATAATAATCTCTTTAAAGATAGTGATTCTATTTCTTAATTAATAAGGATAATTTTGAATTTTTATAATATATATAAAGATATATATATAATTGTATTAAATATAAAAATTATTCTCAAAATTTTAAAAAAATACATTTTCCTTACTTTTGAAAATTTGTTATAAGGTGCAGTGATTTTGACGAAAATAATTTTTAAAAAAATTTACTACATACTAAAATTAACTCTTATCTTTTTAAAATTATTTTTTAACCTCTCAAAAACAATCCCAAACAAACCCTTAATGTTGAGGATTAGAATATGTAAATACAACTTATTGTTCTGTACGTAAATTCAAGGTCTCCGAATACTTAGAAGGTGGTTTGTACAAACATGTTGATATAGTTTCAGAAGTGCTTTTGTTGATGTTGTTGTTGTTGTTTTTTTTTTTTTTTTTTTGGTTTAATAAAAAATTTAGCACGACATGAACCCTCTGCCAATACAAAATTGCAACCAAAGGACGGTAAATGAATAAATATAAGAAAGAAAAAGAAACGCTTTTGGCAAAAAAAATGCATTTTTAACAAACAAAAGATCATTCCAAACAGTCCGATATCAACAGATGGTTAACAAGCCTACGTAAACTGTGACAATAACTCTAATAAGTGCTGCCATGTTGCGACTTCCGAGCCACAAGCACAGCCATTCGTTCATTTTCATTCACAAAAATAAAATATTATATAATTTTTATTATTTTCCATATTCAATAAACATACTCAATCCCAAGGTTCAGTGTGCGTTTCAAATTCTATTGCCATTGGCAGTAACTTTGAATTTTGATTCTGAAACAAGCAAACATGGAAGCACTTATGGCTTCTTCATTTCATCCGTCACTTCACAGTCACAAAACTCAACAACTTATCAAACCCATGTTGCATATTTCTCATTTCAGTGCAATAACCACTTCGTTTTTAAAATCAAAATCCAAAATTTATACAACCCTTTCATCATCATCGTCGTCGTCTGCAGTTTCGGCTGAGGCTGAAACTGAGGCCAAAGATGAGAAATTTGATTGGTTCTCACAGTGGTACCCAGTGATGCCGGTGTGTGATTTGGACAAGAGAGTGCCTCATGCAAAGAGAGTGTTAGGGCTTGATGTGGTGGTCTGGTGGGACAGAAATGAGAATGCTTGGAAAGTGTTTGATGATACATGTCCTCACAGATTGGCTCCTTTGTCTGAAGGGAGAATTGATCAATGGGGCAGGCTGCAATGTGTGTATCACGGCTGGTGTTTCAACGGCTCTGGTGACTGTAAATTCATCCCTCAGGCTCCCCCTGATGGCCCTCCGGTAACTATTTTCGACTTTGAATCCTCTTATGTCAGTGTGATTGCATTTATATATGTATCTATTTGGTATCAATCTTGCTTGCGACGAGGGCTGTTAGAGCTTAATACTATAGTTTGTGCCCTTGCCAATGAGCTTAAACTTTTAGTTCAAGCAGTAACTTAATTATTAATTTATAGTATCTGTGTGTTTAATTAAGTATTTAGTTGTTGTCATTCTAATTCTAAGGTTGATGATGATTTCTGTTGCATATCAGTCAAGTAATTCATCAGTAAAAACTTCTATCTTTTGATTTATATCTAAGCTGGTTTTGACCGGAAGGTCTTGTGTTCAAATCCCTAACGTGACTGCATTCTTATTTGTTTCTGGCCAAATGACAAGCCTGTCTAATATCAGTCTTGCATTTGTGAGAGAACTTGTTAGAGCTTATAGTACACACTTCAGCTTTTAGGTCAACCGGTAACTTATTTAATCAATATACAATTTCTTTATGTCTTAGTATTGGTTGTTGTTGCCACTAATTGTTGTTCTGGTTCTAAGGTTGATGGTGAACTTGTGTGGCATATCAGTCAGATAAAGTCATTTTTCTTTTTCTTTAAGAACTTGGCTTAGTTTGGTTGTTGAAAACTTTTAAGGAATTGGGATCTTTTAAATGTTAATAAAAGCATTCACATGCTATAACAATAGTTATTGGACAGCTCCTATCTTAGCTTGTTTGGCTTAAAAATCTTGATTCACTATACAAGAAGATTGGGTATGCACTTTGTCATTCGACATCATAGGGAAGAACTTTGGCCAAAATGGGATTTTATATGACCTTTTCTATGATTATACAGGTTCACGCATTCAAGAAAGCTTGTGCAAAAGTTTATCCAAGTACTGTGCAGAATGACATAGTGTGGTTTTGGCCAAACTCTGAACCACAATACAAAGATATAATAACGAAGAAAACACCTCCCTACATTCCAGAAATGGATGATCCATCATATACCAAGACGATAGGAAATAGAGACCTGCCTTATGGGTATGCAAACATTTATATGTTGAGCCATATATATTTTAGATTTCTCATATTTCGTGTAAAGGGAGTTAATTGAAGTCAACGGAAATTTGCAGGTACGAGGTCTTAATAGAAAATCTAATGGACCCTGCTCATGTCCCCTACACACATTATAAAATAATGCAAATTCCACCACTCAAAGGTAGATAAGGACTGCTAAATGAATTCTAGTGTCCGTTATTATTTATGTTTCACATCTCTTTATATGTGAGGTTCATTACGGTTTACACTAAGTTCTTATACAGTTAAGGCTGATAAAGAAGGAGGTGTACCAATCAATATGAGTGTACCAGACTTAGGACTAAATGGTTTCACTTCAAAGCAAGACTGGGGCAGAAGTAAATTTATGGCTCCTTGTGTGTATTATGCTTTTTCCGTAATCGAGGCAAATGAAAGTAGCAAAGCAGATCAAAGCAACAGATCAGTATCATCAACAAGAAACAATATGGTAACACTTTATGCTTGTATCTTTCCTAAATTAGAGATAATAATCATTAGATTTCCATTTCTTTTCACTGATTAATATTTTTTTTTTTTGAATTATTCAGGAGTCAACATCTCCTGTGGCAAAACGAAGGGTGGTTCTAGTCTTTATGTGTGTTCCAGTGAGTCCTGGTAAAAGTAGAGTAATATGGAGCTCTCTGAGGAATTTTTCTGTGTGGATTGAACGAATTGTTCCACGATGGATATTTCATTTAAACCAAAATCTGATTCTAGATTCAGATTTGTATCTTCTTCACTTGGAGGTAATTCCAATTTCTTTATGCATTGCTTGACTGCCAAAAAGTTGTGCTGTTGAATTTATTTTAATTCATCTTGGCCAAGGAACACATTTTGATTTGATGTTTGGATAATCCCTACCGTTGTTAAAACTTGTCTTAAATACTATTATTCGGCCCTTACTTTCTTAAGCTTTTGGGTCAAATGGTTTCTCTACCATAGTAACTTTTGGGCTCTTGTCTCCAGGCCCATCTATGAGCTTCTGTCTGAAGTCTTAGTTCACATTTCACGAGAGGGGGCTGTTAAAAACTTGTCCTAAATACTCTTTTGGGTTAAGCAGTTTCTCTGAAATATCATTAGATTTTAGCAATGAGAATTGATAAGACTCAAAATCAATTTAATTATATGCATTAGAACAAACCAAAACACATTGCTTTGTACTTATCCAGAACAGTTACATGCCAAAAAAAGACCAATTTAATAGGCACTTTAATTATGCTTTTTCTTCTCCATATTTCTAAAGATTTAAATCTTTGTTTTGGTCATTTTCATTACATTCTTTCTCTTCTCTCTCCACTAATTGGTTGTCTAAATTTTTATCTATTAAAGTAGTTTTATATCATTGATGCTTAAGCAACAAGGTCGACTGTTTCTCTGATGAGGATTTATGTTCATTCTATGTTTCACAGATGCTTCTTGCCATAAAGCATGTTTAATAGATGCTTCTGCTTGCCATAAACCACTTTTCACAGATGCTTCTGCTTTCCATAAACCAATCAGTCATGGAAAATTTTCTTCATCTCCTCATTAGCATCATAATTCTCTGTCTCCTTGTGAGCTTCACTCCAGACAATTAAGTTTTCTTTGTAGGAGCGTAAGATAATGACTGTTGGCCCTTCAAATTGGCACAAGGTTTTCTTTTTGCCAACAAAGTCAGATGCCAACGTGGTTGCTTTCAGGAAATGGTTAAACAAGTACTCCGGTGGGCAACTTAATTGGGGAGACAAGTTCAGTCGGGCCCTCCCTCCAAGTCCTCCAAAAGAGCAGCTTATGGACAGGTATCCTTCTTGTAAACAAACAAATTAGGAACTCTAAAGATTGATTTGATTGAACTTCATTGCAACAGTGTCTAACTTTTACAGAAGTAACGCAAATGCAGTTTCAGATTGTTGTCTTAGCCTTTAAACTACCAGTACTCCATCAAATCATAGCAAAGTTGGCTTGTGATATTAAGCCCCTCAGAGTTGAAAGTTCCGTAACCATACTGATGTTTTGCCAAGTATCTTGTTCCAGGTACTGGTCTCATGTGGTGAATTGTCAAAGTTGTAGTGTGGCACATAAAGGTCTCAAAGTTCTTGAGCTTGTTCTGCAAGTAATCTCAATTGCTTCACTAGGGTTTGTTGCTGCAGTCAAAGATCACATATCCAATCCAGCAAGGATAGGGTTGGTCTTTATGGCTATACTGTGCTACGCAGCTTCAAGGTGGCTCTCCCACTTCATATACAAAAATTTCCATTTCCATGATTACAACCATGCTCTTATTCAATGAAACTAACGCTTTATACACTTCATATTATCTGAAAATACTTTGTTATCGGCTGCATATGATAGCCTTCCGTCGTGTACAATGAGCACTTGTTCTTGTATAAAAGCATACCATTGAAGCAAATTTCTGTAAAGATTTATTGCATACTTCAATAAAGTCTAGCAAGTAGCACGCTCCCTCATGTGAAATATGGATATGATGAACCTATATGGGATCGTTTGGATATGGATTCGATGTGACCTTACCCCTGATAGTTTCTCATTTTGGACCAAAACATTCTCTCTAAAATGACATGAATATAAAGCATGTTAGTTTATTCACCTCCCTTGTATTAAGTGCAAAACGGCTATGCATAAGCAAAATTCATGGTTTGAAACGTTTGAACTTGATATTGAAGAAGCATAAGCAAGGGAATAAGCAATGCAACTTTAATTTTTCAATATTTTTCCCATCTTGTTGTCATTTTCACCCTTTGAGCGAAACAAGCCAACAACTCCTCCACCTCTCACTCAATAGGCAAATTTTGGGCTTGTGCTACAAATATCTCTAGAAAAAGATATGGATCCAAAACCGAGTTAAAAAATCATTAAATAAAATTAAAAATATATATATATTTAAATGTCTTGATGCTGACGTGGCACCTTCCTAGATCAGTACAACTGAGCTGTCACCAACTCATTGAAATAGAGAATTCTGTTTACACTTTCCTTGTAATGAAAGCTTATAACACAAAGTATCAATTATTTTATTTGATTTGAAGTAAACTTCAAGTCCAATTTATCTCAGTCGAGTCCCAACTTATCATGTTTTCACTCCCGATTCTTCCAAAATTTTACCTCTTTTTCTTGCATTTCCCCTCATTTCCTTCATTTTCTCGGTAACCAAACACCGACACTACCAGATTTTGTTAAATCGAAAATCCGGGTTTCCAGCGGGAAGAAAAACCAATCAACGAATTGAAGTGATTTTGAGCTTGTGCTTAGCCTTTTGACATCAATTTTCCCTCACTTTCCCTTCATTTTCTCGGTCAGTGAACACCGTTTTCTTAGTATGATTGGAAGATCTGATTAAATCTGAAACTTGGGTATTCAACAGTGCGCAAAACCCATCTCAGAGATGATGTAAGTGACCGCTGAGCTTAATTTAGTTCACTTTAATTTTCTTTAATTTTCTTTCACTTTCTTACACTTTCTTACACTTTCTCTGTTACCATACATCCATTATAGTAATAGAATTTTTGAGATCTGGTTAGTCTAGGGAATTTGTTTCTGAAGATTAGGCAAAGCCCATGAAAGAATCAAATCCAATCACAGAGCCAATTGGCCAAAATTTAATCAAATTGATAAGCAACCTATGTTTCTCAGTGTTTGTGTTCTCAGTGCTCATATTTACAGTCATTGCCGTTACATATCAACCTCCAGATCCCTGGCTGGAATCTGCCCCAGCTTTAACTAAATTCTTCACCAAAACTGAAAATGCAACCTTTAAAGATGACAGTTCTATCCTCAAAACCGGTGAAGATTTGCAGGCTACGCCACTTGCACCTTTAGTGCCGCCTGTTAGTTCGATCACTGAAGTAGTGATTGAGAAAGCTGAGGAGGAAGTGAAAAATATGACGGTCACGGAAAAGTCTGATTGTGATGATTTGAGAGTAGTAAATTGTTCTGATCCGCGAGTTTTGATAGCCGTAGAGAGGTTCAATTTGAGGCTATTTAAGTCAATTGTGTTTTTGGAGTATCAAAAACCAGTTAATGGATCGAAAGCGAATGAATGTGATGTGGCTTGGAGGTTTAGGAACAAGAAAGAGAAGTCTTGGAGGAAATATAGGGATTTTAGGAGGTTTAGGTTTGGATACGGAGAAAATTGTACTTATAAAATTGTCCGTGCAGGTGGTTGGCACTCGGGCTTTAATGCCAGGAGGTCATTTAGAAGTAGAGTTAATGCTACTAGTAGGAGTGTTGGGAATCCTAAAGTTGCACCAGCAGTTCGCGATGATGAGATCAATGACACAATTCCAACGTTGGGATCACTGATGGATTTTAGGAAAGGGAAGTTCTTGTATTACTCCCGTGGTGGAGACTATTGCAAAGGAATGAATCAGTATATGTGGAGTTTCTTGTGTGGCTTAGGGGAGGCTATGTATTTGAATAGGACATTCGTAATGGATTTGAGTGTATGCTTGGCTGCAACTTATAATCCAAGCAATAAGGACGAGGAGGGGAAGGACTTTCGATATTATTTTGACTTTGAACACCTTAAGGAGGTGGCATCAATTGTGGAGGAAGCTGAGTTTTTGAGGGATTGGAAGAAATGGGATCGGGGTCATAAGCGAAAAGTTCCAGTTAAGAAACTTGTTACCCATAAGGTAACACCGGTGCAACTGAAAAAAGATAAGAGCACGATTATATGGAGACAGTTTGATTCCCCAGAGCCTGAAAATTATTGGTATAGGGTGTGTGAAGGGCAGGCTGCAAAGTACATACAGAGGCCATGGCATGCACTGTGGAAGTCCAAGAGATTGATGAATATTGTCACAGAGATCAGTGGGCAAATGGATTGGGATTTTGATGCAGTTCACGTGGTTCGAGGAGAGAAAGCTAGAAATAAGGAGCTCTGGCCACATTTAGATGCCGATACATCACCTGATGCACTCCTTACAAAGCTTCAAGGAATGATTCATCCTTGGAGAAATCTGTATATTGCAACCAATGAACCGTTTTATAATTATTTTGATAAATTGAGGTCTCAGTACAAGGTTCATTTGCTTGATGATTACAAGGAACTTTGGAGCAATACAAGTGAATGGTACAATGAGACCAGACTTTTGAATAATGGACGACCAGTTGAGTTTGATGGGTACATGAGAGTTGCTGTGGATACAGAGGTCTTCTACAGAGCAAAGACACGTGTGGAAACGTTTTATAATTTGACCAAAGACTGCAAGGATGGAGTTAATACCTGCTGACCAGGTTGGGTGAGAGCTCCCGTTGCCATAAGCACGAATTGATCTGCATCCTTTGTTATGTTTTAAGTTTCTTGATTCTGGCACGGAATGATAATATTGGGTTTATTTTAGGCTCTTGTTTTATTTGCTTGTTCCTTCATTCTATTGATGGTTGGCAATTCTAGCTGATCATGAATTGCATGTATCATATTACAGATTCAACTTATAATGCTTTCTATTCGTCTGATTGAGATTTATTTTGAAAGTTATTAAATGCCTTTTTCTTCTTTAAGATAGGTAGTCTATTTGCCCTTTTGACACAAAATGTTATTTATGCACCATCCTCTTCTTTTTGCTTGCACTTGAAGGCAAAAGTCTATTATTATTGATTTCATAAAAAATATTGTTCAGCTTGAAGCCATTTTATCATGCGGAGGTACATATTTCTGAAGGAGCACAAGAAGTGCTTTTCAGCAGTCATTGTGTTATGATGAATGATGCCCATAGCACAAGTGCTTTTTCAGCAATGGTTGTGTTATGAACCTACGGATAGAACTCACTCTTAAAAAGGCGTATAATCAAATTGGTTGAAAAATGAAAAAGTTCATGATGTATATGAAATTTGATCGATAGGACTAACATTCTGTGACAATAATTTATTGGATACCCTTTTCTTATTCGACTTGAAAAGCTTCCCTGCATTAGGCATTTAGGATGTATTATTAAATACAGATGTATAATAAAAAAAAAAATCAAAATCTATTGAAATAGATAGTTAATTGATAAATTAAAAATGCTCCAGTCTCGGGATGCTGACATGTCGCATTCTGCGATCAATTCACTGCAGTGACCTGTAGCCATGGAAGCTTATAACACAAATCTTTTGATAAGTGTAATTAATGGCCTGTGGTAAAATTGGGAAATTGAACGAAGTTAACGGCTGAACAGTTTGGAGTTAGCTTTGGCCTTGTGGCTGGTATTCAGTCTTTTGACATCAATTTTTTCTCAGAGTTTCCATCATTTTCTCACTCACCAAACACCTCTTACCTGATAAAACCGCAATGATTCTGTTAAATCTAAAACTTGGGTATACAACAGTGAGAAAAACTCATCCAGGAATTGAAGTTAACTTTAGCCTCGTACTTAAGTCTTTTGACATCAATTTTCCCTCACATTCCTTCTTTTTCTCAGTCACCGAACGCCATTTTTCTGATATGATTTCAAGTTCTGATTGAATCTATAATTTGGGTATTCAACAATGGCCAAACCTCATCTAAGAGTTAATATTTAATGTATGGAGTCCCAAGCCTAGCTTTTTTCACTTTATTACTTTCGTGCATTTTCTCGGTTGCCAAGCACATTCTTTTATGATAGATTCTTAATATCTGATTAGTTTAGAGGATTGGGGGTTTTCATTTTAGGCAAAGCGCATGAGAGAATCAGAGCCTATTGGCCAAATGTTCATAAGACTCATCAGCAATCTGTGTTTCTCTGTATTTGTATTCTCAGTTCTCGTATTTACAGTCATTGCCATTACATATCAACCTCCGGATCCATGGTTTGAATCTACCTCAGCTTTAACAAAATTCTTCTCCAAAACTGAAAATCCAACCTTGGAAAATGGCAATTCTATCCTCAAATCTGGTGAAGTTTTTCAGTCTCTGCCAGCTGGTAGTTCAATCACCGAACAAATGATTGACAAAGCTGAGAAGAAACTGAAAAATTTGGCCGTTATGGATGACTCTGATTGTGATGAATTGAGGGTCGTAAATTGTTCTGATCCCCGAGTTTTGCTAGCTGTTGAGAGATTTAATCTTAAGCAATTTAAGTCAGTTCTGTTTTTGGAGTACCATACTCCGGTTAATGGGTCGAAGGCAAATGAGTGTGATGTAGCTTGGAGGTTTAGGAACAAGAGAGATAAGTCTTGGAGGAAATATACGGATTTTAGGAGGTTTAGGTTTGGATACGGAGAAGATTGTTTCTACAGAGTTGAGCATGTAAGTGGTTGGCGTTCGGGTATCAATGCCAAGAGGTTGTTTAGGAGAAGAGTGAATGGCACCGGGAGTGCTGTGCATACAATAGTATCAAAGGCAATTCTCGATGATGAGATCAATGACTCAATTCCGAGCATCGGATCAGAGGCAGATTTTAAGGAAGGGAGGTACTTATATTATAAACGAGGAGGAGATTATTGCAAAGGAATGAATCATTTTGCGTGGAGTTTCTTGTGCGGATTAGGGGAGGCTATGTATTTGAAAAGGACATTTGTGATGGATTTGAGTATGTGCCTGGCAGCGAAATATAACCCGAGCAATCAGGATGTGGAGGGGAAAGATTTTCGATATTATTTCGACTACGAGCATCTTAAGGACGTGGCATCAGTTGTGGAGGAAGGTGAGTTTTTAAGGGAGTGGAAGAAATGGGATCAAAAGCATGAGAAAAAGGCGTCAGTCAAGAAAGTTGTTAGCTACAAGGTCAAACCAAAGAAGTTAAAGAAAGATAACAGTACAATCATATGGAGGCAGTTTGATGCTCCATCTCCAGGAAATTTTTGGTTTATGGTTTGTGATGGGGAAGCGGCTAAGTACATCGAGAGGCCATGGCATGCCCTGCTTAAGTCTAAGATATTGTTGAATATTGTTGCAGAGATTGGCGGCCGAATGGATTACGAGTATGATGCGGTTCACGTGGTTCGCGGAGAGAGAGTTAAAAGTAAGAAGCTTTGGCCCAATTTGGATTCTGATACATCACCTGGTGCACTCCTCGAGAAGCTTGAAGAGGTTGTTCATCCCTGGACAAATTTGTATATTGCAACCAATGAACCGTCTTATAATTACTTTGATATTTTGAGGTCAGAATACAAGGTCCATTTGCTTGATGATTACAAGGACCTGTGGAATAGCACAAGTGAGTGGTACCATTGGATGACACGCTTAACCCGTGGAAGCCCAGTTGAATTTGATGGGTACATGAGAGCCATTGTGGACACTGAGGTCTTTTACCGGGGAAAGATACGTCTGGAAACGTTTAATAATTTGACTAAAGACTGCAAGGATGGTGTTGGTTACTGCTGACCAGGATGATTGACAATTCCTGTTAATTCTAATGTCTTGATTCAGTCGCGAAATGGTGGTTTTGAGCTTATTCTAGGCTTTTATTTGATTTCATGATTGGCAGTTCCCGTTGATCATGTTATAGAGTTCAATAGTTGTTTCAAATCTGTGAATTATCGAGATGCCAGGTTCCCATATTTGTTTTCATTGCAAGCAATTTGAAATTTTGACTCGTAGTGTTATTGTGTATTAACCCTCTACTTTTCTGCTTGCACTTGAGTCTATTGTCGATAATGGCTTCATTTTCATAGCAAAAATTCCATTTTCTTTGTGTGAATTACCGAAAGCAAATTGCTACAATTCTTCTTCTCTGTTTTCTTCTACATTCCAGCTTTGACTTGAAGCCACTTGATCATGGATGGGTAGATATTCCTGCAGAAGCACAAGCGCTTTTCTAATCTCTATAACAAGTAAAAGTATAAAGTAAGAAAAGATAAATAGACGTTTATTGGTTTGAAGGGAAGTAAGTTTGGCACCTCCATTCCCTGTAAAAGATCTCTAGCATTCTTTGCAGAAATGACAATATTTCTAGCAGAAGATTTGATAAATCCTTCTTCTACGCCTTTGTCAAAGAACCTTAGCAAAGAATCATAATATCCATCAACATTTAACACACCCACCTGCTTTTTTTTTAGAATCAAAATTCAATAGAAAGATTACATCAATGTACATGCAAAAAATGGTTTGATTCTGAAAAACATTTTCGTTATTTCAATCAAACAATAATATATTTCTTATTTATGCCAACTTACAGGTTTGTCATGGATGCCAAGCTGAGACCACGTTATCATCTCCAGCAACTCTTCCATTGTTCCATACCCTCCTTCATAAATTATAATAGAGAAAAACCACCCATAAAATAAAATTAAGAAAAAAAAATGAAATCTTATTTCAATTAACCATCAAAATATGAATGTTTAAACTAGAAAATTATTATTATATTTATATATATATAGACACCTGGAAGTGCAATGAAAGCGTCAGCTCTTCTAGCCATTTCTGCTTTTCTTTCATGCATATCAGACACAATTAACACTTCCCCTACCGTCTGTCCTGATATCTGAGATTTTGACAAAAGTGATTTGAGTAATTGGAAAGATTAAGAGAATTAAGCAGAGTTGTTTATAATCTTAATTAATTACCTCAATTGGGACTAGAGCTTTTGGTATGACCCTAGTCAAAAAGAAAAATCGCATTAGAATCAACGACAATGGTGAAGAAAACAATTGAGCATGTATCAACAACAACAAAAGCAGGAGGAAACTACTTTACAGCCGTTTTATGTTTTGATAATCACTACTATTTCGTTCTCAACTTATTGTTTACAAATTTATATTTTGATGTGAGATTCATAACCTGAAAAACTTAGAAATGTACAAATATTCGTGACTCATCAAACGACCATGAGATAATTTGACTTATAATCAATAATAATTGAGTATCAATAATTGAGAATCTTAGGGTTTTTAAACACCCATGTATTTAACTGTTAATCCTTCTATTTCACAGCAGCTGAAAATTAAAAGGCCACCGCACCTCATTTCATACTAGTATAAAAATTTAAGAAACTTCAATAATAACCTATAAATATTTTTAACTTACCCAAGAACATGACACCCTCCATCAAAAATAGTTTGAGAAACTAATCCCATGAGCCCGACACTCCCTCCTCCATACACCAAATTTATTTTCCTCTCAACCTGCAACTTTTTCCTAATCAAGATACCTTCAAACAGGCTTAAGCAATCACCGTTAATCCAAGTGCTTTTATATATGTGTTATATGTGTTTGTGAGTTTGTGTGTTGCAAGCAAAGAGAATACATACGTTTATATATATATATATATATATATATATATATATGGAAGAGAGAGATGACAATTTACAAACCAGTTGCGCAGCGAGATCAAGAGCTGCATCACTGAAAATCTTTCTGTTTCCTGAATTACTTCCACAAAACACACAAACTCTTTTGAACTTCCCCATTTACTCTCTCTTTGCCTCTCTCTCCAAAAGAATAGTGCAAGAGAAGTCCTCCAACAAGAGTATTCACAATCATATATGTTATGTATCAATCATACATAAATGTGTTCTTTATACATATATAGAAAGAAAGACTCGCGACTCATTGTTAGATGCGGACATATATGTATATTTTACTATAATACAGACTTAAAGTTTGTTTGTTAAACGTCTAAAATCTAAAAATTTATCAATTTCATATGTTTCTTTCAAATATTTTGTTTTTACATCAATGCTGATTTATATGTTATTTCTTGAATTTTTATTGATGAAATTGTTGCCTCAGTCACTTAAGGGTCTGTGATGTTGATTGGTCGTTTGTTAGTTTATGAAATCTTTTGTTTTTTTTTTTTTGAAACTTTTTGTTTTTACATCAATGGCCGAGTTTTCTTGCTAGCATCTTTGTTGCTTTCTGAAATCTTTTGTATTAATTGATTGTTCCCACTCTCACTCATACCAGCAAATTTGCATATGCATAATACATTCTATATGTCTGACAAACATGTTAATTAGACATATGAAATTCAGACCTATTCAGACTTCAACTAAATTCAGATCCATTCAGATTTTAGATAAAAAAATAAACGATACCTTAATCGTAAACCCACATATATAAAACTTATATGTTTATATAATTTTAAGGGTAGACGTACATACATTTTATAACACATATTTAGTCTATACACCGTTATTTAACACTTCTTGGGGGTATATGTACGTATATTTTAATTACAATTCAAGAACCTCTGCTTATAAGAATTATTATTAAATGCTTATGCTCATCACTAGTTTAGGTATAATTAACCTTATTCATAGACCACTTTGTGTATGGAAAAGCTTATTAATCAATGAATCAAAATGAATAACAGAATTTTTTTTTTTAAATAATTTTTTTCATAAAATTTTTTTAATTATTTTCTTTAAAAAAAAAAGGAAAAGTACAAAGGTTTCCATTTGTGAAAGATTCTTTGATATGCATTCGCTAGTCCTGCTAATAATGTTCGTGGAACTTTCCATATAACACGTGAGACATGATTCATGGCACAGGTATAAATGATTAATGACTCTAATGACAAAAGTGTTTTCCCAATCGAAGCAGATTCTTTCTTTCTTACTTTCTATATATATATATATATATATATATATATATATCCAATTTGTTTGGTGGGTGCACCAATAAGATTTTTACTGTTTATTTTGTTGGATTTTATGGGGTGAATTCATCTCCTCTTTTGAAAAATACCTCAAAGTACTCATGTTATTAAATATGTTCATGTTCTTATCCTTACTGTTTTTTTTTTTTTACTTTTATAATAATACCCTAGTAACAATATTCTTGACATTAATTAATTTATCTATAAGAAATTTAATGAATAAATTAAATAATAATTATTTATTAGCAAAATAAACAATAAGTATTGGTATGGAAGAACTAGTATTTTCATGTACCTTTGTAACAATCTTGCTGATAATTAATTATAAATAAATTAATATCAATCAACTTAGAGTAATATTTAATATTTTCCAACAACCTTCCTATTAATTGTGTATAAAAATTTAATTTACCAAATTAATCCGAAAAGTAAAATAACAACATAAAATTTACATTAGTTTTTATATTGTTTTTAAGGTTAATTTGATGAATTAACATTTTTTTTCTTTTTATTAATATCCCTAAGAGTGTTGTTGTAAGGGTATTATTATAAAAGGAAAGAAAAATTAAGAGTATGAACGTAATATATTTAACAGTAAGAGTGTTTTGAAATATTTTTTTAAAATATAAAAATTAAACGGGCTCTTAAATTAAAAATATAGTAATTAAATGAGTATTTACCCAAGAGAAAATTTATAAGATTATTTTTTGTAATATTGTATATCCACTTCCTCTCCCTAACCTTTGAAGCAATTATGATATGCAATTATCATGAGTTTATTTATTAAAATGGGGTTCAAGCATGCGTAAAGATTATGATAAAACGATAATAATCATGATGATGAAGTTGATGGTGATGTGGGGACCAAATTTATTATTTAAGCCCAGCATAATCATGATTAATAATCTCATACTTTATTTATTATTTTGTTTCAAATCGACGCATAAAAAAAATATAGTTAAAAGCGGAAAAACACCAAACGAGTTGGCCTTTCAAGTATTATATAATATATTTCCGAGAGTAAACAAATGCCAACTTGCCCAAGAGTGACATAATTGCTTGGAGAGCCAAGCCCTCTTTATAAACACGTATATGAGAAATTTTTGGTAATACCATCGTCTTTCGATTTTAATTTTATTATTTTATAACTAATGGGATAACTAATGGGCCTTTAGCCTAGTGGGAGTGCCGTTATACGAGATTTTTTTTTTAATGAATAATGTACACCTATAGTTTTTTGTATAAATTATTTTTATATAAATTAATGTGATATAATAAAGTTCGTTGAATGAAATCACTACACCACCTACATAATTTATTTTTATTATTTTATATTTTCAATCAACCACCAAATGATGTTATGTCACATTAATTTATACAAAAAATAATTTGTATAAAAATTTGTAGTTCTATTAATGATGTATACTCCTCTAGTGTGATTAGAGTTATTTTATATAATGGGTATGTTCAAAGAGTTGCACTAACATTAAATATCACAATTATTATATTAGAACTTAGCCTCACGATATGGGATTATTTGTCAATGTTTTTGTAAGTATCATTTAGAATTACCCCAAGAGCTTAGCCGATTGATATTAAGTAGTTTTATTTAAGTAGTTTTATTTAACTGACTATCCGAGTTCAAAACTTAAAGAAGTAGAGACTAAAAAATCAATTCCAGATTGTTCACTCCTACCTTTTCGAAAAAAAATAATATATATCTTTGATTTTTTCTAAATTTCATTCACTAACCCTTTCCCACTACTTCTTTCACTTTCTTTCTGCTTAACGCATGAGCAACCTGGTTGTGCCGCCCAGGCTTGTGTTGAAATTTTCTTTTTAATGCAAAGCTGCAATTCTATACGTTTAATGTCAATTTTGAAGTAGTAAGTTTCCTTCGAGTTCTTTGCCACTTAAGTTTAAGTGTAATCATCAACATGATTACAGAAGTTATGTGGTGACAAGAGATTTGCCACTGGCGTTCCCAGTAACTTAAACCTACCTAATGAAAAACATTTTTTATTGCACAGTTTCACCTTGTGCAAAAATTGTGCTATAACACAAGTCAAAGGGAAATTTATACTGTCAAAAAATGCGTGTAAATGTGAAGGAAAATGACTACAAACTTTGCTCTGTCATATGTCTTTTAAGTCATGCTTCATGGCATCTTTGCTCAGTTGCTTTATCAACAATCCTAGGATGAACTGATCTTGTTTTTTTGCTTTTTGCTTTTAGCTTTTAGTTTTCACCAGAGATGAATGATTTGGATTGATAAACACAAATGAACAACGTACGTAAATGATAAAACCAGCCAAAGATCAACTTCCAATTCACAATTGCTACAGTAATATGGACCTTTTACCAAACAATTTACTATCCTGCTGAGGATAGCAGTTACAATTTACGAATGGGTTCCTAGTTACAGAAAGTAACTAAAATTGATCGTATCACTTGCTAGAATATAAAGAAGCTGCAGAAACGCTAGCTGGTGGTGTAGCATGGCGATTTACAAATGATTCGACAAGTGGGTTGACGAGATGGGGTGCTTCATCCTTCAAGCACATCAACAGATAAACTTTATGAAAAGATTTTGTTACCTCAAGCATCATCATCATCAAAACACATAGCATTTAATGCCAATACAAAATCAGAAGCCTAATGTATTAATGAACTAGTCACAGCCTCAAAATTATTGCAAGTTTGCTACTATAATCTCCCAAGTGAATGAGTAAGATGGCCAGAGTCCATAAATGTTCATACACGTATAAAAAATGAATGTATTTTCGATACATTCAAATAGCCACCACATAATTTCTAGTTCACAAGGGAAAAGAAATTGCCACCTAATCCTAGCACCTACATGCACACACATGAGAGGGAGGTAGAGGGATACCTGAGGGCAGTGGCCAACATTAGGGAGGACAATAAAGTCTTCCACAGAATCAAAATTCCCATAGGCTCTTCCAAGCTCAATGGGTTCCCATGGGTCCTTGTCACCCCATGCTATCAAAACAGGACACTGCAGCAAAGAAGGAACACAAGTATACAAGAAGAACAAATCCAAAATCACCAAGAGCTAGCAAAAATTAATTTACTGGCTGGACATTGGCATATTGTGATTTTCATCCAGCTTGAAGAAACTGACCTTCACCTCTGGCAGCAGTTCCTCAGGTAGAGGGCCTCCCGAGTAACAAATGAATTCGAGAAATACATCTGCTGCACCGGGTTCAAGTCCGGGTTGTAGGATCTTTTCAACTAGTTCCTCTGTCACTTGGGAGGTGTCATTATAACACTGAAATAACGAAAACAATCAACAGAGTTGATGACAACATCCACCACATTCATTCTCTTTTCTTTCCAAGGAATGGTGAGGAACCAGTATTGTTCAATATTACATTTCCTTGCATGTACAAATCCATCATTATTTCTACTGTCGACAGCTAATTAATTTTATTTTGTCATGATAAACTTCAAACCATTATATAGCTCCCAGCAGTCTGATTGCAAAACTAATATTAATGTGCAATACCTTGCAAAGAATATTTCTGACAGACTCTGATGTTGCAACCATTTTGTAAAAAAGGTTGCCCACAGCAGTGTTCCTATCAAATAAGCATATCTAACTTAAATCATAAGCTGGAAAGTTTGAAACTTGAACCTGAGCGCAAAGAAATTTTCTCATTTTTACCTCAATAAATTCTGAAATGATCTGATCAAAGGCCGTCCATACCAAGGCTGCTTTTTGATATGAAGCATACGAAGAGATATATTCAACAAGATCATGCCTCTACAGATCTCTGGCTCCATTACTGCTGCTTGAAGACCAACTAGTCCTGCACGAGGACCATATAAACTGTTTACTAACCAAGTGGTGATAATATGGAAAGCAGATGCTATTTATCGAGTCATGCTTGATCACCTCCAATTGAATTGCATATGAAGAATGATTGATCTTTCACCACATCTTTACAAAAATCATTCAGCTGCCTGGCCCATGTCTCGAACGTATAAAAAGGTTTGTCAAAAAAATCACGAGGATTTGGTTTGTCCGAGTATCCATAACCAATAAGATCAATTGAGTATACCCTATGAGATTTAGCGAGAACCGGAATGTTTTTCCTCCAATGGTCACTGTAAATAGAAGTTAAGGCAACACAATCAGTAAATGAAGACACGTAATTATTACATAAACAAATAGAAAGAGAACAAAACTTCTGTTCAAATTGACACAGCAGATTTATCATGACACTTGCATAAACAGTTGGTTCATTAGAGAACGCAAGCAATGCCGTGACCAATATCCTAAGTCTTAGCTATCGGATAGAAACTAAATCCAGCAAAATGAATTGGCTTGGTCCATAAATATCATTCTACTTCTACACCAGTGCTACATCAAGGAACCAAAAAGGGATAATGATACAAGTTCTTTGCATGCATAAGGTACAAAATGAACGTGTCAAGCATAACAGTGAAGAGCAATCTGCAATTGATACCTATAGCAATTAGTTGTCTGCTAATGAGAAGTGAAATATCAACGATCTAGACCTGTTTGCTCCGAAACCATGAACCAGTACTAGAGCAGGACCACTGCTTCCCGAATACTGATAGCGAATTGAATACCCCCTCCAGTTCCACATACTACAACAAGACACAAAACTATGAGATCAATAATCCAGATACTCAAATTCATAAAAAAAAAAAAATCTTCAATAGAAGCATCTGCAGCATTAGCACAATAATCATACTAAAAGACAGAATAAAGACTAACATCATACTATTTTTTTTCCTTTAATACAACCTCTAATGGCATAATTGATGTGCTCAAAACAAAAAAATTTAGCAAGAACACAATACAAATTACCTGCTCTTAACCTCATGACGTTCTTCACTGCCCTGCTCCTCTTTGATTTGATCATCAACTGAAAAATAATTATTTGAAACAGAACACGCGACGAACCCATGTGGTTCAAAGCTTGAAAGTCCCAAACTTTTGTGACAAATCTTCGGTTTATGCAAATGGGTATTGCTAAAATGGACTGAAGATGGAGAAGATGTGATGATGCTCAGGTTTCTTTTTGGCTGCAATGAGAGAACTGGCAGCACTCTTGATGAAGTACTGAAGCTAGCCATTGCTTGCTAATTGCTAATTGCTATCACAGAGAGAGCAGTTAAAACGTTGTTAAAGGCAGTTAGCTCTGTTAAGAGATATCGTACTTATGTTTGGTTTTCCTCCACGTAGACATTAGAAACACATTCACAACTAGAGCAGGCAAAACGGATCACCAAGTCGTGTTTGTATCGTATCAGGTTCGTATTAGTGTTAAATTTAGATCGATTCAAACACAACTTATTTAATAATCGTATTAAAATATTAAAACTCAAACCCAACACGAAAAATAAATATGTTACCCAATAACTCATTTAAGATCTATATATTTAATAAATGTTACAACACACACCCCTCAAACTATCGTACATTTATACTATTTAAAATTTAAATTATATATATATATATATATATGTAAATAATATTATATATCGATATCATTAAATATACAAATGTATCAATATTTTATACACTTACACTATTAAAATATAGTATATATATCTGTCTTTTAAAAAATTAAAAAGAGATAATCATATTTAATATTTGAATTTTAATAACAAAAACTTAAAAATTAATTTAAAATAAAAAATATAATCGTGTCATTGTTTGGGTAAATGGACCAAGAACTTTAACTCTAACCCGACACAGAAAAAAATTGTGTCAACGCAAACCCGATCCATTTAATAATCGTGTTAAATTTGACAATTCATACTTATTTATTCGTGTCGTGTTCGTATCAGATAATCGAATCGTGTTAAATTTTGTCAGCACTATTCACAACCATATGTTATGCCCGAACCCGGACCGGGCCCGGCCTGACCCTTGCTCAACACAAAATTTAGGTAAATCTTTAATCTTTGTCAGTTTGAGGTTATGAAACCAAAAAGACCAGAAACAAAGCACCGGTTTCCCGCCTCCAAAAGACGGTACCGTTTTTGCTTTCATTTTATGTCAAGTAAGCTTCTTCTTCTTCTTCTTCTTCTTCTTCACACAATTCTCTTGTTTAATGTATCCTCTGTTCTCTCTCATGCGTTCTCTCTCATGTGGGTATCGGCTATTAAGTTAAATTCATTCTGGCATTTTATCAAACCAGTTCAGTGCATTAGGTGCCGTTCACTTTCATCCCTTCCACAATTACCAGTTTCGTCACATTGTCAATATATTTCGTCAGATTCTGAAGGAGAAAACTCTTCGTCACATTCTCAATATATTTCGTCAGATTCCGAAGAAGAGGACTCTTCTGAGTGTAATAGTACTAGTGAGGTTGTTAACAAACTGGATAGTTTCAGAAAAGACCCCGGAGCTGCATTAACATTCTTTGAACTGTTAAAAACGAAAGGGTTTAGTCATAATGTTCACACTTATGCTGCCATCTTCAGAATCTTGTGTTATTGTGGGAGGCAGAAGAAGCTGGAGTCTCTGTTAAGGGAACTTGTTCGGAAAAAGAATGATTTGAATTTTGAGGTTATCGATCTGTTTGAAGCTCTTTCTAAAGAAGGATCGAATGTGTTTTATCGAGTTTCTGATGCAATGGTTAAGGCCTATTGTGGTGAGAGAATGTTTGATGAGGCTTTAAATGTACTATTCCAAACTGATCGTCCTGGATTTGTTTGGTCTAAATTCACCTGTAACTTTTTCATGAACCAGTTGTTAAAGTGTGGGAAAGTAGATACGGTTTTAGTACTTTACGCACATATGAAGAGTATGGGGTTTAGTTTGAATCAATTCACTTATGATATTGTAATTAAGGCCCTTTGTAAGTTGGCTAGATTTGAAGAAGCTTTCGATGTGTTGAATGAGACAAATAAAGCAGGAATAACCCTGCATGCATATAATTACTCGACCATTATTCAAGGGCTTTGTGAGAATGGAAGGTTAGATGTGGGTTATGATCTGCTTTTGAAATGGGGTGAGAATGGTATTCCTTTGAATGCCTTTGCTTACACTGCTGTGATACGTGAATTTTGTCATAATAGTAGACTTGTAGAAGCTGAAAGTGTGTTGCTTCGTATGAAACAACTAAGGGTTGCTCCTGATAAGTATGTATATAGTGCTTTGATTTCCGGATGTTGCAAATGTGGGAACATAAGTAAAGCTTTGTCTCTTCATGGAGAAATGACATCAATAGGTATTGAAACAAATTATGTAGTGAGTCTGATTTTAAAATGCTTATGCCAGATGGGGAAGACTTCTGAAGCTATAACAAAATTTAAGGAGTTCAGAAGTATGGGGATTTTCCTTGACCAGGTTTGTTACAATGTCATTATGGATGCTTTATGCAAACTCGGGGAAGTAGAAGAGGCTGTAAAACTGTTCAATGAAATGGAGGATAGGCAGATAGTTCCAGATGTCGCCAACTACACAACTGTGATTGATGGTTACATCCTTCGAGGTAAACTTGTTGACGCTATAGATTTATTCAAGAAAATGAGGGAGATGGGATATAAACCTGATATTAAAGCTTATAACGTGCTCGCTCGTGGGCTTGCTCAATATGGCAGTGTGCGAGATGCACTTGATTGTTTGAAATATATGAAAAAGCAGGGTGTGAAACCTAATGTTATTACTCACAACATGATCATTGAAGGCTTGTGCATCAGTGGCCGGGTGAAGGAAGCTAGGGCATTTTTTGATTATTTGAAAGAGAAGTGTTTGGAAAATTATAGTGCCATGGTTGATGGTTATTGTGAAGCATATCACTTAGAAGAGGCCTTTCAATTTTTTATGACTTTGTCTCAGCGGGGATTCTTAACGAGAACACAGTCCTGTTGCAAATTGCTGACTAATCTTCTTATGGAGGGCTATAACAACAAAGCTTTCAAGTTGCTTGATACAATGTTAAAACTGGATGCTAAACCCAGCAAAACTACCTACGATAAGGTCATAGGTGCATTATGTTTGGCTGGAGAAATTAAATGGGCACATCAGGTGTTTGATTTTTTGACTCGCCACAGGTTAACTCCCGACCTCATTAGCTGCACAATGCTGATACATGGCTATTGCAAACTAAATTGTTTGCGTGAAGCTTGTCACATTTTCAAAGACATGAAGCAGAGAGGGATCAAACCTGATGTTGTACTTTATACAATTTTATATGATGCTTATTCAAAAATAAATAAAAGAAGTTCTTCTTCCTCGCCAGATACCTTGCAAAGTAATGATGAGGTAGTTGATGCTTCAGATTTTTTGGAGGAGATGAAGGAAATGGAAATAAGCCCTGATGTTGTGTGTTATACTGTTTTGATTGCAAATGACCTTGCAGATGCTGAGACAGTCTTTAATAAAATGATTGATAGAGGACTGGAACCTGATGTTGTATATTATACTGTTTTGATTGCAACGCTTAGCGAGAGAAACAACCTTATGAGAGTCTTTGATGAAATGATTCATAGAGGACTGGAACCTGATATTGTATGTTATACTGTTTTGATATCAAGGCTTTGCTATACAAACAACCTTGTAGATGCTTTGATAGTCTTTGGTGAAATGATTGATAGAGGACTGGAACCTAATCTTGTCATATACAAAGCTCTTTTATGTGGCTGCCCGACAAAGAAAGACATGGACAAGTTTTTATCGCTTTGTGCTGAATAGAGAAGTGCAAGTGTTAAAACTCTTCTTTGGTCAAAGGGATGATTGCATCGTTTGTGTGCTACAAAGTGGTATTTTAAGGTAAGAGGTCATCACTTTATACTTGGGAAATGTTGAATGATTATGATGTTGTTATTTTGTATCCTGAGTATTGTATTGAATGATCAAACACCAATTGGTGTTCCGGGACAGGTCACCCCAATTATTATGATTTTTTTTCTACTACTACTACTACTAATAATAATAATAATTAGTATTATTATTATTATTGTTATTATTATTTATTTATTTATTTATTTATTTGGGCGCAGTCAGTGAGGTGAATTGCCGCAGAGAGAGATTGGCTGTCTTTGTGTGGCTCTGTATTTTTGACATTTAAGTGGTTGAGGGAGTTGTTTTTATTACATCATGATACATATGCTTCATGGGTGGGTAATTCATCGGTGTTTATATTTTATCTTCTTTTATTTATTCATTTATTTTTTGGTTTAATAAAAAGTGATTGGAGATGATAAATGATTGAATTATTTGAAATGGGTTTGAAATTTTGAAAATAATAAGTTATAGTGCCTGATTTTGTTCAAATTAATTTGCAGACCATAGCCACAGTGTATGTTTCTTGTTGGAGCGGTGCTAGTGGCAGTCAAGCTGGTTCACTCATGCAACAGTTGCGCATCATGGTGAGATACACGTATAAGTTATGATATCTGCAATCCATTTGAATAAATCAAAGCCTGTATTTCATGTTAAATTAAAATTCAATATATTTAAAGTTTTTACTAAGTTGATTTTTTACCATATAAAGCTTACATTCCAAGATTTGGATTTTCTCCTCCGGTGTTTTTTTATTCCCTTCACAAATTGTAACTAAATTTTGGCTTCAAAGGTCTGCAATTTTCATTAGTTCTGTCCATGAGATAAATATTTGTGGTGCTTATTCTCCACTTTCCACTGATAAATAAATTTTTATTTTGTTGGATGTTGATTCGAACTCATAGAGTTGAATTCTAGTTTGTGTACATAGGGGAAAAATGAAGATTGACAAAGGAGGAGACTGCAACAGATAAATAGAATAAATAAATATCAATAAAGAAAAGAAAGAATATTGTGAGGCTGCATGTGCTCTTCTTGACAATATTTGCTCCTTTTCTATCTCTACTCCCCATCCAAATTAGAAAAATGATAGATATTATTTTGAGGCGCTTTCGAGTTTCTTTTCAATCAGATACAGAGAGGTCTTTAGAGTGATGTGAGAATCCTGAGAGAATATAAAGAAATGGATTCAGTAAGAAGTTCTGCAATTACTTGATCAAGAATGTTGGTGTCCGTTTTCCATAGTATTTTTAATGCATCAATTATTTGATCAATTTTTTCATTAGCTCACCTATGTGTTGCACAGTTGATTCAATGACATTGTTCTTTTTATAGGCAATTTTAGTGGACTGGTAAAATGACTGCCATACTCATAAAAATGTCTTACTTTTTTATTTGCAATCATCCCCTGTTTGAAATGCAGAACAGTTATGCACTTGTACCATTTTTGTAAACATTAATCAAATATCATGAATCCTTACAGTTCAGCTGAAAGGTTACCAGGAAAATATGTATTCAAGATGATTTACTTGCGTAATGACAGAATTTGGATTGAAGTGGCTTGAAAATGACATAAGTTTGTTTTTGCCTTTTTGATTTTGCCTTTGGTCAGTATCAATTATTAGTTTGTTTTTTTCACTATTTTGGTCAAGTTGGTGCTTTCACCTGAAATTCATTGTCTAACTGGAAATGTAATGCTGCTTTTGTAGACTTATACTGGTTACGAGAAGCAGTAGGCCAAGACAAGGCAACAAAAGATTTTGCAATGGAAAATTCTCCGAGAGTTTCTTTAGAGATCTGGTCAGTCATTTAGAGATCTCTTCTCATTTTCTCTGCACTTGGCTAACACTGATGAATGCTTTCTGGTGTATAATAATTGCAGAATTCTGGTTTGGTTTTCTTAATATGGCTTGCTAGGTGATTTTATTTTTAAAACAATAGAAGTTGCCATCGTTGTTTAGGTTTGGCCCTTGCTGACTCATGTTGAAAAAAAAGTTCTTTCATCTTATATATATGTTACCAAAAGTGATCTTTGGCCCTCGGATTGCTTTGTTTCATTACATAACATGGCCTGTGGGTTTATTATACCTCTCATTTGCCATAGACATCTCATAGTCCATTATAAATTTTTTCCTTTTAATAACTCTAATGGATTGTTTTAATCTGGATAGTTTTTCTCTTTAATAAACAGTGTGTCTTTACTAATATGCTTATCTACTCAGGGTTATTTGACAAATATGATTGATTTCTTTCAAGGAGAAATGTAATCTTCATTAATTTGTTTGCTGAGTTCTGGTGAGATGCCCTTCTGTTGTTAAACGTTTCAGAAAAATGTAGTGAAAATATGCGTTAACTTCTTCAATAGTCATAATATCTCTCTAACTTGTTAATTAATGATAGTTAAGTTTACATTAAAAAAAAAATAGTATTTAGGTTAAAATGAGCATATATAAATCAAAGTATACTCTCTATAATATAGTCATCATTAGTGTAAATAGTTAATTGCACTCCTTAGTCTTTTTTTTTTAAAAATAATTCTACTCTTGCTGCAATTGTGAACAATTTACCTTCTACACTATTTGAACCATTAATCTCTTGCCTCTATGACAAGAAGCCAACCAACTGAAGTATCCTTTGAGGATGCTCTCTATATTACTAAATTGCACACACAATATTGAAAATTCTTGAAATAAACTTAAAGGTTGAAGGAAACTGAGGGATAGAAATATCGCTTAAAGTAATAATTTTCACTCTATGCATTTATAGTATTATCCTTTAATTATTAGCTTTTGTTTTTTTGATAATTAATACAAAAATTTGTAACGCACAAACTTAAGTGGTTTACTACTAAGTCAACCACCAAAGACTCGAGAACATGACAAACGAGTCTAATCACTTTCCGATTTTTTTTTCCCTATAAGTACCCTGTCTCGGTCTTCACTCATTAACCCTCGCCTTTCCATTATATCATATAGAAGCTTGCTCATATTCTACTTCCATGGATAGCGCTCTTCGGTCCTTCCTTCTCAATTATAACCCCGAATGCACTTTTTGTTATCCTTGGGAGCGTTGCCTAGATCCTGAGGTTTCATATTTCGCTTTTCACACTTTCATACGCATCTCATGCATATAGGCATGGCAATGGATCGTGATAGAAGTGGTTTTGTATTCAGTGTGTTGTGTTCTTATCATGTCGTGTTGAATTTTGTGTACTTGAACCCTACCCATTAGTTTATTGGATCGGAAAATAAAAAATCAGGCCTGTTCGTTATTTTTATCATTGTACTCGAACCAACCCATTTGATCGGCTATTATTTATTTTATTAGACTCCATCAGTAGTCAATTTAATGACATTTTCTTCTTTATTTTTCTTTTTCAATTCATTTGGGTTGAGTTGAAATTTGGGAAACAATCTAATGGCTTTTTCATGGTTAAAAAAAAAAAATTGCAGGTAGATCTCATATATTACAGAAATGTAAGGGATGCTACACTGATAGTGGATCTAAGGACCAGGGTGAATCTTGGAGGTGGCTTGTGTCACTTCAACGATATCTGGAATGATCTTGTGAATGATAAAGATTGCGACTATTACACTTTCTTTTACAGGAGAGAAACCAACAGTTATGATCATCACAATCTTATATTCATATCAGCAACATGTTGTGGCTCTAGATTTTATTTTCTTGTCCCGGAAATTGTGCTGCGATGCCCCATTTGTGACAGTTTCGTTCATCGTTGGGACATCATAAGAGTCGTTATGTTTTGAGATGTTGATGATCAGCTTGCCTTATAATTTCGTTCAACATCTTTGTGCTCCCTTTTTTTTGCCCTTTTTCTTTTCTTGGGGGTCTTTTTCTATTTAAGTGTTTGTTGTGTCTGTGACTGAGAAGTCTTTTTAAGTGCTGTTGCGTAAGAATGTGAATGATGATGATCAACAAATTATGAAATTTGTTTGATACATCAGTGGTAAAACATATAATAAAAGATTTTTAGTTGTATGTGCAGATTGTTGAGCATGCACGGATGTGTTTTAATGATGATTTGTGATTTAACGGCTTGGGTCCAACAATTAAGCGTAAATTACGGTTTTGTTCTCGGACGGGCGTCTGGTGAGGACTAAAATGAAACATTTATGAAACCTTTGTTTTTTGCGAATCTTTCAACAAATACTAGAATTTGGTCAAACTTCGTAATTTGCTTCTTTGTGGATTCATTAGCTCAGCAATTACTGCTGGCGTCTCAATCACCTTAATGAGAATGTTCCGTATATATTGCATTCACATTATGATAAAATTTTATTGTGGGATAGATAAATCATCTTAGTATATAACGATTGTCATTTAATAATTAAGTACCCTTTTTTTTTTTGTTTCTGGATGTGGAATGGTAGATTGGCAGCCCTTCAAAAATACAAGATTTTCTTTCGTTAGCTTTGAATTAATACTGTCCATTCACTTGGGCCACTAAATTTTCTTGTGGAGAGTAGTTTTAGGTAAAAGCACTTCACTTGATGATTAGTGCAATGCTAGATGTAGAATGGTTGGTTAACTCTAAAGCCCTCAAATTACAGGACATAATTATTAGACGCTTTATAAAATACCACGAACTACATGGCACGTGCTTCTTATATTATATGTTATTTCATTTAGCAGCAAATTAATATTATTCCCGTTATAATGAGCGCGACATTAATCTAACAGTTTACTCACAAAGATTGACCATCGCCAGCTATTATTATTGGATTGGCAGTTGAGTTCACCTTCACTTGAAATCGAAGAAGCTTGCACCACAATTGGCCTCTTCAAGTTTCAACAATTCAAAACAAAAGAAAGGTTGGTTTGTCTTAACATTTTGGTAAGAATGTTTGGTTGATCGCCTGCCGCAGCCAGTAATCCAAACAGAGATACACACAAATCTATTGGTCAAAAATTGACTCTAAATCTCATAAATAAAACCTTTCATTTGCCTCAACTTAATTATCAACCAGTATGTAACCCACATCTGTCCTTAAAGCTTCATGAACCCACAAATTTTGCTGGGCGTCACAGAAAATTCTTCTCATATCAAGTGCATATAACACGATGAATTGTCTTGATGACCCCCATTTTATATTGTTTCATCATCATATGGCAGCTGCATTTTGTTTTTTTTTTTTTTTTAAAAAAAAGGGGCTTCAGTTATATGAATGAGATGGTTCTTTATTTTGCATGCAATTTTTTTAAGGTATGTTGCCAATTCATCTGTATTATTATTTCGTTCTTTTTGTATTGTTACTTCTATTTTTCTTTTCTTTTTTGCCTTTAGGTTTTGTTCTTTTTGTTTTTTATTTTGTTATAATAAGTAAGTTTAATGGTTGTTATATATAATATTTAGTTTATGAAGAACCAAATTTGTTCCATGTTAATAATGCATAATCAACCAGAGTAAGAGTACCCGTAGACATGGCTATTTCTAAATAATATAGGGATGGTGTGCTAATACACGTAAAGGTTTCGTTATAATGTTTATCAAGGATTATGTAGAAATTAGCATTAAAACGTCAAAAAAAAAAAAAAAAGGAATAAAGCTGATATATTTGCAAATTAATACATTGTAAAAAATTATTTAGGATTCTTAAAATTTGAAGCATTGAGCGTGGAACAAAAGAAGGAATTTTCTGTCAAGCAAAGTACGGCCAGACTTACAAAATTAGTGTGCAACAAGTCAATCGCAGGCTCTATTTGAGTTGACTGGTAGCTTCGGTTTGACCGTCAGATATGATTAAACGCATTAGTCAAACGTCATCTCCACCGTCCATCACCGCCTCTATAGTACCTCTACGGTTCTGCCACACTTTCGGTCGGAAGCCACCGCAAAATTTTTTGTTAAAAATATAAAGTAAGTCACCTTAATTTGCTTGGTTTTAATTCATTTTTTTTTTTTTATAATTTTCTATTGGGTAACTTAACATGATCCTAATTAAAGATATGGAGTCAATTCAACCTTTTCACATGTTCACCTTGTCATTTTGGTGAAACTAAGAATTGATATCAATTCTTCTTATAAGTGGGATTTGTTATGATTGTACAAAAAGATTTGTTATGATTGTACAAAGAGGTTTAAGATTTTAATAATATTATGTTCATTTAGTTGGAATATTTAGTTTGCATATCAATAATCAAGACAGATGATGCATCATCATTTAATTGTCTTAATTGATAGTTAACTATTACACCTTACCATTTATAATTGAAATGATAAATTTTATTAGTGACAAATCAGTTAGAATAAGTGTCCCAACTGAATAAATATAACAATACTTTTAAGATTTAATGTCGTTTAAACGATTTAGATTTTTATACTATTTTTAAAATTTGGGCCTAAATGGATCATAGGAACGACCAAAAGGCCCATTGAAGTTAAAAATTGTTTGGGAATCCAGTAGCCTGCTTCACAAATACCGGCTCCCAAATTTGGGCCCAATTACTAGGGAATCTTGTTATCTTTTGTTGTCAATGTTTCAGGTGCGTTCTGCTACTCTACGTGGCGTTATCATTCATTTGCATAATGCAATATCATCGAGAAAACCCAGTGTGGTTTCAATACACCCCCATGAATCAATGGAGTTTAATGGAGTTCCGGCCATGTTCGATCGCTCATCTTGCTCTGCCGGCGCCGGTGTCTAGTTTCAGCTGCAACTGTGCTAGCAGTGAGTGATCATTTTCTTCCTCATCTATCTTTAGTCAATCATATATGTCACATTTATTATATAATACAGCGTTCAAGTAAGAATTCGAATGTTTCTGCATATATGTTGCTATATCCAATATACATCTTAGCTAGTAACATGTAATTTTATATTAGTAACCCCGCTAACGTGAATTAGAAATAACTTTTAAGTTCTTATGCTACTTGAACTTGAATGCAATGAGCATAAAATTAAAAATAAAAGGTAATTTATATGGTTGAAATATACGGATTTTAATCAAAATCTTAAACAAGCCTACCGGGAATGATTAGATTCTACAAATGGAGAAATTCTAGAATCAAAATCTTAAACATGCATGTCATATATGTATTAATATATCATATTATCAATCGTCGCGAGTACATGATATATATATATTTTTTCCAAAGCTTTATAATCGCATGATCTCCCTTTGAGCTTTCAAGAAACGAATTAATTATTTATGATACTGAAATTCTAGACTCTAGTAAAACGGATGTATGAAATTCCATATATATAGCATTGCAAATTCATGTTACATATTAAACATTATAAATGTAATTAAGTCACATTCACACCCTAGATTCAATACAATACAACATATTAATTTTTGGAGTTCTTGGTTTCGTTTACAACAAACATATTAATTTCCATCAATAGAGCACAACATTAAACATGATAACAGATAAAGTGGAGCAAGTGCATGAAGAAAATTAAACACAGAGAAATAAATATATAAGAAAAACCCTAATGTGCATGCAATTTCGTGTCGGATACGTACGTAAGCAGATGGTGATTCGCTCAAAGGCTACTCAAGGTGTTCATCAACCCTCCCGGACTCATTTAATTTGGTTGAAAGAAGAAGCCATGATTGGAGATTCCCAGTTTGGTTCAAGGCCAAAAGTTGATGCAGCTGCAATCGAAACCGACGGATCCGATGATGAGCCAGTAGTTGTACTCGGCAATGCAATACTCTCATTTGGTAGCTGCTGCTGCTGCTGCTGTTGTTGTTGCAGTACTTGTTGATTATGCTGGGTAGCAAAAGCATCTTCATTGATCAATGAATTGAGAAACGAATAGAAAACATCATTGGTGCAGTAATTGATATCTTCGTCATCTTCATTGCTCAACCCTTCGTGAACAATGTTATTCACATTATTGCTTTCCAAACCCAACCCATCATCATCATCATGATCACAATTCAACAAACTCGCATACCCCTTCCCCATCGTCCCATTTTGATGGTACTCCCCGTCATGACCATCAAGTAAATTGTTTGGTAAATACCCATTTTCCTTATTGATCATCATGATCGACGTGATCATTCTACCACGGCCAGCAGAGGTATGATGTTGGCCTAAATGATCAGATGAAACGGCCAATGGAGTGAGATTAGGGTTTGAGCCGCTCGAGTTTAAAATTGCTTTCGAAGTTGAAGCTTTGTTGTTGTTATTCGTAACTTGATCAGAATAAGAAGGATCAAGTGCTTGATTTAATGGCTTGTGAGTTCTTGGATCAATCCCTTGGCTGATCAGCTTCTTGCTGAGGTAAGTGTTCCAGTAATTCTTTATCTCATTGTCTGTTCTCCCCGGAATCCTCCCCGCTATCAGAGACCATCTATAAAGCATAAACACAAAACCAAATTCAGTTAACAAAAACCCTAGCCCTAACCCTAAAGTACAATCCAAAAACAAACCGAGTTAATAAAATCCACGGAAACCCTAAGGCATTCATCGGTTATTATATTATTATTACCGGTTACCGAGAAGGCGATGAAGGCGAAGAATGAGATCTTCTTCATCAGAAGCGATATGTCCTCGTTTAACGGAGGGTCTCAGATAGTTCATCCAACGAAGCCGGCAACTCTTGCCGCAGCGGAGCAATCCGGCTCGTTTTGGCAGAGTTCGCCACTGGCCTTCGCCTTCTTTCTTGATGTAGCTGGCAAGAAGCTCGTCTTCCTCCGGCGTCCATGGCCCTCTCTTTAACCCTACTTTGCTGCAACATGGCGTGCTCTTATTGGTAGTTGCTGCTGCTGCTGATGTTGATGATGATGTTGATGGGTTCCTCATCTTCTTGTTATCTTGTTGTTGGTGGTGGTGGTTTTGGCTGTGAAGCTGATGATGTGCCGAGCTCTCTCTCTGCTGCGTGAAGCTTTGGATTTGTCGGTCTTCAATTTGTGTGTATGGATTGTAAATGAATCTGATTCTTGTTGTTGTTTGTATGGTGTGATGATGAGATTGGATCATTTTGTAATATCATCTTTCGATGTATATCATCATATGATCGGTGACGAGAGATGGAAGGATTATATCATTAAGATTCCCTAAGTTTTTATTTTTTTATTTTAAGAATATAATTTGTCCGTTTGAATCAATTAGTTCCAAACTCTTAGAAAAATGACTATATATTACTCGAATTAAATTTTGATCACTTAATTTCGATTTGTAAGTAATCACAAAATAGTATTCTCTAATTAAATCGAATTTTAAGCATGCAACTTCTGCAGCGGAGAACTTACGGTGACTGCGAAATTGAATCTGACCACACAATTAAGATTGGAGATTGTACTCTTGTCATTTTGATAGGGGTTGCGGAGTTGGGTACTTGTTTAATGCAAGTGAACAAAATATGTCCTTATTTGAGAAGAAAAAGAAATTCAGGGATCGTGATGATAAACATTCTCTAAATATTTGTTTGCTTCAGTTTGTCTGAAGTTGGAAGTAGGTTTTCAAAGTGGTATCACGCTCTTGAGAGAACGCGTGTGAGGACGCGCTAGTTCATTTGCACGACGCATGTGAACTTATAGCGACTCTGACACTTGCTCTCACCCCCTCTCTCTAAAGTCGTCTTCCACCTTCATGACAATTGGCGTGGAAGCTTTGGTACTCATCCAAGCAACTTTTTTTTTTTTTTTTTGCCGTGCTTCGTGATTTGGAGACTGGAGTTTTAAAATTTTAATTGGATCATTATATACTGATTCGGACTTGGCTTTTTTCCCATACTCGAAGGGCAAATTTCAGACATCTTACTCAATGTTCCTAATGGTCTTATTTTAGTTCTAAAACAAAGAAACGCTTGACCAACAGAGAAGCCATAGCACACAAGCACTCAATTGAAAATACAGATTCTAAGGCACACTTGCACATTGTGAAGTAAATCTCAATGAGTATTAATTGGTGCAACCAATAAAATCTCTTAAAATAATATAAGAGATTAGTGATTCTAATTCTGCTCACATCAACAATACTAGTGTAACGTACTCTCGAAATGTTCTATGAGCATAAATTGCACAAAACACTATATTTATGTGCCAGCAACAAAAGCTAAATAACAAATTCCTAGAGGATTTGCTGTTTTGCTTTCATAATGGTCAGATCTTCGGTTGCCTAGGACCATGACACTGGTAAAAGTCCCCAAATTTGAGGAGTGCTGATTTGCTGCAAAATGAAAACACAATGCAATTCAGTTTGCTAATTGGGTTAAACCATTCACTTACATCGTTATAAGAATTCTCTCATTGGGACGGGTGATTCGCCTCCTCTTGCCTAGGCTATTTTAAACATTTGTATGCATTATACAAAGGCTGCCATGAAGAACCGGTCGGTGCTTTTGTGGTTGTCATCAAAGGTACCAGTAGCTCATGTCGGCATGTTTTGCAATCTTATGTGCTTGTATTTTTGTATGGTGTTGAAATGTCTAGCGCTCTCTGTCAAGCCTTTAGATAAAAGCAGCTTCAGTACGTCAACCCCTTCTTGTAAAGCACTATCAATCTAGTCAAGGAGACCATAGAACACTATTATGCACTCGAAACTAATGTCCTGGTAATTAGTCAACAGAAAGCATAAGAAAGATACGTAGCCATATGTTGTGAAAAATATATATCTTTGAAATAAATTAATTAGGAAAAAAAAAAAGCCCTGGTTGCTATATGATGGATAGAGAGATGCAGCTATTAAATTTGTAGCAAGAATAAAGTAAAAAAATTCATGGCGATATTCAGAACAATTTTGTTATCCAAACTTGATGTATCCATTCTCTCTTTGCTTGGAAACAGCAAATACTAGTTTCAGAAACTACAATGCAGCATACTGAGTGTTTGGAGGAATTCTCACTCCGAATCTCACTTCAATCAAAAGGGTAAAAAGGTTCCGTAAACGTTTGATTTCCTTCACAAAAATGTTGTTTAGCTCATATACATTTAAGAAAAAGATAATGATTAAAGTCTAATGCTCAAGGTTTGTACAATATGTGCTTAGATTCAGTAGGTATTTCATATGTTTCCCAAAGTAAGAAATTAATTTTCAAAATATGCCAGTAGAGACTTTCTAACAAAACCAGGAATATGTATTACAGATTAAGAGCTTCAGTAGTAAAACATACAAGCTACGTAATTCGTAAACCTTGTTTCTGTCATCCAACTGAGAAAGTATTCCGGGTAATATAGGGAACCCTCAAAATGACAACTGAATGTAGATTTTGTAAAACACATTTAATCAGCGATTTTGAACTTACTCGCTCTCGAGCTATTGCATTAAACTTCTGCAGCAAGAAAGCTTTAGGATCCATTTGACCAGGAGGCCTCCCAATACCTAACAAGAGACTAAAACATATTAGTTAATTACTTATTGGAAATCTCTAACAGTGTGTAGGGGTCTTGAACTAACCAATTCTTAGCCGAGCAAACTCTCGGTTACCTCGAAAGTTGTTCATCACACTCTTCAGCCTATAAAATAATGACAAATGGGTAAATAAATATAGATAAACAATCACAAATGTTCCATAAATTATTTCTATAAAATAGCAAAATTTTGCAGATAATTATAAATTTATAATCTTATGTATACATGAGCAAACAAGGCCCTTATGTATATATGAGCAAACAAGGTCCTACAAAGTAACAAAAGACTTTAAACAAACCAATACTCTGGCAAAGACAAACTCATTACATTGACTTTGTTTTCAGCTCTAAAGTAGACATGGCATGTGAAAATTCATACATATACATTTGATATGTCCGAAAATTCATACAAATTCACACATATTCTGTCCAGATCATGAGGAAAGAAAGAAATAGATCTTAGAAAACTCTCAAAATGCCAAACAGCTATTAACTACAAGATTAACCAGTAGAATTGCTTACTCATGCATTTAACATGCAATTTAGCTGCCCCTTTCTCAAAATGAAGCATTTTCAGTTGGTAAGACAATAAAACTAAATATAACTTTTTGCAATCTGATTTCCTGGAAACAAGTTCAAAGTCATATATACACACCCATTGTGGCCTCCATGACCTCCATTGTGGCGCAGACGAAGCACCCCACAAGGTAAGCCCATGTCATCATGAAACTGCAACAGGAGAAGTACAATTAGCACAAAGTAAGCCCATGGTCGTCATAAACTATAAAATGCTATCATCATCAAAGAAACAACTGAGAACTCTTTATCAAGTAAAAGTACAATTACCACAAGAACACGATTAAGAGGTAACTTATAATAAGCTGCAAGTGGTCCAGTCTGCATAAGAAGGTAGAGAACACAAGTTAATACATTATACTAAAATCCTACGTGAAATATCAGAGGAATGTAAAAGAAATAAATGAAATTCCTAGTAGAAAATTTTGATAACCGAACCCAAAACCAAAACCAAAACCACTAGAGTTAGAAGAAAATATCTGATTCCAAACTTTATACAAATAAAATTCTATAACCAATTTTTATTGGAAATTTGCAAAAAAAATTCTTTCCTTTTTTCAATTTTGAGGGGGGTGGGGAGAAAGGAATGAAATTATCTATTGTAGAAGATATTTGATCAATGAATTGCCCTTCTAACTCCAAGATACGCTAAGTAAAAAGCTTCGTGAAATGCAAGTACAAGTATCAATGCCTTGCCCTTATAACTCCATGATACACCAAGTAAAAGCCTTCACGAAATAAAAGTACAAATACTCACAAACATATACAAGGATAGAGACACTTTTCAGATACTCCAAGAAGTATGTCTCGAAAGCTTACAGAATCGCCACTTAAATTCATGTAAGTCTGCGGCTTTGCAAGAAGTACGGGGGAATCGCCAACAAAACCTGAGATAGATTAATCGAGCATCCATCAACAGGACAGAAAAACAATGAAAATATCTTAAAACCGAAAACGAAGGGCCAAAATATAGACCTTGTCCAAAAATAGCTTTGCAATGAACCGTGTTCATGGAAAACCCTTGTGATTCAGCAAATGCATCGATCATCTCAAACCCCACCTGCAAAAAGACAAGATAGAATGGAAACTTGAAGTTAAACAAACAACACAAGGAAGCTGAAATGATAATTTTGAAATACATAATGAAGATGTACTAATATTGTACATTGTGTCTAGTTCCTTTGTATTTATCTCCTGGGTTACCCAACCCCACAAAAAGACATGGCCGTGCAACAGCAGTGCAGAAACCACGCCTCAGAAACCTGTCAATAAGCATCTCCTCTAATGTCCTCCGTTTCCTTCCACTTCACTGCAATACAGGTTCTCCATCTTTAGTAACAATTTACGATTATGACAGCCCCATGGTTCGAAACAAATGAGGATTTGAGGGGAAAAAAAAATCAACAACCCAATCCCACCATTTGACAGCTTAAATTATTTTATTTAATGTCATTTCCTTCAATAATTTGTATCAATAATTAAACACAAAAAGCCATTATCTTACCACGTACCTTCCGTATTTGAGGGGTGGGGGAGGACTACCAAGTCTGGGATGGAATCTACAAGGAAACTGACAGAGAAACCACAAATATGTTTAAATTGTGCAAAATAATACGAAATGATAACTAATTTTAAGGTCATAAACCCTAAATCTTAAAATCAAAACAAATAACACCCTGAAATAAATTAAAAGTAAATTAAAAAGATAAATATTAAATATTGCGTGACTGACAGAGATGAACTCACCGAAATGGTCAGAATGAGTCGCTGACTCACAGGAACTGAAATTTTGGATTGATTGGGAGCAACTGATAAGGCGGCTGTGTCGAGGAAGTAAAAGTTCACTGTTTGGCCTAGGGGTGGGCAAATCGGGTTTCAGTTCGGGTTGTTCGGATTTCGGTTTGAGTTACAACCCATTCAGATTGGAGAATTCAACCCAATCGGGTTCGAAACACAAACCTAAACCAAGCCAAACTTAATTTGGTGGCTTGGTTAGGGTTCGAGTGTCGGATCGTCTAAATTTCGGTTTAGGTTTCAGTTCGGTTTACCACCTGTTCCAAAATTCAGTTCAATTTCCAAATGAATCAAATCCCAGCCAGGCAGGCACCTAAAATTCCAAAATCAAATACCAGCCCAGCTCATGATGCAAAAATGAATAACAAATGACAAACATATATAATACATTAACAACCCATCACCATGAACACTCAAGACAAGAACAATTACAATGTTAAGAAACCGAATCAGCAATAATTACAAACAGCCATTGTACAAAAGAAGATTGCACAGTTTCAGTGCCTGTAAGGCCTCTTACCCATGCCCAAACGAAGATTAAATTGCAAACAACCATTCATGCACCATTTGGAATCGCATGTATAACCTTACCTTGTGCGGCCGACGACCACGAACGAATCCGGAGGCAGCGACAGCAGCTGGAACGAGGAAGCAAATCGAGAACGGCTAGAGGCTGCAGCGTTGGTAAACCTGAACCTAAGCGACGGCGGCGGCAGCGTGGGCGTGGGCGTTTGTTAGCTTAGGGTTAAAGGGACGTTTGTTAGCGGCGGCTGTGGCTGCAGCGCGAGCATGAGTGAGTGCATGTGTGGGTATCTCTTTCACTGAAATTAGGATTGCGTTCTGGTTTGTTAATAACATATATTATTTGATACTATATTAATTTTTAATTATATTTTTTATTGTTGCTGCATTACATTGTACTAAAATTTTTGGTGATTAATTTTAATTTTATTTGAAAAAATTTTCCATTAACACTTTAAGACTTTCATAATAGTAAATATTTTTGTTTGCAAACAATTAAAATTAATCACAAAAAATGTTAGCACAATGCAATACTAAATAAAAATATAATTAAAAATTAATATAAAGTAAATATAACATTGTATGGTATTATTATAATAAAATATTAATATAATATAAAATAATATAATATATTTATATTAAAATAATAAAATATAATTTAATATAATATAATATACCAAACTCTGAATATAACAACGATGGATTCTAATACAATGCAATGCTTCGTACAAACGTGCCCTTGAAAAAAGCTGCCGCAAAAGTTATTTAAAAAAAAAAAAGAATAAAAAAGGGTTGGCCACAAAGGTTCTTTAGTTTTCAATTTAGCTTTTACATTGGCTCAAAAAGCAGGATGTAACCAATATTAGAAAATATGTCTAATATTTTTCATGTCATAGTTATCACATACATATACATTGGTTCCAATCAGAAAACCACCATGCCACTTGTTAAACACACACAGCCTTATAAATAATCAAGTTAATCTTCTTTGAAATATGTCTTAATTAAATTTATTAATTTATTATATTTTGTAAATAACAATCAGCCAAATCATCAAAAATTAATGTGCAAACAAAACTGAGCTGATAAAATATGAATAAAAGAGTGCGAAAAGGAAAAATATCAATAATGACTAAAAATATGCCACGTTAATTTGTATGAATGTGTATGCATTCGTAATATTAGTATTCATCGTCCAAGTGTACCAAAATTATTCAATTATTATGAAATCTATCAATTTTGAATAATTGAATTAAAAACTACCCCGACTCCAACCAAACCAAAATACAAATCCCCACACCCCACCCCCGCCAAATGTTATCTCTCCCCAGTTTCATTTCCCTCCAAAACGAAGAACAGAAGACAAAAACGTCAAAGCAGACGAGGAAGCTTTAATCATTGTCCACAAAAAAATTACATTCAAACCCCTCTTTTTTAAAAATATTGAATATCTACCCGAAGCATCATTATAACATCAAATTTTAACCATCGGAATACAAGAATTTGCAATGTAATATCAAACTGCACCACAAAATTCTACTTCTGACTATTTTGCCGAATCGAATAGGAACAAACTGAACTAAACAAATTGAATCAGATTTAGTTCATATTTAGTTTAAGATCTATAAAATTAAACGAATTAATATTTGACTTAATTCAGTTTATTTTTGAGAAAATAATTAAATTAGTGAAGAAATATAAAGAAAAACTAAAGTTATAATTTGGTCTTATTTAATACATATTTCTTGAATTGTTCAATTTAGTTTTCGGAAGAAATCAAAGCAAACCGAACAGAATAGTGCTCATTCGTACCTCACATCAAAGTTCTAAAAGTGTGAATAAGCAAACGTCGCTGTCATGCCGTTAGTACGCCCCTAAAAGCTTTATCATTATATAAAAAATTGTAAAATATTAGGGGCTCCTGCGTTTTAAACCCTTAATCATGATTGATTAAACAAAATCTAATACAGCTAAGTTAATCACGTCACTTCATCAGCCATAATGACCCCACATTCTGCACTGGTGGCGACTGATGCTATATTAGAAAATCCCCTAAATCTCCCCCGTTCTCTTTCCCAATACACTCACACAACCCACAAAAAACACACACAACACACACACACACTCTTAGACATTTCAAATTCCCCGTTCATCATCAATTTCATCACTCACATTTCACATCACAAAAACAAATTCCACACGAAAAACCCTAATAAACTCGCCGCCATGGCCGCCGAGTCAACTCACCTCCAACAATCCCAACTCGCGGTGATCCTCGGCCCCGACTCCGCCCCCTTCGAAACCCTAATCTCTCACCTCATGTCCACCTCCAACGAGCAACGATCCGAGGCCGAACTCCTCTTCAACCTCTGCAAGCAACAGGATCCCGATTCCCTCACTCTCAAACTCGCTCACCTCCTTCAACGCTCCCCTCACCCCGAGGCACGCGCCATGGCCGCCGTCCTCCTCCGCAAGCTTCTCACGCGCGACGACTCCTTTCTCTGGCCGAGGCTCTCTCTCAACACTCAGTCCACTCTCAAATCGATGCTTCTCCAATCGATACAGCTGGAGAGCGCCAAGTCGATTTCGAAGAAACTATGCGACACCGTTTCGGAATTGGCTTCAAATATTTTGCCCGAGAACGGGTGGCCTGAGTTGTTGCCGTTTATGTTCCAATGCGTTTCGAGTGATTCCGTTAAGTTGCAGGAATCCGCGTTTTTGATCTTCGCGCAGTTGAGTCAGTACATTGGAGACACCCTCACGCCTCATTTAAAGCACTTGCACGCCGTGTTTTTGAATTGTTTGACGAATTCGAATAATCCCGATGTGAAAATCGCGGCTTTGAATGCGGTTATTAGTTTTATCCAGTGTCTGACAAGCTCCGCGGATCGGGATAGGTTTCAGGATTTGTTGCCGTTGATGATGAGAACGTTGACGGAGTCGTTGAATAACGGAAATGAGGCGACGGCGCAGGAGGCGTTGGAGTTGTTGATTGAGTTAGCGGGGACTGAGCCAAGGTTTTTGAGGAGGCAGTTGGTGGATGTGGTGGGTTCCATGTTGCAGATAGCTGAGGCGGAGAGTTTAGAGGAAGGGACTCGTCATCTGGCAATTGAGTTTGTGATTACATTAGCGGAGGCTAGGGAGCGAGCACCAGGGATGATGAGGAAGTTGCCACAGTTTATAAGTAGGCTGTTTGCTATATTGATGAGTATGTTGTTGGATATTGAGGATGATCGTTTGTGGCATACCGCAGAGACTGAGGATGAGGATGCGGGTGAGTCGAGTAATTATAGTGTTGGCCAGGAGTGTTTGGATAGATTGGCTATTGCTTTAGGTGGGAATACAATTGTTCCTGTTGCTTCTGAGCAGTTGCCAGCTTACTTGGCTGCACCTGAGTGGCAGAAGCACCATGCTGCATTGATTGCACTAGCTCAGATTGCTGAGGGTTGTGCTAAGGTATAGCTCTTAACCTATTTCTGGATTACAAACAATTCGTGTGTTTTCTGGCAGTTTCTTTTTAAGTTGAAATAGTTTGGAGATTGAATTATTTGTCTCATTCAATCATTTATGATACTTAAGATATATTAATATAAAGTAATTTTGGGGCCTTTCTGTGTAATATGTTCTCGTAGATGCTTGTTTGTAAGAGTGCATTTTTAATAGAGTTTTGGGTCTTTTCACTTGTTAGTATCTCCCGAGTTTAAAATGTTGAAATGAATATAGTTATCTGGAATTTATTCTCGTAATTTGATTTTGCATGCAGGTAATGGTAAAAAATTTGGAGCAAGTGTTGTCAATGGTTCTAAACTCATTTTGCGACCCTCACCCTCGTGTAAGGTGGGCAGCAATCAATGCAATTGGTCAGCTGTCAACGGACTTGGGACCAGATTTGCAAAATCAATTCCACCAACAGGTTCTGCCAGCACTAGCTGGAGCAATGGATGATTTCCAGAATCCTCGAGTACAGGTTAGTCACATATATTATGTGCTTCTGACGTTCAGTGAGACGATAATTTAGCTCTTTCCATTATAAACAAATCATGTTTTGGAATAAGGAGAAATGAATATTTCATATTGTTTTTAGATAGTCTGGCACGAGCAATGGTTATCCAGATTTTTTGTTAGTTGTTATTGATATTTTCGTTTCCTTGAGCAAGTGGTTAAGAGGACTGATTAGACATGTGTTTAGGCTCTACTGAAGATGGAAGCAACTTAATATATCAGAATTATTAGAGACACTGGTTTATATTATTCACTCTAATTATTGATTTGAGATGTTTACTTTTCGTTTTCCGGAACTTAACTGACCCTGAGATTGGTGTAGCTACTCTTTGACCTAGTAGCTCTTTGAATTTAACTTAACTTCCTTTGCTATTTATTTGATTTCCTCTCATAAATGTATGCTGAATTCTCATCATTGTAACATTTCAAGTTGTGTGAAATATAAAGGAAATAATGGACCAAGATTTACATGCATAATTTTTTTTTTTTAATTTTGAGAAGGAAATAGTTTTTAAGCTCTTGGAAAGTATTATATGCTGAAATTTTTTAGCCAAAACCAACCAGTTTCTGTTTGGTGGTGAGTTGAGTATCTGATAGTTGAGGCGAGGGGATTGGGGTAATAGCTTATGTGTTGCCTTGAGATGTGCCTTATTGTTTATGATTTTAGGACATTTGTGGTCCGGTGGGTGCATTTGTGATAGGTTATTTGATTTTCTGAAGGTGAGTTGGATATTTTGGTTTGCAAGATTATAGCATGGTCAGATTGAGTGGGACATTTGTCATGTTGGATGTTCAGATGATGGTTACTTTCATTCCTTTTTTCGTTAATATATTTTTATTATCAACAGGCACATGCTGCATCAGCAGTGCTTAACTTCAGTGAGAACTGCACTCCGGAAATTTTAACCCCGTACTTGGATGGTATAGTGAGCAAATTGCTAGTACTTCTGCAGGTATATTGAATGAACAATCAATTCCCTGTTTATTTAATGAATGAACATTTTTCTTTCTCTAAATATTACATGTGTATATGCCAGAATGGAAAGCAAATGGTGCAAGAAGGAGCATTAACTGCTTTGGCATCAGTTGCTGACTCATCTCAGGTATTCTGTAAAATATGCTTTAATTAGAAATCATTTGTTATAGAAACCTCTCTGACAACATGGTTTTCCTGTAGGAGCACTTCCAAAAATACTATGATGCAGTTATGCCTTTCCTGAAAGCTATCTTGGTAAATGCAACTGACAAATCAAACCGCATGCTTCGTGCCAAATCAATGGAGTGCATTAGTCTGGTTGGAATGGCTGTTGGAAAGGACAAGTTCAGGGATGATGCCAAGCAGGTAGATAGTTCATTATGCATTATTTCTTCTTGAACTCGTTTAAATCCATTGAGAGACAGTAAGGTCTCTGCAATTTCCTGAATTTTTATGCTGGTTGTCTGGTTCTTTTTCTTTTTAGTTTGGTTTTCTGCTTAAATATCATGTTAGATATGACCTTTTTCTTTGTGTTTACTGTGTGAAAGGTCATGGAAGTGCTTATGTCATTACAAGGATCTCAAATGGAGACAGATGATCCAACTACAAGTTACATGCTACAAGTATGTTCTTTTACAGATGATATGCAGAGAAAGAAACGTAATTTCTAGCTTTTCAGCCTTGCTTGATAACTAATTCATTTTTGTATAGGCATGGGCCAGGCTTTGCAAGTGTTTGGGACAGGATTTTCTTCCTTATATGAGTGTTGTGATGCCACCTTTGCTCCAGTCTGCTCAGCTTAAGCCAGATGTAACAATTACATCTGCAGATTCAGACAATGAAATCGAAGACTCTGATGATGATAGGTATTTCCTTCTGGAAGTTCATTCATTAGCATTCTCTGTGTATGTATGCATGTAGATTTAGTGTGGGACTATTTGTCTTTATTAATTTTCTACCTTTTTAAACATTTTAATAATTTTTCCAATTACATTTCTATGCACTTTAGTAGTATTACTCCTCTTATGTTCTTCCCATATCTCCTTTTTCCCTTCCTCTGGCACACTGACAAACGCTTATTTATCCCATGCCTGCACCAACATACTAATGTTGCCTTTATAGGCCTCCTTTTTTGTTTAAATGCAATTAAGCAACATGGTGCAAATGGATTTTTGCACATTGCTGATAGTTCTCTATCAATTACAGTATGGAGACCATTACACTTGGGGATAAAAGAATAGGAATTAAGACTAGTGTCTTGGAGGAAAAAGCTACTGCTTGCAACATGCTATGTTGCTATGCTGATGAGTTGAAGGAAGGATTCTTTCCATGGATTGATCAGGTCTGTCTGTGCATCAATTTTTGGAAATTTGTATCCACATCTCTTGAATTTCTCAATCTAATACAAGGATGCATATGTGCCTAGGTTGCTCCGACTCTAGTTCCTCTCCTTAAATTCTATTTCCATGAAGAAGTTAGGAAAGCAGCTGTTTCAGGTATAAAACTGATATATATAGTTTTCTTTCTAGTACTCCGTTTTGTAGGAACTTTGTAATTTCCTTACTACGAACTGATTTTTGTATTTTAGCCATGCCGGAGTTATTGCGTTCTGCAAAATTAGCTATAGAGAAAGGCCTAGCTCCAGGGCGTAATGAGTCCTATGTAAAGCAATTGTCTGATTTTATCATTCCGGCTCTGGTGGAGGCTCTGCATAAGGTCTTTCCTTTACATTTTTGTCAAAAAAAAAAAAAAGAAAGAAAAATCTTACTGCTGATCTAATTTTTCTATTAATATTGCTTTTATTTTGGGTGAAGTGATTGAACTGCAATTAGCTTGCAGGAACCAGATACCGAGATCTGTGCTAGCATGTTGGACTCATTGAATGAATGCATACAGGTTAGTCACTCATCTGATGTTACATTTGTTACTTCACTGGGATAATTTTCTGTTGATTTATATTCTCTATAAGCAAGAGTGTATGATACTATCTCACCACCACATTACAGTATTCTTGATTTTGTTTCCCCTTTGTGCTCCATGCCATAATGCAAGCATATAGAAAGAAGGAATATATCTCTGATTTTAGGACCCTACTTTTTTCTATTATGAATTTGATTGTGGTAATTATTTCATTTGCTATTTATGCTGTTTTTCACATGAAATTTGTGATTGTATCTCGTAATTTTTTCACATCTTTTTCAGATCTCAGGACCACTTCTGGATGAAGGTCAGGTCAGATCCATTGTAGATGAGATAAAACAGGTAATCACAGCCAGCTCTAGTAGAAAGAGAGAGAGAGCGGAGAGGGCCAAAGCTGAAGACTTTGATGCTGAGGAGTCAGAATTGATTAAAGAGGAGAATGAACAAGAAGAAGAAGTTTTTGACCAAGTTAGTATTGTCAAATACTCACATATTATCTATTAGCATTTACCACATTGGACTTATCTGTAAAATAAAAATGGAAAAGAAAAGAAAAAGGATAAAGCTCATGGGCAATAAGATCAATGTTTGGTTGACTGGCTTTTGACAATCCACAATTTTCTGTGTCACGTACTTAAAAGATTATTTATTGCAACAGGTGGGTGAAATTTTGGGAACTTTGATCAAAACATTTAAAGCTGCTTTCTTGCCATTCTTTGATGAGCTATCTTCGTATCTGACACCTATGTGGGTAAGTTCTGCTGCAAAAAATATTGCTGCTGTCTTCATTATTATTGTGGTTATGCTTCTAAACTTTTCTTCTTGTATGCTTCCTTGCTTTTTTCTGAGGTTTGGTCAAAACATTTATATTGCAGGATCTATAACTTAATATTGAACATTTGACAGTTGTTGGACTGTTTGCCAGTGCCGCTGATTTTCTAATGTAGTCTGAAAATTAGGTTTATGAAATCACTAAATTTAGGAAGGGAAAGATATATCAGTTTCAAACTTGGTTTAGAAAAGAGAGGGTAAAAGGGAGAGTTTTCCAAATAATTTAATGCCTATAAAATTCCTCATCACTGATAACTCTATCTGTAACCCTTGAAGGGGTTATTTTCAACCTTAAAACACTAAAAGATTATAACCGAATTGTAGAATTTATAATGTCTGCTTATTTCGAATTTTTTGGTACTGTGTCTAAATTTAAGCATACTGTTGTCTAGAAATGCATTATGATGAAATATTTAGTCATTTAGATATCTTTTTGTTGCAACTGTGCAATGTATCTAAATTTGACTTCATCCATTTGAGGGTTGTTGATTCATGGAACAGAGTTAAATGACTACAGAAGCTTTATTTGTTAATTTTTTGCAAGTACAATATTTTTTTTTGGTGGGGGTGTACGCATGTTTGGACTGTTGGCCGTTTTAAATGCAGGGCAAGGATAAGACTGCTGAAGAGAGAAGGATTGCAATTTGCATTTTTGACGATGTCGCTGAGCAGTGTCGAGAGGCTGCTCTTAAGTAAGTTTGCTTTATCTTACTTAGCTTTGGTTGTTATCATCGAGTACATTCATTAAGTATAATTCTTCTTCTAATGTGTTGGGGCAGGTATTACGAGACATATCTTCCATTCCTGTTGGAGGCCTGCAATGATGAGAACCAAGATGTCCGACAGGTCTGCGTGTATTCAATAAGCACTTTTAGTTACTGTTGCTTAGGTTGCAGTTGTTCTCATCCAATTCTTTTCCTTTTTTAGGCAGCTGTATATGGGCTTGGTGTTTGTGCGGAGTTTGGTGGATCTGTATTTAAACCACTTGTTGGCGGTAATTCTGCTTGCATTTCTTAAGATGATTGGATTTTATACATATGCTGCCATGTATTGACATTGATCAATCACTTTCAGAGGCTTTATCAAGGCTAAATGTTGTAATACGGCATCCTAATGCTTTGCAATCTGAGAATTTGATGGCATATGATAATGCTGTTTCGGCATTGGGAAAAATATGCCAGTTTCATCGTGACAGTATTGACGCAGCTCAGGTACTTAGATAATGCCATTCTGTTTTTTCAATTATTAATACTTTCAATTCATATTGTAAATGGTTCTTTTATGGTAGCCTTAAATGCCATTCTGTTTTTTCAATTATTCATACTTTCAATACATATTGTAAATGGTTCTTTTACAGTAGCCTTAAATGCCAGCAATATTGTCAGTGTTACTATCACTCCAATAAATAAATTATTCTTCCACACAATTGTGGCTACCTTGGTTCCAATGACACTGCTGATGAATCAGCATCTTACTACATTAAATAAAATTTTAGTGGTAATTCCACTTAAAGGAAGGAGCGAAAAAAAAAAAAAAAACCACTCTAGTAATTCTGTTAGTTATTTCTTTGCATTGTGAAATGAAACAGTTTCAATGTTTGATAGGTTGTTCCTGCATGGTTAAACTGCTTGCCAATAAAAGGTGATTTGATTGAGGCTAAAATTGTTCATGAACAGCTTTGTTCAATGGTAGAGAGGTGAGACTTCGCGTTTTCTTCATTTTCCTCCTACATTATATTTTGTGCTTTTTCGTTTCCCACCCATCATTATTAATAACCGCATCTTATTATCTATTCACAGGTCAGACGGTGATCTTCTGGGTACCAACCATCAATATCTCCCTAAAATTGTTTCAGTGTTCACTGAGGTTAGTTTATGCTTTATATCGTAGTGATTCTTACCTTTACTCATGAATTTGAAGAAGAGATGGAAATCAGTTGTGTTTGATTCTGTTGAAGCCACGTCATATCACAATAATCAGGAATTATTTCACTATTACATCTTGTTTATACATCTAAAAGAAGATATTTAGTGAATTTCTGTTCAAAAATCAGATGTCCTTTATTCAGACCATCTTGTGTTGCTCTGCTGTACACCTTTTTTATCCATTTCGAACCAATACGAACAACCATGGGCATACCAAACGTACATCTGAGTCCATGTATCATTGTGGATACTAGAGCTTATAGCAATTGTTGGTATCATCGCATCCCATGTTAGTTTTTCATCTTTTCAGTGCATTCACCTGATATGCTCTTCGTACCAAAGATATGCCTGAATTTGGGTGGTGCTGTTACCTTGCATTTTTCCTCTTTTTGAAATTTGTGGTATAGCAAATTAATGAGTAATGGATGCCATACTGCATATTATCTTAAAAGAACTTGAAAAGCATCCTTGTTGATGAAGTATTGTTTATGTAGATCCTTTGCGGTAAGGATCTAGCAACTGAACAAACATTAAGTCGAATGGTTAATCTTCTGAAGCAACTTCAGCAGACATTGCCGCCAGCTACCTTGGCCTCAACATGGTCATCCTTGCAACCCCAACAACAGCTTGCGCTTCAATCAATTCTCTCGTGATAGTATCTTGGCAAACAATGAATCATCTTGGCGGTCTTTGAGAAAATGCAATGCCTGCCCTTTTGTGTCGATGAAAGTATACTATTTGTTACCCATTCTTTTTCCATAAAGGTGGTTCCCTATTGATTGTCCCTGCGTGAGGTTTGACAACATCCCAGCATCAGTTGGTTTGAGCATGAAAGTCGTCGACGCGACTGAAGTGATACTGCTTGTAGAATGTGTATATTACAGTTGAGTTGATATCGAGCCTGAAAGAAGAAAGGAAAGGTCGTTTGTGTTGTGACTGGTTTTTGTCAGTCAGGTTTTGAGTGTTGAGGGTTGCGAGCAATGCAAGGCAATTCCTATAGCAGTTTTGATCCAGTTGTGTTTCTCACGTCAATTTGGTGGTACAAACTTTGGTGATTGTGATTATATTTGAACTGAAATTTTGGATGGTGATTCTTTCATTACGTTTGCAATTTTATCTTTTAATCTAAATGGGCAGTTAATAGACTTGTCAGCTTTGTTTTGTGGGAGTATGAAATCGTCACTCTACAGCATATGAAATGCCTGCAAATTTAGGAGACTAGAAAAAGCTAGTAATACGTGAGAAAAGATGGATGATGTACCAGAAGTCCAGAACCATTAAACCAGCAAAGTTGTGTCTTTCACGAGCAAAATTTTTTTAAATCTTGTTCATAATATACTGAGACGAAAACAACTTGGAGGACTGCAATAAAACTAATAAATGTTGTAATTTCGGGCTTGGATAAGGATTAAGTTCAAAGACTCGCGAGTGTTTGATTTTAGCAATTACGAAGTATAATCATGGGTTCCTCCGATAACACTACTTATGCGTAAAAGGGCGTACGTAAGCCTAAATGCCGGTGCAAAGCGAGGTCAGATTGATCTTCAAATCAAAACTACAAAAATTGCAGAAAGCTTGACAGATAGAAAGATCTCACAAGCAAAGTGACACATTCTACGCGTTCTGATCCTCGCAATTTTGTATTTGAGCTGGGAAATAATGGACTCGCTGTGGCTGTGGTTGTGGTTGTGACCAGCTCCTGATGTGAAGGCAAGAATGGAACTACAAGCGGGGAATGCCACAATTACTTGCAGAGGCGGCAACAGATGATCAACTCCTAACTCTTACAAAAACGCTTCTTCAGCCTCGTATTGGTAGTGTATGTTAAAACACTACTGCGACTGAACGAAACGATAACGAGGCACAAGTAACCCAGCACAGTCCCGCGTCTTCTCTTCCTTGTATTTGTAAGAATGGACTCTCCGAATTTTTTGACCGCAAATAAAAAATTAAAAAGATTTTCTAAAAGGTCCAACTTGTTATTCTTTGAATTACAAATATTATTAGCTCATGGGTTCTTTTGTTTCCGTTTAGTCTTCTTTTGTTTTACCAGTGTTAGTTTTCCAATTTGCTTGCTGTTAATGAAATGGGATCTTTTTGCGCTCGTTAAACTTTGTGTTTTATGAATTGTGATGCCCGTCGACCAAATTAATTAGTCCTTTTGTTCTAGCTTCTTCATTGTAGCATATGCATGCTTTAAAGATAGTTTATGGTATGCCATGAGATTTTCTCACCTATCTATTGAGTGGACGGACTGCGAGTGTTTTATGAAATTTTGCTTTTTACAATTGCATAGGTTTAGGCTATAATTATAGCGGTTCTATAATTACTTGGAATGTGTCTTTCTAGGCACAAAATAGAACTTTATCATATTATTACCTCCCTACTGTTAGACGCTGAGGTCAACTAATATTATTTCTATAAGGAGGTTATAACTTAATAAAAGTCTAGTTATAAAAGTTATTATTTTGATTTAGTTATTGTTAGTGCAAGTAATATAAGAGCAGTTCTAGAGTACCTCTATTGTACTATACGTGTATGACGTTTGTGCATTTGTTTTGAAAAATTACCATGTAATTAGTAGTTATATTTAATTCATACACACATATCATATATGCATTAAGTGGGTATACCTTTTGAAGTTTATTCTTATTTATGACAAACCTGAATTGGTACCGAGATTTTTTATAAATATACGTAAGTTATTCTTGTAGAGTGCCGTTATAGAAAGGTTTCTAAAATGATCAAATGTAGGGAAGGGTGACAAGTTTTAATTTGGTAATATCTGATTTTGTCCCCTGATATGAGAATGGACCTCTGTCTAGGTGGATAAAAAATAAAAAATGAGGACGCTAACGATTATTGACAATCAAAAGTTCCAACATATTATTATTATTATTTCTAGGATATTGTATCTGCAGTACCAAACTGATGTGCATCTTTTTAGGAGATAGCTGGAACTAGTATTCGCTTTTGCTCCATATTATGATGCCATGATTCATAATTATAGTATTTGCATATGCTATGACTGTCACGGATAGCTTCGAAACTGCTGAGACTCAATTTCACAAGTCATGCAGAATTTTGCTTCCTTATTTATCACTTGTAATATTTTGGAGATCCTCCGCTGCCCCTTTTGAATCTTTTACAGCTTTCATGTGTTTTGGAATGCTAATTTATAAGGAACAGTCAACAATTACAATTGCGTTTTTTCATTCTCAATTCTCAACAGTATCAGATAAGCATAAGCCAAGTGGTTTCCAGGCAGTCGATCCATCGCTTGCGGCTGGAATAGAAATCCTGGTAACGAGTTCATCCATCACACATGCACGTGGATTATCAAGCTTACGCTGCTCGTAAACATGCATGCATGGCCTAAACCATTATCATGGCATTGGCAGCACCGACACCTAATTACTTATTCATAATTGTCTTAAAAAATTAAAAAAAAAATCCAATTAATTAATTAATATTGTAGCTAGCCCAGTGCTAGCATTTTCTATGGGAAACCGCGAAGAGACATACACAATTCAATTAAAAATATACTGGCTAGTATCAGGAGAAAATTAAATGCAGGTTTCTTATAATAATCCAAGAAAAATTTTATATCACTAGCGCAGACAAACATGCATTATGAATTATGCGAGTCCCCAAAGACAATTTTGAAGCTCCAGAGTACTTCGTAAATTCCCATCATCCAAATCAGCCGTAATCTTATTGAATGAGATAACCTCTAAAACGATCATTATCATTTATCACAAGCAAACTGGGTTTCCAGAGTTTCTTATCCTCGGAAATTAATGCAGAACCTTGCTACCATACATGCATGCAAGCAGAGTTAGGGATTTGGCTATATAGAAATGAAACTTACGGTCTTGAGTGAATACTTGAGGAATGTAATTTCACAGGAGCACCAATTTACTGACCAGACATGGTTGGTTACTTGGGGCCTAGTTCATTCACACTATTAAAATGAAACTTACGCAAATTGTAAGAATTAATTCCTAGACAATACCAGCCAGAATAGATATGCGCCTGAATTTCATATAAAATTTGTTCAGAGTTTGCAGCACACAACCTGCCAATATTAGCAACTCGAGTCCAAAATTCAATCAGTTTCACATAGAACCAAAGCTTGTTGGTTCTTTTCAATCTGTTCCTCTAGAGGGCTATAGCAGCTACTGGATGTTTTCTGACATCCCATCAGTTCTTTAAAATACTCATGATATATCTCCAAATATGTGGTCGAGTGATTTTCAAACAACTTTGTTTAATTGATCATCTAAATTCAAATCTCAAGAGAAATAAGGGGAAAAGAGCAAAGGAGAAAAATGAATTTGTGTATGTTAATTTACACTGGAGGCTGGATATTCTTCATTCAATAATCAATTAATGTGATTGCTATTAAAAAATCATCAAGTTAAAACAAAACAAACTGATGTAAATTAGTGCTAGGGACGGCAAAAGAGAGGGGGAAAAGAGGGGAAGGACATCTCTGTACCAATCCAAAAATTCTACATGTGTTCCCGTCTCCTCCTCGTCCCTATTAGAATTACTTAAGGGGAAGGAATGGGGATTCCCAAATAATATATCAACCTAAAATATATAAAACAAAATGAGGACAATCATAAATAAGTCTTATGTCATTATGCTTCATTAAACTTTTGCTATATATAATACTCAAATACTGTGATTTTTATATAATATTGACTTGAGTGCTGTCTATGAGCAGTGATACCTCTTGGCCACCGGTGTTCATCGGGCTATTGGCTGACGATGCTTGGCTACTCGACCGCCCAGCCGATGAGGGCAAGTAGGGTGCTGCTGATTGTGGCGCAAATAATTTGGAAAGGATGGGTGAATATGTGAGAGATTGGTTTAACGATTGATTTGTGGATTAATGTGTTGTCAGATTGTGGACTTTGGGTTGTGGTTATGTCTAAATCACATTAAAATTTTTATATTAATTAATATTTATATTATTAGTACAAATATTTTGATATTTATTAATTACACCAATATTTAATATTTTACAATTTAAATTTCATTATTTATTCACTAACAATTATAGAAAAATAAAAAATAAAAATAAAATTAAAAATTAAAAATTAAAATAGAAAAATAGGGAAAGGGGATGGGACAAGGATTCTATTTCATCCTTATCCCTTTTCTAAATAATAAATTAGATAAAAATCATCGTTATTCTTTTTTTAAATAAGAAATTGGATAAAAAAAATTATCCTCATTCCGTTTTCCAATAGGAAAAAAAAAAAAAAACCCAGGCCCTGCTCCCGGGAATTTCTGCCACCCGTAATTAGCGGCCGCAGAGGCACAGAAATTAGTCATAAACGGGTCAAGTTGATTAGCCCCACTAAAACCATTGTTTGTTTGCCTGGCTCGGCCCATTTCCTCAAATTGGGCCCAACCAAAATAAGCCACTTCTAGACTTCTAGTATGCTATTCGATGAAAGACAGTGCTACCCTTTCGTTTTTCTCCCAAGTCCTAACCGACTCCCTTCATCTGCCCTAATAATAATTTTGCACCACAGAAAAAACCTTTCTTGCATTCACAATCTTCTTAGTAATCGCCCAGATTTGCACCCCCCACGAGGGCGGCGTTGGCAAACCATCGACAACGGCACCGTTCTGGCCAATCGTCGTTTTCCCGCCAAATTTTACTCTCTTATCAGCCTCATAAGGTAAGAGTTTCAACCCTAACTATGGTTTTATTAAGCTTTCATTCTTTTTTAAGTGAATTAGGTTTAGGGTTGCATAATGCCACGTGGGTTGTTTAGAATTTGGTTTTCATCCAATGATGTGCTGTTGGTGGGCGCGAATTATTTACAAATATTTAGGTTTTTTTTTTTTTTTTTAAGTTGCTTAGTCTTTTGATCGCGTGATTGTTTTACTATTGAGTTTTCAAATTATTGATTTAATGATGAAGAGACCTACTAAGCTGGTAATATTAAATGCAAACTTGTGGCTTTAATTAACTTCACTTTGTAATCTACTGGAATGCTGGATAAAGCTTAAGTTTCAAGTTTTTTATTATTATATTAGACTTTATTGTTCTCTCTCTAACTATTGCTCGGATTTTTATGTGGTTTTTGCAGGTTAGATTTTTTCCTTGACTGAAGTGTTTAAAAAAAAAAAGAAAAGAAAACTCAGATAGATATTACAGATAACAAACTTAGCTTGAAATTGTGTTGATAGAGACGGTTTATAAATTCTGAAATAAGTTCCTGCTTCTTGCAAAAACAATGCCAGGAGTGTCGCCAATCTTGACTCTTCCAGCACCTCCTTCCGATGGAGAACTTGGTCCTCTTCCTCCATCTCAGGTGTCAGAAAAGCAGATGGAGGAGAAACCATCAAATGAGAGGCAGACCAATGCTAACGCTGCTCCTGCATCGGTTGCAACCCACACGAGAACAATTGGAATTATTCATCCTCCTCCAGATATCAGAAATATTGTTGACAAAACTGCTCAGTTCGTTGCTAAGAATGGACCAGAATTTGAGAAGAGGATCATTGCAAACAATGCTAATAATGCCAAGTTCAATTTTTTGACTAGTTCAGATCCTTATCATGCATATTACCAACATCGGCTGTCTGAATTTCGTGCACAGAATCAATCTTCTGCCCAGCAACCTCCTTCAGAGCCTTTGGATTCTGCTGTGCCTGAGTCAGAGCCATCTGTTATGGCTGCTGATGGTAGTGAAGCAGCTGCAACGACTGAGCCTGCTCTTCCATTTAAACTACCTGTACAGAAGGTTCTTGAGCCCCCTGAAGCTGAGCAGTATACTGTGCGGCTTCCCGAAGGGATTACTGGCGAAGAACTTGATATTATTAAGCTGACAGCCCAGTTTGTAGCTAGAAATGGAAAATCATTCTTGACAGGATTGACCAGTAGAGAGATCAACAACCCACAGTTCCACTTTCTGAAACCAACGCACAGTATGTTTACTTTTTTCACTCAACTTGCAGATGCATATTCTAAAGTGCTGATGCCGCCAAAGGGATTGACTGAGAAATTGAAGAATAGCATTGCTGACATGACAACTGTGCTTGAACGGTGCTTGCATCGCCTGGAATGGGAACGTTCACAGGAGCAGGCAAGGCAAAAAGCTGAGGATGAGATTGAGCAGGAGAGGATGCAAATGGCCATGATCGATTGGCATGATTTTGTTGTTGTTGAGACGATAGACTTTGCAGATGACGAGGATGAGGACCTACCTGTGCCAATGAGTCTTGAGGAGGTTATTAGGAAGAGCAAGATATCTTCTATGGAAGAAGATGAAATTGTTGAACCTGGAAAGGAGGTAGAAATGGAGATGGATGAAGAAGAGGTGCAGCTTGTTGAAGAGGGCATGAGGGCAGCTAGTCTTGAAGAAAATGATGTTGAAAGAAAGGAGATGCAGGCAAATGAGGATCCAGAACCACCAATGAGAATTGTAAAGAACTGGAAGAGACCTGAGGAGAGGATCCCTGCTGAAAGAGACCCCACAAAGTTTGTTGTTTCCCCCATTACCGGCGAGCTAATTCCCATTAGTGAAATGTCTGAGCACATGAGAATTTCCCTTATTGATCCCAAGTACAAGGAGCAAAAAGAAAGGATGTTTGCTAAGATTCGGGAGACAACTCTTGCTCAGGATGATGAGATTTCCAGAAATATTGTTGGGCTTGCACGTTTACGGCCTGATATCTTTGGTACCACGGAGGAAGAAGTTTCTAATGCAGTCAAAGCAGAGATTGAGAAGAAGAAAGACGAGCAACCAAAGCAAGTCATATGGGATGGTCACACTAGTAGCATTGGGCGTACGGCAAACCAAGCCATGTCTCAAAATATTAATGGAGATGATCAAATCAGTGCAGCTAATGGTGATTCCTCGAATCTACCCGGTCCGGCAGCTCCTCCTCTTCCTCGTCCTGGTGTGCCTTCTTTGCGTCCTTTACCCCCACCACCGGGACTAGCGTTGAATCTTCCTCGTGTGCCTCCGAACACAGTCCAGTATTCAGCACCCACTAGTGGTGGGATCCCTGTTCCTCAACATAGGCCGTTCACTATGCAAGGGATTCCATCAATGCCCCCAAACCCTCCTTCAGTGCCTACAGGTGGACAGCCACATGTTATGATGAGTCGACCACCCCCGATGCCACCATCGATTTCCATGAATCCGTCTGGTGTGCATGTCCCACCGCCTCCTGGATCTCAGTTTACTCATATGCAAGTTCCGCAACATTTTGCCCATCTCTCGGGCCCTGCACCACCTCCTGTGCCTATGATGCAACCGCCGCCTTTGCCTCATGGAATGCCTCCTCCACCTCCAACTGAAGCTCCGCCACCACTTCCAGAAGAGCCAGAGCCAAAGAGGCAGAAGCTTGATGATTCTATGCTTATTCCTGAGGATCAATTTCTGGCACAGCATCCGGTATGTTTACTCTTGAACTGTTCATATAATGCTGTTAAGTTTGTCTTTATATTGCATTTTAGCTGATTTATGTGGTGCTTTTTTGTAGGGACCTGTTCGCATCACCGTGTCTGTTCCCAATGTTGATGAAGGAAATCTGAAAGGGCAACTTCTAGAGATTACAATGCAGTCTTTATCTGAAACTGTTGGCAGTTTGAAGGAGAAAATTTCTGGGGAGATTCAGCTTCCTGCAAACAAACAGAAATTGAGTGGAAAAGCTGGTTTTCTGAAGGATAATATGTCACTTGCATATTACAACGTTGGAACAGGGGAAACACTAACACTTTCTTTGAGAGAGCGGGGTGGTAGAAAGAGATAATGGGCTTCTTAACTGGGCTATACATGAGGTTTTTGTTGGAACTGCCTTGTTACCCTAAGAGTTTTCCATTTTTCCATGTATGACGACAGTTTTATAACTCAACCTTCATTGATGTTATATGTGGGATGTTGTATTTGCTTAATTTTCTTTGGGATAACTATTTGAGACCCTATTGTCGTTGTCGTGAACTGATGGTAAATTAATGCCTGCTTCAGAACCAGCTTCTTGGCAACTCTCTAAGAGCAATGGGAGTCGGAGGAGTTCCTTTTGCTCAGGCAGAGACAAGTAATCTACTTATGATACTACTACTTCATATTGTGGTTTGCATTGTCCATGTGTAGGAGTGTCTTGGTTTTGAATATATGCAGATATACTATTTATTGCTGTGCATTTTGAGTTACATAATTGTTATTTTCTGTCCTTGTAAATGTTGTGATTCAAAGGTCTTTTTATTGTTTGCTAGGATTCAGGTTGTGTCCTCGTAGGGAGCATGTTTATGCACCTGGATGTATGGATGATGAGTAGAAGGCTTCTCTAGTTTGTGTGTAGCAATCTGAACTTTCATATGGTATGGGCTTATTGTCCAATTTGTGGCAGATCGCTTCCTTTTTTCCCCTCAGCCAGTTTATAGCAAGTGCTTGGGATGTACTCATGCTTTTGCTTGCATACATTAGAAAAAGCAAATTGTTATGGAAACATAGCGGTGTCTGTGCAATTTTTCAGGTTTATTTTTTCAGATCAAGCCAAGGCAGGTTGGGTGGTCTCTTGCTCTAGATCCTCCTGGTCATTAGGAGTAGAGTGTTTACCTTTCTTGTTTGATTTAACTATTACAGCTCTTCTTTGAACCTTCCATTTTTGTTTTCCTTTGCAGCACTGATTTGTTTGCAAGATGGAGGCAGCAGATTCTTTTTTTTTTTTTTTAAAAAAAATACATTCTTTGTACTTATTTCCCCATCTTATAACCTGGCAGATTTATTGTAGTTCTAGCCAACTGAATGATGAATTGGCATTAACTGGCTTCAGGTATTGAAGATGTAAATGTTCCATTGGCATGCACCTGATCTCCAGGTGATTCAGTTGTCATAGTTGTTTCTTTTGTAGAAGAACACTTGAGTGGATGCGGCATTTTTGCCAACAATGACTCTTTGCAATAGATAGAGTTTCCTTTTCTGGTTCTCTTTTCCTGTGAAAATCATTTTCTTCCCGCCATGTTTGATTGATACTGCAGCCGTGACTGGTTGTGGTATGTCAGTTAAAATACAGTACAGAAGTGTATATACCAGTTGAAATGGTTTAGGACATGTTTAAGACCTGATCTTCGATTGCAGTATGTGCCAAAATGATCATATTTTTACAGGGCTGGCAGCGTATGCTTGACGCTTGACCCCTCGTATGATGTGATCGACACATTTTAATTTGGAATGGTTTGAAAAAACCTACTCTCACCTGCTTTAAAAGTTATAATTTGTTGTGGTGAAAAGAATCTTCATTGAAAGCGCCTCCAATTACTTTAAAAGCATCTTTAATAATATCTTATGTCAATTAGATTATGTTATTGGCATGTCAAGTTCAACCTTTAAAATATTTCTCAAGATAACAATTAGTGAGGATTTGTTTCGTTAAACGACTTTGATCTGAAATGTCAACTAGATTATGTGTTTTTTCCACTGATGTACTCTTAATTCCAAATTACAAACATGATAATTGCATTTTTCCCCCAAAAAAAAAGGCTATTAATTTGCCTACTTATTAATAAATATTAACATTAATTGTATTATTATATTTAAATCAACATTCACATACATGCCACTCAAGTGGACGTATAACACATGTTGCCTGTACATTCTGCATTTGAATCACCTATGCTTATTGATGTTTTTGTAAAGGGAAGCGAATGCTTTTAGAGAAGCATCTAAAATGTTAGTTCATTTGGATAGCAGATAAGACCATCAAAAGAAAGTGCTTTCGATTCATCCAAAAAGTTCGAATTTGGCGTGTAGTTTTGAAAAGAGATTCCACCGAATGCAGCATGCCTTATGAGATTCCCCATTTGCTTTCTCTTCTCTTTAATTTAAGTCTGTATATAATTTGGTTACATCAACAATCAACATTGAGCTTGAAATCTCCAAGTGTCATGACTTTATGCCTCTCACGAATTTTGCTTATGTTTAATCCATAATCATTGACCGAGTGAGAGGGAAGAAGAAGAGGACAGCAACGCAGGTTCCATTAGAAAAATCACTTTGATATTTACAACTCAGAGAGTCAACTCTTGCTCTCAAATGTAACAAATGGCTAGCATGTCACAAATCACGACCCCTTGAGATACAATCAAGTAAAGTTTTAAGCATTGTTTGGAAACGTTTTTATTTTTATAATAACAATAATAATAAGAATAATAAATTTAATTTATTATAGTTGAAAGTATTTTTGGATTTGGTTATAGTTATTGCTTCAATTTAATTTCGATAGCACAACAGCCAAAATTTGATATTAACTTGAACTAAAACTTTACGGTAACTGTGGACGAAAAGTCATTGCCCTTCAATTTCAAACGATGAAATGCTGATAATGGAGGCACATAACTGTTTTTAATAATTGGAAGTGCTTTTGGTTGTCTTAGAAATAGTCCCAAACGCATCCTTATCCCCTTGGCCTTAACATTGAAAAATCAGTCGCCCTTCAAAACGAACAAAACTAATAAACATGCTGACAAGAATAAAAGACGAGCAACCCACTACCGTAATAACCTCTGGACCTTAATGTCATCTCCTATATAAGAAGCACTTTTTTAACTTACCAATGATTCATAGCTTCTCTTTCTCATTTTCAATGGGACACCAAGTTCAAAGGCAGCGGCCAAAGGGTGTTCCATCAGCCAAAAAACAAACCAAAATCAAGGCCAAAAGCAGCGCAAACCCTTGCAACAGAAGCAAATTTGTTGGGGTGAGACAAAGGCCTTCAGGCAAATGGGTAGCAGAGATTAAGGACACAACACAGAAGATAAGAATGTGGCTTGGCACCTTTGAGACAGCTGAAGAAGCCGCCCGTGCTTATGATGAAGCTGCTTGCCTTCTCCGAGGATCAAATACTCGAACCAACTTTGCCACTCCTGTGTTTACCAACTCCCATATCTCTTTGAAGATCAGGAACCTGCTTAATCACAAAAAGAGCTTAAAACAAAGCTGCCCATCAACCACAACCAGCACCAGCAGCAACACAACAGCCAACATAAAACCAAGTACTATAATTTGTGAGAATAATAGCAGTATTGGCGGTTCTAATAGTAGCAATGATAGCTTTCTATCCAACAACAGCTATGATAGTTTTATATATCACGGTATGAAACAAGATGGCCTTATCGTTGATGATGCATATAGGCCAGAATTGAGCAGCTGCATTGGGGATTTTGAAGCCAGCAGCGGTACTCAGTTTTATCATTCATGGCCATTCCCAGCTGGGTTAGATCCGCTTCCACTAGCTCAAGAAGGGATCCAGTTGCCTAATAAACATGCTGTTGCTGCTTTGTTTCCTGAACAGTTTGACATCGAGCTTTCAGAATTCGAACGTATGAAGGTAGAGAGACAGATTTCGGCATCAGTATATGCTGTGAATGGATTGAATGAGTACCTGGAAAATGCATTTGATCCTAGTCACGCTCTCTGGGATCTGCCCACTATGTCTCAAAGCTCTCTCTTGTTTTCTCAGTGTTATGAATTTTGAATGCACCGAATGTAGAAAGAAACATATATTCATTCACGTTTTCATAAATGAAATAAATTTCTTGAGAATGTATTTGTGGCTAGTGAAGTAATGAAGAGGCTTGAATCATCGAAGTATAAAAACACATGATACTAACACATTGCAGTGATTTAGAGATATTGTCAGTTGTTTCTAGGACAAGCAGTTGCTTAATTTTGAAACCAATTCGGTTTACCTAGAATTGGAATCTGGTGCAGATATGTTCCCTCAGAAATAATGCAATCCCATTGTCGACTCTCCCTAAACTTTGTGGCAGCTTCAGAGATCCAGCTATGAGGATTGCGCAGATTTATGCTTCACCAGTTGCACATGAAAACTGTGAAAGGCACTTATTGTCCATTCCGCCAAATAATCCCCCTCTTAAATTGAGCATATAAACTCTTCTTGTTGAGCTTATGGACACGGTTTTACTCAAGAAATGATGTTTATCAACCAATCAAGCCTAAACTTAATTGATGGATTAGCAGATTGTGAAAAAGCTCGATGCAACAGAAAGACAATCATGCGATTGTGAATAAAAAAGAATTAAGTGCTTGTCAATAGCTGTACTCTTCAAGCTTCATATAACTTATTCAGGATTTTACAGAGCACAGGCAACCCAAACCGGAAGAATAATATGATTCGGCCAAACATGCACTGATGGCTGCAGCTATCAACAATGCATGAGCAACTGCAAGCGCTTATGATACTAGACGAAAACAGAATTAATGAAGCTGCCTCTCTTGAATCTGCATTTTTTTTTCAAATCAGAAGTTAAATTTCATCCATTCAAAAAAGAAAAGAAAAGAAAAGAAAAGAAAAGGGTAAATTTCATTTTCAGCACCCACAGAGTGACCTCATATTGCAGAAGAAAAAACAAAACGAAATGGTTCCTTCAATGCACACCATTTGCAAACGACCAAAATTCAACACAGAAGTGCAGAGCAAAAATCCTGAAAATGAAGCAGACCGTTCTAGAACAACCTGTTTATACAATAATCTTTCAGAAAAAACACCACACCAGGTTGGTATATTTTTGCATATAGAATGCATAATAATTGATGGGAATATTAAAAAATGTATGGATCCAGCAATCACAAATGGCAGCCATATCATAAATCTTCACTATAAGAAGAATGGCAAGGACTTGAGGGTACACAACTAACAATGGTCAAAAGATTGAGATATAATTGACAGAGATATGCAACACTTCTGTTGAAATAATATGCAACTTATAATTCTAAAATATCACTCCACTGATGCCATTAAAAGCACGTTGAATCACAATGTCGGCACAATTTGAGAGTTCAACAGCAAGAGGAAATAGTCTACACGAAAGAAACAAACAATAAAAAGGCAAGGGACCAAGCGCTCAGGACAGACTCTCACATTTCTGAGCAAATCTCCACATAAATGCCCTTGCAAAATGTACATATTACTCATCTTCATAGCTTACAGCAGAAGCAGTAATCAATATTCTTCACCATCATCCTCATCATCAACTCCTTCTGCACCAACTTCCTCATAATCTTTCTCAAGAGCAGCCAGATCTTCACGTGCTTCTGAGAATTCACCTTCCTCCATGCCTTCACCAACGTACCAGTGGACGAATGCCCTCTTGGCATACATGAGATCAAATTTGTGATCAATGCGTGAGAACACTTCAGCCACTGCTGTGTTGTTGCTGATCATGCAAACAGCTCGCTGAACCTTGGCCAGGTCACCTCCAGGTACTACAGTTGGAGGCTGATAGTTAATACCACATTTGAAGCCAGTTGGGCACCTGTAGTTCCAAATAGGCAAACGTCAAGAGTGGTTATAATGTTGCACATCAAACAAGTAACATAAATTCTTGAGGTTGCTCTGGCAATCTCAATCAGAGGTTATATATACACGAATTAATAATCTATGCACTCTCGTTACCCAGTCTACATGACAAGAAATTATCAAAAAAGCCATAAATCTTGTAAACTAATTTGAAATTAAGTTGGAAAATCAATGCAGTCATCTATATGCATTGTTCCTTGATAAATAGGTGATTGTGAATTCTAGTTCATATGCACATAACACAGATAACAAGATCCACTTACAGAATCATCCGGCCTTTACCAAACCAATTTCTAAAAATGTTGTCCAAGATGGTTTGCTTTCAATGAAAGCAATTTCATAAAGAACCATGGATACCATTATTGGAAGTTGAATTACAAAAGAATTGTTAATCCATCTATTCGAAATTACTCAGTTTATGGCGAGAAATTCTGTAAGTTTCCTTACCAGTCAACAAATTGCACGGTCCTCTTAGTTTTGATAGTGGCAACAGCGGCATTAACATCCTTGGGGACAACATCTCCTCGGTACATCAAGCAGCAAGCCATGTACTTCCCGTGCCTGGGGTCACATTTGGCCATCATGCTTGAGGGCTCAAACACTGCATTTGTGATCTCTGGAACTGAGAGCTGCTCATGGTATGCTTTTTCAGCAGAGATGACAGGGGCATATGATGAAAGCATGAAATGGATACGAGGATATGGTACAAGGTTGGTCTGGAACTCTGTAATATCAACATTAATAGCTCCATCAAACCTCAATGAAGTTGTCAAAGATGATATGATTTGAGATATCAATCGATTCAAATTAGTGTAAGTTGGCCTCTCAATATCTAGGGATCTCCTGCAGATGTCATAAATAGCTTCATTGTCCAATAGCACAGCGACATCTGTGTGTTCAAGAAGGGAATGAGTAGACAGAACACTGTTATAAGGCTCCACAACTGCTGTTGATACCTGACATATAATATGGTACAAATCAATGAAGTTATCATATGTCTGTACATATGCATGTATAATAAGTAGCAAGAGAGTGACAACTTTAGAAAAATAGACAGATAACAGCTACAGATCCTAATTTTTGATGCCATACTTATTAAAATGGTCCAGAGTCCAGACAAGTTCACAGCTTATAATTTCTTCATCCATGTCACCAAATGCAAATTACAAATGATGAATGGAAAGAAATTGGAGTACATCATCATGGCTTGAAGTCAACTGGTATAGGTACCTGAGGGGAAGGGTAGATAGTGAAGCCAAGCTTTGACTTCTTTCCATAATCTACAGATAAGCGTTCCAGCAACAACGACCCCAGACCGGAACCAGTACCACCACCAACAGCATTGAACACCAAAAACCCTTGCAACCCAGTACAGTTATCAGCTAACTTTCGAACACGATCGAGGCAAAGATCCACAATTTCCTTCCCAACTGCACAACAAAGCAACAGTCAATCAAAACGACCAAACCATCCAATGCAAATGTCATTCATGCAAATTACCAAAAACAGTAATTACCTGTATAATGCCCTCTTGCAAAATTGTTAGCAGCATCTTCCTTGCCAGAGATAAGCTGCTCTGGATGGAAAAGCTGGCGGTAAGTACCCGTTCTAACTTCATCAATGACAGTTGGTTCAAGATCAACAAACACAGCTCTGGGGACATGCCTGCCAGCACTAGTTTCACTGAAGAATGTATTGAAGGCATCATGGGCTACACCTATTGTATTGTCACTGCACGCACACCAAAATTTTCAAAGGTCATCGTTGTTTTCAACTAAAACTGTGTAACCATAATAACAACCACAATTTGCAAACATTCAACCAAAAAGAAAACAAAGAAATTATTTTATTGAATGGGAAAAAAAGCCATACTATGGAATAACGAGAGATTTAGAACCTAATTCTTAACTGCTACATTGATATAATCCATCTTTATTCACCTAAAATAGCTCTACTTTTTTCATTAGACCAAAAAACATCACAGATACTTAGACATTACCGTGCATAAAAATTATTTTTATTTTTATTAATACACAGATCATAAAATTACAAAATTAAATTTCGTGTTCTTCCAATTAATCACTCTACAAAAGTTTATTACACTGTAAATTGAAAAAAAAATTCAATTCTACACCCATCCAATCTCATTTAATAAACACATATAAAGGAAATACTTAGCATGTTCCATAATGCAATAAGTCCATGAAAAAGTTTTGGTCTTTAAAAGCCTATTAAGCAACATTTACATCAAATAAAGCTAATACTCAACTTATACTCCCATTCCAACTCACAGAACAAACACAATACATCAAATGCAATAAACCCACCCAAAACCGTAATCCCATCATCACATCCCTACAAATTCAGCTTAATATAGTCAAGATTAAATAGAAAACTCATCCAGATTTCAACTTTTTACAGTAAACCCACCAAGAAAATCCAGATTTCACCATCACATCCCAACAAATTCAGCCACAAATTCTTGATCTTTATATGTTCATTCACAAAAATACACACACATTATCAGTCAAAATCATTTTTAACACTCATCGAGACTCGAAACAAGAACATTTTTAATAATATATGCATTCAACCCACAAAGTTTTGATCTTTAGATGTCCATTTTTAACAATAGCTGCAGTATACCCACAAAGTTTTGATCTCTATGTGTCCATTTTTCACAATAATTGCAGTAAACCCACAAAGTTTTGATCTTCACATGTCCATAGGTTGAAGCTGATGAAGAAGGGGACAAAGGCTCTTTCTTTTGTTAACACTCAAAAGGGCAGAATCAAGACAAATTTTAATACACATCCAAACCCAAAACTTTACACTACAAATACGATAAACCCACCAAGGAAACCCATGATTTCACCATCACATCCCAAAAAATCCAGCCACAAAGTTTTGATCTGTACATGCTCATTAACAAAAATTAAATACAAAAGCCAAGAGATCATAGTCAAAATCAACTTCAACATTCATCCAGACCAAAAAACTTAGCCATTTTACAATAAAGAAAACCATGATTCCACCATCACATTTCAACAAATTCAGCAACCAAGTGTTGATCTTTTCATGGCAAAAATGCATACAACTAATCAAAACGGCATAAATCAAAATCAACTTTAGCACTATCCAGAACCAACAGTTCAAAATTATTGCGCTAAACCCACTGAGAAACGATGATTTCACCATCACATCCCAACAAATCCAGCCACAAAGTTTAGATCTTTGCATGCTCACTAACAAATATTAAATGCACAAAACCGAGAGGTATGATCAAAATCAACTTCACCGCTCATCCAAAGCCAAAACGCTCACATGAAAAACCCATGATTTGACCACCGCATTCCAAAAAATGTAGCTACAGCGTTTGGATCTTTACATGCTCATAATACACATAATCAAAAGGGTATAATCAAAATCAACACTAACGGTCATCCAGACTGAAAATGGTCAAAACTCAAAATTGAGCCACAAATGTTCCGATCTTAGCAAGCACATTTAACAGTAAACACAGAAAATCATAAAGGGCATGTATAAAATATACCTGGGCATCATGCCATCAGGCTGAATGCCATGTTCAAGGCAATAAAGCTCCCAACATGAATTCCCCACTTGAATCCCAGCTTGCCCAATGTGTATACTTATGATTTCTCTCATTTCTTTGCCTTTTTCAAAATACCTACAAGCCAACCCGCGTTGTCCGATCTCGAAAACCAGCGAAAACGATCTCGTACCGCTGAGTATGTAATAGGTCTTCGCTCATATCTATATATATATTTTTATTTATTTATTTATTTATTTTGTTATATTTTATTCTTACTTTGGTGAGTGAATCTCGTCGACGCTGGATATTTTTGTTAAATGTGATTTGATGAAAATTTGGAGTCCGGATATGACAATTGGCGCCAGCCTTTTCCCTGGTCCACTTTACCAGCAGGCTATGTCAAATTACGTTATTGGCCTTCTTTTAATTTAAATAAAATTTTTTAGTATTTCTTCTTTTTTATTTTTATATAAATATATAATTCATTCTTTATCAATTGTTCGTCCTAGTGTTCCTTTTTTTTTTTAAATTAAATTTTCAAATTTTTTGGATTGTGAATTACTATAACAATATATCAATTGAGAAAAAGTTTTATGTAATGTTCTTTTTTTTAAATAATAATTTATTTGTAGAATTCTCTTCGAGAGCATTTGGGTTTTAATTTTTTTTTCCAAATTTTAGTAGTTAAATTTAATCCAATAATCAAATTTAGTCCACATTCCATACGATTTAAATGAAAAATCAGGTTTATATAAACTTTTCATAATTTTTAAATTCTGATAAAAAAAGCAAATCACCAAATTTTTTACGGGTAAAATAGGAAAGTGGAATTGGCAGGCTACTGTTGGTCATGTGCGCGTCAAAAAACTACAAAAAGGCCATTTAATGACCTGTTGTTAGTTAACACATCATTCCCTGCATTGTTTCGTTGTTTTTTCATTTATTTTTTCACTTCAATTATTCATGCAAAACATCATAATAATAATAATAATAATGCAAGGCCTCTTTCTTTGTCTATTTTTTTCAACCGGACGTAATAAATAATGAGCATGAGTCAGCAAGTTTTGAGTATTTGACAATATGGAACCAGATATTAATTGGATAGATATATTTTAATATGATAATAGATTTTTATTTCCGATAGATTTTTAACTGTAATTGCATAGTATTTGAAAAAAAAATTTCTTTTTCTCTTTGAGGCAAGTGCCATTTTTCTATTTGTACCAAAACAAGTTTGGGCTTTTCAATTTGACTTGGGCTTCAAAAGCCCAAATTATATGGACGTTAAGAAGAGAAATATTGGAAGAAAAAATCAAAATACATTCCCGATGATTCCAAACTACAACGTCTCCTTGATCCGATACTTGCCACGTTTATGAGGGAATTGGCTGTAACTAGAGGAATCATGGGGTGCTTTTAGTACAGGATTTTTGGATTCGTGCCTCTTTGAAAGCCCAATAAGTGACCCACACAAGTACACTTGGGTCCAAATTCCAACTCCAATTGGCCCGATAAGTGACAAGATTCCCAGCATCTGACAAATAAAAATTAAATAAAATGAACAAGATAATTAAATAAAGCACAGCCACAGCCACTATTTGTTAGCTGCTTGGCAATTTACATGCCTCTAAGCTCTTAGTATTTAATCGGCACCACGTCATGTTACATCACCTACGCTAGTTTTTATTTTCAATTATTTTCTTAAATCTTATTTACTTTCTTTATTTTAGCACAATAAAATTACTGCCTGTTTCATCTAATTGTGTAATTATCACAAGTGCTTATTCAATTCATAAATACTTATTACAATTTTTATTATTATTTGGTTATTTTTTTATTAGAGTTTTTGAAAATTAAATAAGCTATCTTATCTCTACTAATAAAAGTTTAAATTTTAGGCTTTTAGAAGTTGAGGTTAAAAATCTTTTTTCTTTAAATGTTAAAATATCTACAATATTTACTATTTATCTGATAATTTTATTTCGTTATTTTCATCACACAACTTTAAAAGATCTGCTTATTAAAATAATTTTACAATTTTTAATAAACACTCTGAATGACAATCAAACAACTAATTCTTTTGAGATAAAAACTCTACTTAAATAAACTATAATTTGAAAAATTATAGCAAATAGAGCCTTAATAATTAAATCTTCTATTTACTTACATGAGCTGGAGCTCAATTTCCAAAACTCTTGCTTCAATTTAAGAAGTTTTATTTATCAACTAAAATAAGAAGTTTTATTTATCAACTAAAATAAGAAGTTTTATTTATCAACTAAAATAACTAACACTCACTTATATGTTGAATTGTCGCTTATTAATTTGTTTTTAAATGTTCAACGAATGATTTTGTTCACGACAAGAAAGAACATGTATGTGCCTAACCAAGTTATAAATAAAAATTGGTTTACTAAAAATTAGTAATTAAACCAAGTTATTAATTGGTTTACTCTCCCGTTCGGGGAAAAAATGGATTGACTAAAAAAATTATAAATAAAAATTGGTACATCAATGGATTGAATCATTAAATCAATAACCTTACAAGAATAAGGTCATTTAATTTTATTTTTTTTTTCGATTGTATTGAAATGAACATATATCCAAGTTATATAGATGCTTGGCGTATTTTGTGTAAACTTGATTAAAGAAAAATGTTGAATATAATTATGTTTTGAATGTAATTAGACAGACTTTGAATGAATGTCCTTTCTATAGTCTTTCGAATATTAGTAAATTAAAAATCTAGCAAATGATATTTGGCCTTTGCATCTAAACAGTTTGAAAAAAAATATTAACAATGGAATACAGTACAAGAATTAACAAAGTTTATGGAGTTATGTATTTTGGAACATTTTTTTACTAAAATTGTTCCACTAAATATTTTATCTACAATCAAAGCAAATTAGGAAAGACAATTTCAAGAGGGACATCATGCCAGTGTAATTTCGGAGAAAATAGGAGGACATATTCGTACTTCGCTATTTCGGAGCCAGCTGATAGAGGCTGTGGTCCTCGGGGATGGGGCAACACTAATTAGTGTTCCCAAGATATGGTTTCACCAAATTACCCTCATAAGTTCCATTTTCTACTTCGAAGCCGTTTATGTTTAATTTCTATGAATTTTATCGTCCATTTTGAATTTTGATAAATTTTTTTTTTCAAAATAATCAATTCCCAACATCACAAACAATGGGGCTTTTATCTTTTTTTCCGTGGCCTTGGTTGTTCAACGAAAAATAAGAAATATGAGAAAATAGCCTTTACATAAAATTATCTTTTTGTCCTTAAAACGTATTGTTAATTAAATTGCATTATATTTAACTTTTTTGTCTTGGAAAAGCAAAGGGTTTGCTATGACTATCCCATCAGTCTTGTCCCGAACATGAAGTCAAGTTTGTTACCCTCTGTGAACTTCCATTTTAAGAAACGAACAACGAACAAGCAAGGGTGAAAAAAAACAAATATTTTATCTACAAAACCAATTATTTTTAATACTTCTTTTAAAAAAAAAATAATGTTAACTCTTGAAATTTATGGATCTTGAACGAAATCATATGAATAATGTAATTCAAGTCAAAGTGTGAAAATATAGTCTTGATGTACAATGATTAAGTGTTGTACATTGTGCATATTTAAACTCGATACAATTAAAAGTTTGATATCTTTTTATTTTAAATTTTAAATGCAATAATTAAATCACTCATAACGAATTAAAGGATAAAATTTTCTCCAACACAAAAAAATAAGAGACAAGGTATTAATTCCTCTAATTTTGAGTGTTGCATTAATTTATCATGATATGTACTTACCATCATTCTCTTTATATGGTCGTATTTCTTTTTCTTTTTTTTTTTAATTATTAATAACTTCTTCAAGACCTATGCTCAAATTCTTTCGTCCATATCAAAGCTTTTTCCAATTTATTGAAAATATAAAATATTCATACTAATAAAGGGCGATATAAACATGGTCAAACAAAAATAGAAAAATATGTACACAACAATTGCATTTAAAGAAATAAAAATAAAAACAGAAAACAAAAACAAAAGTAGTGTTAAATATTTTTAGTTGGAGACTCGGAGGGGTTTGTTTTTTGGTTTGGTGCTTTTGCTGTCCTTCCTTATATTGCCTCCTTTCACCTCCCTCTCCCTTACTCAATACCCTCTTCAAAGAAACTCTTCTCTCTCTCTCTCTCTCTTTCTCTAGCCAGCTTCAACATTTTTGGATCCAAAACAAAAAATGGGAGAGGAGAAGAAGCCACAATCAGTTGGTGTATGGCCCGCCGTTAAGCCTTTTGCCAATGGTGGTGCCTCGGGTATGCTTGCCACCTGTGTCATTCAGCCCGTCGATATGATCAAGGTAATACGAATTTACTCGAAAACGGATGTGGGTTTTTGTTTTTATATTGTTGTATGGGAGAAAGATTGGACTCTTATTCGTTGAGTGTGTTAAGAGTTTTGATTTTCTGTTTTTTTTTTCTTTGGTGCTGCAAGTGGGTTCTTTTGAGTTTAGATGTGTTCTAGATCTGTGATTCGATGGTCACTTAAGGAAGGTTGCGTTGTTTTCATTTGCGGGATTTTCGTTCTTTGATGTTCAAATTTTGTGTTTGATTCTGTTGATTGGTTGCTTTCTGTTTTGCAGGTGAGAATTCAGCTGGGCCAGGGATCCGCCGTTACTGTGACAAAGAACATGCTTAAGAACGAGGGTGTTGGTGCCTTTTACAAGGTTTGTACGGTTCATTGTTTGGTTTTGTTAGCTTTTGTGATATGAATGGGATAGATTAAGAAACTGCCAACTCCCATTTCTGTAGACTTTAACCTAAATGTGCACTGTCGTGTTTTGGAAATTCAAAATGTGGTTTTACATTGTCAGTTAGACTGAAGAAGATTTCTATACTTAGGTTTGTTTAAACTATTCTATATTGGGCAGGGTTTATCTGCTGGACTGCTCAGGCAAGCTACATATACCACCGCTCGACTTGGATCATTTAGGTGAGTATTTCTTTTCATTTCTGTTTTTCCCCCTAATGAGACACGGATTTTTCTTCTTTTTCTCAAATAATTAGCTATTTGCTGTTTATGGGATTTTCGTCGCTCTTTTTTCCAGGATCTTGACGAGCAAAGCAGTTGAAGCCAATGATGGGAAGCCTCTTCCATTGTATCAGAAAGCCTTGTGTGGGCTAACTGCTGGTGCTATTGGAGCTTCTGTTGGTAATCCAGCAGATTTGGCACTTATCCGTATGCAGGCCGATGCCACACTACCTGCTGCTCAACGCCGCAATTACACTAATGCCTTCCAAGCACTTTATCGTATTGTTGCAGATGAAGGGGTCTTAGCACTTTGGAAAGGTGCAGGTCCTACTGTTGTGAGAGCTATGGCATTGAACATGGGCATGCTTGCCTCCTATGATCAAAGTGTTGAGTTTTTCAGAGATGCGTGTGGGATGACTGAACTTCCTACGGTAATAGGTAAGTATTCTCTGCAATCAGTGTGTTATCTTTGCCTAAAGTTGCTTCTCAATTATGTTTTAAAAAAATTGGTTTTCAATGTTTGTCATAAGCAATAGACAGGTTCAAATCAGAGACTTTGACAGAAATTATGAAACATTGTTTCATTTTAATAGAATTTGTCCTTTGTTTCATCCAGTTTAAGCACATCTCTTCTGATAGAATTTGACACTCCGTCCTTGATATAAGTTACTTATCATTTTCTTTCAGTAAGGATAATGAATATTGGATCTTGCGAAGTGTTAATATATGTGCTGGATTCAGAACTGCGAACGTGCTGAATTCTTATTTCCATTAGAACTGTGGAGTTAGTTTAGAGATCTCTTTTTGGTTTTTATTATTAATGGTCAAATGATCCCTCTCTTTCCCAACCTCTCAATGCACGTTTGAATTCTTCTTGATGGCGTTCATGTGACCTTTTGGCTAAGGAGATGATTTTTTTTTTATTTCTGAGAAAGGACTTCTTGCATTTCCATCTTTTGCTTTGTTTGTCTTACTGAACGAATTCTCAAGATATTCTCCCATTCTTCATTTCAGGTACCAATCATTAGCTTGCATTCGTTTTAATTGGTCTCATCTTTTTATGCCCTTGCTTTGGTGGTTCGATACTGTGGTAGTTATTCTAGTTCAGGGATAAGCAAGTCAATTACTTTAGGTTAACTGCCTAGGTATTTATTGATATTATAAATCTAATCAGTTTGGAAACTAGTTTTATGTGGAACATTATGTGAGTGACTATCATCAATTACTTTGTTGTACTCATCTTTCTTTCATGATTGATGTTGTTTCTGATTATATTTCTTCTTTGGTTGGTAATGTAGTCATAAGTCGGGTCCTTTAGTAAGTCAATTGTCAGAAGTATGAGAAACGTCCTAAATAGAGTTCTACATGCGAAATTGAATTGTGGCTTCCCTTATATCCTTTTATCCTGGTTGTTATAAACTGGGTGTGCTGGAAAATGAGACATCTGATCAAGGATGTGTAGTCCTTTGAGTTTTCAAGCAGTGGCACAAGTTGTAGTGTGCCGGTTCTAAGTGCTTTGATGTTTATCCTTGATCCTCGGGAAGATTCATGTTATGTGTAGCTAATGTCTTGCTTTTTCCTCTTTGTTCTCAGGGGCGAGTACAGTGTCGGGCTTCTTTGCTTCAGCCTGCAGTTTACCCTTTGATTATGTCAAAACACAAATTCAGAAAATGCAACCAGATGCTCAAGGAAAGTATCCGTACACAGGCTCTATGGACTGTGCCTTGAAAACCCTCAAGGCTGGTGGACCATTCAAATTTTACACTGGTTTCCCCGTGTACTGTGTTCGGATTGCTCCCCATGTCATGGTAATCTCTCACTCTTTTCTGTAAATTCTTTATCACTTGTGCAGTTGACCTTGAGGAATATCAATATCCATGCACCGCAAAGCTAAACTTTAAATGAGATACAATGTCTCATGTTTATTGATCAATGGATGCTTGGTCTTGCAGATGACTTGGATATTCCTCAACCAGATCCAAAAGTTTGAGAAGAAATTGGGGTTGTAGTTTTTGACAGGAATGAAGATTTCGGTTGGAAATGAGTATTAAATAAATTAGACATTTTGTTTGTATTTCAGGCGGTTTTTGCACTTCAAACCTTGAAAAATCAAACCATTTGTTTGGAATTCTTTACAATCACAATTGATGTAGGACCTTCAAAAGCTATCATGCCTGATTATCTTTTCGGGTGTGACTAAGTATGATACTTTTGACAACCTTTTTGAATATGAGAGAGAGCTTCTCGTCGAAAAACTGCCAGCAAAAATGTCGAAACTAAATAAAATTTGTACTCTATAGACAGATACTTTGCATTGAGTCCTTTTATAGCCTCTGTTGATCCTGCGTGGGAAATGTTCCTTATCGCCGTTGCTTTGTCCACTGGAATGAATATTTCATGTTATATATTATCAAGATGTTGTAATTGATTTTGATGTTTCGAAATCTTAGTTGATTGAGATTCCCTGTAGGAACTTCTTGACCACCCATTGGTTCATTCATTTGCCTTAAGTTTAATATCGTTTTAACAAGCAGAACAAGGAGTTCTTTTTTTTTGTTTTTATGGATAAAGATAAGAGATTTTTTATATGATATTTCAAAAACATTTTCTGATGAAAAGACCATTTGAAGTACACCTTTCATTTCACTTCAACCTCGAGGATATTGTACACAAAATGTCGATTTATCTTGAATTTGTGGTTCCTCCATAAGCATTATCAGCCATTGAATTATTTTTCTATCTGTTCAGATTTTCACCCATATGAGATAAAGATCGTGTGGTAAAAATTATAACAAAAATAGTTACTTACATGTCGCCCCACATTTTGTCTAGAACATAGTTACACCAGTATTTGTGCTGCTTTCACGACTTAAATTGACAAGTACCACCACATGAAAGCGGAGAGGGAAAAAATTATTGTTTTTTCTTATTCTTATCCATTCTCTGTAATATGACTCAAAGCAGCAGCGATTAATAGAAAGTCAAGATGGAGAAATAAACCCCGGCTCTACAAAATTTTATTCCATTCCCTCAACTGCAATGGAGAAATAAACAAAATATCGAATGTTCTACTTTTCTGAGTACACTGTCATTGGTCTGATGCTAAGATATGGCACACAAAATGGCTTTGAACATCTCCTTCGAAAAAAAAAAAAAAGGTAAACAACGCACAGGTTTACTTTGCCCTGAGAACAGAGATGAAATCATTGAAAACGTATTAGAAAAGCAGCCTATTATTAACTGATAAAAATTTTTAAATGCTGTAGTTTTAACAACAGCAAGAAGAAAAAAAGGAAAATAATAACACCATTACTAATATTACTTCCAGCATAACAGTAGAAATCTTAAGGTATTGTTGGTAGAATAGGAAACATGCCAGTCATGTAGCAGAAAATAAATACTCAATTGCTATTACAATCTTTTTCAGGTTTCATTTCTGGTAGTTAGTTACCACGGAAACTAGTACAGAAACCAAGGTGCCAAGTGCAATGGAGTATTCCTAGGTATACATGTTACTGACGCAGTGACATGCTATTAGCAGAGTGAATAATTATTAAAAATAGAAGGTGCAGAGAAGAAAAGGTAGCATTGCAAAATATAAATCATACGTCAAAATTCACCTGCCAATATAAGAGTCATCTTGAGGATTGATAAAAATTTCTTCACCAATTTCAAGATAAGAGGGCACCTGGGGTAATGGTGTTGTGAGCACACAAAGAGCTGTTAGAATCTCATAGCTTTAACATTACTTCTTTGTTAAAAAGGCATGGCAACGAGAATATGCTGCGAACTTTATAAACATAGTTGCCAAAACAAACCAAAGCCCCATTTTTAAGTGGACAATAAAAGTTCAGAATGGAAATATAGACAATCCTACCAGGCACAGAGTACTAAAGTCTTAACACCGAAAAAACACACCTAAATTTGTGAGGTTACATTTAGGGGGTCAAGATGTAAATAACCAAATCTGAGAGGCCATAGCCTATACTATATATAATAATAACTTCTGAGTAAAGACTTAGGTTACTTGTTAGGAGCAAGTTTGGATTCTTCTAGAAGTAGATTTTGAGTTACTTGTATTCTTTGGGACTTTGCCAATGACAATGTATCTCATGTTTCTCCCTAGTTTCTTCTATTTTCTTCCCCCTGGTCCTATTCTTCTACCCTTTCTTATTTCTCTATTTCCAGCATAACATTTAAATCAGCAAACACATTCCCCATAACTCTCTGACAGCACTCCTGGGCTCCTTAGTGGCAAATTCATAGTGGTTGATTGCTATGATGATCTTATTGTACTTTCAAATATAAATATGCACATTTCACATTCTTTGCGCCCATGATACAAGTGCTCATGATATTCAGTATTCTACCATATTTTTAAGGTTACAGTAAACAGAACCTATCATAATCAGAACATTGAACCCTCAATACTAGAATCTTTTGGAGGCACGAATCTGCAACAGTTAGAATGTAAATGCATCATCTATAAAGACAACTTTTCTTTCTAAATCTTAGAGAGATAACCCTCGGATATCTCTAAATGTTCCTATATTGTATGATCTAATCAAAGTTAACAGAACATAACCAGAGACTGAAATTATACAAGAATCCTTAAGTTGGAGCATAAAGTACTCCCAGCATAAAATGAAAAAGAAAAGAAAGAAAATAGGAAGGAAAGAAATATATGGCAAACAAATTAATTTAGTCAAGTGATAGAACAATATAAAGAATCAAAATTTACATATTTCACTTACCATAACAGTGATACCATTGTCTAATAGAGCCCTTTGGTATCTGCTTTAGAAGAAACCTGTAAGTTTACGAGCAAACACACAAAAACAATGGAGCATGCAAAATGCTTTTGTTAGAGCTCAAATTTTATAGTTCAGCCATTACCCATATGCCTGAGCTTGTCGGTTTATGGTTACCTAACACATGCTATCAGAGCTCAATCGACCGAGAGGCTCCTTATTGGTCGATCAAATTACCACAAGTTTTGTTCGTGTGTATTGTTGTGTTCGATTGTTTATGTTGAGGGTGTACTTGTGATTACAGTAGATCTATCTCCCTTGAATGCAAGAACATGTTAGAGCATAACTACAATTGTTGGGCCCTCACTAATATGTTTAACGGGTGGGTTTAATTGTTACTTACAATCTTTGAATAAGCATATTGACTGTTGTATAAAAAAATCCACTAATGGCAATGGTGCAAATAAAGTTAAATTCCAGATATGTAGATTGAAGACAAGTAAAATACACACTAGGGATAAAAGAGGTGTCATAAATGTTGTATTTTAAGAAATCTGTATGCATCTTATTCCTGACTATTACATAGCATTTTTGGTAACTTTATTATAGGTTTATATGTTATTTTATATTGTTTTATGTCACATTTTATCACCTTCTCTCCGCTATGAATGGGGCTATTAGCTAGGCTTACATCTATAGTTTTTGTACCATTTACAGCAGCCCAATCATTGTACATAAGATATTAACATTCCTTTGATTACAACAATATGTGTAAACATATGTTTGCTACTTGTTGGACCATACCGAGGTGTGACCGTAGGCCCCTTTGTAGAAGCGTGTATTTCTTTAATAGTGCATGCAACACGTTTAGGAATGGACCCAGACAAAGCTCTTCCATCATATAACTGCAACCAAACTTTCATTCCTTCTGCTCACAACGAAAAATCACAACTAAATATGCCAATTGATGCTTAATAATAGAAAAGAGAGCTACCCATCAGGAAAAGAACTAAACAAAATACTTGTAGGAGAAGCAGTGACAAGAAGCCCTATTACCACAATATAAAAAAAACAACCTTCAAAATGTGGGATTAATTTAATGACGAAAAATTATCTTGAGAGTGACTCTTAGATTGGAGAAATTGAGCTTCCTAGGAGATATAAAATAAATTAGAGATAGAGATGAAAAAGTTTTAAAGGAATTCATGGTTTTTTATAGAAAAGAAAGGAAATCCATTGCTTTTCTAGAGTGGCCACCCACATGAAACTTCATGTAGAACCGACCTCTGGCCCCTAAGCCATGGCCTACCACCTCGTCGGACCTACTGGAACTGGAAGTCTTAAAAATTCAAACCCAGAATCACTAGCAAAAAGCTAAGCGACTTGAGGATGATAGCTTCGGCTAGGCAGTGCTCATGCATTTTGCAGGTAACAGCATTATTATAGGATGGTGATAGATGTGGCAGGAGGAAATTTGTATTTATAGTATTAGGATGGGCATGGGCAAAATGATGAGGATGACAGAAATGGGAGCTGTTGGTGGTGATGACCTGGTAGTGGATGTGGGGTAATTAGTAGTGGCACCAGTGACAAAACTTGAGTGATGAACCATCCATTAACCTGGAGTAATTGCTTCTGAAAATTACTTTATATCATCAGTTGCTTACTAGGAAATAGAGAGTATCATTGGAGAGGGGTGTGCTTGAAGTGACCTATGTGCATGCATATCTTTATATACAAATCTGGAAAATTTTCACATCACAGCATAATTAACATTAAAGGGAGCACAGCTGCACTATACTGAGTCTTATATGTATCAACCTTTAAGGTATGCACCAGCCTTGCCAAACACGTCCAGAGGCACCTCCAGTTGCTCAAATGTTTCAGACCTGGAAAGCATCATAAAAAAATAACACCAATGTGTTTGTTATACAACTTATCTGATGGCCCTTTATATATATATATATATAACTTATCTGATTGCAGCAGTATATGTTAACAAATCAGGATCCAGGACGGAAGGGGTAAAAAGAAACTCACTCAATCACAAAAGCAGTATCATTTTCTGTATATAAACATGTGAAAGATTTGTCCTCAACAAATACCCCTGCAATAAAATAGATAGCATTAATAAACATAAAGAATTCACAACTCCTTTGAGGAAACAGGACCACAGTCTAAATTGTTTAAAGTTGGTAGCTCAATATGATTGCCAATGAGTAAAATTGCTAGTTAGACTAACCCAGTATAAGCTATTTATGCCACAGGATGCAAAAAGAGAACCAAGCAAAGACAAATTTGTGTTTAACATAGAACTACTCAAAAAAAAAAAAGGACCTGGCTCAAAAGAGAACAAAATGCCAAAATCCTAGAAGATGCAAGCGGCATAAAAATAATGGGGTGCCACAGGTTTATTGAGTATAATGGTTCCACTTTTAACAAGGTAAACAAGGGCCTGGTTACCTATATAGTTCTCATCTGCTGCTGGCATGCCTGGAAACCCATTAACATTAAGAGAAAGTTTCACATTTGCGCTAAGGTTTGGAGCTTCTACTTGTATTTCATTGCAAAACGAAGACTTAAAAACAATAAGGCCCATTTAAAGGAGTTCAAGAAGAGGCAAAAATAAAAACATAAATATACCAAGATTCTGTGGTCAGCCTCAGTCTAAATTGATGCCTTTTCAGCAATATCTACATAGAGGGGAAGTTGTGCTTCACTTGCCATTACAGGAGGGGAAAAGGATCTAGTAACTGATTTTGGAAAGAGATTGAGGACAGCAGGTTAACAGGCATGCACAACTACATGAAATCAATTATATCCATGCCACGACCCACTCATGTAAATATTTACCCAAAAATTGAGTCGTCTCTTTAGTAACAAAACTAATCATCCAACACCAAGCAAATTTAACTGAAATGCAAAATCTAAATGCTTTTGAATAAACTTCGATTAGACAACGGCAAACAAGAACCAACACCTACAGCCATATGCAAACATTTGATCATGCAGCTGCCAACATATCTATAGAACCAGCAAATAGCAGTTAGAATTTATTAAGTTAGATGCCTGGAGAAGTCCTCGGCAAAAAACTGATATTATTCAACGGCTACACGAACCAACAAACACCACCAAGTAAACAATTGGCAATGGAACAACTAACATAGACTTGAGTCAGCAAAATGGGATATAAATGACAAGTTAAGACGCATACTTTCAACAGCCTCCTCTGTACCAAACCGTAGGCTTACTTTGTTCCCAGTGTCAACATCACGAAGCTCCATCTACATGGCAAGAGAAGGAAGGGGAATGTTAAGGTCCAATTTGAAAATAATAAATAAAATAAGTCAAGTAAACAATGGAGAATAGATATATCATGCATTTTTGGATTTCTAATAAATATCCCCTCAAATTTGGACGAACATGAGTTAGAAAAAACCTGCATCATGGCCCCTCCTCTTCCTCGCTGCTTATGCTCAGCATCTATGACCTAAAACCAAGTTATCAAAGCAAATAAGACATTAGAAAACTAAATTTCATGAACATGATTGTAAAAAAATTATGAGAAGAGCACACAGAAAAGATACCTGGTACATTTTTCCTGTAGCGAGTGCCATCCACCAAAATTATAGAACCAAGGCAACTTTGTTAGTACATAGTGGATCGCATTAAACCAAATTCAAACTAGTAAAACTAATTCTCTTATGCTGAATCTGCGAATGCTTTTGACAGCACTTTCAATTAATCAATAAATTGGCACTTCTATGTATTTTTCAAGAATCAATTGCGGTACTTCTGTAAGATAAGGAAAGAACTAATTGCTTTCCAACAAAATGCTTTGGGTGTGTTTGCAAGTGTTTTTGATAAATATAATTATAAATAGAAGCACCTTCTGTAAAATCACTAGAAAGGCATTTTGGGAAAGCATATAGCAATTGCTTCTTCGAAAAGATACTTCAAAAGCTTTATTCATAAAGGAACAAAATGAATCAAGTGCTTCTCCAGAAAGCTTCCCAAATGCTTTTTGATCTCAACCAAGCAATTCAAAATAAATGCCAAGGCACCTTTGGTCTTTGAGAAGGCATTTTATTGGTGCCAAAAACACTCCCAAAGTTCAAAATTCAATAGTTGATTTTACAAAAAACACTCTTTGGAATTTGGATTGCTCGTGGAGAAGGGAAAAGAAAAAATGCTATTACTTAAAGAGAGCGCTTTTCAGTTTTCATAAAAGCACTTCCAAACTCGCTATCACTGCACTGCTTAAGAACTAACCTGATTTTTCAATAACACTTCCAGGCCTAACCTGCACGAATACTTAGATCAATCAATTAATGTGAAGGCGGTAACTTTCAGAATGAAAACAATAAATTTAAATTTTATTTAACAAAAATATTTTAAAAAACAACTTATTACATGGGAGGCGTTAACTTTGACGGCACGCTGTTGAGCGGCGGACCACGGGAAGCGTAGCAAACACGTGTCGCCGTCGCCACTGCTGCGGTGACAGTCTGGTGACGGCAGCAAGTTCGGTAATGAACGCGAATAAGAAGAGAAAGAGAAGAGAGCACAAGACAATCTCTTGCTCAATTCAAGAGCTCGCATTTTCTTTTTTGTATTATCTTTTAGTTGTTGTTTTCTCTATACTGACGTTTGTGGTTTATGCAGGGGATAACCAGAGGTTGACGATGGCGTTAACGGCGTCGTGTGACCTGTCCGATTCGTGCACATCCGACGGTTGATACCAAAGTTTCTTTTCTTTTCTTTTTCTTTTCAAATATTGTAACATTTTCTTTTGGGTTTGTAAACGGCGAAAGACAGCAATTTTTTACCTTAAAAGTGCGTTAATGCGTTCTAATGCATGACGTTAATCGTTAATGGACTTAATAATTGCTTTCATGTAAGGTTAATAGTTAATGACACATTACTTAAAATAAGAAGTTTGTATACCAACCTTATAAACAAAACATTAATATTTTTCGTAAGTAGACTAGACACATGCATATTTATATAAATATACATGTATGATACACTTTCTCTAGTTTGATTGTGGTTCAACATAAAAATATTACGAAAGCTTCACCATTTTTTTTTTTTGTTGAGAGGTATGAAAGCTTCACCTTAAAAGGTGATTTCAGGGGCATTTGGTAATGATGGAGATTGAGTTACGTGGAGATAGTTTTCTGAGAATAGTAATGTATGAGATGAATCTAAAATCAAAGAGAAAGAGTAATGCCCGCAGTGGCCAGCAAAGATATTCCAATGATCAAGTTAGTTGGAGATTGAAGGAAATGATGAATTTCAGATAAACTCTTAAATAAGAGCAAATTTAAGTGTGTATGTGAGTGAGGGAATTTATTTCTTTTCTGAAGTTAATATGATGTTATAGAGTATAATTTCATTGAAAATGTCTTTGTGTCTTTTTGGACACATAGTTAATCGTCATTAGTTATTTTCTTTATTAAGGGACTATTATTGCTGGAAATGTGTACTCATCCCTAATTGAATTATTTCAAATGAGCTATTTAGAGTTGAAAAGTATATGAGTTTCCTAGTTGTGGAGCAAGCGATTGTATTTATGACCCTTATTTCTTATATGTGTCTTATGTGACTTGTAGTAAGATATTTTAGAGATAACCCTAGTGATGACCAAGTTATGATTATGTGTTATGGCCTTATTGGTTGTCACTATCTCTGTGGTTCCAAGTTGACATGTGGCAGTTTTAATGTGCCGTTGAAAATATTTCTATAGTTCCCAAGTGATTTAGATAGTTGAAACTGATTTTTTAGGATCTTCAAATTATGCTCTTGTCCTTTTAGTTCCTTCTTCATTCTTCACAAGGGTTCAAGAGTCATGTGGAGTGTCTTTACACATATTATATCCCACGCATTTTATCACAAAAAACGTCTATAATCATATTACCAAAGGAAAAATAGACAAAAGATATGACTTGAGAATTAATTTAGAAAGGGAAAAAGAGTGTTAGCCTCTTAATGTTTGAGAAAAAGGACATAATAGTAGCCTCTTAATGTTTGAGTAAAAGGACATAAAACTCCTCAATATTTTAAAAACGATATATAATCCCTTCCGTTAATCAATTCCGTCTGTTTTAACTGTGCAAAGAGCGATATTGTGCATTCACAAAAAACAGAGATCAGTTACAGTAAATAACTTGTAAAGCAGCAACAGCCAATCACATAGCCCCACGCGTCAAACCACCACCCATCCCCGGCCTCAGCCCCAATCTCCATCATAATTCATAGGCCGTCACCTCCTCCTCTTCCACCACCGTTTTCACATTCACCCAACATGATAGCGCCTCCCACACGACGTTGTAAGCCACCACCGAAACTCCCTTACATTTTATCAGACTAAAGCCAAATGACAAATGGCTTTTACCAAACAACTTTCCAAGCAAACTCCACTTACTCGAGAAGCCAACGGCTTTCCAAGCAAATTTCACTTGCCCTCAATTTCAATCTTGGAAGAACTCCTCTGTTTAGAACATGGAGAATCTTCACCCACCCTCTCCTCTCGACTTCGAATTCTTCAATAAAAACAACAAAAAAAGGTATCAACAACGTCTAGAACTCGACCCGGATTCCGAGTCTGAACCCGAAATAGAAGCAGAAAGATCCAAGTGCGATTTTTTCTAGCCACGGCAACAGCCAAAAGAAAAAGAAAGCCGCCGTTACCAAACAGTTAAGGTTCCGCTAACTGAGAAATCTAAGGCATCAACATCGGGGCAATGCTAAAACAGCCTTGGGAGACTGCTGTTGCGGTGATGAAACGTGCCGCGTGCAGCTTGTTTTCCTCCCCAAAGTCACGGCTACTGTTGCATTGAAAATTAGGATTAGGATTTGGGAATTTTACACATCATTTTTTGTGAATGTTTTTTTTTTTATGAATGTACAACATCATCTTTTCACTGACAAAAAAACAAACGAAATTATTAATAAAAAGAGGATTACGTGTCTTTTTAAAAATATTAGGGAGTTTTATGTTTATAGGGGATTAATAATCAGGAAAGATAATACAAATAAATATAAATGCCTTATTATTATTATTATTTTGATACGGATGATTGCCTTATAATTTTTTTTTTATGAAGAATACATGCCTTATAATTAATACTACATTTATGCCTTCCACATTTTAACTACGATAATATAACCGTCGATATTTATTGCATAAAGAGTTTGCGGTTGGTCATTGGTCAAGGATTCACTTTTTATAAATAATTTATATTTTGAATAATAATATAATTATAAATTTTTATATAAATTTATTTTATATAAAATAATGTGATATGATTTAATTAATTAAATTAAATATTATTTAATTTATATAATTTATTTTTATTATTTTATATTTTTTTAACTAATAAATTAATATTAAATTAATTTATATAAATTTAATTTGAATAAAAATTTATGATTGTCATCACTCCTATATTTTTATTTAACCAATTACTAAGTTACTGCTGCTTATCTTATAATAATTACTATTTACCTCAAGTTGTTGCGGCTGTAAAGTATAAAAACAGCAAGCTCCATTTTATTTAAGGAAGCAAAAATTTAGGTATCCAGCGGATAATCTAAACCCGATTCCAATTTCGGGTTTGGATCTGTGTTCGGGTTAGCATTACTGGTCGTTTCCCAGGCTTTGACTGTTGACCATTTAATTAAATAATTACAGAAAAAAAAGAACAAAATATCGAACACTGAAGAAACTCGTGTGAACTAAGCAACTACCTGACCCGATTCTCGATTCCAATTCGCCACTTACTAAAGGTAACCGTCTCTGTCAATGTCTTTACTCATTTTCCGTTTGTTTCCCGGGAAACCGTCTGAAAATTTGGCGAGGACACCCATACCTCTATCCAATTCTATTTTCTTGCAAAATTTTCCATCCGCAGCTACCTAACGGTCATTAGGGTTTCGGATCAAATCTTCTGTATCATTCTGGATTTACGAAGTTCAGATTATGTTTTATCGTATTGCAGCTGCTGGACAATTGAATTATACTATTTTGAGTTTTGTGGTTTAGTTGTTTGACATATGTGGTAAGTGTTGAGGGTTTTTTTTTTGTTTGCAGGTGAAGGTATGCGTTGAGAAAAGCTTTGGAGGTTTAGAAGGTTTTGTTAAGAAGGAGAGATTTAGCTGAATTATAAGTGATGTGGACCAATGTGTTTAGAATTGTATGTTTCTTTACCTTTTTTGTCGAATTTTGGTCGCTCTGTTAGTTCACCACGTTGTTTATTGTCTATATGCGTGTGTATGTATGTGTAGCTCTTTATTGCCTATATGATTGTGTATGTATGGGTAGCTCTTGGGATATGATTCCGTTAAATCCGAGTAACGGTTGATAATGGTTAAAATCCTAGGGTGTGATTTTGAATTATGCGTTGGTCAAGTGGATAACGATCATTTTTAATATGTTATGTTGTGCTTTATGATGTGAAATTTGGAACTTGTAGCATTGAATGATAGGACTTATTGTGAGATGAGGAACGTAAAACTTAGACTTGTCTGGCGCGTCACTGGCTCGTACTATAGCGAGCCGAGTTGTAGTCGTTTAGTTCAGTCTTATGATAGCATGTTCTCGGTAGTTTATTGCAGTGATACTGTTGTTTGCTTGGAAACTAATTGCATTGAAGAATATTCCTTCTTTCTCTGGGTGAAAGTTAGTATGTTTGAATCTGAGATTGTTTTGGAAATCTTACTTATGCAATTGGATTGTGAATGTGAGTTTTCATAAGGTTATAAGTTTTCCTGAATTATTCAAATGCTATCATCAATTCTTTGGGGCCACCTGTCCCAATAATTTCTAGGCACACGTGAGCGATTGCATGTGCCTGCAATTCAGGCATTCAGTATACACACGTGTGCCCGTGCACACATACATACATACACATACATTACACATAAATAGGAAAGAAACTATGCTTGTTATCATTTATCTTTTACATTTCTTTTCCTAAGTGGGATGTGATCTTTGCTTGGAATGGACAGATTTTAGGATATTGCATGTTCGTTGGTTAGAGCACAATGTTTCTAACCAGATATTTGCTGTTTTCTGGTGAACTTCATTGCTTTTCCCTGAAACTGAGCTTGTTGCATTCGCAGAGTCCTCATTTGGCCAATAGATTTACTCCATAGCCAATGAAAGTCATATGCATTGGTTCTATTTTGTTTTAATAAACAAGCTATTGGATTTAAAATAAAAGTCAAATGAGAAAATGTCTCCCAGTACCACACGTGGAAGCATTGTCCTTATATAGACATTTTATTATTAAAATCAGATAACAATTTTTTGGTAATCAAGATGCTCTATAAAAAAGCCATTTGACGAGTTGGAGAACCAGACTGCTTATTAATGAAGAAATAATCTCTGTGATTAATAAGGAAATCTTGAAAGTACGATGTAATATTGGGGTTAGCCTTTATTGATCACATGGGGTTTTTCTTTTTTGACCTTATTTCTGCCATTATTGTAGTTACAGCCATAATTCATTATCATCTAGTCCTTTCAGCTTTGAATTTGTACTTTGCTCTAAGATGTCATTACATTGGCCATTTCTGCAGGGAGGTCTTCATCATGTGTCATGGTTCCAGTTTCTCCCCAACGAATCCGATCTGAATGCTTTGCCTGATAAAAGGTTGGTACCTCGAGTGATTTATATCGTAGATTTATATCAAATACAAGTGAATGTGAATGATAAGAATATATCTTCAATACTTGTTTAAAGCACTCCTAAAATATAATATCTTTCGTGGTGCAATAGTGTAAAAGTGGACCAGAAAGATGCCGCTACATTTCTGGTGCTTTCTTCTCATCTGCAATTGCAAAAGGAGGGATTTCTCAGCACATGGACAAATTCCTTTGTTGGACCTTGGGATCCATCGCAAGGTTTGCACAATCCTGGTAAGAAATGCAAATTGTCAAATATGTGCTTTTTCTTTAACGTTGCTTGGGCCGAATAAAAGAAAGTCTTGGCACAATTGATGCTCACCATTTTCGGTTATGTACCTTTGGAAGAAAAAAGACCTGCTGTGCACTTTTTTACATTATATATGACCGTTTTTATTATGTAACTGCTCCACAGATGAGAAAATAAAGCTCTGGCTTTTTCTTCCGGGTCGTCATTCATCTGTTGCTGAAACCGCTCAAGCTGCTGTCTCTAGATTAAGAGGTATCAAGTGCTTTTGGGTATTTCTTGGTGTCCTAATATCTTTTTCAATAATTTTATCTGTTCTTTTATTTGGTGGGTAATGAGTAGTCATTGGTTTTATTGAAATTATCATATTGCTTTAATATAGCTTTATAGAATATTGATGGTGTATGATTATGGTAGATATTATTTTACAATCTTCCATTTGTTTTCTGTAGTTGTTGCTTCCGGGCTTTGGGTTGCTCCTGGGGACTCAGAAGAGGTTGCGGCTGCCCTTTCTCAGGCTTTGAGGAACTGCATAGAAAGGTTTGTTTTCAATTATTTCCTAGACCCTGAAAGTAATTTGAACATGTTTATATCTTGACCTGCTATATTGGAGTCTACAGAGCATTGATTGGACTTTCCTACTTGAGATTTGGTGACGTATTTTCGAAGTATCGGCCATCCCGAAGAGAAGAATCTTTCAGGTTTTTTTTTTTCGTTTGTTGATTGGTAGCATTATCAATGGTTCAAGTAGAATTGAGTGGCTAAAATGATGGTTATTGTTATCATTGTTACAATGATAACTTGATTTCAGTAATTCATTGGTTTTGTGTTGACAAGGTTTTCTCCATCATTATCATTTTATTCCAACCAATTTCCAGAAGCTAGATGCATCTATTCTACGCACAACTATGCTGTACCTGAATTGTTAAACCACTGAAGGATCTGCGAATTTTTATTTCATAACTTTTGTTTTTACTCTACCTCATGTGGTGATATCTTCTCTCTGGGATGTCATTTTGAGAATAAATAATTTTGAATTTGTGGCCATTCTTTTTAGCAAGTACTGGTCACTTTCTATTTTCATTTTTCAGTAGTTAATTGCCACCTGCAGCTGCGTGTCTTGGATGGTAATTTAGACGAATTAAGCATTAAATGTTCCCTGTTTCTGGAAATGGCTAGTTTTTCCAAAGCTTCTCTGAAAAATAGGATACACTTGTTAGATAGATAAATGAACTTTATGTCATTTTAACTATTATTGTTCGATCGGTGTACTTTTATACAAAATATCAATATGTGGGTGTTGCCAAACCTGACATTGAGAGAGAACATGTTATAGCAGGGCTTCTGAACTTCAATGAGGGAAATGCTCAAACATGAAACTATACATGGGACCCGAATTTGAAGTTTTGAAACAACAAGAATTCATTTGTTGTCATAATGTTAAACATTTTCTTGGTTACCTAAAAATGTGGTCTCTGATCCTGGATGTTTATTTTTTACATTATTTCTCCGTTCTTTTTTGCCAATTTATTTTTCTAGAGTTAGGTGATTATCGAATTGGTTGTTGAATTTGACCAAACTTGTCAGAGGTTTTTATTTGGCTGATTTTTGGCTGTTGTTTTTGTAGGAAAGGACATCCAACAATTGAGTTCGTCTTTGCTGCTACTGAAGAGGCAATTTTTGTCCATGCTATAGTATCTGCAAAGTTCGTAAAATCACATAATTTTTTTTTTTTCCAGTTGTCATGGTCCTACAGTGGTGCATTTGGTCTGGCCATTAGTTTTCCTTGTATGCATGCCAAATTGATATTGGCTTGTTTATTTCTAGGCATATCCGTTCACTTTCTGGTGGTGACATGGAAAAAGGCTTTAAGCGTTCTTCAAATAGTAGCTCCAGCTTTAGACTTCCAGGTTGGTGTACATTTCCGCTGGATTTATTGTACTTGAAATGAAAAGGAAACAAGGGAGTGTTGAAATAGAGTGTTGAAATGAAAATGAAAAGCAATTTTTCTTTTTTTCTTTTTTAAAGGAAACAAAGAGCGTTGAATTAGAAGGAAAGGAATGTAGAAAAGTTGACCAATCTGTCACTTTTTGTTTTCCAAAGAGAGAGGTTCAGGTCTTTTTTATTTTGGTCTGGGGATAGAGCTCAGTTCTTAATCTCTTTTTCGGACCCCTCAATTCCGGATGCTTCCTTTTGTCTTCATTTACCTAAATTGGGCAGCGGTTTTCATAGTACATAGAGATAAATAGAATAGTTAAAAAGCATTCTTCAAATGATAATGGAAGACTTTGAGCAAGTTAAAGGCCCAATGATAGTTCCAGGAAGCCAATTAAGCAATCTCCACTACATGGTTTCCTCCTCTGATTTCATTTGGAACTTTTGCAGTGATTGTTTCTCCTCATGGCATGCGTGGTAGGCTCACTGGATATTGTCCTAGCGACCTTGTCAAGCAAGTGTATTTTAGGTGAACAATATCTATTCTTTTTAATCTATAAATTTTATCTTTCACACCCTTGTATTTTTTGATCTATTTTTGAAATTCCCTAACATATTCTTGTACTATTCTATGCTTCTCTAGTGCTGGCAAGATTAGGACTTCAAATGGATGTGTAGGTCTACCACATGTTTCTCAAGGTTCTGGTTGCCAGCTAAATGGGCAAAATTGCTACGTTGAAGTTACCATGGGTTGTCCCACATCTGGAAGTGACAAGGCATCACATATAAACTCAAACTCCTCAAGAAATTTACACAAGCATAACGTTTCAGAATCTCCATCAGTAGGAGGAGGTGATCCAAAGGAATTGCGAGATAACATGTCAGCATATGAGAAGACATTTATTTATCCAGCTGAGGCAGTGCTTGTCCCGGTCTTGCAAACATCGTTCTCCAGATCTTCTTTGAGAAGGTACAGATGTATTCTGTGCTAATTAATTTGCATTTTATGTCAACTCTTTCCTTTTCTTTTCTTGTTTTCCCCCTAATGCTGCTCTTTATTGCCTAATTGACGAAGATTTTGTGCATTTGCAGATTTTGGCTTCAAAATTGGATAGGGCCATCAATGGCTGGTTCATCTTTCCTCATGCATTGGTTAGTGTGTTGATTTTGTTATCAGCACTCATCTATTGTTTCTTTATGAGAAAAATATACATCCCAATTGAAATAACTGTAATTCAAGCCAGTAGGAACCAAGGTAAAAATCCTTTGGTAATGCAGTGTTGCAGTTCTATATTGGTTGATTTGGAAAGAAATATTTGAAATTTCAGGGAGAAAAAAGAGCAAACAACATTTGATGGATTATGGGAAAAGAGTTTGATTTTTTCAGTTTGATTTTTTCTTATCTTTGGGCTTCAGTCTCTAAACAGTTCCAAGATACTTCTTTTTCCATCTGAATTGGAGGGGTTTTTGTGTCAGGCTTTTTAGCTTTTATAGCGGTAGCCGTGCATTTGTTGTAAATATCATAGGATGATTTTGTGCAGTTTTTGGTGTTCCCCTTGGGTAGACAAGCCGGCCTTACCACACAGATGTTCCACTTTTTCTTCATTCTTTTATTTTATACAATTTACCTTTCTTACCCAAAAAGAAGAAAGGTGGGTGGGGACAGTAGGCCACACGGACAACACAAAGACAGTGAACGTAAATGGATTCCCTGTCCTTATAACAGAGTCTGAATCTTTTGCTTGTCACAATCTCTCTCTTTCACTGATGTTGGTAGTCCCCGGCTTTTTTTTTTTTTTGACCTCCTGTTTTTCTTTTCCGCAGTTTTGGTAATATGGACTCTCTGGAAGGATCTTGGACTGAAACCGATAGTGTACATGCTCAGCTTGGTTATAACAGTAGTAGCAATAGTAATAATAGCAGCATCAGCTCCATAAGCGGCAGCTCCAGTGATAGTGAATACAAGATGAACACAAGAACTGGTGACCTTGAAGCAGATGCAGATTCTTTAACATGTAGACAGTCTGGTTTATCTTCTAATGATCAGCTGGAAAATGAAGGCCCCAAATTGGTACTAATTCTATCTTCATTAATCAAGAACATTTGTCATCTAGGTATTCATGTATTGCTCATGGATGAAGACACTAGTACCATTAGTTGAGATGGGATTGTGAGTCTTAGCAGAACTTCAGATATACGTACCCAAACACATGTTTGCATGCATTTAGCATGTTTTGCTGGATTATGTTGTGCATCTCTGCTTTAGTCTACCTGCATTCTGGGGCTAATGTGGAATTTAATGACCTCATGATAACATCTCCGATAGATTATTCTATATCTGTTGTTTAAGTTAGTATTTAGTAATGGCGCATCCTCACCCATACATGCGAGCTACTTTATTATTTGATCTTTTAGTTTTACAGCTTTGTAGTTACTTGCTTAGTTGCATAAGAGAATAGAATTTTATCGTTGCATTGTATTATTTGACCTTGTTATTTTGCTGAGATGATATTCTGAGTTTCCTCCCTCATGCTTTTGCTTAGTGCTAATTGATTACTGTTCTAGGTACATGTAGGAACTCTCTTTGCAATTTTTTTGAGGTATTCAGTTATGTAAATGGCTGTAACTTCTTTGCAGGGTTCTAAGCGTCCTCGAACAGGTATGATCGAGTCATTTGGTCAAATGGGCACTGGTACAAATGCTTCTACAGATTTTGGCTCTGTGGAAAACGCTTCAGCCATTACTGGAGTTGCCAATGATCAGATTGGATCTCATTGGGACTGGGATGATGATGACAGAGGCATGGGTATGGATATCCAAGCTCTCCTCTCGGAGTTCGGAGATTTTGGTGACTTCTTTGAAAATGAAACTTTGCCTTTTGGGGAGGTACTTCTTTTCCCTTTCTCTCTTTTCTGCAAATGCTATCACAAACTATTGCATGCTTTTTGAATATTTAACTGCCTATTCTTTGTTGAGATTTCTATTTTCTGGACCTTTTCTAAGAAGAATTAGTTGTCGTTGATGGCAACCAACACCCCCCCCCCCCCCAACCAAAATCATACTTAATAGTTTAGAAAAGTAAGAGGGTGATGGACTTTGACTTTCTTAGAACAGACAGACGTGTAAGAGACTGTGTGATGTGGTGCTTCATAATCATTGTTGCACAAACTCATGATTATATATCCTGGGCACTTGGTGCCTGTGGGAGAATGGGTAGTATTTTGTTTATGGAATGTTTGGGCACTCATGGAGCCCAACTCCTTATTAGCACAAGAGTGGGGAAGGGAATGTCCACTTTCATCTCCCTCTTCTTTTTGGGTGATTGCTCCTTTTGATGAACCCGAACATCTGATCTCAGAATTCTAAAAGCCACCATATTATGGGCTTATTGAAGCATAGCAGTACGCACGTTAGTGATAATAGTGAATTGACCCATAATTGGCCATTTAGACTATCCTTTACAAGTTTTTGTGCGATCAAAATATATTGTCTGTTCTTTTGTTGGAACAAGTAATTGGAAATTTCTTCTCAAGTTGCACAATTGTTTTGAAGATTCTAATTTTTATGATATGAATGTGTATTCATATTTGTTACATTTTCTAGAGGAATATGTATATTCAGCATGCTCTGGGATGCGGTATCTGTATTGCACAAAAAATTGTTCTATTTGAATGAAGTTTAGATATTTTCTCTCTTTAATTTCCCTCTGACTCCAATCATTAGGTTTCAGAAGTTGCTGTGAGTAAGCCATTCATGGTCTTAATGCCTGGTTCTCTGCATTCGCTAGTACATTTTGCTCTGCTTTCTGTTGACATGGTGAAGATTTGATTGCATCTCATTATGACTTTTTGCTCTGTGAAGCCCCCAGGAACTGCAGAGTCTCAGTCCCGCATGTTTTCTGCTCCAGACTGCGGAGATGTGGGTAACAGTCCCGTTATGGTCATGGATGTTTCTGATCAAATGCTTATGCCTAATTTTTCATCCTTTGAGAGCTTCAATCCACTGCCAACCATGGCCATAGAGGAGTGCATGGGCAAAAGTCAAGAAATCGCAAACATTACTCTGACATCAGGTCAAGTGAACCAAACTCAAGCATCGTCTACTGGTGAGTTTGATCATTTAATGAAAGCTGAAGCCCTGATGTCTTTTGCTCCAGAGTATGGAGCAGTTGAAACTCCTACAAGTGAGTTGTCCTCATCGATTTTCAGAAGCCCATATCTGCCAAAGTCTTATAGAGTGGAGAGTTCAAATTCAAGCTCAAATAATTATGTATATGGTGCAACCCCTCCTGCTTCTCCCTGCTTTGATGGATCAGATGAGAAGAATGGCACGCCTGTCTCAAAAGCTTGTTCTGGAAAGCATGACTCAAGTGCTTTGCTCCACTCAAAGAAATATTATTTCCATGTGGAGAGTGCTAAAGTGCAAAATGATAGGAAATCAATAACAAATAAAGATGGCAATGCTAAAAGTGATGGGCCAGTGCAATCCCCATTCTCTAATTTGAGTTCTACAAATGCTATTAAATCTGTACCAAGGAAGATGACTGAGGGCACATTAGGAGTGGAACATATTTTTTTATCTAAGAAGACCATGCTTGCAACTGAAGTTGAATGTCTTATGTTCCAAGCTTCCATGTGTAGGATACGTCATGTACTCCTATATTCCAGTAATCCCTCACCTATTAGCTTGAGTAGGTTAACTGGCAGCACGGTCTTGAATCAGCTGCCTGGTGACTTGAGTTCCATGACGGAAAGCACATCTGGAAGGTATGAACTCAAGAAGAAAGAATCTATTCCAGTTAGGATAGCTGGTGATTTTGATGGAGGACTGCTAGATGGACACATGAATGCACCTGTTGGGGTGTGGCGTTCTGTTGGAGTTGCTAAAGTTTCAAAATCTACTAATTCACCAAGTATTGAAGTTAGCCCATCTATGCCCCATAGTTCATTTAGTGAGGAAGGTATGCTCTCTTATGGGCAAAGGCAACCACTTCAGGAGCTTCTTGATGGTCTGCCATTGCTTGTCCAGCAAGCTACCTCCTTTGTTGATGTGGCATTGGATGCGGATTGTGGTGATGGTCCTTATGGTTGGCTAGCATTACAAGAACATTGGCGGCAAGAATTTTCTTGTGCGCCTTCCATGGTCCATGCAGGTTGTGGAGGGACTCTGGCTTCTTGTCATTCGCTGGACATTGCTGGCGTGGAGTTAGTAGATCCACTTTCTTCTGACGTAAGTTCTTTCTTTCTCTTCTTTTTTCTTTTCTTTTTGGGGGTTGGTGGGCCCCAGGGGTACATGTACGAATATGCTAAAGCTAAGTTTTGTCACTATTTTTTTTTTGGTTGGGGGGGAGGTGGGGGTGGCACATTTATCAATTATGCTAAGTTTTGTCACCATTGTTTCCCTCTTACTTTTTGTTAAATTCGGTCAGGCTTCACATAATCACATCTGCTTGTGTGTGTTTGTCTGTATATAGACAACCGTGTTTCATTATGTTTGTTCTTCTTATCACATAAATGTTTCTTATGCAGATACTTCTTTCTTTTTCAGATTCATGCTTCCTCTGTTATAAGTTTGCTGCAGTCTGATATTAGAACGGCTCTAAAATCTGCATTTGGCAGTCTGGATGGTCCATTGTCTGTCACAGATTGGTGCAAAGGCCGTGGTCAATCAGTTGATGCAGCGGCCATAGGGGATGGATCTGCTGAGTCTATTAGTGAATGCCGAGATTCTTCAAGTACCATTACTGTCGGAGAAGCACTGAGCCCATCCCAATCTTCTGGTGGTGGATCATCTTCCCTTAAAGGTATCTCTTTGCTTGAATATGGGCATTTAGATTCTTGAATTTTCATTTTAATAGACAGTTTGGCCATGTCACAATGCCAGTTGCTATGGATGGAACTAAACTCGATGAGACAGGCCAAAGGAGATTGAACCAAGATATTGGCAGTTCAGAGTCAGATCATCAATTGTGTGCCCGTTTGAAGCCAACACTTTATGTCCTTCCTTCACCTGCTATACTTGTTGGGTATGTCTTGGAGTTTTGATTAAATTAATATTTTGTTAACATCTGAAAAACTCTCTTAATATTTAATGTGTGTTGTTTCTATGTGGAACTGCTTGTTCATGAGAGTGACATAAAGGCTATACAGAAAATTTAGTTTGAATATTGAATTTTTGAGCAAATAATACTAATTTCTATATATTAGGGAGTGTCAATGCATCCGCTTCAAGGCAAAATTCTTAGAAGTACAGTAATTCTCATTGTTTCCCGCCTTCCTGGATAATTAAACAATATTGGATATTTCGAGTACATTTTTGAGCTATTTGAACTACCAAATGGGAAATGATGCCTTGGTTATTTAATTTTAACTAAACTGGAAAACAAGACCAAATGGGAAATCATGCCTTGGTTATTTAATTTTAACTAAACTGGAAAACAAGGCATCATATTGGGGGGGGGGGGGGGGGAGGGAAAGTTCTTAGGAAGTGACAGTTCTATGCTGGCACTAACAGTGGGATAATGTAATGACATTCTTCTCTGTATATATATTTATTTTCCTGGAATGGGGAGGGTGAGTTGATTATATGGCTATTTTGACGGTCTCATTTGTCTATTTATCCAAATTGCAGGACTGCGTTATTTCCTAAAAATCATTCGGTGGCAATTTTTGTGTATGAAAATGGCACTTTCTGAACACATTATTGCACCTTGGTACACTAATTGCAACTATGGTAATAAAAGCCAAACTAATGATCATTGAACCTGGCCATGACAAGGGCTCACCTAGACACAGGTGGAATAATTTTATGCCACTAAAGTTGCTTTCGATGCAGTATTGAATTATTCTTATGCAACCAATAATTTGTACAATTACTTTTTAAGTCTTCATTATTTCCTAAAGAGACAAAAAGATACAAAGGTGTGACACAATCAGTGTTGAGTGAATAAATTATCTTATTTATTGGATTGATTTAGGATTTCTATGTGTTTTTTAATTTCCTCTGGTAGCTTAAAGGTTAACTGCTATGGTATGTCTAGATAAGTCATGTAAGCTTATATGTATGTACATGCAGACAGCTATATGCCTCAACTTTTGATTATTGTTCTCAGAGATAAGTATAATTTAATGGTTTTTGTAATAGGTACCAGGATGATTGGCTTAAGACATCAGCAACCTCTTTACAGTTTTGGGAAAAGGCCCCTCTTGAACCCTATGCTTTACCAAAACCTGTAAGTTCTTAAAAGCAGTTGCAGCAACAACAGTTATATCCAGTTCTAATATCTGTCATTTGAGCAAATTTTTTAAAAATTGTCTCCTTGTTGTAATATGTTTAAATTGTTGCAGATCACTTATAATGTTATGTGTCCAGACATTGATCCTCTTATTTCTGCTGCGGCTGATTTTTTTCAACAACTAGGAGCTGGTCAGTTGGTGAAATTTTTTCTATACTTAAAATTATTGTTGCCGTTGTTTGAATTTCACCTGCGATTGGAGTTCTTTGTTTCTGCTCTTCTATTCCTGTAATATTGTTTCTGCTCTTCTATTCCTATAATAGAAAGAAGGTTTTGGTTTATTCCCCCCACTTTGGATGCATCAACTACAAGTGTATTATTGTCATAAAACATTCCTTAAACCCTTGTTATTTGAGGGAAGGGTAACAACTTAGTTTGTAATTGGAGTTGGAGGGTTTCAAGCTTTGAAATTTTGACTAATTTTTGTATTTTTTCATATTTATTTAATTTGTGAACACAAATAACAAAAGTGCATTTGCTTAGCTGTTGATTGGAAAGTAATTAGCTTTAAGGGAAAACATACTCTTTTATTGGCACTTAGGGAAAACATTCTCTTTTATTGGCGCTTTCTTTTATAATTCTGGGTTCTATGTTAGCAGTGTAAAACATGATTAATTGCAGTTTTCTATGGCTACCATGACACTTTCAATGGTAGTAAAACACATCAATTCTGTGCTCCCAAACTTTCACTCTTCGCAAGTGCTAATACTGCTACAATGTGTTTTTCTCCATTTAGTTTATGAGACATGCAAACTGGGAACTCATTCACCTCAGAATTCGGGAAACCAGATGGAGATAGATTCTGGGAAATCGCCATCTTCTGGTTTTGTTCTACTGGATTGTCCTCAGTCAATGAAAATTGAAAGCAATAATGCATCTCTTGTGGGATCCATAAGCGATTATTTTCTATCTCTGTCCAATGGTTGGGACTTGACAAGTTATCTAAAGTCTCTGTCGAAGGCTCTCAAAACTATGAAACTTGGTTCATGCTTATCTACACAACAAAAAGAAGGAAACAGTGGTCCTTGTACGGTAAGTAGAAGTTTTATTACCATATGTTCTGTTGTACCTTGAACTGCGTGGGAGTGTATTTTACTGGTTTCAATGGTGTATTTCACAAAGCCTTGGATGCGTGAAAATTTTCTGTTGATTGGGCTGTGTGCTTGATGGAACTGAAACTTTTTGTTTACATGGAGTACGTTTATTATTCTTAACTTTGGTTAATCGTTTTATGGTGGAAACTCGTTCCTGGAAGGTTAGCTTTTGGTGTGCATTCATAGAGAGCTGGAGCATTGATATGCTCTGTAGAAAGCTTTTAAGATACTGGTTTTGGATGTTAAAGATCAACAATTTCTAATCCTACTCAATAGTCACTTGATTCATATCTAATCACATGCTCATCTTAAAGTTGAACGCAGTTTCATTCTTTCTAAGTCAATAGTTTCCGCGTGCCTTTATTGCACATAACCATTTTTTAAATATTTATTCCACGGCTTTTGCATTATGCATGCTTTGGCATTATCAGTTTATCATTTTCTTTTTCTTATAAAAATGCTTAGGTGATCTATGTGGTGTGCCCCTTCCCAGAGCCTATCGCAATTCTACAAACTGTTATTGAATCCTCTGCTTCGCTTGGATCCATCATTATTTCATCAGATAGAGAGAGAGCTATATTGCATAGTCAGGTTGGCAAGGCATTAAGCTGCCCAGCAGCAGTGGATGAAGCCTCAATATCAAATGTTCTAGCAATTTCTGGGTTTAGTATCCCCAAGTTGGTATTGCAAGTTGTGACTGTTGATGAAATTTTTAGGGTTACAAGTCCAGCCATTAATGAACTTGTCCTTCTCAAGGAGACTGCATTTACTGTATACAACAAGGCTCGACGAATTTCGCGAGGATCTTCTGGTGATGTGGTGCACTCATCTTCACTGTCTAGCAGATCTCATTCAGTCATGAATCAAATGGCATCTATTCCTGGGATGTGGAAGGACTGTGTTGGTTCTCGAATGACCGGACCTTCCCTTAGTAGAGAGGGTGAAATTGATGCTAGCTTGAGGCCTAGCACTTGGGATAATTCCTGGCAAGCAACAAGATCTGGAGGATTAAATTGTGATCCAAACAGAAATGGAGATTTTCTTATTCAAGACGAAATTCGTTTCATGTTTGAACCACTCTTTGTCCTTGCTGAACCTGGCTCTTTAGAGCATGGTGCTTCATATACATTTAACGGCAACTCGACTTCTGATGATAGTATTGGAGGCTTCATGATGGGTGGAAGTACACCAGGAAGTGCAGATGCTGGATCAAGCTCTCAACTAGATAGATCTGAGCAGGATGGCTTTGGATCTGGTAATCACAAGAGTGTTCCAAGTCTGCATTGCTGCTATGGATGGACAGAGGATTGGCGTTGGCTGGTATGCATCTGGACTGATGCAAGGGGAGAATTGCTCGACAGCCATATATTTCCTTTTGGTGGAATCAGTAGTCGACAGGACACAAAGGGTCTGCAATGCCTTTTCGTGCAAGTTTTGCAGCAGGGTTGCCAGATACTGCAGACATGTTGTTCTCCTGATTCTGGTGTTGCCAAGCCAAGGGATTTCGTGATTACACGCATTGGAAGTTTCTATGAGCTTGAATACTTGGGTATTTGCCTTTTTCCCCTTTAATAATCTTATGATCTGTCTTCATTTTGCCTTTAGTGCTAGGAAAAATCACTTGTTAGACTATTGTTGTAAACTACAATGTCATTCTTTCTATAAGTATATACTCTGCTCAATCATTTTCTAACCCGTTGGCATGTATTATGTGGAGAAAAATGGTTACCTGTCCTAGTTAACATTTTGTAGTTAACATTTTGTTATGTAATGAAATATCTGTGGCCAGTTTATTTGTTTGTTTATTTTTTCCTGTGGAACCTTGTGCTACAGTGCGCCCAAGATTTTGTTTGCTCTGCATCTTTAGCATAAACATTGTAATTGTTTTGTTCTGTACTATGATTCAACAGAGTGGCAGAAAGCCGTTTATTCAGTTGGCGGGTCCGAGATGAAACAATGGCCGCTACAACTGCGTCGATCTGTACCTGATGGGATGCCATCAAGTACTAATGGTGCATCCTTGCAGCAGCAGCAGGAGATGAGTTTGATTCAAGAGAGAGCACTACCGTCCTCACCTAGTCCATTATACAGCCCTCACTCAAAAGCTTCTGGTTTTATGAAAGGCGGTCTAGGACAACCTGTTGGAAGAAAGCAGCATATTGGTGGACATATGATGGTTGACAACTCTAGGGGATTGCTTCAGTGGGTACAGAGCATCAGCTTTGTAGCAATTTCAATTGATCATTCTCTATGTCTAGTCCATCAAGCAGATTCACTATCTTCTGGTGAGTTTTCAGTCTTCCCTTTCCTCTAATTCTTCATTTTAATCATTTGCATTTACCTGCTGTGGAACTCTTCATTATCTGCTAATTGTTTGGGTACTTTTGTTGACAGAAGTCAGAACGCTTTACTGAGAAATAAATAAATTGGTTTTGCCTGGTGCCTGAGGTATACAGTATACTGTATTCAGTGTCCTACTGACTGACGAAGTAGCCATTTATTAAAGGGCTATAGAAATTTAAATTTAAGCTCATACACTTGCAGTGCTTGTTGGCCATTGTATTTATCCATTACCACATCAAGTTTTGATTTCTATTGACTTGTAATTGCATCTTGAATCCCCATTAAATTCATATACAATTACCATATGTTCGGTACATTACCGACCTTGGTGCTACTGTCAGCCCTTCGATGAGCCATAAATATGGGGTAATCCCCATTGGCTACAGTGGGGTCGGGCAAAAAGATTTTATGCACTTTCGATGGTCTTATGCTGTTGAATGGGCTTTGAATTGTGATGATCTTTGCATAAATAAGGAATGATGAGTTCTAATGTATGTTAAATAATAAAATTACCTACTAAATTATGGTAACCCTCAAAATTTTATGGACTCCATAGACAATGGTAGCTCATAATATTTTGTGCATGATAAAACATCTCATTTCTTTTTCAAAATACCTTGTATCACTGTGCAGGAGGAACCCAGGGTGGCAATGGTGTTGGTCCATCAGGCTATTTGGAAGGATTCACCCCTGTAAAGTCTCTTGGTGCTACACCTGCATCTTATATTTTGATCCCGTCACCAAGCATGCGCTTCCTTCCTCCAGCACCTCTTCAGCTCCCTACTTGCCTTACTGCTGAATCTCCACCCCTTGCTCATCTCCTTCATAGCAAGGGCTCTGCAATCCCGCTATCCACTGGCTTTGTGGTTTCAAAATCTGTTCCATCTATGAGAAAAGACCACAAAAACAATTTGAAACAAGAATGGCCTTCTGTACTTTCTGTAAATTTAATTGATTATTATGGAGGTAATAATATTAGCCAAGATAAAGTCACTAGAGTAATTATCAAGCAGGGAGGAAGGACTTCAAGCTCAGAACCTAAAGACTTTGAAGTTGAAACCCATTTGATTCTGGAGTCTATTGCAGCAGAACTTCATGCCCTGTCATGGATGACAGCAAGCCCTGCGTACTTGGATCGTCGGACTGCGCTTCCTTTTCACTGTGATATGGTATTAAGACTGAGAAGGTTGCTTCATTTTGCTGACAGAGAGCTCTCTCAACAGGCAGATAAGCCACAATCCTAAGATAATGAGAAATAAGCTCTTCACTTGGTTGCTTTCTCATCGCTTTACTGAATGGAAGATATGCCCGGTCTAGCTTGTGCTGCATGCGGTCCAAATTTATGCTTCAATGTACAATTAGATGTAACATGTAATTTTGTATGTAATAGTAACTTAATGATCGGTAACCATCATTTAGAATTTTCCTGAAAGAAAGCAGTCTAGGGATAAATAGTTAGAGCTAACCGTTGTACTTACTGTTGCTGGTTACAAAAATGTAAATGAACTTATAGGAGAGCTAAAATTTTAATAGATTCGAGGTCCTTATATCATCTGTTTCGTTTCTCATTGTAGCTGCTATGGTTTGCAAGAGTGTTTCAAATTTTCCTCACAGAAATTTTGCTGAAGATGTTTTAACTTTCATAGGGTGCTTGAATAGATTAGTGCTTATGCTGTAATACTAAGCCGATGCAAGTCTTAAAAATGGCTTGAGTTAGTCTTTGTACTCGTGCTATTCTTTGTGCTGAACTCCATCTGCGAAGCACATGATATTGTTGTATGTTGTATGCCAAGTGTCAATTTCCTTTAGCTCATTATTCATGTAGAAACAAACAAAAGAAAAGTACAGAAGAGGAATGGGTATCTTTTTTGATTTGGTACATGAAGTGGTTGGAATCTATAAAAAAATAGCATTTAAAGTTTTTGAAGTTCACTGATTGAGATAATCAGTGAGGTATGCAAATGCTTAAATTAAAGAAATTGACTGGGATTGTAGCTGTCCCTGTGACAAGGGTTGTTCAATGAGAACCCACTCACATGTGTGTTTGTTAACAAGTTCACATCATAATTAACTGGTTTAATCTTTCACTCTATTCAAGCCCTGATCACACAAATGGAGGTCTACCTTGGTTCACCTACTTTTGTTATTATTGCCTATTTGGAAAGGAAGGATTCCACAGACTACTATTGCTGCTAATGACTCATTAAGAGCAAAGAAACAGCATGAAATCACCATCTAATTAGTTCTCATAATTTTCACAAAAGAAGATCTTCTTGTTTTATGATTATGGTGCATTGTTCATCCTAGGAATAACCAAACATATTAGGGACAATATTATTTGGGCCATTTAATGTGTGCTTGGCTGATGTTTGTGATTGCCTTGCATTCAGAGGAATATGTGGACCACAACTCTTTGCGCTTGAGAAAATTGTTGGCCAAGAATGCGTGGCCAATGCAATTCACAAATTCACACCATCACATAACCCTCAAACCACTAATAAGCTTCTCGAATTCACTGCTCTTGTTAATATTATCATCAAATTTTAAAGACCCCACTATGTTAATAGCCGTACATCATGATCTTGATCATGATCATCAGACAACTTCATCAAAATCTGCCAAAAGTTGTCATACACATCGTTTAGTTTACAACCACAAATGCTCACAAAACGGTTCCCAATTTGCCCTTCTTTCATTTGTTTATGGTTAAATTATTTGATTGCTCTTGAAGATCAATTACAATTTTACAACTGAAATTCAACAAGCCAATTTCATTACTGAAGGAGAATGTAAAAATATATATAACTATATATGAAAAAAAAAATGAAATTCATTTCATACAAATGAGAGAAGTAGAATACAATAAATGGATCAAATCTAAACCATAATAATGAAAAAAAAATGATAAATGACACATACATAATAGAATAGAAAGGAGAGATACATCAAGTCATACTCATGATATAATACAACCGCCAATCACATCCCAGAACAAACCCCACATTAGAACATTAAAATTAAAACTAAAAATGCCCCAAAATTCAATAAATAATATTAATTAAGAAAAGAAAACCTCAAGCTCAACCCACCAAAATGGGTAGATTGAGTAAGAAATGAGAGCTCAAAATAGGAACCCAAAAGCCAAAACAATGAATGAAGCAAAGAAAGTTGGCACAAAGAGGGCAGCATTAGAAGAAGGGCCAGGTGCAGGAGCCTCGGCATCAGCAGCTGCCACCTTCTCGATGGCCATCAGAGCCATCATCATCAAAGCAACAACAAAGAACTTCACTTTCATTGCCTCCATTGCTAATTATTAATCAGCTGGCTAGCTTCAAATAAAGTACTGTGAAAGTGAAGAGAAAATGAATGAAGCTTTGATGTATGCGTGTTATAGTGATACAGCTCTTTGGAAATTGCAAGAACAAAGAGAGTGGAGTGGGTGGGTTTATATAAACAGGTTTTGTGAACGTTGGGATGTTGCTTTTGAGTCTTGGTTGGCTCACAGCTGGCTTTGTGTGTATTGTAGGGTCATTACTCCTGCTGTCTACTTCTTTAACTACTACCTTTTTTTATTTTCATTTTTGTTGGTGAGATATTTATTTGGTTAATTTCGTTATTGCCCGAATGTTTTACTTTCTCTTTTCTTTAATACCGACCCTGCAATTAATCTAAGTTGCTGCCTTACTGAGTTTAGATTTTAGACTCCATTTTTTATGGATGTTTATTAAACAAACCTAGTTAGTCATTTCTAGAGTTTATATTTTTATTACACGGTTGTACAAAATAATCATATGTATACTCAAAATTTTTATAAACTTTATGTAACCATCCTTAATTTCATAAAATATTATTAAGGGATCTTCAAATGATCAAGTGACCATCCACAATCTTTTTTTTTGAAAAAAAATTTGGGAAGGACTTATGTAATAGAGAAATTGAAGATATTTTATGAATATTTGGAGTCTATGAATGATGCTTTACCAACAAATCTTAACTTCCACAAATTTTTTCTAACAAACACCAAGACTTTTGTATGAAATCAACTCAGATGAAAATTCCTCAATACGTTTTCCATGGTTGGTTTGAAGGGAAAGAATGAGAAATTGTGAGTTGGTTTTGGGTGGATTCACTTTTAGGTTGGAGGGATTTATTGGTGTGCTATGATAGCTTTACAAGTTTGTTTATATATTCTTGTGTTTCCATGTGCTTTTTGATCACACACTCACATGGGCTCAACTGAAATTGAATTATTTGCATAGCCTCACAGGGTTCTTTTTTTATTTTAAACTGAAAGAATTAGTCATGTAGCTACTACTTGATTGATAGTTGATCAATAGAATAAGGAAATATAGTTGTTAATAACTTAAATAAAGATGGGTTAAGAATAACTTTGTTGGGCAAATGATTTACCAATAAAATTTAAGAGCCCCTTTTTTTTCATTTTTATTAAAGTTGAATATGGCCTCTAGCTCTAGTTTTCTTAATTTCAAAGTTAACTGCTACTTGTAATTGTATGAAACGTGAAATCTTAGTCTTAGAGCTTTTTAAAAATAGTATTACTGCTTCTCCATGTCAACTTTTTGGGTGGGGGAAAGAAAAAGGAATTTTCACGACCTGATTTCTTGCAATCAATTAAGTGGGGTTTAAAGAAGCCTCAAAAAGCAATCAAGAGGTCAATTAGCCGTTTACATTTAGTTAAGACTGTTAACTATTCAATCAGCGCTTAATGCCCATGCCATGAAAATGGCAAACCACCATAACATAAAATTAATAAAAACAGGTATTTACAGGCCTAAACAACGAATTTTGGACCAAAAATAGACATACAATACAAAATCAACAGCCATATCTCATATGTTTTGTGTATGGTATGCAACATATGCAATACACGTTTAAATATTATTGGGCAATAGTGATATATAATAACATTTTGTCTAATTTTATTTCATATCAAATTCCTTAAGGAATAAATAGGGGGATCTGACATCAAATATGAAATCCAAGAAATCCCAGTTGTATTTTATTTTTCCCTTTGCTTAAAATCCAAATGAAAGAGAAATTGCAGCAACTGTTCATGATGTGTGCTTGCTAGACCAGACAAATGGATGGCTAGAAGAACAAAAATGGCTATAATAAATTTCTCTGCCAAAAATTTTTGTTGCCTTGTCGACATCCAATTCAAAAAGTTAGTTGATCGGATTCTTCTGTTTACGATTCTAATAATCTAATTAATGCAGAGTAACTCCTTGGTTGCCAACGGCTGGTGACAATACCAATGCCCCGCTTGTATATGCAGGCAGTAAATTAAAAAAAAGAAGGAAAAATCTGTAGCTCGAAAGCGTATTAAAGAACTCACGAGCAACCTGCTTTCGCCTACTTTGAATTCATGGCACCCACAAAATTCTTTTTGGTGGGTCATGTGCGCGTAATGTGTGCCAATATTTGAAGTAGTGGTGCCCGTTTTCTCCGTATGTTCATCGAACTTTGTGGAGCTTGAATGAGTCAAGAATCCACCAAACTTTTGATTTTGCAAAGCGAAAAACTTTAATGGGATGATCAGACCCCTTTGCTTTAAGAGAAAGTGGGCAAATTTTAAAGAAAGGGCATTCCCATTTAACATTTTCACTTACGCGCAGTTTTTTTTTCTTTCTTTTTTCTCTTTGAAATGGCAGCTGAAACAAACTGCAAATCGAAATTAGATTCTTCAAAGGAAAATTAAATTTAATACGTACCTTGATGGCTTGACATGTATCAATAATTCTCAGATTGACAAATCTTCAGGATTTCTTTATATATTAATTAAGATGCAAGCGAGAGCAGCAGCTTGCATTGGCAATCAAGAAAATGACAAACCACGTCGAAGGTCGACGCATACATGGCAGATCAGGACAAGACGTATATACATAAAATCTTGAGATGACAAATCGTATTTAATAAAAATCTTCGGACGACGTGCCGTCGCGTGAATAAAGAGGAGAGGGTTTAATGTGAGACGAGAATAAGGGTGCACGTTTCTTTCATGCATGAAAAGTATAAAAGAGAGATTTGTAAATAAATGGTAATTAAGCATGGCAGAGTGGAAATCAGAGACTTAAAAAACGCAATTTTCGATCTGATAAATTGAAAGATTAATTCAAAGGAATGATTTATACGAGAATCAATATAACAGTGTTTTCCTCTAGCCACTACCTGAGTTTGAATCTTGAGAAGATCAGATGTTAAAATATTTGAATCTTGAGGAGATAAGAGGTTACAAAAATTAATTTAGATTTTGCCCACCTCTTATTTTTGGATGGAGGAAAAAAAAAAAAGAAAAGAAAAGAAAAAAAGCAGTGTTTCCCGTCAACTTGCTGAAAAAAAAAATTCCGTACTCGGCTGGTTTTAACTCGTAGTACTTGCAGTATAAGATTTGAAAGCTAATAAAATGGAATGGAAGCATCTCATTCACAACATAAATGAACTCTTAAACAGGATCTTTATAAATTAAGTCGTCAAATTAATTTGATATTTTCTTTTTAATTTCAGCATGGATGATGCGATCGTTTCTGCTGTGTTGGAGCAGCTGATTTGAATGGCTGCTGAAGAGTCAAGAAGCTGGCGTGGGAGAAGAAGTGAAGAGGCAATCTTAAGCGCCATCGAGGCCGTGCTGAACGATGCAGAGCAAAGACAAGTGGAGGAGGAAAGTGGCAGACTCTGGCTTCATCAACTCAGAGACGCATGGAAGATGTGATGGATGATTGGAAGGCCGAAGCTGAAAATGCCCTCCTTCCCCATCAACGTACACAAGAAGAAGGCATGTTGTTCCTTCTTTCCAAATGCACCAGCCTCTTGCTTTGGTTTCAATCGAGAAACCAGAACAGCGAATACCAACCACCTCAGTAATTGATGAGTCTGAGATATTTCGTAGAGAATATAAGAAGCATGCATCGAGTCATACGTAAGCTACTGGGTTGGGTAGCATTGGGAAAACAACTCCTGCTCAATTACTTGTCTAATAACAACGATGAGGTTACAAGAAATTTTGATGAACGAATATGGGTTTGCTTATCGGAGGCTTTTGATGAGTCTAGAATTGCCAAGAGTATCCTTGAATTTCCAATGCGCTTTACCTATAATTTAGGCTCATATAACATGTTCAAGAACATATTGTGGGAAAAAATTTTCTTCCCATGTTAGATACTTAGATGGAGTGTGGAATGAAGATTGTAATAAGTGGGAGTCCTCGTACTATTTATTGCTTGAAGAAGGGCCTTCATGGAAATAAAATTTTAATTACCACACCAAAGGAAATAGTTGCCCAGATAATGGGGTCAATTAACATGATCTCCATTAAGATATTAATTACCCGTGGATGAATGTTGGTATGTGTTTGAGAAGTTAGCATTTTTTGATAGGTCAAATGAGAAATGTGATAAATAAGAAATGATTGGTCGAGGAATCGTAGGCAAGTGCAAGGGCTTAACATTAGCTGCAAAGACAATTGGTGATACTGCAGTCTAAAAATAACAAAGAAGAGCCGCAAAATATCTTAGAGAATGCAATGTGGGAACTAAGAAGAGAGTTTGAAAAAGGTCTTTTGGCCCCTCTGTTGTTGAGTTATGAATTATAATGATGTGCCCACCATAGTCAAACAATATTTCTCTTATTCTTGCAGTCTTTCCAAAGGACTACAACATAAAGAAAGATCGATTACTTAAATTGTGGATGGCTCGGGCTAGCTTAGTGAAAAAGCAAAGAACGAGACAGAGATGATTGGTGAAGAATATTTTGACATCTTAGAAATAGTTTTAAGAAAGATGATGATGATGAGATCTTATCTTGCAAGATGCATGATTACGGTACATGATTTTGCCCAATATTTTCTATGTAAGAATATGAATGTTTTACGGCAGAAACAGATGGTCGTGCAAAATCTTTCAAAAGTTGGTCATTCAATGATAACGCTTCGTAAGGGAGCTTCAATATTTCCTTTCTCTTAATTAGTGTTGAAACTGCTGACAATTTGTCGCCTCAGATTTTGGTGTGTGTATCAATCGTGGAAGCGTAAGAATTTCATCAAAGAAATTCCAAGAAATATTGAGATACATTCATTGCTTAATTTGTCCCATGAGAAGTTGTCCAGATCATCTTAAAGAGTTGCCTCAAGTGTTTGGAAAGTTAATAAACCCGATGATGTATTTGCCAAATTAAGGCACTGAATGGTTAAGATATTTGGCAGCAGGGATCGAGAGCAGGAAAGCTTGTTGTTGGTGGAGGTGTTAATGGTCCTTCTGTTTCGATCAAATAATGATGACAAGGATGAGCAAGTTGTCGAAGCCTTACAGCCACCCCCAAATTTATTGAATCACTTTAAAACCTTAGCCTCCTTCTATTATATGCATCAGTACGGAGAGGCAACAATGCTTCCCCTCATTGGATGGATGATGTCCATTAGCTTGTTTCAGAGCTTGGAGCCTCACCAGGTGCATAAATTTTGAGCACTTGCCTCCTCTGGGGTTGAACAACTCTGCGTATGCTTTGGGAATAGGAAGTGATGATGGCTTTGGAAGAGAATATGATTGCTCTGGAAGAGTGGGATCAACAAGACTGGAATCAAATTGGTTCAGCTCAACCACTGTGTGATTGTTCATTTTTTTCCCTTTTTTTCACAAAAACAAACTGATGCTGAGAATTTTCTTTCTTTTAAATAATATTTTGAGCAGTGGAATGATGTGGGGGCAGAGCAGGTATTCGAAGTTCAAGTCGCATTTTGAGTTGGAAAATCTCATTTATCGAATGAAATTCGGGCAGAAGCAGGTGCAAGTGGAGCTGTGTGCATTTGCATCTCCGACTATGCGTACGCATGCCCCCATTTAGCAAGATCGTTATTTAAGATTTGTTTTTGCCAAAAGGCACTGTCCAATATGGACTTAATTCAGAAAACCCAAGCCCAAGATTACCCCCAAATGAACCATTAAAATTATAAAAATAACAAAGTCAAACATTTTGGATTCCTAATTACTTACTGTGTAAATAAAGAATGAGCCACGGCCAGCCAGCGTTACAATTTACACACAATCCTTGTTGGATTTTATTTTGAAGACAAGATGCTCTCCCTCACTTCCGCAAAGTGGAATTCATGAACAATGATAATTGATATAGCAAGGCTGCAGTGCCCCTAAAACACTCTGCCTGTCATCTGATGCTGATAAGACCTAAGGCGAACACCACGTAGCCAATAGCCTCCAAATCTTGAAGCGAGGGAGTAACATTCAATTGGAGGGAAACCTCATCACACCGTCCGCTCATCATCGGACGGTCGTAATCACATCACTCTTTAAATTAAATGAAAAACTTAATGCTAGAATTAATTAATAAAATTAACCTATTTAATGAAAAATAAAAACAAAACAGAGGAGAGAAGAAAAACTATAGACAGTTTTGGTGAAGATAACATAAAAAGCAGCCGGTTTTTTCACATTCATTTTGAAAAACTAAAACATACCCAGAGTTTGAAATCCACTGATCTCTCTTTCCTTTGTTTTCTCGAGAAAATTTTCATATTTTAGGTGGAGAAAGGTCGAGCAGAAGAGCAAAAGACTTGTCTTTTTGTCCATTGCTGCTCTGAAGTTTTTACCTTGTAATAATGACCGTTCTCTCTTTTAACCTATCTATATTACATTGTCAAATGTTTGTTTGGGTGCTGAGAAACAAAATGATAACTTGTGAAGTTTTTTTTCCTTTTCTCTGGAAATCAAATGGTTTCTCAGCAACCAAACAGAATAGAGCACTGCTCTGCTTTTTCTCTCTAAAATTTCAGTCTGATAAGTCTAACCAGAATGGTTTTGAAATGCAGGCCGATTTTGAGACTCTTTCGTAATTTCTACTCCATTCTACACAGATCCTGAGGTCAGTACCGATAAATTTTGCAACTTTTGTTTTGTATGATTCATTTAATCTCCTCTTGTTTCATAGTAAATATTTGTAATTTTTTTCCCAAATATTTTAGTGTAAACTCACCTTATTCTATAGCTTATATGTCACACATAATCATTATATTTTGTTGATGAGTTTTAGCAAATTTTCTCACTTGGATTTTCTCTTAATTTGATAAAATTCTAGAAAAAAATTGGTAATGTTTCTGTTTTTAAGATTTATTTTCTAAGTATAGTGATGTTAATGTGCCGTCGCAGAAAAGGGAAAGATAAGATAATGGAAAAGGAAGGGAAGAATCAAAGCCAAAGAGTGAATGAGGCAACAGATTTTGTGCTACAATGGGGAAACAGAAAGAGGCTTAGATGTTGTAAAGTGAAAAAAGAATCTAAACACTTTGACCAGAACAACAGCAGCAACAACAAATCAACTACTGACTGTTTGTCAAAGAAGAAAATCTCGTCCCGTGTTGTTTCTGTTGAGAAAGGATCTCCAAATCGCCTAAACAAGTAAGCAAGATACCTGGAAAAGATAAGCTATCATTTTTGTGATAAATAGATGGAAAATTTTTGCATTTGTGTGAAGTTTGTGAGAATGAATCTAAATTGGGTCTTTCCGGTGGTTTTGTTTGGCTGTTGCAAGAGGCATTAGAGTGCTGGGAGTGCATTTTTGTAGCTTGATATGAACCCGAATGCTCAGAATGAAAACTGAAAAACAATGGAATTTTGATGTAAAATTGAAGATATTTTTGAGCTTAGACGTGCAAAAAAAAGAATTTTATTTTCATTTTTGTTTGATTATTGAGTTTGCAACAGATCATTTCGGACGAAAAAAAAAAGGTAATTTTTGGCTGAGTTATGACATGCTTGGTTACTGAAAATGTGGGAAAAAGAAAACTTGAAACCTTATTGCATTTTGAGACTGTAGCTCTTTCAAATACCTGTAAGTATTAGATCCCAATTTCTTTACTTAGTTTGCCCTTAATTTCTATAGAGCCAAACAAAAGATTTGGAAACAGTAATGATGCTGATTCTTTCCCATGAACTTCTAGCCTGTTTGAATTTGAGAAAGTGCAAGAATAAGAAAGGACATATTAATATAATAGCTTGTCCAAACTGAAGAATTGAAGTGGTAATGCTTGTAATCAAGTTCTGTCTAGTTCCATTTTCCCATGGTTTTTCAGGAACCAAAAGAAGATTTTGCAAACTAAGTTAATAATGGTCTGTATTCATAACCATGGGTTCCAATGCACGAGATCTTGTAGCACTTACCAATGAGGCCCTATCGATTAGTATTACACAGAAGAAATCAATTATAGACACTAATACAATTAGATCTACTCTTCATAGACAAACTTGGGATTTGCGATCCCAAGTAAGATCGGTTCAAGATCATGGGATCCTTTTCTATCAGATAGGGAGGGCTGTTGCACAAAATGTACTTCTAAGTAATTATAGAAAGATCTTGAATTGGCTGTACCCCCACCAGAAAGTGGGTAGTGCCTTTCCCACTCGCAAACTAAGTTAATAATGGTCTGTATTCTCATGTTTAGGGCAAATTAAGTTGCTAATGGTTTATTATCTCATGCCTGGCTACAGGAACTCTGATTTGCCAATGACTAGCCGGAAACCCTCAGTGACTTCGCCAGAGAAGGAAGATCGATACTACACAACAAGGGGTTCACTGGGATTGGATGATAGCAGCAAACTGTTTATTAATCATCTAAAGGAAGAAAAAAAACCTCCTGTGTGGCCAAGGCTATTTATCGCACTGTCCAACAAAGAAAAGGAAGAGGATTTCATGGCTATGAAAGGTTGCAAGCCCTCTCAGAGGCCAAAGAAAAGGGCCAAGTTGATCCAAAGAAGTATACTTGTATGTTATCCTTATCTAACCTCGATTAGCCACAAGGAAATTATGAATAAATTATAAAAGAAAATTAGGAAAGAATAATATCTCTTCTATCTGGGTTTTTGCTGATGGATTTTCTTTTATTATTTTGTATGTTTGCAGTTGGTAAGTCCAGGTGCATGGTTATCGGACCTATGTCGAGAGAGATATGAAGTGAGGGAGAAGAGAACTTCTAAGAAGGTATTCAATTAGTCTCTCTCCCCTTTCTTTTTTGTCTTATTTAAATTCCTTCTGCAAAAGGATGAAGGAAATACAAATTTTGATGTCGGATTTTTCATTTCCTTGAAACTCTTTCGAGATCTGTGGTTCAAAATTTTCACTTCATAAAACAAATGTTTTTGTGTATTCATTTAGCACCAAATAGAGTATATGACATTGTGTGTGATGTGTCTATTTATGTGATATGCAGCAGCAGCAAAGACCTAGAGGGTTGAAGGCCATGGGAAGTATGGAAAGTGATTCAGAGTGAAAGAGAAGGGATAGAATCAAAGGACGAAATTTTTCTTTTTGTAGAGATTGTCTTCGTACTGTGCCGTGTAGGATCAATTTTCAGTCTAATTGTTTTTGAGATAGGAGGCTTGTCATCTTTAATGCTTTTATCTACTTTTCAGATCTCGGCTTTAGTTTTTATTTCACATCACAGGTTCTGTGCAGCTAAAGAGCTTTTGCATGACCATATCTTCTTGCTTTTGATTTTAGATCATGAGTTAATTCGGTCATGGATCCTCCACCACCCTAAAGTATGATGGGTAATCAAAGTATTGTCCGATAAGAATTCAATACTTTCCGTATCTCTAACATAAAGGCTTGCAATAATAAGTTTAAGGCACCTGTCAAATTACAGTTCCAGTTCCAGTTCCAAAGACATCTAGGCAATTCAATATTTGTAAAGGAATATTTTGGAGACTTGAAAGGGCTTAGATCATATATGCACTGAAACATCCACTATCGATGGAAGTAACAATTTGGGTCACTACAAGATTAACAATTTGGGTCGCTACAAGATTATATGATTCGACGCGAAATAAATAAGATTATCAGAGCTAGACATTCTTGAGAAACTGAAAAAAAAAATTATCGGAGAAACTATCGCAGTAATGTGAAACTTGTTTGGCGTGTTTTTCCAACCTAAATAGAGTTTTTGGCCCAGAATCAAGGGCCATGCATAGCACATGGTTTTTTGACGATTTGGATGGCCAAATTATTTTTTATAATCTTTTTAATATCAAAGATTGTGGTTATTTAGAAACCAAGAAAAATCAAAGAAGTCATTCAATTGATGTGGAACTTGAATGGAATGGGGACCCTATTTCGCCGAGAATACTACTACTATGGCTTGAAAACTGAGAAAACAATGCAGAAGCTCCAAAGCACACGATTTTTGGTTGAAATTTGCTCCTGGGGTCGCAGTTGGCCAAAGGCTATACATATTTTGGCACACGATCTTTTATCAAAATTTGCTCCCCAGGACTGGAGTTTGGGTTTTGAGCTCATCTTCTACATAAGGCTGTAGCGTTATGGCCGAAAACAATGTGGAAGCTCTAGAGCTCCTTTTCCGGTGCAAATTCGATGTCTACAATAGGCCAAGATATTTGGTCGAAATTCCCTCCCGAGGCCGCTGTTAGGTTTTGGGCTAGTGAAATTAAACTATACGAAAAAATAAAAAATAAAAACACAAGTCGATTCCGAGATTTGAATTCTTTTTCATTAAATTTTTATCGGAGACGGGGGTTCTCGAGAAGTAACCGAGGACAAATTTACAAAACAAAATCAAATGGGGACTATATTGCAAAGGAAAAAAATTTGTACAGATGAACTAATTGTTTAGCTTCTACAGCATTTCAAAACTGCAGCTGAAAAAATTATCCCTACTCCAGCTACAATGCCCTTTTTTGTTTTTTTTTTTTTTGTATTTCCCATAAATTAGGCATTAGTAAATGTTTTTCTTATCGCTTTCTAATTTTCTTTTTCTGCAGCATTTACATGGTCAGACCTATATTCCTTACAATACCTACAAATGTACAGTTCATCATCCGCAATCCCACTTCGATTCTGCAGATGCTAGCTAACGATCCGAGTATCCAGACCATGGTTGCCTCTAATCCACATTTTCCCTTTCTAAGTCATCATCCCTTGTGAAATGACATATTCCAAACCCTGAGCTTGTAAGAAGGAATTGGAGTTGCAATGGTCAAATGAATTGCTTATGCCACAGGCCATTGTCGCAGCTAAGAACCACACAATGCACAGCCTGTCACAAAAAAGACTTCAAATCATTCCCTTAAGCCCATCTTTTTAAAATTTACAGTCTCAGCAATGGTTGATTTTATCATTAACAGCAATTCCATTTATTGCATGGCATGAATTGCCGAATAATGCTATTGATTCAAACATACAGCAGATTTGTGGCGCGACACTATAAATAAAAATATAGACGCATCAGTAGTATTCAATACACATTTTCATGCATATATGAACTATGCCATGGCATAAAGGAACAACAAAACGGAAACTCACCTTGTCGTTCTGTGCATTGATTGTGGTTCAACAAAAACTATCGGTGTGGCACATAATTCATGGAGATCCCAAGCACCTCAAAAACTTTGCCAACCAGCTGAAATCCTGGAAGGACCAAAATTCAACTGAAGCATCACCATTTTACTATAAGGCTTCCAGGATAATTGATGCTTTGCTGAAAACAGAAAGAACAAACGGTGCTTCTTCCCCAGGGTGTATGGTTGTAGGCACTATTGTGTAGCCCTTTGGATCAGGATCCAGAACCATTTCACAAGAAATTTCCCGTGAATTTACATAATCCGTCCCACCAACTGATTCATGTAGGTAAATGTTGTGAGCAGCACGACGACCACGAGTTTTCAGTATCCTCATCCCAATGTAGAACATCATAGAATCATGACTGGATTGATAATTTTTAAAACCAGCAGCGGTTCTTGAAAAACTCACACCCTAAACATATAAATGCCATATAAATTAATGAAACCTAGTAAAAAATAAAAAGCTGAGATAGTTATAACATAAGTTCTGCAGGTGCTCAAGTATACCTGAGTCAAGGTTATGAAAACATGAATAGGAAATGATGCATCCGATCCAGAGGCCCTCAATCGGAACTGAGGATTCTGATTCCATGAAGCATAATCTTGGCAACCACCTGCACTGTAACCACGCCATTGGCCATGCACAGAATAGCGCATCTCGGACGGATAAACACGGCAGACATATATTGATCTAAAGTGAATCTGAAAATCTTGCCAGGACATCCAGAATATACCATCTTTTGACTGTTCAAGGAGTAAACATAGTAGTCAGATATTATTGAACAATAGCCAACTGACAATCTACGACACAATCTTTCATGTCTAATGAAACAGAAGTCAAACACCATTCAACTCAACCTCAAACAGTGATCAAAGAAAAGAAATTCTGGATTACGTGCTACAAAAGAAAAATACCTGCGGAACATGCTTTAGCTTGTGTTTCATCCTGTCAGTCCATTCAGGTGACGAATCAGACCAAGGGCCATTCCACTCAACTTCATTAGCCCATGGATTTCGAATTTGAACAAGCTTGTGGCCGTCCACCTCCCTCACCTGAATAATAAAAGAAATGATTAGCTTCATCAAAATCTCCCTGGCATATGATAGATACAGCCAAATCAGGGGGAAATCAATATACCTGTAGAATTGAATAAGCATGCCCTTGCACTATGCCACTGGAAGAAATATGCACATCAGAACCTGATGGACTCCCAGCACCAAGTAGGAATCCTTCTTGTTTAAAGCGCAACAATTGAGACCATAATCTACCACTTGCAAGGTCAATCTGGGCCTGGGCACTTCTCATGTCAATCTCCTCACCAGCACCTCCTGTTAGGTCCACAAGAGCATCCTGAACAAGTCCTCCTTCCAGTGCCTCATAAGAACCGTGCAATTTGGCATATGCCTTCTCCAGTATAGAGACCCAGAGTTCATGACCCTTTTTGCTAGTAGCAAACGCTGGTTTACCTAGAGACTCACATGGAATCCAATCATCAACAACGACAGGGACCCATTCACCCTGTGGAGAGGTACAGAGCAGGAAATCATTAACAAGCTAATACTTTGTCATGGTAGAAAGCTAGCAGATATTTACTAGAGCAAGATTGAAGAACTACAAACAAAGCACCTATTACCTATGTTAAAAGTTTAGAAGCATTTCATAATCAATTACTAAGTCTACCGGATAATTTTAAAAAAAATTTATTTGACTTGCTTAAGCTAAATGGCTTTTCTTAGTTCTCCAATGATAAGTTCTCAATTATGATCTGACCATAATGATCAACCACATTTCTAGATGCATGAAGTTGTTAAGTCCATATCACATTTACATACAAAATATCTCAAATGCAGATCATTTCCCTCAGTTTCATCACAAAGTACTGGCCCATGAATAAAAAAAAGTCTTCCAGGAAAACCAAAATCATTTTTTTCTGTTTGTGGATATAACATAATCTGTCAAGCATACTGAGCAGCAGGTGCTAACATAAGTGATAAAAGAAATTAAGCGCTCATTACCTGAATACAAAATCGAACAGTGTAGATTCCTTCCTCGTTATATTCTGGTGTAATAATCACTTCAGATATTTGAGAAACCTCCGTTAAAACAGCAACAGCACTCAAAAACCAACAATCACCTAATCGACCCTATTCAAAAGACAAGTTTATTTAAGAAATTTGAGATAATCAAGAAACACGGACACTAAAGAATAAAGTATTTGCAAGTCGTTCTGCCAAAGAGACTAAACCTGACAAACATCCGATGGGTTCACAGCCCCAGAAAACAAGCATGGTCGACAATCTAGATGGCTCTCTTTCACAATTTCGGAAGGCCTCATCCACTCTGCAACAACCTAGATAATAGGCCAAGCCTAGGTTTAGGCAATCAAGAAATTAAACACAAGACAGAACTAATCAGTGAGGAAAACCCACCTGCAACTTTGTAGGGGGATTACCAGGATCTACATACAATGACTGATCATCTGGAGGGAACTCATGATCAGTAAATTGTCTTTCGCCTCTGGCCGAGAGGGCTTCTTTGACAGCTAACTCAACTGAAAGCATACGTTGATAGATTTCTTCTTGCGTTTCCATCCTAGGTTTTCTGAACTTCCTAGCAAAGGAATCGACATTGACCACTATGCCATCGCGATCTGGCCTTCTCTTCCTACCACTTGAATATTGCCCATCCCAGTCTATGTCGTCCCGATCATAAAGATCTACATCTGCAGGATCACTATCCCACTCATCAACCTAAGTGAAAAAGATGAGGCAGCAGTCAGTGAAAAGGAATGGATTTTTTTTTTCCCTGTAGGAAACAGAGAGACTTTTATCACATGTATATGATAAAATGGATGGATTAGGCACCTGAAATTATAACATGTATAAAAATAACAAGATATACTAAACTATTATTAGTAACATACTCTTGGGGGTGAATCCGCCCATTGCCAATTATCTTCAGGGAATTCATTCATATTTAACTCAGCTGAGCATATTGCAGAATAAAGAGAAGCAATCTCATCCTCAGTTAAGCACCTTCCCCACAGGAAAACATCCATTATATGCATCTTAGATTCAGCTCCTTCACTATCTGACCTCCCAAATACATCCATATCAGTAGGTGGTCTAACACCGACCCAAACTTCAGCCCCTTCTTCCCAAATGCTATTACCCGCCGGCAACGCTAATCCAGTTTGGTAGCCATCAAAACCACCATCCAAATAGCATGTTGCCTCACCAATATCAGCATCTATTGTCATCGTTACAATATGCCACCTGAAAAGTAATTTTAAAACCGTAGTAAGACCATAAGCTGGAAGAAATATGGAAGGAGAAAGAGAAGCAGAATCATATGGTAAAGAAAGAGAAAAGGTCTGACCTTCCATCTGCAATACTTGTTGCACTAATACTCCAGTCCTTTGCAACAGTTGTCTGTCGATCACCTTTAGTAATTAATCTAAGCCCTACTTGTCCAGCCTCGATGCCTTGCTCAGAACCAGCCACCAGAATTTCCCAGCACACTTTCTTCTGAAACTCAGTGCCTAGCAGGCAAACTGGACCAGACTCTGGTTGGATCATCACAGTAATGGAAAAGCTAACCTTTTGACTCTGACATATGCTTGCATCAATCTGACCACAGTGCCTCCCACTTGTTGTTGGTTCATCGTCAAGAACACAAATAGCACCGGTAATTCCCGTCTGCCAAAAACACGAGTTAGCAATTCATAGTAAAAAAACCAATGTCACCAATGCATCTGGAACTCCCAAACTGAACAAAGAAAACAGAACCAGAAAATAAAATCTTATCTAAGATAAACATGAATGAAGAAACAACCTATATACAACATTCTATTCCCACAAGCATTCCTCGTAAATCTATTCTCTAAGATTAACAGCTGGGCACACATATGTTAAAATCACTGCTCAGGTGAAAATAAAGGATCATACAAACACAGGATGGGAGGGCATATCATTCCATGTGGAAGAAATATGGATGCAGAGGAGTTCATCTAAAATGCTATGACAGGTTTTTTCTAAAATTTGCATTTAAAAACATTTTATATTTGAAAATGGGAATTCCAAGAGCGAAAACAGACATACCAATGAAAAAAACACCTAATATTGATGCTATTCCAACTTTGATTTTCAGATATATAATTGGTTTTGTTGTTGTCCACTACTGTCATTAATAATTACTTTTGTCAAAAACAGTCTCAATATATTTGCCACAACTATTTTCAAAACCAATAGTTCTTTAATAAACCTGAAGTGCTCGCCGAGCTAACTGAGCCATGCGTATCCTTCGAGCAATGCTTGAAACCCTCTCTCGAGCAAAAGAATCCTCAAGAACAGAATCACCTCCAACTGCCCGCACTGCAGCTGCCATGGCTGCTGCTTCTCTATTTCCAGCATTAGGAATAGAGGAAATTAGAGACGCTTCAATCTCCTTCCATTTACGTTCTTCCTTCTCCAGAAGAGCCTTCCTTCTTTCTTTACCTCTTCCTTCCTCTTCACGTCTTTGCATTAAGATTTCCTCTTCCATCTCCTTCTCTCTTATATAACTACAAAGTTTAAAGCAAGGTTTAGAAAGAGAATCCGAGAATTAAGAGTTCCATACAGTTCAGAAATGATAAAACAAAAATAAGAGCCATTACCTTTCTTGGATAATTTCAAACTGTCTACGGTCCTCTGGCATCCATTTTTTAATTTTCTTGGCACTTAGGTCTGAAAAACCTATGCTATCAAGAAAAAGTCTCAGCCGTACCTCGTCCTGTCACATAAGATGTCTTTAGTAGTTGCAATAAGCACATGTATCTTTATGCATGGTAAACAACTTGAATCTCACTAACCTGTACTCGTTCGGCCTTTGCAGTCAAACCAAGCAAAAGAAGTAAATAACCCCCAAATTTATCCCACATATATACCCATTCAGTATCAATTGCCTCTTCCAAAGCCAGAATTCGTGCGTGAGTACACATTTCTCTTCTGTAATCATAATCACTGGATAATTCATGGCGAAAACGCTTATATTTCATTCTGCAAAAGAATGAACCAGCAACAAATTCCTCATTTTTCAGACGATCTCTCAATTTCACGACATCATCTCTAGGAAGCATTAAATTCCCTTGCTTATCACGCGTAGCATTAGGGTCTCCAATCAAAAGAGCTGTTGAACTGGCAGACCTCTGTGGAGCTGAATAAGTTCCAGATAACGCATTTCTCGTCTGCATTACAAAAGTGAAAAAAATACATAAAACAACTTCAAATAACATACAAACACAACAATCATCTAATTTACCAATGCTACATTGCTACTAGCATTTCGTTGTGGTTCACTATACAGACTATGTAAAAGGAAGAAATATGCTATAGCTGACAACAGTCAACTCTTCAAACAGAATAAAATCTGTGAGAGCAGAGTTCAGTCTGCTAACATTTCCCAGTCCATGTTGAAGAAATATCAGTACGTTCAAGTATCAAAAAGAAAGAAATTCCGACCATCATTTATGATTATAGCATATCACCAATACTGTTGTGCTTGAATAGAATAACAATCACATGAAGATATCAATTCTATATTCTCTGCAACTCTTCATTCTGTTATCTACCTTTTCATGCAATACACCACACACCATTTTCATTTTTTGAATTTGGCTAATTATGAAAAGTTATATATAAATCAACACACCTTAGTGGCAGATCTTGAGATTGCTTGAACAACAGTATCCTTGCTGAGAAAATGAACCGCATCTTCCATCATCTGAAGATACCAGTAAAAAAATGTCAACTTAAATAGATTGCCAAGGAGAAAAAGACACAGGCTGCTACAGAAGTGGAAGCAAATTAAGCATAAGCACATCAGATAAATAAGCAAACAAACCTTAAGAGTCAGACAGGGACGAGAAACAGCAAACCCGAAGGCTACAACTAAAGCGATTGCTGATACAGCAGCACCAGCAAATGGAGGATAAATTTTCAAACTAGCAACAACACCCCAGCCCTCAATTGCCAGTGCAACCCCATAAAGCACAAGAAATGCAACACTGTTGGGTAAATGATGTGACATTCAGTAAATGTTGATACCATTTGAAGAGTAAGAAAGACCAATTCATAGCAAGATCAGTTAGAACAAACCTGACGTTTTTTCCACAATCTGCATGAGCATCATAAACATATACAGGCAGTACTCGTGGAGAATAAACGACAATGGGAGGTGAAAGAAGAACCTACAGAAAGCGAGCTTGTTTGTCAGACAAATGAAGAAGCAGAACAGACTCAAGAACAAGAATTAAATACATATTTAAATTCAACACTTGGTTCAGGACAGTTTGTTATAACTCACTGTTAATGCCCTTCCAGCAAGAAGAAACAAAAATGTAAAATAACCAACAGATGCTCCAACAAAGGGTTTATCTGCAAAATATAAGAGGCAAAACATTATGTTGTTAGTGGCAAGCAAGACGTAGATGAGTACCAAAGGCTCAAGCAAAAGGTTTGTAAATGAATTTGTTCTTACCATCAAACCATCCAACCAGAAATGCTGCCAAACCCAAAAGAAAAGCAAGGAAACAAACAAAAAACATCTGTGTTCGGGTCAAATAGAAATTGTTTGAGGCCCAGTGATGGACGACACCAATAGCTAGTACAATCAGTAGAAGCAGTAATAGAAATGCTACTCCGATCTGTCAAAGTTCCCAAAAGGAAATGAGAAACCAGGTTACATTGATCTGGTATACCTGAAGGCTTAGAAAAATCAAGCATGCCAAGATTAGCATTCCATACCGTCCATGGCTTAATTACAACTATAACTGCTGATATTGCACCAAGCAGAAGAACTAAACCGATTGTAATAAATACATATACACCACAAGAAAGTTTCCAATCATCATCCTTCCTGCAAACGGTGTCAATATCAAATTAAAACGGCAACCAATCAAACACCACGAGGGGCCAACATTTGAGAATGGGTGGCCTTGCATTTGAGACAAATTTAATTCCTACTTTTAGAGCCAAAAAAGAAAAATGACTAACCATTTGAGCAATCCAGAGCATAGCGATAATAAGGCTGGAACGCACACCAAAGGAAGCAAAGCAGCAAGAAAGTCACCCTTCGTTGGGACCTGGTCCTCTCTAGATTTGACAACTTCCAAATAGGATGCCCCACAAAATGCCACAAGGACAGCTACCAAAACAGCAGAAACAAGAAAATACACATAGATTATTGTGATTATCCAGGTAGCCCTTGTAGAAAATTACTTAGAAGAAAGAAGTGTTAATTTATGGCAACAAACCATGAGTAAAGCAAACATAGATACATTACCTGCAAAGATCCCAACACAGATAGCAGATGAGAGGGAAAACCGGTATGTGGAAAACCATGAAACAATTGGTAGCACACCAGTGACCACTAAAGCAATTGCAGATGCCATCAGCCAGCCAAGGTACACAGATGATGCATAAGGAGAGGCAAAATTATTTGACTCGCCGGTCCATCCCTTGTATCCCAAATCTTCTAATGGCTTTGCAGATACTATTGCACCCAGAGCTAATACAGATCCAGCGAATACAGTTATACAAATAACAAGAACAATGCCCTGAAAGAGATAAGAAGACATGATTATATTCAAAACCTTGATAGTACAAACAAAATTCCATTTAAAGTGAAAAATGAAAACTAATACTGTAAAGAGTAACGTACTCTTTTGATGATTAATTTTTTGGAACAATTAGTGTAGCCATATAATTAAAGCTGAAACAGAAACAAATAAAAGAATTTCGACAACACCATTCAAAGGTTATTGCCACACTTTACATATATAATGACCTAAATGGTTAATAGCATTGGTGTCGAGAATACTTAGTGAAGTAAGGAAAATGGGGAGAAGAAGATTATGCTGTGACAGAGATTGAAACAATGTGAAAACGAAAAGCAGAAGGATCTGTACCTCACTAAATTATCACAAGATTACAAACACACACACACACACGGAAAAGAATAAACTACCATCCAAAACGGGGAAGAAGCGACATTCCAAATGGGGGAAAACGATAAGCCATTAATTAGTTTTGCTAAATAGGGAATATTATAGACTCTAACAAGTTCCGGGGGGAGAAAAAAAGAAAACAATAAATAAAAGCTCCACTGATGAGTTATGACAGAGGCAAGCCTCAAACTTGTTCTCATGTACTATTAGTGATTTCCCTTTTTGTTCGCTTCCGAACTGGTGCAAAGGCAGACTGTGGTAAGGAACATGAGTACCATTATAAGAATTCAAGAGTCCTAACAAGCGCAATGAGTATCTAAGTTTTGAAAAATGGTTTTCTTGTGTCTTGTCAATGGTTTCTTTTCTGCTGTTTCCAAAATGGGCACAAAGGCTACTGATGGAAGAGAAGATCGTGGTAAGAAAAATGAGTACCATTATAAGAATTCAAGAGTCCTAACAAGCGCAATGACTATCTGAGAAGTTTTGAAAAATGGTTTTCTCGTGTCTTGTCAATGATTTCATTTCTGTTCTTTCCAAAATGGGCACAAAGGCTACTGATGGAATAGAAGATCTAATATATGATTGGTACATAGACAGTGATAAGTTCGTATAAGGATCAGTTACGAGCATACAGTAAGAAGGATGAAAACAGAAAACATTTCATGAGACCTGAATCATTTTCCTTGCTATTAACTAAAGAGTTGATGCATTTAAAAATTTTTAGCTTCTGAAAACAATTTGTTTCAAGGTTAAAACCGTCAGCAGGCCCCACGCCTTCCCTTGAGAGGAAACATTTTTCATTCAATTCTTTAGATTCATTTCACAACAGACATTATTTCCTCCTCCTTTTTCTTTTTTCTCTTTTTTTCTTCTCTGCTGGGATAAACATACAATGAGGGGCCAGGATAGAAACAAGAAAATGAAATAATAATAATATATCTGAACTAAACATACATTTTATAAAATACTGCATCCATTTTACTACTGAAAGACCCTTCAACTCAACTATGCCTATTTGGGGTCGGCCATAGAAATGATTTTCCTCCTTTCCGCTGTATTTTGCTATAAAATAACTGACATAAATACAAAAACATCTAATACTCATATTGCAACTCATAACTCCATTAATGGAAGGACATGAACAAGCAGGCAATAACTGCCAAAAACCTAGTTACAACAGTGTTCAAAATTAGAACATTACTAGAAAGCTAAATAATCCACTTATTAAAAAAATTATAATAACAGTCCAGTACATAGTAAATGTTATGATTGTTACATAACACACTGGACAAAGTTACAAAATAACCAGATAGCAATAGAAAAATCTCCAAGTATCAAAGAACAACATATATGCTTAGAACATGTTTGATAAATGTTAGCTAGAGCACAAATGATAAGACCGTTTGAACCAGATAGTACATTAGTGGAAGAAAGGGAGGGACGTATTAAAGAACAAACCTCCTTTTTCCCAGGAGGCTGATCATTTCCTCCAGGAGTTGCTGCACATTGTACTTGTGGAACCTTAAACTGATAACCATTGCGTATCCAAATAGGAATTGCAAAAGAAAGGCAAGCCACCATGAGTGGGACAGTCAAGGAAAGCCCCAGAAGCAATGATGATTTGCTACAGAACAAAAATGGACATTAGTGCACAACCTGCTCATGAGTAGATTTCACAAATACAATGTATACAACTACAGAACTCAAGAACTTAGAAGCTCAAATAATTATCCAAATGAGATTCAGAAATATAATGAAACAGGGAAACAATATAGCTAAGCAGCTTTCTTGATAAGCATATGGATCAAGCTACAAATAGAAGACTCTTAAGTGTAGAGCACATATATAAACTTATCTATCACTATTTTATCTCCAACCATTGATATTCAAATTGACTAAAATAGAGTGTCCGGCTACTAGGATTATGTTCTAAGACATTCAAAATTTTCACATCCAGCAGAGAAAAATAACTGCTCTATGGAAAACACTGCAACAGCAATATTGAAAATGTTTTGAACTACATGATAATGAAATTTAACCACCCAAAAACAGGATACCAGAAACACTAGACTGACAATATTCAAACAGAAATCCGAGCTTATTTTTTCAGGATATCCAACTCCTTGGACCACTAGAATGAATAAATTTCTTGTAAAATTTGCACTTAATTTACAGATGCGTAAAAAATACTGATTAAGCTAGCTCTTTTGTCTAACCCGAAAAAGAATAATGAAAGAAACTGAAAAAGAAATGCAATATATTGAAACATACCTCAAGAAAGAAAGCAACAATCCAACACTTGTACTCAGCAGCCAAGCGATAAATCCATACTGAAGAAAATAGAAATTCTTAACAGAATCAAGACAAGCAACAAAGCTGTTCGAACTACGATATTGCACATTAAATTGATTTAGCATGAAGAACAGACATATGAACACCAAAACAGTAACCTAAACACATGAAAACGGCAATATTGGAATTTTATTTTCAGAATCACGCAAAAAAAAAAAAAAAAATTGTAGCACATCATAGTCGAAAGAATCAGAGCAGGCACAAGAGAATCAACTTCACAGTTGAGAAACTTATTCAACTTTTATACAAAAACACAAAAATGCAAATATTTTTCTCACCCACTTACTCTGCCAGTTTACATCATAATATTTAGATGATCTACTATATAAGCACAAACATTTACAAACATTCAGACACAACAAACTTATAGACGACCAAAACTGGAAAGGCTACAATGAAAAATAAGAGAGCCGTAGGAAAAATGTTTTTATTAGCATCATAGAGTGACAGAACATTGCATTAGACTTTCAACTTCACATTTCACACACAACGCTCAAAGGACACAGATAATCTATAAATATGGAGCACAGGAGTGTGCAAATCTATTGTTTTTGGTTCTAGAACTGAAATACTATTGTTGGACCTAACCTATAACCTTAAACTTCCGCGTCAAGTGCTAACTTAATAAGGTATCAAAGGGAAGTTGAACAAGTGATCTTGTGTTAAATTCCCTATTGCATTAATTGTATACCATTTCATTACAAGAGCAAATATAACTTCAATTCACATTTTGAAGACTAGAATACCACGGACAACCAAAATGAAAATATTAAATGGCCGCAGCTATTTTCTAAATGCAAACAGCTAAATACATTATCAAGAGAGAAACTGAAAGATAAGGTGCTATCCACATTGAATTCAATCTAAACATTCCAAGGATAAAATACTTCCAGTGAAATATCTCCACCCCCCCCCCCCCCAAAAAAAAGGGAAGAAAGAACGATAAAGAACCCAGTTAAATAGGTGAAGTATACCTTGCGAGGTTTTGATGTCATGGCCATTTCTTCTGCTTGAAGTGATCGAAGAAAAGCCATGATTGAACATACAACAGGAGATAAAAGCAGCACTGCAAAGCCGAATTCAAACTACAAACATAACCAAATTTTATATCAGTACACGTAAGGCATTGCCAAGCAACAATGAACTAATATAAATCTATATAGTCCTCTATAAAATCATTTAATGCAATTTTATAAAAATCAATCATTACAAAAATAGATAAAATAATTATAATTCCAAGGAAAGAACCCCTACTCACCTGTTGGTGCCTAGCATTTATAATTCTAATGGTCTTTGGGCGACAGATTGCAACACTGATTGTTTCAAGGATGAAGATAAAACTAAAAAGAACCCATGCTCGCTCTGGAGTCCCTGCTACCTTATGTAAAACAAATCTAGACATTTGAAGCCACTTTTCAAGTCCATGGAGCCTTAGCTCCTCTGAGAGAGAAATCTGATTGGGCATAACATTATCAACACTGTTTGAGTCGATTACTGCGACATCAGTATTGTCACCATGATCTCTATCAGCATCCAAACTACTTCTCTGAAGCAGTGCCAAGATAGTGGGGTCCAAGCTTTTCTCCTTCAACATCATGGCAAAATTAGGATCCAACCCTTTGTCCTGCAATAAACTAGTCAATTCTCGATCACCTTGTCTTGCCCTCTTCTTCAGCATAGATGTAATCCTAGGATCGTTCAATCTTTCCTGAAATGCAAGGGCTAAATTTAAATCTAATATTTGTTGATTTGCAGAAGTCGATGTGCTAGAGTCACAACCCTGGCTATCAAGACCACTGCTATTGCAAACCACTAGGGAGTTATTCTGATCATAACTTTTATCAACAAAGGAAGTCCCAGCTTCAGGCTCTTGGACAACTGAACGACAAGAACTGCTACATAATGCTAAACTTGGCCTTCCGCTATCCATGCTCTTATCACTATTGATACCCTCATGAGAACTGGCAGTTCGACATAAAACACCATTATTCCATGTACTAACATCAACACAGCATTGTGCTGCACTCCGGCTACTAGCTTCAATAATATTACCAAGGTGGGCCGCTTCTGCACTACTACTGCGCTTCACACTTGAACCACAACCTTCAGAAGAACTAGATGAACTATTTTGTTCCTTTCTGCGGAATCCCTCTCTCAGGCGAATCACTGTACTCTGCAATGCATCTCTCCTAGCAGCTAACGGGTTTGTAACTGACAAATGACGAGAAACCGCTGCACCTAATAGGACAGAGGCTACAACTGCATAACTAATACAATGTCCCAAGTACCTGAAGCAAAGAACAAATGGGAATAAATAAGAGAATACAACATTGTTACGTCGGCATTACAACTAATATTTAGGACTGCAAAAACAGGAACCAACCAATAATGCACTCCAAAACAAATAAGGAAAACGCGCGATGTTCCAGCAACAAAAAGAGCTGCAATGCGACTTTGAAGAAGCTGAAACCCATACAAGCATGCCCCCATGTTCCAGTCTACAGTAAAATAAGTACACAAAATGAATTAGCACACGCCGATAGACTATGTTACTGAAATACAGCGACCAGCCAAATATAAATAGACAATAGTTAACAGCAAACCAAGAATGATGATAGCAGCTGATGTTATTGCTCCAAGCCAGCGTGCCTCCACTGCTGTTAGACCATATAAGATGGAATAGACAAGAAGAACTACAAGCGAGCCAGCGTAAAGAAGTCCAAGATGCGAAGCCCTACAAAATCAAAGTAATTAGAGAACTATGGAATCCTGCAGAACAAAATCTTGAGACGCACAACTAAACACATTCAAATGAGCGTTATGACAGTCAACTACGTATAAAAAAAAATTTCAAACTTTCATTGTTAATAATAAATAAATTTTAAACTTCAGCTAAAAAAAAGTTCCTGAGCCTTTTACACCATCATTTCCCAGAGGAAACAAAAAAGGACTTTTTTAATTGAAATATGAGAAATACCTTCACAAATTTAACAACTAAAAGGTATTTGACTCCTTGCAACTTAACATCCACTACACAAATCCTATTTGATAAAAGACACAAGTTTGTGTAAACTATAGATATGAAACATTCATAAACAAGCATCCAATAAACCAAGAAATGCAACAATATTCTCTTGAAAGGCAAAAGAAGCAGAGCCAGCTTAGTGGTTGCTGTACTTAATGCAACGTGAAGATCAAGAAAAATTTGCTATGAATTTATGATATTTGATATCAAAAGGAAAAAACAAGAAATTCTTACTTGCTCGATTGTCGAGGATACAACTCATTGGGATCAGGTGGCTCTGGTAAACAAGCCAAAGGACCCATCTCTATACCATCGGGATAAGCAAACTTGTAAGCCCTCCGCACATACTCATCTACATCTAAGCCATTCCCTGAAACAATTTATGGAAGGTAATACCATAGAATAGCAGTACCCAGAATTAACGGCATCCTAAAGACTAATGCCTCATGACTTGTAAAATAATATCATCAAACTGCAATCACATCTCTACATTGAGAAAAGCAAAATTAGACCAAGAGACTAACCATTAAAGACCATTTGACAAATAAAGAGCATATTTATTGCTAAGGCAATCGCTGATACACCAAAAAAGAAACCAGAAGGCGAATATCTATCAGATGCATGTGAACCAGCTGTAACGTACACAGCAGAAAGCTCATAGGCACAGAGTAGGGCAACAGCCAGGAGAAGAAGAACGGCAACAGCCCCTGATAAAAAAAAGATGACAACTGATTACGAGAATAATAAAAAGTAAAAGATACAAATAAAGTACCATAAAAGCCCAAGTGTAATATTCAACCAAAAGGTAACGTAGTCCCATCCCCACTCTGTCTCCCCTTCATTTTCTTTAACGTCTACAGAACATACCAAACTTCTTCACAGCCAAAGAAAGAAACAGCAAAATTAACAAAAAAGAGACAACCAAATCAGGAGTTTCCTCCTCAAAACTCTGAAGACATTTTTGTTCGTTTTCTTTTGATATACTCAGAAGGCATTATTGTTAATCCACAAAAAAGCTCCCTCCCTTGCTATTAGACCCACTAGCATCTTTTATGTTCTTTTTTCAGTACGTTGTTCATCATCAAACTCTATCTCCTGTTCCCTACACTCTATCCAATTTCAAACTTCCCTTCTTATAGCAAAGTTAAACAATTACCCCAAGTGGGTTGATTTGGGTGGTAAAAACCCATTGGATTCAGAGAAAGGGTTCAAGGGCTCAAAAAGGACCACCAACCTAAGGTATTTATATACTACAAGTTTCCTGAAAATCAAGGTTGCAGGTCCTGGCAGTAGTCCCTAGTTTAGAAGATGGTACACGTAGAAAGGTTGAGGGATTACTGGTTATCTGAAGAAAGAATAAAAATCATTGCTTAATATCCACAAATAGAAACCCTCAACTTTCAACTTCATATGGCCTAAGCTAGAAAAGAGATGGTCATAAAGGATAATGCTCATACAATATTGCCATTAGAACCTCTCAGTAGATAACCATTTTCATATATCCCTCCACATCCAAGAAATGCTGAACTTAATAGGCTTCCCCACTACATCAGCTTGTATGCCAAAGTCTTATTTCTTGATTTGAATATGCTCAAGTATTTTTTCTTCAACATTTTTTACCGGATATGAATATGCCAATTTTTCTTTGACAGAGCGAAGTGGTTTAGGGCAGTTTGATCCTAAATATTTCTACACAATGGACTCACTTACCACAAATCATCATTATATCTATGTTGAAAGGTATTACCAATAAACAAAGGGGAAAATAGTGAACTTCCCAAGCCCATAAAAGGAAAATAATGTCTTGACTATCACTACCCTAACAAGATAAAAGGAGTCATTCACGGAAGCTCCAATTAGTCCTATTGTGCACCATTTTTTCATGCAGACTTATGTCAAGTTCAGTTGAGACATAGAGGGAAAAGGAAAAACAAACCACCCAAGCAGGCTTCATACAGCAGTACTTCATATTACATATAGTAAATTTAAAGCTGTCAACAGAGCATAAAATCTAAGTTTCAATCTTTTGGCAGATTCTAGAATTTTGAGAGTACTCTTCCCATGTCCACTGAAAACTACAAAACCCCCAGCCCTCAAGCACTTGCAGATGTTCCCACAAACTGCAATCCAATTTTGAAATTGACCTACCATCTAGGGTAAAGATACAAGAAACTTAGCAACTCCCACAAGTAACTAAATTAGCAATTCAATAGAATTTTAAAAAAAGTAATTTTATTACTTTTCCCAAAAAAAAAAATAAAACAAAATTTTCATTTGCCGAGTACTATGAAGTTCAAGGAAACGCGTACTCGAGCTTTGCCATTGTGTTCTCCACCAAAGCATGATGGAATAGAAGGCCAGTAGAAGAGCAGTGCCAGCCATGATTATAGCCAGACCAATTACATCCCGACCAAGTATTACAATCAACCAGCTTCCCCACATGATAAGCACCGCAACCGGCGATATGACAACCATCCATGCTGACAGAGCCAGAAAACGACATACTATCCCCAGCTGTCCTCCTTGTAATATATTTGGCCATTTTCTAGCGAAAATCCAACTGCGAAATAGATATACAGTTAAAGGTAAATCCAATGGGCAACCCAATAAATCATGTAATGGCAATCCGTACAAGGAAATTAAATGCTTAAATTTAAGTTGCATACGACAAAAACAAACACTTGCATTTACATAACCGGATCAATATAAGAAAACGTGGCAACAAAATTTAAAAGCCCCGGAAAATGCCAAGAGTACCTATAAAGTCGCCAAGGCCGCCAATTCACAGCCCAGAGAATCGAAAAAGAAGCTGAACCCAAAACAGCAAAAAGGGTTCCCGATATTGCACACGCCAATACTATCCCCTTTTCATCTCCTTCCATGGCCTCCCTCTCTCACCTATGCACACCACATGCATCAAACAAAAAATTGAGAAACAAAAATAAAAATTTGAATTCAGAAACACAATTTAAATCCAGTATTTATCTCAACAATTAAAAGCTTCAAACGTTAGCCAAAATGTCATAACTCAAAATAACACAATTAACTGAAACCCAGATAAGAACAGTAATGTGAAGACAGTGAAATGAAATATAATCCAAACAACAACCCATAACAAGGCATCAAAAATTAAACAAAAACAAAAAGAGCACAATTCAACAAATGAACTCAAACCCAGCAAAGAGTGAAAGCAATGTGAAGCAATAAAAATGAGAAATTTACCTACTTGACTTAAGTGGGCTTGATGGGCAACAACATTATGTTGAATTCAGCAAAAATGGGTCATCTTGAATGGAGCGATTAAATTAGACCAAAATGGGGTAATTCCTTTATGGGTTTTAGGGTTTGTAGCAAGGTAATTGAGCTCTGGAAGCCACTACTAGCTAAGCTTTGATTATGAAAAAAGGAGTGAACTTTGATTAGGGTTTGTTCTGGGTGATTTTGATTTTAGGGTTTGTCTTTATCTTCTTTGATAATTTGTGAGAGCAAAAAACAGAGAGTAAAGATTAAAACCCTACTGGTATATGTGAGAAATGTGAAGTAAAAAAATGAACTCTTTTGGTTTTAGAGAGTTTGAGTCTTTACCCTTTAGAGAGAGAGAGAGAAGCCAAAGACTAGAAAATTTAGTAAAGTTAGAAACAGTGGACTTAAAATAATAAAACAAAAAATCGGAAGTTATCTTTGTGTCTGAATGGGAGTAATAAAACCTCCATCAGTCGAGCGCGTGGGTTACACTTACTAATGACGCGTTAGTTATTGGACACGTGGTGGGTTACTACTGGAGAGTGGATCGGTACGTTAAAAAGTGAGAATTTTTGCTTTTGATGATTTTAAATTTTATTTTATTTCATTAGCTCAATTTAAAAAAAAAAAAAAATTTGTGTTGATTGAAGTATATAATATGAATTTAGGAGGTCAATTTGTTGACATGAGATTTAATTTCTTGATTAAGTAGGTGAAGAATTTGTGTCTTCAAACATCAGTTTATTTAATTAGGTAAAGAATTGTGGAGATGGGTATTTTATTTTATTTTATTTTATTTTATTTTATATATTCAATTGAGAAATTGACTTCTAAGCCAAGCCGATCCGTAAAACAGTATTTTAGCAGCAACCATGTGAGTTCCCAAATTGGGTTTGAATTTCTTTATCTTTATAAACCATGTTTTAAACTTGGTTCTGTTTATTTTAAGTTTTTAAATTATAAATACTTCCAAGATTTGTAGAAAATAGTAAAAATGCACTAAAATGCATCCGTTAATAATTATTTCGCGCTCCCCTTTTATCATTGGACTCGGAAACTCAAACAATTTAGTATTTATTTAGTTGAAAAGTGCCACTACATATCTGTTAGATCTTTAGCAAAGAATAAAAAAAAGAAAGGAAAAATTATGTTTGTTCGAATTAGATGTTATAAAATATAGTTCAAAATGTTTTAAATTTATATGATCTCACTATACTTGGATGATGGAGATGTGGGCGAACCAATCAACTTTGGATGCTTTTGAAAAATTTGAACATGGGAATCAGAAGCTTTTATTGGTTTTGCTAATTGCCATAGATTTTTCAAAACATCATATCCAAAGTCAAAAGGGGTGAGCATTTTTATTGGCTTTTCAGCTACACACCAATTTTAGTGAAAATTAATGCCACTTTAATAGTAAATTACTGAAAATCCAGGTCATTTGCATGGTCTCCATCAGTCAATTATTAACTAAAACGAGTATGTTAACAATGACTCCTTAATGATTTGCATTTATGCAAAACAATAAATGGCATTAAAGCTCAAATGCACCTAGACAACCAAATCGCTACCTTCAAATTTGCCTTATTGGCATCACCAGATTATCATTCATTTATGAATGACCTAAATTTGCCAAGCATCACCCACCACCGATGAAGAATAATTTCTTCCTTGCACCTATTCAACTTGTGGTTTAATTTGAGTTGAAAATGATACAAAGGAAAAAAAATTATTACAAGACATCTTTCACAGCTCCAAACATATAATTCGTATTTGAAAAAAAATATTCCTTATAAGTGCTATGCTTTCTATCACTAGTCTCGCTTGGCCGTCTTTTTAAGATGTTCTAAAGTGTATACTTCAAGATGTTATCCACTTTTTAATTTATTAAAAATTTTAAATTACTAATTAATGAACGCGCCATCCACTTCATAGTGCGAGGCAAAAAGTATATTTGAGGAGGAGGGTGTCTTTAACTTTAAGCTTCGAGAATCATGTTCACGTGAGAACAACTAAAAAAGGCCTTTTGGATCCAAAAATGCTATTCCAAAGGTCCAAAAATGTAGTGATATGGGCAGGTGGGCTTGAGCAGTCAAGCTTTGCAGAAAGCACCAAAAATCAAGCATCAAAAGCCGAAGCTTTTCAGATGATGATAATAATAATAATAATAATAAAACTTTCTTAAAAGTCAATGGGTGGATTATACGGTATGCTCAACAAACACCATAATTGTTACATTGTTATAAGTTTTGTGTTTTAGTGTGAGAAAAAACTCGTATCTATATCGATCAGTACAACAATGCCGGCCTCTTCTTGTAGCTGCTGAGGCACAAGTGATTGTGGAACACAGCTGTAAATGAGCTCATCTCCTTCCAATTTGATTATTTGATAGCTACATACGTTTGTCTTCCATCATCACATTGGAGGTGGTTGGGTGAAAACGACCTAAATCGTCCAAACTTGTTCATGATAATCTTACTGGATTTGAGACCCTTTTGGCAAGGGAATCTATGCAAAAATTGGAGAACTTGGAAAGGAATCAAACAATGGAGGATGCACAATTGATTTTGACGAAGAAAATGGGAAACGTAGTGGGCCATCTTCACTGGGACACCAAATTAAAAATGAATAATGAAAAGTTGTGTCATCGACTCACATGCACATTTCTCATCATCAAGAATCTTTTTAGATAAATCATATGCAAATATTCTTCGAATCCCCCCACCACGACCAGGCACAAGCTATAAACACACGCATTAGATAGATATGCATGCATCCCAAAATTTGCTTGCCCAACAGACTTACCATTTTTTTTTTCTTTTTGGGGGGAGCAAGTTGAGACTTGTAATCATTCTAATTATAATGCAAATATTAGGAAGGAAAAAACAAAAGGACCAATATGGAAGAAGAAAATTCATTCATTCATTAACAGACCACTCCAAGAAAGGAGGTGAGTGACAAATAGAATACAAGCGAGAGCAAGAGAGACAGAGAGAGAGTGAACAAAGGCCTTTGTTTCTTTAAGCTTGGAGAAACTTGGCCACATATCCCCAACAACTTATATGGAGACTCTTTCAAGTAAAAAGACAAAAAAAAAAGGTCAAAACTTCTCACTAGAGATGATGATAATAAGGTCACATGTTACTAACCCGGCCTAACACTGAAAAGGAGAAGGTATACAGAAGAGAAGGGGGGTTACACTAGGTTGAATGATACATAGGGGTAAAGGGGGATTTTCACAGTTTTAAGGGCAATTGGAGTTTTTACCAGGGCCCCCATAATAAAAGTAATGGCCCCAATCTCCATTGCTGCCTGTTTGAACATCATAGCAGTTGGATTGTTCAGTGAAAGTGCCAATGCCTTTAGGAGCCTTGAGGTTATTTGAGCCGTCGACTACTTGAACGTTCCTGAAGTAACTAGCTTTGCCGAAACCTTCTTCAGGAAAGCGGCCACTGCCCATTTGAGTTGATGTGTGATGACCATCTGGCTCCGAATTCACTACTTCGCCTCCCCATTCAATCATCGAAGCACTGTCTGCTAAGTATGAGAATAAGAACGAAGGCCAATAGCCTAACACATAGTCATTTCCAAATTGCATCCACCAATGCCCCTCGGTTGGATCCTACAAACCGCAAAAACCGTGTTGTTAGTTATCACTTAAACCACAAGCTTAACTAAGCTTAGTATTAGACACAAGTCGTAAAAATGAAATGTCATGTTATATGCAGCAGTGTAAATCTGTGACCAAAAGACAGATGCCACAAAATTCTCAGCATCTGAATCACAATGATGTTTCTGAATTCTGATCCCCACCACTCAATTTTATTGTACAATTTGTAAGCACACTAACAAAAGGACAAGGTTCTCACTGCCGGTCACATGCAAATTGGCAGAAGTCAGCTCCATCATTGTATGATGGGTTCATAAAAAAATCTTAATAATGTGATCTGGGAATCATTAAAAACAAATAAGGCTGAGTTTCAATGAACATATATGCCTCTGGATTTTATTATTATAATTTTTTTTTTTTACCTTCCAGATAAGTATACTGATATCATATTGAGAATTTCTGTAGGCAGAAACAGGAGAGATGCTTGCTCCCATTGCTATTTGACTGTTGATTTGGATGAAGCCTGAGCAAAGCAGATTGTAGCAACCTGTGGCTTGGTATGCATCACTCTGAAATAAATTTACAAATAATCAAATTGGGACTGGAAATTAGTAAAAAATACAAGCAGTTAAAAAGGAAATGACAAAATTATATGAGAGCTTACAGTCCAATAAGTGAAAAGCCTTGTGTTGTTATCACCATACAGATCCGGGCTGACCTGTTTTCATATACATCCAAGTATTAAAATAAGAATTTTGAGTATAAAAATTGAGCCGTCGTTCCATTATTGGCCAATATAGCAGCAAAAATATAATACCTGCCATCCAGCTTCAATGCTGTTAAGATCTTGACCGAAAGAACCTCCCAAAATCCAAAGCTGAGACAAGCTGAACTCATTAGACTGTTGTATTTTCGGCTCCCATACATTAATGGTGGCCTTGGCTCCATAGTACTTGTCACCTTCGACATAAGCTATTGCATGCTAATCGCCCCAAGAACAGAAAACAAACAGAAGATTTAACAACGTATGCAACATAAAAAGTTGGCAAGAATGTGAAAATGTTTTTATTTTCTATACCTGATGGCCACTTTCATTGACGAGGTCGGGATCTGCAGACCTCGGCTGAGGGATGCTTCTATGCTTTTTCTTCCCGTATCGTTTAACTGAGCTTGCTCTCAAAACATCATCTTCTTTGGTCCTTCTTACAGGTATGGTTCCTTCTGGGCATTTGCCATTTGCATGCCACAGCTGATTGATTGGATTTGTTCTTTCTTTGGGTTTTGCAGACACTTTGTTGTCATCAAAAAGCCCTTCTGGGTGGTAATTAGGCCTCATCTGATGAAATCAAATATAACCACAACACAAAATCAGAATCAACAACACACACAACCCACCCAAAAAAAAAAAAAAATTCTGCACAAGAATCAGAAGGCTAAAAGGGATTAAAAAAATATACACCTGAATTTTGTGGTCCTTCAGATAAGGATGATCAAAAGCTGGCTGGTGAGAGATGTGAACACAGTCAATAATATCTCCATCTGGGCTCTGTTCAAACATAAGAAACACAAGAATAAAATGTGAGATCTTTTAAATAGCTCAAGAATTTGCTTTCAAAGTTGCATTAATGTTCTACTTGGTCTCTGACAAATCATCAAAAGAAATTGAACTTATCATTATGAACTCATTTTCTTATCCTTTCTCTCTAGCTTTAATAACTCCAAAAAAAGAAAATCATTGCACAGAGAGAGAAGAAAAAATAAAAATAATAAGAAAAAATCATTGCTTCTTCAAAAAAACAACCTAAGCTTTCACCCAAAGATTAAATTTTTTTTGTTGAAACCCAAATTTTCTTTCAAGCTAATATAATTATCTCAAAATGTATTAAAGGAGAAAGAACTTACACAACCAAAGCCTAAAGAAAAACAACTATTGATTAATATCTACGCTTATTCATGTATACCCAAGAACACAATGGACAAAAACCTCACAGAAAATGCATTTTTCCTTTTACTTTCCTGCACTTTCGCTCACTTTCCCACCAACCAAACAGACAAAAAAGAATAAAAAGATGGAGACTTTTGGAGAGAGAAAGTAAAATAAAGCATAAAGAATGCACATGAAGGGGAGATAAAAAAAAAAATCAAACCTTGATGCTTTTAACCGGGGGTTTGTTCAAGCGGTTCAAGTGCTTCTGAACTTCAAGTTTCTGCTTTGACTCAGAGCCCAATCTAGCAGCACAAGCTATAGAGATCACAGAACACCAAAACCAAACCACCATTAATAACCCTCCTCTATTTGCCATTTTTGCTTGTTCTGAACTCTCACACACACAAAACACACACTTTTTTTTTGTGTAAAGTTCAGAGCTTTAGTGTTAATGAGAGCATGTAATTTCGTTCACCATTAACATAACAAATGAGCTTAAAGACTAGAACTTTGAAGTGGGTCTGGTTTTGTTTTCACAAAAGTCCAATCTCTCTCTCTTTCATTGTCATTTTATCACCACTTTTTTCCTCTCATTAAGAGTGGCCACTGCTGCCATTACTTTTCTTTCCAACAATTTCTTCTTTATTATTTTTTTTTTACAAAATTATTCTTTTTTAAAAAAATTTTTGCATGAGGAGGGGTAGAAAGGGGACCGAAAAAGCATCAAAGAAAAAAGTGATTTAAAAAAAAAAAATTGGGGTCAATTCATAAATTTACATGTTATTAATAAAAAATGAATTTTCGTGTAAATAATTTAATTATTAAAAATTATGTGCGTAGTGTATAGTGTTCACATGAGCTTTGTTTGTCGTATCGGAAAGGCTGTTTTCTTGGGGGTCCCCATATGACATGCAACATGTCTTGGGTTTCTCATTAATTTGATCTTTTTATTCAAAAATTTGATTCCATTTCATATGACCAATTTGCCCACTTGATTTTTGGTCTAATTTCTTCTACTAACTCTCATCTTTTTCACTACCCTAAATCATGACCCCATTCCTTAATTATACACCATGAGATTTTGTGGTGATTATTGTCATAATGATGCAGTGACAAATTAGAATTTAATTAGTTAGTGATGTTTCTTCAATTTATCATTTTTGTTAGAGACATGGTAGATATTTAATTTAAAATTTTATTTTTGTTAGAGACATAGTAGATATTTAATTTAAAATTTTACTTTCTTATATGATTATGATTTGTTTTTCTATGTAAGTCAATTAGGGGTAGGTTTATATTGATATTACTCAAGAGGGTTTTTTTTTTCAATTGTTTTAAAAAAAATTAAATAATAAGAATTCCTCTATTTTCTTTTCAATTGTGTCTAATCTTTTCCACTAGATTATTTTCTCAAGATTCAACCCATTTTCTAAAGATTCAACGACGATAAATATTTCACTTCCTCTTACAACTTCATCACATGAAACGCTTGAATTTGTTAGTTGGATCAAAAACTAATCTTTAAGTGATTTCATGTTCATGATTTGAATAGTGAAATTAAATAATTTTAAGCATCACTTAAAGGGAGTCAAATAAAAGAGGGGGAAAAAAAATTCTATCACTACAAAATATTTTAGTGGGAGAATAAGAATATCATTAAACAAATCATGTAGTACGTGACGTCTCAACCACGATAATGTTTTTTTTTTTAATGTTAATTTAGACAAAGATTCTTCTGCTATAAATTTTTTTTTATTAACATATACTATACAAGTGTATGATATAATTGTTAATGAGACTAATGGGTTACAATTGTAGAAACAAAGTATTAAACATGTTGAAGATGCTTCACACGATGGTCACATTCATATTCTATATGCTTTTGCATATTTAATTACTGAAAAAGCACAAGTTTCCAAGACATCAATTAAAATATGAAAATGCCACATACAATTTGTTTTAAAAATACAGTCAACAATGCCCATAATTGCTATTTGCTGATTAAGGAACTTTGGAGTAAAAACTCAAATTCAACCTCACTCGTCTCTACCAAGTACCAACCACCATTCGCACTACGATATTTCTTCTTCCATTTTATTTCTCCATTGAAAACAGCTTCACCGGAAACCAAATTGCCATTTTGTTGCATTGTTCATTGTCATTTGTTGTTCAATTCATGAATTTTTTTTTAAGCATATTTAATTTTCTTTTTTTTTTTGGGTAATAGAGTTAATTAAAAGACAACTGAATGGAATAAGGTGAGTTGGAAAAGAAAATAATGGCAAGAATCCACTAATGGGATTGTGTTTTAATTATGAAATAATGAAAAGCTTCCGTATCTTGTTCATTCTCAAATATATACCAAATATGCGATATTCTACAATATATTGAAATTAATATTTGATGAATTAATAATAGTATTTAAGACTATATTCTTTTTAAGATTTCGCAATCACATTGATTCAAGAAAAAAAATAATTAACGAAAAAAATTGCAGTAGACTTGACTAGACAAGGGTATTTTGGTCATCTAATGTAAAAATAAAGGGTATATTGGTCATTTCATTGTCGAGTGTGCAAACAGAAATTCGTTTTCCCAGTGAATGGCGCTAGTCCGTTCGCTTGTCGTTGATACCAAGGCAAAACTACAGGCAGACAGAAGGCCGTCAAGCCCTTTTTAACGCCGTTAAATATTTATCCTCACCCGCGGGTCACCTGGACGTCGTAACACTCACAACCAACAAAGAATAATAATTACTCACATTCACAAGACGAACAACAAAAAGTTGACGCCATCTGTCTTTTTGCACCAACCCGTGTGGATGCATCAGCAGCCGTACACGTGTACGTGAGTTTTGATTGCAAAAGCGCACCCGTGAGTGAGCAGCAGCAAACACAGTCAGCAGTCCTAGTAAGCGCAAACAACTAAGAAGGGTAAAAAGGGAAATGTAACTACTAACGGTAATAAAGAGAAAGCGAATCCAATGTAGATGGTTTAAAATTTAAACAAAAAAAAAAAAGGCATCGGTCATCATTGATTTAAAATGGGCTAATAATGGTTGGGCATTATCACTAAGATCCTCAATGTTTTAGTTTAATTTTATTAAGATTAGTTTTATGATGCTGTGACAATAGGGTGAGTAAAGTTGGTCTCTACAATTAACCTGTTTCAGTTAATTTCATTCCAACATGAATCAACACCACAGTTTGATCCCTTTATTTACAAAAATTAGGTTGTGAAATAAGCTTTTTAGTTTAATGGAATTTAATTGTTTTCTGTCTATGTGAGCGGAATTAAAATCTTATATTTTTTATTTTTACTTGAGAAATTTTACAAACTGAACTAGATTGCCCCCACGATTATTAAATGAAAATTAGTTAGTGGGATTCAAGTCATTACGCTTTTCAAACATTAGAACATATTTATAATCAAATTATATACCGAGGACCTTGCCTATCAAAAAATATATATACCCAGGGTTGAAGCATAATTTATCAAGGCAAGAGGAGCTTGCTAAAATGTTTAAATGGATGAGGAGCCTCTCTTAATTTTTTCTCTCATAACCTCTCTTAAATTTTTAAATTTAGTGAAAAACTGACCTGATTATAAATAAAATGAAAAAAATTGTTTCAATTGTCAGCATCAATTTTTAAAACTCAATCTTGGCCGCTCATAAAATTACGAGCGGAGAAAAAGAAAAAAAAATTAAGAGAGAATCCTTATCTTGCTTAACTATATGCTAAGCAGCTAAGAAAATGGGTATTATGACCATTTTATGTAAGGTAAAACATAATATTGGTAACATGTTATGGGGTTCGATTGAAACTAAGGCCTTGCCCAAAATGATTTGGAGTGAACTATATATAGCTTCTTAATAGGCTTTCTATCATGCATTCCTAAGGAATGTCGGCAACTAACTAAATTATATATTCCAAGTAAACATTTTTTAGGAATAATTGCAGAACTTTGTTTTCATGGATTTATGTAATGTTAGCAGTTAAATGTCACTAGCTATATCAGCAGCAGCATTTAATTAGGCTGCACAGTTTGCATTTGAATATATCTTAATGTAATACTAATACGGGGGAGAACTCAGAGGCCAGGTACATGTACATGCTCTGACTGAAAATTATTAGTTTAATTAGCAGAGGATATATATTTGGCTAACACACATCATCACACGTATACTCAACTCAAGTTAATTAACATTAACATCAGTAATACTCAAAACAACTAACCCCATAACAAGTTGAAAAAACTTGAGTTCTACGACACACATAAGCTAGATTGGTCCCTTTATCTTCAGATAGTTATAGGTGTTGGAAAACGAAGACGGAAAACATGGGAAGTTTGGACAGAAAACTAGACTGAAACAATAATAAAACAATCAAAGTCTGTGACAACACTGTCCTTAAAACCAAATTTTACACTTCAAGACAGAATATCTTGGTGTAAGAAATACAAACGAAGGCATCTTGATCTCCAAGATATAATGACTACTATTGCGATGTTACACTTTAACATGATTATTTAAAACAGCAAAACGTCCAATGATGAAGGCAAAGAAAGCAATATACAACAGAGATGGTTTTCTAAATGATCACAGTGTGATATAATCGGCCTTTTAAATAGATACGCCCTAGCCTCTTTTTCCTCGGTGAGTTTTAATTATAATTATATAAGAATTTAAAATAAATCATAATTCGATTAGAAATCGAATTCTTAGTATAATATGAATTAAAAATAAATAAAATTAAAACAAACAGCCAAAACGGGCTCCTCTCTTGGGCTTGGTTTCGTGCGCATGAACCTCCTCTTTATGCATTTGTTAACACACTATATTTAGTTTTTATATGTAAACCGACTTATGCTCTCTTATCTAAACAACGTGGAATATTGGTATTTTGAAATACCTACTCAATCTCTAACAATAGGTTATTTTTATTTACAAAAGCTATTTGATTGCATCCATTGATCATATAACCCAATATTTGGATTTTCTTTTTCTTTGTTTTTGGAAAAGAAAATGGGTTTCAATAATCTAATAAAACCTTAAGTCTATGTGCATTTCAATGATCACAAATATTATTATTCTTGTGACTAGATATGTTAGATTGTTTTGAATTTTAAAGGGACCCGTGACTTAGCTAGGAATCACTATCACCATTGAATTAACATTTTTCTTCCGGTTCCTTAGATAATCTCTCTTGAAACTAAAAGTGAACTTTCCGTAAAAGTTTTAAAAAATTAACAAATAATTGAGACAATACTATTTATCTTAATCATATCCCACTTTTTATAATCTTTCCATATCACGAAAGCACAAGAATCATTTAAAGCAATTATTAAGGAATAATAGGCTGTATTCTTGGGAACCATCTAGGCTAGCCATTATCCGATGGATTGTTTTAATTATAATTATTTGGGTATTGTATAAGGTTTCGTTGATCATATGAATTTATTAACATTAAGTTGGCATATCTTGACAATTCTTACAATTATAATTATAATTACAATTCTTATAAAACCTCTGTGAAATATTATAATTATATTGTAAGTAGTGATATTTTCTTCTCTCTTACCAACAAGAAATTGTTACTCATTTCGTCGGCAAGAAATGGAACGAAGCGCTATTTTAACCCATCTTCATGTCCATACAAAACCATTTATTGGCAAAAGAAGAAAAGTTTCAATCCAAAGCATTATGGAGGTTGTTAGGCACACATTTGGACAAGAAACCTTTCAAGTGGTGACACAAAAAATTGGCTCTTACAATAAACTATTATTAAGAGAGTAAAAGAAGGTGGGCGAAAGATTTCATTTCATTTTTTAATTTTTCATGCGACTGGACAGACAGTGTGGGGTTGAATATGAGGTGCATAGGGACATACAATTTTGATTCGTGAACAATATTTTGAAGCACAGCATATGAAAAATTAATTAGAACTTGGTGGGACCCCCCACTATATGTTAGGATAATATATTTGTATGGTACCATTTGCAGACAGGTGGCACGATTATAATAATCCCGCACCATCAATTGTGCGATATTATGATTTTTTTTTTTTAAACTGATATATTACGATTAGAACTTTATTGATATTTATAATTAAAAATTGATTAAGATTTTTTTTTAATAATTTACCTATATTGAAGGGATATCGAATATACTTCAAATGACAGGAAACAAGTAGACCTTTATTTAATTTTATTAGAAGGAGAATCGAATTCCAACCATTACTTGGACTCGAGCCCCGTGCGCTCAAGGAAGCTTGAGTGTATGAGTGCGATATCATGAGTTACGATGAGTAAATTTAAAGTACTAACTAACCTATCCATTGGTATCTGTCAAATTAACAAAAAAATATTGATGGTTTAGATATTGACTATTGCCTAGGTATGCTTTTTAAGTTGAAATGGTTGGATTGATAATGGAAATTAAAATAGAAATTGAGTGTAGAAAGTTCCAATTAACCAATCTAACCTAGTCATCCAACAAATGCTTATTTCATTTGCATAATATTTGTTACGTGTTAGCTAACAACTAGAATCCATTTCGAAAGCTACCTGAGAATCGCAACTCACCTTTCATTTTCTTTAATATTGTAAAGACTACAAACTATGCCATTGGTAAAAAAACTGCAGTTTTGATGTGAAGTTTTGTTCTTTATCAATCAATCAATGGCTTCGCCATTTTTTTTTGGCCCTTTCTTTGGGGGTAAATTTCAAAGTTGTTGCTTTCAGATTTGCACGAATACATACGGCACAAAGTAAAAATCCAAAATTGTTGAGATCAGGGAAGACATTATGTCATGTTTAATTCTCATTAAAAGTATAGATGAATTGTATTGACATTTAATATGGTATTATCTACCTTATTCTAATGTCAAAAACAATGATTATTCAATAAACAAAGCTAATTACAAAATCAAGGGTATTTTGATTATTGAGAAGAAAAGTCGTTAACATTGTATTTAATATTAAATACAGAAGTGCTCCTAGACGTAATAATTGCCTTAAAAGGGTTCTTTTATATTGGCCCTGCTAGATGCTACTTGTTAGTGGGTTTGGGTTTGGACCACACAAGGATAATCTAAAGTTTATATGGTAATTTTGAATTCCTCCCCCTCGTGAATTTATTATTTTTAAATTATTCATTTATTTTTAAAAACTTTAATTTACCCCTATTTTTATTAAGAGAAAAAAAAATCAAGAACTCAACTCCTTGCCATTTCCCTTATTTTTTTGAAAAAAAAAATAATTTATGATCTATTTACTTTCTGAATTGAAGAATCAGAATCAAAAATTAAAATAATTGACAGTATTTACCTCACAAAATAAAAATAAAAATCAAAATTAAAATCGCGAGTCTCATCCTAATTTGAAAATGAGGAACGGAGAATTGATTATAAAGAGAGCTAGGAGCCAGTATTCCATTCCCAAGAATAACAATTTTGCCCCCATTAACATTTCAAAATCATAAAAATGTCCTCCTATAAATAAAAAAAAAAATATACCGCAGCCGACAATTAAGCAAATCGCAGCAGCCAAATCGTCATTTTGTCAAATCGAGCAGCAGCAATTGCGATTAGCAGCCACACTGTCGTTGGCTGTAGAGCAGCAACGGGTCGCCGTAATTTAATATTTTCAAAAGTAAAGCAAGTAATTGAAGATAATCAATTCATGGATGGCTAAATTGATAGTTTAAGGCTTGACTTGACCTTTCTTGGCACCACATGAGTGAAAAAGCAGAAGAATAAAAAAGGCTGAAGCCCATGCCCTATCAAGCATCAAAGAAGAGGGAAAAAAATTAATAATAAAAGTAGCCTCAAAGTGCTTTCTCAAATGGGGTTATTGTATATATTCATTCATCCGTGTTATTAATAAATTGATGTTGGTCTCAAAGTGCTTTTTTAAAAAGGGTGTTTGCGACTTTGCGTGTATGTATTGTAAGGTTTTTAGTAGTCACACTATGGGGTGGAGCCTTAAGCTTTTTTAGTGCTCTTTCGTGAACCATACCATGATTGTGTTATCTATTCTTTAGAAATGCTAGCCTCTTCGCTAGCCATAGGGAGTATGGTATGTGAAGGCCCCACACGTGCCGTGATTAGTGTTTGTTGGGTTAAGCTAGCACCCTAAAACCAAAAGTGCTTTTGTAATGAATGATTAATCATATTTCACCGTATCACACATTTTATACGTTGAAGATTCTTAATCCCTACTTCTGCATTAAAAAATTAGGGGTGATAGAGAATTTTACGAAGAAAGTGCTTTCTTTTTTTTTTTTTTTTTTTTAATTCATTATACATCAAATTACTGATAGTATAATAGATATTTATAACTTCTATTACAGTAGACAAATATAACTAAGACTTACAATATTACATTAATCTTGTATGAAGTACTTACCCAAACAAATACTCCTCACAGAGGAGGAATGTCTATGTTCTACTCGCATTTCGTAAGGGAGAAAGACTTACAAATTAACTTCATTTAATTATGCTTAATTGATGGAAATTGAATGTATGACGACTCGAACTTCTACCCTCACAGTTGTGAGGACAAAGGTTCATCACTGAACCAAAAGTGGCAAAAAAAGTACTTTCTAAAAAGCACTTTTTAGATGTATTTATTTTAAAAAAATTTTCGCAAAGTCACCCAGCAAAGGATGATGGACCAGTGTGAACGACGGTTGTGCAGCGCGGTGGTTCACGCATCACTGCATATGAAAATAGGTGGAAAATTGCCCACTTTAGACTTTATAGGGTAGATGGTGATAATGGTCCATGAGAATGTGACATTCGCAACTTTTATTCACTGTACGATCACAGGCAAGCGGTTGATTCAGAACTAGGACAACCTGGATTGCATAAATCAATTTTGAATACAAATTTGACTTCGTACTTCTTCTCTTGAAAAAAAAAAAGAATAAATAAAATTCCAAGTTCATGCATTCAATCAGCAATTATAGGAGAATGTGCAAGTGATTTCACACTTTGTAAACTTTGATTTCAAGACCTGTATTATGATGCATAAAATGATCATGAACTTAGCTCTAAACCTCTCATCCATTTATCCTTGGCAATATCTCAATCAACAGATAGCATTCAGCCTGCTTTACGCAGGTGTACTTCATCCAAAATGCATCCACTTGGTAAATAAAATGCAAAATCAACATGTTTCATCTTTCATTGTTGAAGTTGGCAAATTCCCTACTCATAAACAAAGCATCAGATTGAGTCCAGATAATGATTTCAGTTAATCAGAATACTTCTTGATCATCAAAACGGCTTTGGTAAGAACTACAGAATAGCAGGATATTTTTCTTGTGGAGAAGAGAATCTCCTTCTGCACCGAGTAATTTGCAAAACTTTTATTTCCCTCCTATAAGAAAAGGCAAACCAATACACAGAAATATGCACAACTTCCTAGCTACCATTTCTGCCTTGAATGAAATATGTGATGACCCCAAACGTGCAGTTTTTGGTGGCAGAAAAAGTTACTGGTGTATAGAGATCTCATTTGAACCAATGATACAAAGTGCTCGAGTTTTCATTAAATTAATCATAGTTCAGCAACTTCACATAATAAAAGAATCCAACAATAACTACTAACACACAAGAGACGTCATGAAGCTCCAGTAAGACATCTGTAATACGATCCCACATTGATAGTCTGATACTCACAGAATCATCACTAAATGTAAGATGATGGAGAGTTTATGGTTCTGAATCATTGCATCATCAATAACAATTCAACATATTGAAAACGTTGTCAATCAGGAATATTCAAAATTTGTAACTTTCAACTAGACGCTGAAATGAAAAGGAAATAGACATCTATCTTCCAAAGATATCTTCTAAACTTATCATAGGTGATGAGGTCCGACAAATTGTCTGTATAGGTACAGGTCCATAGTGACTGCAGAACTTCCAATACTCTCATTCTTTATTAATCAAAGTCATTGTGGACTCAATGACTATAACCTAGCACTCTACCAGATTGCTTTAACTAATTCAGAGTTCAAAATTTATCTCCAATTTTAGAACAATTTGCAAATCCTGCAATTAAGATGTGAAAGGCAGATGGATAGGCAAGCATTCAACATTTATATGCAACAATTATTTAAAATATGTACCATCATATTGCCATTATTTCAACTAGAAGATATGAAATGACAATAAGTGACTTGTGCTAAGCAGGAGAGGTTAATCAGCTTCAAGAGAAAATTGGTAGCAGTAACATACAAATCACTAAAGTGAAGCTAACACAGGCCAGGAAAATGATCCGATCACTTAATTTTAAAATACTTGCAGAACATCATACCTGTACTTCGGCATCAGCTGATCTCTTTTATCTTCTGTGATATGAACAGTCAACCAAATGCAGGGAAAACATACAGCTTCCTCTTTGATCAATCTAATATACAGACCCTTTTGTTCAAACTTTCTGAAGCGTGAGAATAGGCATTGCAACAATTTTTCTGCTAAGACAAATGGCTCTAAAAAAATTGCTGCCATAAGAGTGTCACAATGAGGTGTTGGTTTCCACACAACATCGACGGAACAGTCTGGGAATTTCATAAAATAATAGAAAACAAAGAGACAATAACTAAGTGACCATATCATGGCACAAGGTGCTGACAATCCTTGTAGCATCAGATTGAAGGTCCATTAGTGTGAGAATCAGCCCAAACTAGTCCATGTTCACATATCGATTACTTGCAGAAGGAAAGGAATATCAGACTGTGGGGAATGACTTGTAAAAACTCAAAGAAAAAGAAAAATATAAAAAAAAGAACCAATTATATATGATGTTATCGAATTTTAATAAGACTATAGCCCACCTGATAAGAATGAAATAGACTAAACAGACAGGAAGCTGTAAGATTGAACATGAGCGAATACCATTAACCAGCAAATCAAAGACAGTAACTAAAATTCACAGAATAAATTCTCACATTCAACGAGACAAATTATCTTTCTGGATTGCTTAGATTCACTGCTTAATAACAGCATCATAAACATTCCATTTTCCGTTCATCTGGTGATGTGGACAGGAATGTAGACACACATGGAACTGTTAAATCATAAACGAATGTTGAATTTGCTCAAGCTGGAGGACTGTACCGATAAAACTTGGCCTTACTAACACAGGCAGTTCTTTATCGTCCTTCTTGCATATCCAGCAAAATTAGAAAAAGAAAATGTACAAGGAATCCATGGTGCCTTTTAGGCCTTGCACCAGAAGAAAAGAATAGCATAGGTTATATGCAGCATTGTTTCATTTTTTTTTTTTTGTTCTAAAACAACTTTTGGTAGATCTCAAACAAGTTAAACTTCTCTAAGTAACAGCAAATCTACATCCATGTTTTCAACTATGAAAAAGTTCTACACAATACATATGATGGAGAACTATTATCCTACTATGAAAGCCCTGGAAACTGGAAAATCTTCTGATCAATGTCTCAACTTCATTACTCAACGAAACAACTGTAATTTGACAAGAGTTTCTTCAAATGAAGCCTTTCTGTGAACAAAACTTTGGATTTTTCAGAAGAAACTTCAAAGAATTCTAATTCCATTACAAAAGGTAAAGAGTTCCTGTACAATGGTACTCTAAGCAAATGGATATTACAGAAGTTTTTTTTTTTAACAGTTAAAACCAAATAATTCAAGAGACAAAAAAAATCTCAAAATCAATATTCACATCTACTTTTTCTAGTAACCTTTTGCACATCTTTCATGATCTGAAGATATAACCTTACCAGAAAAGATAAAACTCCTATAGTCAGATGAGTCTTAAAAGGAAGCTAAAACAGAACACAGTTCTCCAAGCTATCTTACTTCTAAAAGGAACTTTCTGCACCACACGCTGTTGACCCTTGAACGAGACCAGCTGAGAAAGCTAAACTGGCTTAGCAATCCTCTTTTTCTGTAAGTTTCCCACCCAGCACGACACTATGTTACAATGGCTAATGGTTATGCAAGAAAGAAATGTACTCCCTTACTGCAATTTCCAGCAAAAAGAAAACATAAGGAATTGCATCAACAGGTGTCTAGTAACTCAAAAGCAATTTCAAGAGATCAAAATAGGAATCAGAAGAAAACCATAAATCTTTCTAAGAATAACATGTCCCTGCCAAACTCAGTAGGAAGAAAGTCAAGACTTCAGGAAGAAGCGGCAAATGAGGCAAAAAAGAAATTGCTGTTTTAATGAATTTCTAGCTGCAACTGGAGAAACAATTTAACAATCTAAATGATGATATACTAGCAATTCACGATCCCTATAATCTTTCCACAGGTTGAGGGAGCTGCTAAGTATTGTTCTTTTATCTTTTAACCACCAAAATCATGATTTTCGTAAGCTCCTACAATCATCCATGATCTAGCCAGTTGATTAACACGTGTCATCTAAATTCAAGACAGTGTACACAGAGTAATACTATCCGCGTCTCATATCAATAATACCAACAAAATCTCCTTTGAAATACCCAAACAACTTAGAAAAGATTTCGTTTATTTGTTAAGCTAACAGGAGTTTTCGGTTACTTTTTAAGCTACGGAAGAACCACTTAAAGGAAACAAATTACTCTCAATATGCCAACACTCACTAAATTCAATTCTGATGATTTATAAAATATTGGAATCTGCTTCACTTACAGCATGCACAAATTCCAATTTTCCTTAATGTTTTTATAGCAATTACTTCAACATATTGACTACAAGTACAACACTAAAGTCAACCATCAATCCCTCAAAAAACAGCATTTATACAAACACCAAAATTCAACCCCTCCCCCCTCGGCCCTGCAAAAAAAAAAGAAAAAAAACGCAAAAGCAAACCATCTACCTCATTGCAATCAAACACAAACCGATCGAAGAAAATAAAAATGTTTGCATACCCATCATCAATCGGAATGAGGGTGGTAGTAGTAGTCGTCATCAAGATGATCAACAACAGAACTGGATGAAGCAGAACCACCATCAGCACCATGATGATGATAATAGTAGTAATAACGATGATGATTAGAGTCGTCGTCATCATCATCAGAAGGGTCATCATAATAGGAGTAAAATGAGGAGTCAGATGCAGGGGAGAGGCAAAAATAGTTCCAAAGACAGAGAGCGAAACGACCCAGTTGCTGCAAAGGGAAGCAGCACACAAGATCCAACAACTGGTGGCTGCTAACACGCTCACTTGTTGGTATGCAACATGACATTTTTTGCCATGCATCTGCTGATACGTGTGCTACTGCTAACGCCGCCGTGCTATTAAACACCATTACTATTATTATTATAATTGATATTATTCTGTATAATCCTTTATTCTGGTTCTTGCAGTGGTGGTGGCGGATTTGTGTTGTCTCTTGCTCTCTCTGCTAACTCTGCCTTGTTTTGTTGATGAACACCAGTTTGTCCCTGGTTCGCTGTTGTGTCCTCTGTCTGTAATTTGAGTTTTGTTTTTCTCTTTTCTTTTTATCGAATGGCAGTTTTTCTCGGTTGGGTATTTTTTATTTATTTCTTAATAATAATAATGATAATTTAAACTATTACATTAACTAAAGATTTGTCGAAACTTATCTCTCCACCATTGAAGCTTACGTTAATTAGTAACGTGGTTATCACGGATTGTAACTGACTTGGACCAATAGAAAAGGAAATGCAAAACGTAAAGCCATCTTTTTGGCAACTGTTTAAATATTATAGACTTGAAACTGGTAATCAATTTATGTCGAACTAAAGATTTGATTCATTAGAAATGTAATCTAAACCATTACATTTAAATTTTGAAATATTAGATTTAGAACGTGGAGTATGTTTTGCTCTCTGGTCGAACAAATGGATTTTTTTTTAATTATATGGAACTAATATTTAGGATTACAACTCATGTTACATGAGATTATTTAATAATATATTTATAATTAAACAATTATGGGGACAAGAGCTCGTATTTTTACCCTCTCAATTATTCGATGAATGTTTCTCAAATTTTTATCCTTTCACTCTCATTTTGATATTATAACTCGTAGTATATAAGACTATTTAGTGATATATTTACTCAAATTTTTAACTTTTTAAATATTCGAGAGTTTTGAAAGATGTCTCTTAGATTTTTGAGCCCGTTGTTGGAGAAGAGAATCAATATATATGTTACGTAGCTTACCTGTTAGACCTTTTTTAAGAAGGTTCTGTTACTAACATGTTTATTTTCATTGTGGGTAATGTATTTGGTTTCAAAGCACTGCGCACTCTACGTCTAGAGGATCTATAAATCCCTCCAGCGTATTCTAAAACTTTTCAAGACTCGCCTCACGGCATCCAAATTGAGAGAGATAAATTAAGCAAGTATAGCCATCCCCTGTTGAAATTTTTACCTCTCAAATATTCACCTTCACATAATTATTTTTACAATTAAGAAAAAAATTCTTACCCCACTCTATCTTTGTGAGGGGCTTCAACCGCTATCTTTGGCCGAGTTAACCAAATGGATGTTTGTATGGGGTAGAAAACCTCCCAAATAATTAAACGTCTATTTCAAACATTTATTAAATCAATCTAAAAGTAGGTTGAATAAATTATTTCTTAAAAGTTTTGAGTATTAGAAAAAATAAAGTCACACCATATTTATTGTCGACGTCATTTATTGACTTGTTAATTTTAATTACGCGTATTGGGTTGATTTCTTTGCATTTTCTGTCTAAAATCTCATTTGGGAAAAAATAAATTCTAACATTCATTTGACATTTCACCAACCAATATTCTAGTGAGTTTTCCTTAAATCACTCCACGCCACTCTAAATTAAAAGGCTTCAATAATTCACCAACTTCTTCAAGTATGCGTCCGGAGATACATGATTAACTATTGATTGGATCACTCGATTGATTCTCAATTAAGATTTGATCAAAAGAGAAAAAAGAAAAAGAAAGAAAATGGGTTACAAAAATTCACTCGTAATGATGCAAATTTGGGCACTAATCGTGGTGGGTTATTCTATTTTGGTTCATGCACAAGAAGGTCACTGCATTTTAGAATGCTTGCCGAGGTGCCTGAAAATTGAAGGAGCAACCGTGCAATTGTGTCGAGAAGGTTGCCTCCTGGGATGCCAACAATTGCAGGGCAAAGGCAGAGATTGAAATCGAGCAACTTCGAAGGATTAAATTTTGTTTAATTGGTAATTCATTAATTAGATAACCAATATTTCATTTTACTTTTTGTACTATTTTGGTTGATTGTCCATTTTCTATTTTGGCTGTAAATTTCGTTAGGATTATTAATTATGTTAATGTGTGTTTTGAGCTTTGAGATATACTATATAATTTGACAAAGATTGTTAGTCTCAGAAGTTAATGAAAATATGAGACTACCCTAAGTCTAAGGTAGCGTGCGTTTGTTTGTTTGTTTGTTTGTTTTTTTTTTTTTTTTTTTAATGAAATATGAATAAGTCTGAATATTACTGTAGTGTAAATGTATATATCAATATAATATATTTGTTTTTTATTTTTTGACATATGAGTGTAAGTTGTAAATTGTTTGTTTTTATAAACTCAAAATATCTTCTTTTTTTTTTATAGAAATAAACTCAAAATATCTTAAATCTAATATTTTTACCCTTATGATTTTAAAAGCATCATAGGTATATATTTACTATGTTTTCTAGTATAATAGTTTCTATATGTTATAAATATTTATAAGGTAAGCATTTGATATAAAATTTATGAAAAATAATTTTGTGTAACATTACTTTTTACAATTTGACATAGTATTTATACATAAAAAAGTTGTTATCTAATAATAAAAGAATTTTTTTTTAAAAAAAATTTTCAATACGACGTTTAATGGTTAAGTAGAAAATAAATATATTTAATGAAGGTATTTGTGAGAAAAAATTAATTTTTTATTTAGATATTTTACCATTTAAATAAAAAAATAGGAAACTTTACTCTTTTTTTTTCATATAAAAATTTATTACAATAATACTTCAGATACAAAAACAAAGGAAAAGAAAGGAAATAAGAAAAATAAGGTATACATAATTTGTTATACGGTAGAAGTAAATTTTAACTGAGGGACCTAAATGATGAAATTGAAAAGTTGACGTTCTGAAAAAGAAAGCAGAGGGATAAAAGAAAGCAAAACGAGGAGCCATACGAGTAGAGTGAAAAGCAGAGAAAACAAAGATGGAGGCTCTGAAGTTGTGGAGTACTCTATCCTCTCTACCAATCAGCTTCCGACACGTCATCCGCCGACGAACCTCTTTGACATTTGTCCGCTGTCGCTCTTCCACTTCTATCACCGTCTCCGCCGGCACTAGAAACCGTCGTGCTTCGTCTTCTTCTACCTCCACTTCTGACCGCGAGGCCATTCGTGCCATTCGCATTAAGAAGGTCAATACTCAATGCGACAGCGGTTTATCTGATTCTCGACTATATTTCTAATTAATTTTGTTTCCTTATTTGAAATTCGTTAAGGCTGTGTTCTTCTTTCTGATACATTTTGTTTTGATTGTTAAGTCTTGGTTCAGCGTGTGCACTTAAGTTTCAGTAGTTTTGTGAATCTATGAGCAAAGTATCAATATTTTAGTGAATGTGTAAGTAAATTATGAACAAAACAATATGTTGTTTTCATTGGAGTTCAGAACTAAATGAGCATAAGGATTATTGAAAATCAAATCTTTCTATTTTGCCATTATTTTTAAGCACACTGAAATTTTATATGTAGTAAAAATGCTATAATTTTTATTTTGTTGGTTGATAGGTGGAAGAATTGAGGAGCAAAGGGTTGGAGCCCTATGCATATAAGTGGGATAGGACACATTCTGCGAATCAGCTACAGGAGATATATAGGCATTTAGCAAATGGTGAAGAGTCGAATAGTGAGAATGATCATGTATCTGTAGCTGGGAGAGTTGTTGCTCGTAGAGCATTTGGGAAGCTTGCATTTCTGACACTAAGAGATGACTCGGGTACAATACAGGTTTGTGCCCTTTTTTTCCCCCTTTTGTCCTTTGGCTGTAAGATCCACGTAATGTGGCAGATTTACTGGCCTTTAACATGTTTTGAATGTGCACTGAAATTATTGTTTCATATGATTTTAGCTTTACTGTGAGAAGGAAAGGCTTTTAAGTGATCAGTTTGAGCAGTTAAAGGCATTTGTTGATATCGGTGATATACTGGGTGTCAGTGGCTCAATGAAACGGACAGAAAAAGGTGAATTATAATGCATATTGGTTTAGGGCAGTGTATTATCTTTAGATTGAAGTTTCATCGATATGTTTTGTCTTGGTTTGGGACTAATACGTGTTCGGATGCTTTTCTACCATTCTGAATCTGACTCTGAGTTAGCAATGCTATTGCTTTCATGAGGACTTGTTTGATGATTCATTTAATTAAACTAATTCCTTCATTTGGTCTAATTTCAGGTGAGCTTTCCGTTCTTGTCAATTCTTTCGTAATTCTTACAAAATCTCTACTTCCACTACCAGACAAATATCATGGTTTAACTGATGTGGATAAACGTTATCGCCAAAGGTTAGTTCATTTTCATTTAATATTCTTTAATTGATTTTTGGTTTCTGGACATTCGGATTCTAAGTTTATAGTGCAATTAACCCAAGGTGTGATGCCGAGATAAAACTGTAAAGGCCCAAATCTTTATCATTTTTCCTTCTTCTACTTCTTCATCTAACAGAAATGCCATTTTTCCCAATGCCTTTCATTTGTATGACACATATATTTTCAAATATAAATATCCACTTTTCATTTATTTTTCTAAATAGTTGGTATTTGTTATGTTTAGGTATGTAGATATGATTTCAAACCCTGAAGTAGCTGATGTATTCCGGAAAAGAGCAAAGGTATTGTTTTCTTTATTACCAGTGTGGTTTTCTAAATTTTGATCTTTAAAATTGCCATTTTCATGATCCTACATATACGTGATTCATGTGAGCATTTGCATAATTCTTATCTTAGCAACTTATCTCTAAAGTGAGACATGTTATCACCAACATGATAAAACATGGTCTCCATCATTTGCACATTAACTAAAAAGAAAGTTACTTGTACTTCCAGGGAAAAATTACAGTGTAATTTATAAAATATAATCATCAGTTCGCATTTTTATGTTTCTTTTGATCTGCTGGAATACAAATTGATTAGGCTTGATCAATGATGCAAGTGATGCCCGAGATTACAAAATTGTACATTAAAACCTGGCAAATATCAACAAAATAATATCTTTTTTATTTTTTTAAAAATTTATCTATTTGTTGTTGCAGAAGGAATTGTAACATTGGAAGATTCCTTATATGACCCCGTTCTCTTCTGATTTCTTTTATGCACTTGAGAACTTTGATTTAGTTGTTATTACAAGTATTATTATTTCTTTTATGCTTTTCTTATCCCTAAATTAAGGGATTGTGCAGTGTTGTAGCTTAACATATCTATTTCTTTTAATTTTTTCTTATCCCTAAATTATTTAAGCTCTATTTTTTTTAAATGACATTCTTCCTTTACGTTTTTTCATGTAGATTGTTTCAGAGATACGCAAGACAGTGGAGTCTTTGGGTTTTGTTGAAGTTGAGACTCCAGTTCTGCAGGTTTGTCAATATCTTAATGCTTCATTTGGGTTTTTACATTTTTTTTTTTGATACTTTATGAAAGTATTGATTACTTTATCTTCTTATTTTACGTCATAATAGCACATAAACTATGTCAATTGCCTATGATTGAAATTTGGTTTCTAATTTTTATAGTGACATTAAACTACTAACATTACATAAAATCACGAAAGCAAAGTGCTGTAATTCCTAAAAGTGTTTACTTGTTCACTTAAATGAAGGATAAACAGGTCCTAATGGGTGAAGACTTGGAATAATTTAGTTGACCTTCCTTAGGATTGCAAGATGTGGGTCTTTCATATAGAAAACCTTTTAAGAAGCTATAGTTCACTCCAAAATTACTATAGGTCTTGGTGGGCAAGCCCTTTCAATTGAACTCTAAACATGTTGGGAGCTTTATAAACTATTGGATTGAACTTGAGCCTTGATTACACGATGTGTGATGACACTATGGCGTAGATGTTATCGTGATGGAGGATAAAACTTGGAAGACGTGTTCTCATGTTCTTTTTAACGTGGGGAGGAAGATCTTATGGATTTTATTTTTTATTTTTTCAAATGTGGGACAAAGACTCTTTCATTTTAATTATTCTAAACCAGTTGCCATATAGATAGCCTCAGATCAGTTTTTCAATGAAAAAAAATGGACAACAAAGCTTTTGAATTAATTACCTGTGTAGATAATGGCAGCAATTTATTGCTTTCCTACATTGTAATTTGTATTCAGTACTCTATAGTCTTTAGATTTAGGTTTCAATGGTTCAAAGAAAATTTGTAGCTGGAAGTCTGGAACTTGGTTTTTGATTGGTCTGACCAACTAGGGAGCAGCGGGTGGAGCTGAAGCAAGGCCATTTGTTACATATCATAATTCACTTGGAAGGGATCTTTATCTGAGAATTGCAACTGAGCTTCACTTAAAGCGAATGTTGGTGAGGTTCTATATATTTGACTTTCATTATGAAGATTTCTTAAATTATTGTAAATTTGCAATAGTTAGTTCAAATAAAATTAATGTGGTACTTTACTGTCTGTGTTATCTTCTGCTTTACTTTGCAACATTTGCTTGGCACTTACATTCATTTCCTTACAAAAGTCTGAATTGTGTAATGCAAGGTTGGAGGATTCGAAAAAGTATATGAGATAGGTCGAATATTCAGAAATGAAGGCCTTTCAACTCGCCATAATCCTGAATTTACTACCATAGAGGTATTTTACAGGATAGGAACTGATTATTGCATGCCATAATCCATGTTAAGTTTCTATTTCTATTGAATGAGGCTCCGATCACAACTTTTATTAGCTTGATTTTAGATGTATGAAGCGTACTCAGACTACCAAAGCATGATGAACATGACAGAGGAAATTGTCACTCGCTGTGCTCTTGCAGTTAATGGGAAACTTATGATTGATTACCAGGTAAAATGTGCTCTAGTAATGTCATTTGTGATGACATATAATTAGTGCTCCTGCATTTTCAGGTTCCACAACTTAAATTAACAGGTTGTGGTTCCCTTGTGGACCTCTGGTTGACTGTCCATTTCATTTCAATAAATTCTTGTTTCCCACCAAAAAATGAAAGGGTTATGGAAATTCAAATCATTTGAGCTATTTATAGCATATGCTTTTGGGTTTGTAAAGACTGATGTAATGCATCCATTCAGGGTGGGGAGATATGTTTGGAGAGGCCATGGAGGAGGGAAACCATGCACAATCTTGTGAAAGAAGCCACTGGAATTGATTTCCATGAGTTGGGGAATGACCTTAAGGTGGCTCAAGAGACTACTCTGAGGGCAATTGGAGATGGGCTTGAAAATAAGGACAAATTTGTCATTGAATCGAGCCCTTCTGTTGGCAACCTCCTTAATGAGGTGAATCTTTGTTTCTATTAATGGACCTATATTTCGTTTCTACACCTTGATGCATTCATTTGACTTAGTTCTTTCTCCCAGTTGGATGCTGTTGACTTTGCATTGCTATAAACGTACTGAAATAAAAAGGATTAAATAATTACCTTTTTATTATTCGACTTGGTCCACATTTCTTTGTTTTCTAGTGCTTGTCTATAACAAAATCCTTGACAGCTTTTATTTATTTCATTTCCCAAGGTTTTTGAAATTGTTGTAGAACCGAAGCTCTTACAACCCACTTTTGTTTTGGACTATCCTGTTGAAATATCTCCTCTAGCTAAACCACATCGAAGGTACAGAAGTTTTATAAAGATACCTATTTCTTATTTTCTCGCAAAAGATACCTATTTCTTCTTTTCTCGCAACAAACATTTTACTTCTTGATGGAACTTTTCTGAAACATATTATTCTCATTCTTAATTTTCTTTCTCCCTATAGACATGCAGGCTTGACTGAGAGGTTTGAACTATTCATCTGCGGTCGTGAAGTGGCCAATGCATTTTCTGAATTGACTGATCCTTTGGATCAGGTAAGCTGATGCAGTCTCTGGATTTGCTAATTGATGACTACTGTTTTACTATTTAAATGTAGAAATGGAATTTAGGTGATGTTAATAATAAAATAAGCATAACCTGTAGTTACCATTAGTTATAGCTGAGCTAAGAATATTTTTTTAGATGGAATTTATGGTCCTTTTTTCTAAACATCACAAAACTTCAACTAATCAGAAGATATTGTCACTGATTTAAAATGGTGACAGAGAGCACGCCTGGAAGAGCAAGTGAGGCAGCATAATGAGAAGAGAGCAGCAGCTGTTTCAGAAACATCAAGTGCGCAAGAAAAATCAAAGCAAAGTGATGACAATTCATATGAAGTGACTCTTGATGACGACTTTGTGACTGCTTTGGAATATGGAATGCCACCAGCTTCAGGGATGGTATGATCATATTTTCACTTTATACTGATGGTGGTAAGTTTTTGGCGAAGCTAATCTCCTGATGTGCTTTATCTTATTAAAGTCTAAGGGAAATACTTCCTTTACCAGGGGCTCGGAATTGACAGGCTTGTGATGCTTTTGACAAACTCTGCCAGTATTCGTGATGTTATTGCATTTCCTGTCCTAAAGATTCAGCAGTAGTAACACGAGAGTTGGTTCGCTAGTGCAGGCTTCTTCTGGATCAGCAAATAAGCTGAAGTAGAAAGAGGATTTTGGTCGCTTCTCATAGGATGGCAGGTGTAACTTCTTTTCTGTATAATATAATACCTCATACATATTCAGGAAAGTTTTGGCTCTATTTTCGAAGTGCTTTTTCTAGTTGTTATGTGGTTTAAGAAAAAAGAAAAAGTGAATTATTGGAAGGAGGAGAGCATAAACGCTCCTACCTATTTTTCTGGTGAGGACGTAGGCTTAGCTATGGGCATGGCATTGTTGATTACATGTCACCTTTTTTCAATGAGTAACTTAAAATCCAGGCATATGTGTATTCTTTTCAGTACTGTATAAAAATGTTAAACTTCTGGTTCTTGAAGAACAACTTCAAATTCATCTAGGCACTAGAGAGTAAGAATTGTGTCATGTTTTGACTCAGATATTGTTTTTGTGGTCAAGTGCTTTGTTGATCTGGACCAGGTGTTTGTCCGGTCGACCGGATCAAAGTGAATTTATATGTCATAAGATTTGATTGGATGAATGTTGACATACTTAGTATGCCCGTCAACGGATATATATCTAGAAGGTAACAAGGATTTGAATTGAGATCAGTCTTGGTGTTGTGGCATTGACTAGTTGGGGTGACTAAGTGGGTAGCAAGCAACTCATTTTTAATTGTTATCTATATTCTATTCTTCACAAATTTGATTTAAGGTTGATTTTGATTACTTTTATATTATGATTGGAGCTCCACTTAGAGAATTAAGTTCGTGAGGTTGGCGCTTTCAACAAAATATTAAAAACAAAATGCATGCACTGTTAAACCGTACTGCTTAACGGCGTGTCTGCATAAAAAATATTTAAAAAAAAATGAGGGTGGCCGCGCTTAAGAATGATTGTATACATTCTCCTAATATTTTGTATTTTTAACCAATATATTTTCATATAATTACCCTCTCAACATCAAAACTTTAACCCAAGAAAAAAACAATAATAGTTTAGTAGTATGAATACTGCAGGGGTATAAGTGAAAGAAACTGAAAATGTTTTGAGATGAATATCAAAATATCTTGTGATATAAATTAACCAATTAGTTAAAGTTTAATTTTATTGGCAAATGATGCCATTGGAGAGTTACTTGGTTAGGCAAAGAAAGAATTTTTAGCTGTTGGGAATGTAACTTGAATGTTCCCCACGTTGTTATATTTGCCGAGTGAGAGCCACTGTATTGAAAAATGTGATACAAATTGGTATAAATACCAAACGAGTTCTATCTTTCTCATTTCCATTATATGTATGGATTACGTGTAGTAATCATGCAAGACATGGTACCTAAAGGAGAGGGGCCTTTGCTCCCTCAATCATTTACATTAGTGCATGCGTTTGTCCCCAAAACGTACCCCAAAAAAAAAAAAATTGTCTTAAAATCTCACGTACGATATTTGACGTTTGATTTTCAAAATTTAGGGAATTAACTTGGAACTGGAATTTATTGACCGCAGTTGACACCCTATCTATCTTAGGGTCTGTTTATGATTAAGTTGAGGTAACTTTTAAGCTACAGTGTGGCTGTGAGATAAAAGCTGTAGTTGTGAAATAAAATTCAATGGGTGTTTAGTAATTATATCAATTGTGGTGTAAAAGACTTTAATAAAATTTTTCATTAAATTAAATTTAAATTTAATAAATTATACAATTATTAATTTAAATATATTAATTATTTAAAATAGTTATTATTTAATTTGCTAAATTATGTTAAATCAATTATTACAAAATTGTAATATATATTTAAGGTTGGGACAACTTTGACCTGGTGCACTGCCGCTATCATCTGCAATGGCCTTCCATGATCTACCATCCGAAGGTGGTTGTGAACCGTTAATCTCCACAGTTTAACGTGGCGACGTCAGGGTGAAACCCGACATATTGGGCTATGATTGCTCCACCTCAGGTGATTGTTTGACGTTTGTCATTGCACCATTGGGTAGATTTTACTTCGTCCGGTAATTTTAACCAATGAATCTCACTGTTAGTTTTTGTTTTTTTATTTTGTTGGAATGAAATTTAAATATTTATTAAAAAATTAAAAATTAGAAAATGGAATTGTATTTTTGATAAATTATGGGGATAATACTAGTATTTTATCTATTGCTATGGGACAAAACATCACCTCAGCTTTCAAGCTACAACTTTAAATATTTACCAAACATTTTATACCTATAACTTAAAAGTTAGAACCATCTCTCACTACAATACTAAACAGGCCCTTAGGGTTAATTTGTTAATATTATAATTTTTTAAAATAATTGTTATTATCAGTGTTATATAAATAATCAGTTGTAAAAATATTAGTTAAGTGTTTGGTAAATTTTATTTTTAAAAGTACTATGAGTTTTTAAACAAATTATAGATAGAGTAAATCTTATTGTTAAATTGTTATAAAAAAATAAATAACTAAAATAGACATAATATATGATGAAATTTACTTACGCATATAAAATCATCCGCTTACAATATTTATTTATTGCGCATCTATAATAATTTTAATTAAAATATAAAATTTATGCTCTATTGAGTTTATTTTGTTATACTTAAAATAATTTATAATTAAAAAATTAACTATAATTTTCGTTAAATAACATTGTCATTTCATAATCAAAGTACAATAAGGTACTCCTTTGCAAAAAAGAAAAACATTAAAAAAAGTAATTGAGCTATGTTGCAACAGTGGTACCATACCACATTTTTTGTCCTCTTTCAAAAGTAACCGTTGGATGATTGGGTGTTAATCTAAGGGTTGAGAAGAGTCGGTGGGAATTTTCAAGTAACCGGTTACTTGAAAATTAAACGGAAAACTAAATTAAATAAATAAAGATCCAAATAAAGGGCCAAATAAAGTGCATGTTCGTTTTCAATTTCCAGAAACGTGGGCATCAACCAAATCTTATCTACAACCCTTTAATCGCTGAAATCTTCTCTACACATTAAATTCCGAAAATCCAAATCTGTTCTCAATGGAAGCGTGTTCTTATCAGGCTGAAGTATTTGTAAAATGATGACAGATAAATCGAAGGCGAATACAGTTTTGAGCCAGGCAATTGCAGCGAACATTGGGCGGAGTTGAAACTTTAAGAATTATGCAAATGTCATTATCTGAAACAAAGATTGGAGAGCTGTGTGTTTGATCTGGTGATGAGGCGTTCAATCAGATGCAGCGGGTAACTCCTGGTAAGAAAAATTTAATTTTGTTTGAAAGATCTGGTGATGAGGCTTAGGAGAGTGGGTTATGTTCATGTGTTAGAATGAGATAAGGGGAGAATGGCAGCAAGGAATAATTGTTTAATTTCAATGTAACAATCACAGGATTGAAGAACGCGAGGCAATAAATTTCTGGACTTACAAAATGAATAACGATACTGAATTTTGCTTTCAATAAACTGTGCAGGTTAATATTTCTTTCTTTTTGTAAGGATCATTTGGTTAAATGGCTAATTAATTCATAAGGTTTTGCTTGCACGATATGGTATTATATGGTTTATTCATTATATGCTCTTATGGTGAACAATTATGTACTATGGATATTGGGGCTACAAATTTAAATTTAGTTTTGCAACTGGATTGCACCTGGTAGATGTAACATGAAAAGCCTGGTTATAACAGCAGCCATATTCATGATATTTGGGGATGGAGGATTGTTCCGATCCAATGAAATGGTGGGGAAAATCAGCAGAATGGCAACAAGGAATTAAATATCCATTGAGATCTTCATGGGCTTTAAGTGACTGTTCATGGTTGTTTCACATAATGGTTAGGCGCTGCCATGGTTGTATGTTATAGACGATTGTGTTTGTAGAGTCTCATATTGTTATTTCTCGTTTTGTTATATAATAGGCAATTTTATTTGTTCAAATCAAAGGAGGTTAGAATGGTAGCAACGACTCATCGTACTACTGCTTTGCAGGAATGAATGTAGGAACAGATTGGAAGCGAAAACATAGCTATTTAAAGAACTGCAATCGAGCCATGGAAGGCAATCAAACAGTTGAACCTGATAGTCACAGTTTTTATTCCCAGGCCATTTGTAAGTGTTTGAACTCTATGAATAAATTATATTCATACATGAGTAGTCAATTACAGTTATAGGAAACGACTTGAGTTTAATTCAGTGTTAAAACCGTATGCCAAATGAAGACAGGAAATGGAAGTGCAAGCATTAGAAAAGAGGTGCGTTAATTTGGAATAAAATTTATTATACTGCAGTAAGATAGAGCTCCAATAAGGTTATTTAGGGTCTGAATTTTTTTGATTATGTTGAAGCGAAATAAAATTGATACGAAGAGAATACACATGGTGTGAATGCGCCCTGTATGTAATGCTGATGATGGAGAGGCATAATATGTGGTGAAGCCTTAATGATTGTAGCACGAGTTTCGATAAAATTAATGTTATATGCAAGAATACAAGTTATGCAACTTGTAACCCATATGCCAAAATAAACTGTATTGCGTAAATTGTTCTAATTCAAGCGTTTGTTGACTTAATTAGCTATGTTTTGTTCCATTCAGATGCTGAAAGGGCAGGAATTGTGATCGAATTCTACACCTGTAGCTTCAACTTTTTGAAGGATAAGGTCCGTTCAAGTTGTTGAGATGCATCAACAGCAAATCGATGTTGCCGAACAATCGATATAGGAAGCCATCAACAAATGCTGATTAAACCAACTTCGCAGGTCGTACTAGAAGTGGGCACGGTCCCCGCCATTAGTTGCCTTATGCTATTTTTGAACATATATGTATGTAATTGAAATGAGGATGCATATGGCAAGATTGGTTTTGTTATGATGATTTTATAGTTGTTCACTTTCCAAACTTATTACTTTAAACTTCTTGTTTTGATGGAAGTAAATACATCGATTAAGTTTCCACCCCCATGTATATAATGGAAATGAAAGCTTTCTGTATGCTTTTAATGTAATAATTACTTTTGATATATATTATTTTCCTTTGGGCCTTCCATTTCAAATAAATAGTGTTAATTAATGGGGTGGGATTCACGGGTATATATGGTTACCCATTGCCCATCGGCGTTCACAACCCACCTGACCCTTTATGTCCTTACAGTATGAGCTTGACCTGTATGTTTTACCTTCGGAATTGAGTTATGCATTGTTTCTGTTTAAGATGTTAAACTTATATTAATTTACAAAGTTTCCAACAACTGTCATTGTAGACATGAAGCATACTGATACTACAACAAAATTTTGTGCTTGTTACAAAAAACGTTACAAAAAACGTTGCTTTAAAATCCAAATGACCGAGCAAACATTGATTAAACGACACATAGCAAATTGCACACAACTAGTGGGCATGAATTTTGTTTATATGACCTGCAACTGTCATTGATTCCAAAAGTCCCCATAGTTGGTTGGTGCAGAAGATGAGGTTGCAATGAACTTTAAGTGTCTACGATAATTGCCTGTGTTCAATGTGGGAATGCTTGAGTCAGTATCTGTACTGGTATGAAAAGGCTCCAACCATGAATTCGATGAGGCCCCAAATGGAGCTCCGTGATCTGTATTTGTCTGCGCCATGAACACGTTTCTGTTATGAGGTTGATGGTGAGGTACACGTGACGAATTTGTTGCGTCAACCCCATCGCCACCCAACATATTTCTATTAGAAAAAATGTCCATACATTGGCTGGAACAGTCCTCCAACAGCTGGTTTTGCTGACTTTTTTGCTTGCACTTTCTTACATTATGTCCTGCGACACCACATCTGCTGCATTTTCGTTGTTGCGGTTGTCCCATCTTTGCTCTCTTCATTTGGCAAACGGTTTTAACACTGAATTTTACTGAAGTCATTTCCTATAACTCTAATTGACTACTCATGTTCCAATATAATTTATTCATAGAGTTCAAACACTTACAAATGGCCTGGGAATCAATAATGGCTATCAGGTTTGATTGTTTGATTGCCTTCCATGACTCAATTGCAGTTCTTTAAATAGCTATGTTTTCGCTTCCAATCTGTTCCTACCTTCATTCCTGCAAAGCAGTAGTACGATGAGTCATTGCTACCATTCTAACCTCCTTTGATTTGAACAAATAAAATTGCCTATTATATAACAAAACGAGAAATAACAATATGAGACTCTACAAACACAATCGTCTATAACATACAACCATGGCAGCGCCTAACCATTATGTGAAACAACCATGAACAGTCACTTAAAGCCCATGAAGATCTCAATGGATATTTAATTCCTTGTTGCCATTCTGCTGATTTTCCCCACCATTTCATTGGATCGGAACAATCCTCCATCCCCAAATATCATGAATATGGCTGCTGTTATAACCAGGCTTTTCATGTTACATCTACCAGGTGCAATCCAGTTGCAAAACTAAATTTAAATTTGTAGCCCCAATATCCATAGTACATAATTGTTCACCATAAGAGCATATAATGAATAAACCATATAATACCATATCGTGCAAGCAAAACCTTATGAATTAATTAGCGATTTAACCAAATGATCCTTACAAAAATAAAGAAATATTTACCTGCACAGTTTATTGAAAGCAACATGCTTCAGTATCGTTCTTCATTTTCTTCCTCCAGAAATTTATTGCCTCGCGTTCTTCAATCCTGTGATTGTTACAATGAAATTAAACAATTATTCCTTGCTGCCATTCTCCCCTTATCTCATTGTAACACATGAACATAACCCACTCTCCTAAGCTAATCATCACTATTAAATCTTTCAAACAAAGTTAAATATTTCTTACCAGGAGTTACCCGCTGCATCTGATTGAACGCCTCATCACCAGATCCGGCCAATGTCCGCTGCAATTGCCTGGCTCCAAACTGTATTCGCCTTCGATTTATCTGTCGTCATTTTACAAATACTTCAGTGATGAGGCGAACGTGATTCCATTGAGAACAGGTTTGGATTATCGGAATTTAATGCGCTTCCATTGAGAACAGATTTGGATTTTCGGAATTTAATGTGTAGAGAAGATTTCAGCGATTAAAGGGTTGTAGATAAGATTTGGTTGATGCCCACGTTTCTGGAAATTGAAAACGAACATGCACTTTATTTGGCCCTTTATTTGGATCTTTATTTATTTAATTTAGTTTTCCGTTTAATTTTCAAGTAACCGGTTACTTGAAAATTCCCACCGACTCTTCTCAACCCTTAGATTAACACCCAATCATCCAACGGTTACTTTTGAAAGAGGACAAAAAATGTGGTATGGTACCACTGTTGCAACATAGTTGGCTCCTGTTATTAGACTTTCAACTATTTTGTTTCTTAGAACATCTATTTCTCGTGCTTCGGGTCCACTGTTAATATGTCTTCTTATTGAACTTCTCATTCATTGACCTCTTTCCCTATCTCTTCATTCATTCGTGTAAAATAAGTTTTTGACTCCATCCTAGTTTAGTAAAATGAGTCCCAATATAATGTCCTTCCTCTACCCCTACGATACAAAAGTTATAAAAAATTTATACATTCTCGTTGTCCCATATAATTTTATCTCGTAATATTTATAAAATTATATTAAAAAATAAAAATGATTCTCAAACTTATTACTTTTTAAAAATTACTGTAAAAGGGCTGATTTTACTAAAATCGATTTTAAATTTTTTTTAACCAAACACTGATATTAAATTTTAGATTCAGAACAGCAATTTTGAGCCTCCTGAAAGCAATCGGCTCTTAGTGGACAACGTCTATTGACTAACTTATTTTTTGGTGTATTATTGGCCAAAATCTTGTTTTTTTTTTGGGGGGTGGGGAACAAAGTAAAGTCCAAATTGGGCCATCATTGTAAATTAGTTAAAATTTGTTGTTTTTGGAAATTTTCCAAAATTCTTTCAAATTGGGACAGCTTTTTGTCTGTTTCTGTAATGATTACGGTTTCCGTTTTGTATGTTTATTCAGTCGATGGCCCACGCCCATGCTAGCACGTGACACGTTTGATTAAGTACGAAATGGGATGGTTTCCAGTTTCTACTCGTGGAATTTGCCCGGAAATAGCTAGAAGAGCTCCTAATCATACACATACCAATATGGAATTGGCAAGAAAGATCATACTGTTGAATGATAATAATAATAATAATAATAAAAAACTTCACTTATTGGGTGGTTAAGGATAAAGTTTTTAATTTCTTTTTTTCTTGATTCTAAAAACAATCTAATGATAATTTTATAAAATTTATGGACAACGTGATTTATTCATTGAAGTAAAGGATAGCTCGCACAGATTGTGGCTAAGGTATCACGAAGAAGAGTGAAATTTGTTGCCACCAAATAGAATAAAGAAGCGAGCAGCTTTTCAAAAAGAATGCGCATCATATCATCCATCATCCATGCAAAGAAAGAAAAAAAGGCAAAGGGAAAAGAAGCTTGTGCTAATCAAACCTTCTAAGCTAGACCTAGACCTCCTGTGAACCCAGAAATGCATCCAATTCCACACCCTCCCTTGAAGGGAATAATTTTTACTTCCAAAAATCTTAAATTTGAGTTTGAACAGGATTTATAAAATTAAATAAGTATTTATAATCATTAGACAAGCCGTATCAAATAAACATTTAATGACAGAATCATTAATTGAAAATTAATGATAACAAATTAAAGAAAATTAATTGAGCAAATCATCCCATATACGGAATAAATTTTCTCAACCATTGGATCTTCTACAGATATAAAACAAAAATGGAAGGAAGAAGACAAAAGAATTAAAAACTAAAGGGACTATTCGTATGACCCTTTCGTATTTTGGTCCTCTAATTAATGATAATAACAAGAAACCCCTGTCAATATCTTGATTTGTAGAATAATGGTGGGTGGACAATCAATTTAATGGTGCGTTGTTGGATGACCTAATCAAATATGATGTCAAACAATCCCTCCAAACCCCCTAAATTACAGCATAGGATGGAATCATTTTAATAAAGCTTTGTTTGAGATTTGAGCTATAGCTTTTCTTTTAGGTTGAAGTCATGTCAAGCAAGGTTATGAGTTTGCTTCAACGAAAATAACTTGTTTTTCGTTCAGAATATGATACTTTCATGACTCGTTCTTTAACAAATTCATTGACCTAACTCTAATTAAATATCTCATTCCAGCTTTTAATTTTTTAGCCTGTTAAACTACCTAAGCAACTCAAATGACTCATGATTCCAATTTATAAAAGAGATGTCGATATCAACACAATAAAACATGTTAGACTAACATGTTAATTTGATATGTGATTTAATATATCGATTCAAAAATGACACAACATAATATAATTTAATATATATGGATTCAGAAATGACTCAACGGTGCATCTAAATTGGTATAATTTGACAGGATTATACATGATTTAATACAACACTATCTGTATAATCTAATTACTCGGATCTTACATCTGTGCTTACAAATTTGTAAAATAATGAACAAAAGCATGAGAGATAAAAGGTTTTGTTTTTGTTGGTTGGTGAAGAAAAGGCACTTTAGATTCCAAAAGTACCTTTACAATTACGATTACACATAACATAACAATGGTATAAAAATTCATAAAATATTTATAACAGTTACTATAAAAGGTTAAAATACTCCATCCAAATGGAGGCACTCCCCCACTAACGGCTACATACATTACATGATAGAATGTTTGACGGTCGTGTTTTGTGAGTCTTCCAAATTTCCAAATTGGTCTCCATATCTTTCTCCAGCTAATATAACTTACCCTTTCTTCTTCATCTTCCTTTTCTCTTCATCTAACTTTCATGGCTCAAGAGTCCCTATAACGGGTATCAAAGTTTTTTCAACTCCACTTGATTGGAAACAAAGGATACAGAAACAGAGGTCTCTGTTTTGTTTTAGCAGAGACCATCCTCTCTTTAAAGCTCTAGTTCATTTCATTTGTCTCAAAAAACTGAGAACGTTTTCTGGGTTTCACTTTTTTCTTGTACTGATCCCTTCTGGGGATTCATAAGATTAATGTTTTTGCATTAGATGAGTCATGAAATGGGCCGAGTGTGAATGAAACAAGTTTGTTTAATCAAAAAAAGAATTTTGTTTTTCATGAGGGTTTTGTTTCGCAAGATTCGTTGTCCTTTCATTTGCTTTTGCAAACCCTCTTCTCATATTTGTACATCGGGGGCATTGAAGCCGGAGAGCAGCCCACACGTGGCTCCAGCAACAACAGTTGGGTCAGTTAGTGATGATCATCATGTTTATGCTGAGGGAGTTGGAGACGAGGAAGAGAGGATTGTGGTAGATGGGAAGAATCAACAACAACAAGAAGGAGAAGGAGAAAGAGAAGGAGAAGAAGAAGCAGGTGAGAATTGTGTCAAAAGCAGTCTCAAGAAGGAGGCTTTGGATTCACAAGAAGTGGAGAAGAAGAAAGTGCAATGGATGGATTACTTGGGGAAAGAATTGGTTGAGATCAGAGATTTTGAAGCCAGGTTGGTACTTTTTTTTTTTTTTGGTTTTGCCTTTCCTTTTTTTTTTATGTGTTTTAGAGTTCTTATTTTTTGATGTTGCTTTCGGTGGTGTATTGAGTGTTGTGCAAAAGTTTGATACCCTTTGCAGTTAATTGTTATGATCGAAATTGATATTTAAGAAAGAAAATGGAATCAAAATCTTTAACACAGTTCTGAAAGAAAATGAAAGCAAAGAATTGAAGTCTTTGTATGGATGTTTTAATAGAAAGGTGCTGAATTCGGTTAAAGCATATCTTCTTTTACAGATATGATAGATAAACTGTGAGCTGGCGAAGGTGGCTGAGAGGGAAATATGGATTCTTATGAGAGAAAATTAGTATGTTTTGTGTAGTGCAATCAAAACTCGATCCAATCTACTGTTCTCGGTGTTACCAAAAACTGAAGGGTGGTGAGATCTTGGACTTATAAAGAGAGAGTTTGGGGTTTTTCAAGCAGTGGAAAATTCTAACGTGCTAAAATAATTGGATGACATGTTCTTTTTCAAAACTTGGACAATCTGTTTATTGCAGTGAGATGGAAATATGGTTTTAACTTTTTATTGTGCATTAGACTTTTTTTAAAAAATCATACGGTGGTGACGTGAGACATTGTGATGAAAACCCTGCTGCGAATACTCTATAAAGGCATGAAAATCTAAATGATAATCTTTGTTTGCAAAGGCTTTATTAATTGATTTCATTTTTAAATATTGAAAGGAATGAATGTCTTTTTTTTTTTTTGTTATTTTATTTTCCGAGTTGGGTGGGTTCTTCTCTTTTTCAATAAGTTAAGGTCAAAAAAATGAAAATTTGTGATAGGTAAAGGATAAAAAAGGTAATTTTTATTGATCCTTGATGCATAATATTAATCCGTCTGAGGAAAAAATGTGTTAAAATATTTGGTTGATGCTTTAGAAAGTATGTATTTTGTTCTCAGCTGTTTGTTGGAGAACTCACGGTGTTGTAAAGGATTTTTTGTTTCAATAAGTTTATGGCTGAGTTTAGCATTGCTTTTTGACAGACTTTTCCTTTTGCAAGCGGTCCTTTGACAGAAGGTCAATGTGTATGGATGGTCAATGAATTTTCTTTTTCTTGATCCAAGAGTGGCATGTTGGGAATGTGACTGTAAATTTAATGGAATCAAAAGATATACATCATTATTAGACATAATTGAATTACAATGATGTATGAGGGATTGATAGGATCAAATTTGGTGAATACTGTGGTAGTGTGCAAAGACAACATGAAGATGCTAGAAGTGATGAGTGGATCTGTAAGTTGGTGTGAACTCAAGGCAATGAGGAAAGGAAATTCAGTAATAGTGGAGTAAGAATTTACCTGTTTACTTTTTTTAATGGAAATGTATGGCTTGAAAATTTGTAGTTGATAGAGAATAATGTTAATTGAAATAATTGTGGTGTCTGATATACTGGAAATACTAGTCTTATCTTGATGTAGGGAGTATCTTTTGATGAGATAATTTTCTCTAAGGCTCTACGCCAAAAGACTATTTTACAATCATAATCTAAAATAGAGCATTCAAGATTTTATACTTCAAATGCTTGTGGATAAATGGCCAATCAAATTGCTGTAGAAAATGATAAGCAACCCAACCCCTTTGTAGTTCTTGATAAATATTTGATTTTGCTTTGCATAAAGGAGAGTTTCAACTGAGAACTTGAAATTGGGAGTCTCTTCACTGAAGATGGCTCTATGGGATATATTCAACAGTTATTATGTTACTGAACTGAATGTTTTGTTTGTTAAAAACTGTGGAGTTGGTTATTGTGACCTGGATTCTATGTTCTTTGTTATGCTGCCTAAGAACTTGCTGCAATGAACTTATTCACGCTAGCATTCTGTATTTTCTTTTTTCCAAACAGTGAAATGGAAGACACCGACAATGAGAGTGAATTCCGTAAAGGCTGTGTTTGTACAATTCTATGAACCTGCTTTATCAACTTCTGTGGCAAATTCTTTATAGCGACTATAGCATTGACTGAAGGAGACAAAACAGCTTGAAATCTCAGCTTCAATCTAAATGTTCTGGACCTGGCATTAGAAATGGCCGCCATTTGTTTGATGCTGCCTCATCATCTCTCGAACGAAAATTGTTCAATTAGAGCTCAGTGTAGCAGATAGGTTACTTTTCTTTGTAAGAATGTCAAACTATTATTTAGTTTCTTTACAGAAGAGAATTCTACTATTCTTCAGATGATCCTGATAAATTCACGGATATTCCAAGTCTTCTTTTGATATGTAGTTTATTTCATCACTTGCTGCACTTTCTGCTGCTATTTCAGATTCCAGGTTCCACAAAAGGCCATTAGCACTACTGCAATTTTTTAACATGGAATACCTTACCTTCATCTCATCATAAAAAAATTATATGTGAAATTCTAGTGCTTATGATCTGTATTAACATCCATTGCACCATGAAAGAAGATTTATCTTAGCTCAACTGACGGTTGTGAGAGGAAGTTACGGCAGACATTTTAGTAGCCGAATTTTCTGTTATATTTCTGACAGAAATAATACTTTCCATGTTGTATTATGGTAATGACTCACTCAAAACATCTCTTAGATTGCAAACAACGTGAGCCTTTGAGGAAACAAGCATGCAAAACAGACAATTACAAATGGCTTGTAGTTGTTGGGTGAATATTATGCAAGCCTGGATTTTTAGAATGTTTATGTTAAGATACTGCATAATCTACATACTGAACTCATACCATTTTGCCTTCTGCGACTGTGGATTGGAGGGGATGCTAGTGTAAAATATCCAGTGAAAAACATAATCACCACCGTTAAGAAAAAGCCAGCAGAGTATCCAATTCCCACTCCTTCCCACTGAAACAACGATGCCTCATTTTCATCCTCTTCTCGCTTTGCCAGTGACTCCGTTGGACATGGCTCCTGAATCTGCAGGCCGCACAACCCGCTGTTGTTAGCATAATATTCAGGATTATTCATCGTGTCCATCTGGCCACCCACCGGAATTTTACCCTTGAGCTGGTTGTGACTGACATCCAAAATTGTGAGTTCTTGCAGTTTTGTTAGCGTTTCCGGGATTGAACCAGAGAGTTGATTGTGTGACAAGTCCAAGCTCTCTAGACTCTCTAAAGTACCAAAACTCGGTGGAATATTTCCAGAGAGACTATTGTATGAGACGTTGAGTAGCTTTAGACCCTTTAAAGCACCTAATGAAACTGGAATTTGCCCGCAAAGTTTGTTCGCTGAGAGGTCTAACAAAGAGTAGATGTCAAGGCTGTGACTTGAGAGACCTTGTTTTGACTTCTTCCAGTTGACTACCAAGTCATATCCAACAGCAAAGGTGAACACTTCTGAGGTTGATGAGACGGTGTTTGGTGTTTGAATCATTCCAACTAGTTCTCCTAATTTGGCAGGGATTTTTCCCGTCAGGTTGTTGCTTGAAACATCAAGAATTCGTAGACTCGTCAGATTGGAAATTTTGTCGGGGATTGTACCATGGAGAGAGTTGTTTCGTAAAATCAGAACCTGAAGGGTGGATATTTGGGAGAGAAATCCTGGAAACTCACCTGTGATTTTGTTGTCTTGGAGATCAAGGTGTTCTAGCTTGCTGAGATTAGTCAAATTCCAAGGCAAGTTCCCTGAGAAGTTGTTATTTCCTAATATAAATATCCTCGTCTCTGCAGAGAAGGTCACTGGAACCTCACCTGATAATTGATTGTAGGAGAAATCAATGACAGCAAGCAGTGCATCTGGGGGAAAAACTGGAGCCCTGCCCGAGAATCTGTTCTTGGCAAGATCCAACAGAAGAAGGCGATATATTGTGCTTAAGGACCTTGGAATCTTCCCAGAAAAATTGTTTTCAGCTAGCATAAGGATCATCAACTTGATAGCATCTCCAACATTTTCAGGCAACTCCCCTGAGAAGTTGTTTCGCGACAGAGAAAGGACTGAAAGGCTCAAAGATTGGAAGAGGCGAGATGGAAGAGAACCCGAAAGCCGATTATCTGACAGAAACAAGTTGCCAACATCCAATTCAGCAAGCCATAATGGGAATGGTCCTTCAAGCTTGTTCTCACTCAAATCCAGAAGCACCAGTCCCGTCTGTGTCGAAATCCAATTAGGGATTCTTCCTGCAAGTCCACAGGACCTCATTGATAATTGGGATAGCATACACTTTGGGACAACCTTTGCGCTGTTGTTCCATTTCAGATTGTTGCCTCCTAAAAACAAATCCTTCAGGTTCCTGGAATCAAACAACCAGGACGGAATCTCTCCACTGAGCAAGTTGTTTTCCAGTCGAAGTGATTCCAGCTTGTCTAGCTTCTGCATTGATGAAGGGATTCCTCCACTCAGCCTGTTACCACTCAATGCCAAAGTGGTCATGTTTGTTAACTCACCAATCTTATTTGGAATCTCCATTGATAGAAAGTTTTCTCTCAGGTCCAATTTTTGCAGCTCTTTCAGATTCAGAATAGAAGGTGGAATCCCACCAAAGAACTTGTTGCCGCGGAGAGACAACTGCTGCAGCTTGCTGAGGTTACCAATCTCCTCAGTAATATTTCCTTGAAGCAAGTTTGATTCCAATGTCAACACCTTCAAGTTTTGAAGAGAATCCACTTCCCGACTTAAGTTACCAGTAAGCTGATTGCTGCTCATGTCGAGATTTTGCAGATTCCTCAAGTGAAAAATCTCAGCAGGAATTGAGCCAGAGAAGTTATTCTGCATCATATCAAGATGAACTAACTTGCTGAGATTAGCAAAGCCACTACGTGGGATTTCACCATGAATGTAGTTTGAAGAAATGTCAAGAAACATCAAGCTTTTGACAAGAAACAGTGGTGTCAAAACCTCTGAAGACACCGAGACAGGCTCTAATAAAGATGGCATTAGAACAAGGGTGTCAAGATAGAGACCGATGACAGCGCTTGATTGAGAAGAGCTGCAAATGACTCTATCCCAATCTTGGCAACAATCTGAACTTGAGTTCCATGATGCCAAGCCAAAAGATGGATCATCTGAAGAAGTGTTAGAAGCTCTGATGAAGGAAGATTTGAATTGGAGAAGGGCTTGTTTCTGATCTTCAGGACAACAAAGACAAGGGATGAAGAAGAAGAAGAAGAGTGCAAATAGTCGGTTCACTTTAGCCATTTGTTACGAGGTTGAATATTAAATCATAGTTATATAGAAGTAAAAGAGATTTCACATGTAGCACTTTCGCTCAAAGCAGGTTTAGTGAGTCAATGCATGGTTGGTAGCAGTCATAAGTCAAAAGTTCATAGTAGAAAGACTGGAAATTTTGGTGGGAAAGACGTGGAAAAGCACTTTAGTCTGTCCATTTTTAGTGATCTAGAAAAGTAGTCGAAGATCGCTAAAATCAAGTTCTTCAATTGATTTACTGTTTGTCAATTTCTTAAAATTCTTCACTACTGTAGGGACATCATTGACTTTGACTTTATTGAAAATGGGAATGGCGCAACTCCACTATCATACCGGCCATTGTTAAGTCTCCCATTAACATCATCCCTTTTGATCCCCAAACGCGTGCATGGAAACTCGCCACAAATTATGCATAAGCATTAATTAATGGGCATTCTCAACGCTCCATTCACCATTCATGAGAAAATCCCAAGTAATGAAATACCATCAAAATTTGGTGGAATAATGAAATGTTTACTGTATTATTATAATGTTACTCTACTCTAAAAATTTAGATCCTACTTTAATATAATGTTGGAATAATGAAATAAAGTTATATTATTATACATTTTAAATTTTTTATCTTACATAACGTGACATTAATTATTTAGTTGGTGAGATAATATAATTAATTCACTTAAATATTTTTAGAGTTACCGTAATAAATATTATTTAAATAAAATTTAAGATATTTATTATTACTTAATCGCAGAAAAGCAAAGCTATTATTTTGGGAACAATCAAAAGGGACGAGGGTCAACGACAGGGGAACACGTGGCACTTTCACGGCGCTTGCATGAAAATGCTGGTAGCATGCGAGCTCAGTACTAAATCATTTGCCATACACTGCCACGTAGATCGACACTAGACTTAGAGTAAGAAATTTTAGAAAAATAATAAAACGATTTTGTGTGGCCAAGATTAGAACATGGTACAGATCTATCCAATAATTGTATTTGCGTGCCCGCTTGCCCTCAGCAAACGAGAAAAATGAACTTGTTTTCTTTGATGCCATAGTTGACTAGAAGCAAAATAGTGGTAGACTTATGACTTTCTTCGATATTTGAATTAAAAATCTTGATTTTATTGAAATCGATAGATCCAAACTCCTTCTTCACAAATTTCATGCATGATATGCATAAAAGATAACTCATCAATGGAGTCTACCATCTTCACATTCTATATAGCTTTTGCTTTTCTCTCCGTCTTCTTCTATCAACTTATCACCATAAAACTCAGAGGAAAAATATACCCAAATCCTCCTCTTCCTCCGGGAAACCTCGGATGGCCTGTTATCGGCGAAACCCTAGGGTTTATTCGAGCAGGCTACGAAGGAAAACCGGAGAGGTTCATAAGAGAAAGAATGGAGAAACACGACTCTAGGGTTTTCAAGACTTGCCTGCTTGGAGAAGATATGATAGTGTTTTGTGGCACGGCCGGGCACAAGTTGTTGTTTAGCAATGAGAACAAGTTGGTGAGAACATGGTGGCCGAGCTCCGTCAGTAAATTGTTCAAGACTTGTTTGCTAACGAAAGCTGGAGATGATGCCAAGAGGATGAGGAGGAGGATGATGATGAGCTTTCTAAGTCCAAATGCGTTGATGAAGTACGTTGAAAGAACGGATATGATCACACAACAACATATTGCTACATATTGGGAAGGTATGTATATATATCTATGTGATGACTTAGTGATTTATATAGGTAAAGGTTTTGACAATGCATGTTTGGTGAATTGATATCATTTTTTTTTTTTGTAAAATGAATTTGATTAGGAATGAGCATGACATTATTGATTTTTTTAATGGTATTTTGCTGTTGGCTATACTATTAAAATTGAAAATTAACACGTGCGCTATTGAATATTTAAGGGTTTTGAAATTGTAAAAACTAAGTTTGAGACGCTCTATTTGTAGCATGCTCTAGAATTTATTTAGAAATTAAATTGAAAAAAGAAGTGCTGCCAATACCTGCTAGAAGAAAAAAAAAACAAAAATACATTGTCAATTGTTGGAAATAATTACTTAAAATTTCAATTAATTAATTCAAGCCAGTTTTATTCTCTCTGAGAGTTTTCAAATTTCCACGTCCCCTTGTTACCATGTTTTATATTTTGTTTGATTGTGAAGGAAAAGAGGAGGTGAAAGTTCATCCTACGGCGAAACTATACACTTTTGAATTGGCTTGTCGCTTATTTGCAAGCATTGAAGACCCTTTACTCATTTCCAGGCTGGCTTCTCATTTCAATATTTTTCTCAAAGGGGTGATGAGTTTTCCCGTCAACTTTCCCGGAACAACATTTTACAAATCCGTAAGAGCTGCAGATGCTATAAGAGAAGAGCTAATTAAATTGATAGCAAGACAAACGAGAGAAGCTCTAGGATCCAAACAAGACCTTTTGTCATGTTTGGTTGTGACTGCTGATTCAAATGGAAAGTTTTTATCTGAGATGGAGATTGTTGATAATATATTATTGTTGCTCTTTTCAAGCCACGATACTTCTAGCTCTGCTATAACATTGCTAGTGAAATATCTCGGACAAATGCCTCAGGTGTTCGAAAATGTTTTGAGAGGTTAGTTTTCTTGACATGTACTTTAAAGACACACGAAAGCTGATCGGATCTTTATTGTCAATTGATTGACAATATTGTTTGTGAGTAACAGAGCAAATTGGTATTGCCAAGTCTAAAGAACAAGGTGAGTCACTGAAATGGGAGGATATACAAAAAATGAGATATACATGGAATGTGGCCTCAGAAGTCATGAGAATATCGCCGCCAGCAATCGGCGCTTTCAGAGAGGCCTTGGCTGATTTTACCTACTCAGGTTATACTATTCCTAAAGGATGGAAGGTACCTTCCCTCTGTTCTATCGATTCTTTTATATATAGATCAATTAAACTTAAATTAATAAGATTCTACACGATCAGAAATGGATTCTCTTCTCATCTTAGTTAAATTTGCTTAGCTTTTAAGGATTCTAGGCTACGGTTACATTAAGTCCCGTATAGTTTAGATGTATTCTTTCATTGCTTTTCGAAGTTAAGTGAATAGAGGATCCAGAATATCATTACTGTGTGTGTACATAAATGGTAACACAAAATAACTTTTTCAGAATAAATTATGTTTCCAAGAGATCATTAATTTGCTTAATGTATGGTCTAGTTACATTGGAGCACAGGCTCAACACATAAAGATGAAACTCTGTTCCCAAATCCAGAAACTTTTGATGCATCAAGATTTGAAGTAGAAGGAGCGGCCCCATATTCATATGTTCCATTTGGAGGGGGACCAAGAATGTGTCCTGGCTATGAGTTTGCAAGGCTGCTTATACTTGTCTTCATTCATAACATGATCAAACGGTTTAAATGGGATCTGTTAATTCCTGATGAAAAGTTTAGTTATGATCCTATGCTTTCTCCATCACAAGGACTCCCCATTAGGCTTCAACCTCACCAATGTTCAACTTAATACTTGTTACTGCTTCCTTTAGAATCTATGGTGTATTTTTTCAGAACTTGTATTATATATCGTATCTTATAACAAAATTTATTTTCATTTCCTATTACATTTCTATAAAAAGAGATGAGTGAAACGATATTAATACGTCCATTCATTAAACCTGTATCATTTGTTATGATTGTATATATATTTAATCAATCTATGACTAACGACTATTTTTGATTAACTGTTAATTATTTTTGAAATAGTTACAACAATTACGAGATTTTTTTCCATGGATGCAACTTGATTAATCGTGAATGCGTTTCACTCCCTTGTTCAATAGAGTAAGGGGTTGGTGTTGAATGAGTGTGGTTTCTCATCCCCATCCACATCTTTAAAAAAGAAAATAAATGACAAGATTTTACTGAATTGACCTAAGGATAATTTCAAATTAAAATTTCATTTCATATTCTACAGAGCAATTTCTGAGCAAATAGATCGCAGATTCTAGAGGGGTTAAAAAAAAAATGAAAATATTAGGTTGAAAGTTGGCTGGGTTGAAGCCGAATGGGGTGTCCTTGTGATGGGGAAAGCATAGGATCATAACCAAACTTTTCATCAGGAATTAACAGATCCCGTTTAAACTGTTTGATCATGTTATGGATGAAGACAAGTATAAGCAGCCTTGTAAACTCATAGCCAGGACACATCCTTGGTCTCCCTCCGAATGGAACAAATGAATATGGGGCTACTCCTTCTCCTTCAAATCTTAAACATCAAACTTCGCCGGATTTGGGAAGAGATTCCGATCCTTGTGCGTCGACCCGGTACTCCAATGTAACTGTAGGTGACCCAATATTAGTATTCATATATACGAAACAAATAAGACCGAGACTTTGAATCCGAGACCATGCGGGTAAGTCGGTAAATGCTCAAAAGTAGTATTTAAAAGCTTCGAGTTTAATTTAATACCTTCGATCCTTTGGAGATAGTGTAACCCGCCGAGGTAAAATCAACCAGAGCCTCTCGAAAAGTGACGCTTGCCGGCGGCGATTGTCTCATGACTTCGGAGGCCACATTCCAGGAGTATTTCATTTTCTATGTATCTTCCCATTTCAAGAACTCTCCTTGTCCTTTAGATTTGGCAATACCAATTTGCTCTCTTTATAGTAAACAAAATCAATGAATTTATCAATAAATTAGAGATCCTATTAACGTGTCTTAAAATTTCTTAAGAGTAAATAACACTATCGATTACAATATACTATCCAATGTTAAATTACAGGAAGACAATATTGTTCAGATATAGCATCAAAATCTGCATTTTAAAATATGAAAACGTCCCTGCTGGATAACTGCAGTTGAAGGTATATGCGGACTGACCTTTCGTCACGGTTTCAAAAACTTGAGGCATTTGTCCTGAATACTTCACGAGCAATGTTATTGCAGACCTAGAATTGTCATGACCAGCAAACAGCAGCGACAGTATATTATCAACAATCTCCATATCGGTTAAAAAACCTTCCACTTGAATCAGCAGTCACAAGCAAATGTGACAAAAGATGTTGCTCAGGCGACGCGGTTTTCGTTTCCAGGCTTCTCTTCTTTGTGCTGCTATCAATTTAAGCTCTTCTCTTATTTCATTTGCAGCTCCCATTGCTTTGTAAAATCTTGTTCCGGGAAAATTGACCGGAAAACCAATCACCCCTTTTGAGGAAAACATTGAAATGGGCAGAGAGCTTGGAGATGTCTAAAGGGTCTTCGCTGTACCATGAACTTGCACCTCCTCTTTACTTTCATAATCATAGAACTTACACTTTACCAGGTTTCTCGAGTACTTGGTATATATCTTCATGTTAAGGAAGCACATATCAGCAACATGGTCAGCAAAGCAGAGGATTCCAGCGTCTGCGGCATACAGTTACGAGTTGATGATATGGAATGCCAGCTGGCACCTGGTGATTATGTAATTGCTCATGCACGTGGTGATTGGTTTAAGCTGTTGTAATTAGTTGTACTTAGTTGATAATTGGCTGCGGTTTGTTAGGACAATTTAGTTGAAACAATTTCGCGGAGCATCAGCATTAATTGTGTGTGTGTGTATGAGCCTTTTTGTACGTTTTGTCATTCAATGAAAATATGAGATGAAACTAGAAGCTCCTCAGATCTAGCTTTATTTTCTTTCCTTCATTTTCCCAGCTTCTAAACATTACTTTCAATCGTTAACTCTTCATAAATAAAAAAGGTTATGACACTTCGGCCCTGTTAGATTTTTTATATAGGCCGTTATTTTGGAATTATAAAATTTTAATTATTTTAGATCTTTTGATTTTTTTATTTTTATTAGAATTAATTCTGGCATGTGAAATGTTTTGTTATTGATTTCATAACTTTTAATTAATAAAAACATTTCTTTTATAATTTCTTTTGGAGTTATTTATCAAAATCTCTCTCGTAGAATATTACAGCGTCATGTAATCTTGCTTAACACGGTATTAAAATCATAGAGTTAATGGCATCTAATCACGCTTTGATTAGAGCTTAACCTAATCGCATTAACTTGGTCCGGCACTGGAATGATATCTAATGTTTATGTATCAACCATATCAATCCACTTTCATTGCCAAAATCCATCAATTTTTTCTTTTCTTTTTTTTTTTAATTTTAATTTGACAATTTGGTTTTTATAAAATTTGAATACATCATCATTTCGGCCCTAGCTTTAAAATACTATCAAATAAGGCCGCATGAACATAGTTAAAAGAGTAAATTTTTACCTTCCCAATGAGTTGCGATGTCTTGTTGTTTGACCATATATATCCATTCTTTCAACATACTTGATAAGTGCATTTGGACTGAGAAAACTCACGACCATCCTCCTCATCCTCCTGGCATCATCCCCAGCTGCCGTAATCGTATCAAACCCGTTTTGAACAGTTTCCTGACAGAGCTCGACCGCCATGTTCTGACCAATTTGTTCTCATTGCCGAATAAGAACTTGTTTCCAGCTGTGCCCCAAAACACCATCAAATTTTCTCCAAGCATGCATGTCTTGAAAACCCTAGAGTCATGTTTCTCCATTCTTTCTTCTGTGAATCTCTCCGGTTTCCCTTTGGTTTCTGCCCCCATAAACGCTAGTGTTTCGCCAATAAGAGGCCATCCGAGGCTTCCTGAAGAAGACGAAGGACTTGGGCATGCTTTTGCTTCGAGGGTTTTGTGATAACTTGATAGAAGAAGGAAAAGAGAAAAGCGCAAGCTACATGGTCTAAAAACATTGTAAGCTCCATGCCATCGACTGATGATATGAATAATGCATCAAAGTTTCTCAAAATTCAATGGTTTTCTTAAAATTTAAAATGTCATCATCTTGTTGTAGATTCAAATCATTCACGATCATACAACTAAAGTCAACTTTTTTTATTTTTGCTTGTCAACGACGTCATCATTGATGAAGAGAGCAAATTTGTTTCCCAAGCAAGTGGTTAGAAATGGATTAATTTCTCATATATATAGCTTACTTATTCAAATTAAGTTGCTAATTATATTCTTATATAACGCAAAGGGATCGACATGTACGCTCCCTATCATACTTCTGCACTAGTTGGTTTCACGAATTCACACTGCCTTTGCATCGAGGGGTTATAATAATCAACGATTATTTTTTAAAACTATTTATAAGATTGTGTTTTTTACCAACCTTTTCTATTCTTTTATTAACAAGATAATTAGTTTCTTTATGTGTTGGTGTCATGTTAATCTCTTTACTTGTTTTGAAGCATCCAAGTAAATCCCACCCTACTTGTCATTGTGTTTGCAATAAACAAAATGATTAGTCACTGCTTCACTGTATTACTTGTCTATTTATTTATTTTAAGGTTTTAATAGACCTCCGCAACCTGAGGGGTACCACATTTGGATCTTGTGAAAGGTGATGTAAGACCCATTTTTATAGTCAGTCAATCAAAATTAATAAAGATTAATTAAATTAGTTATCAAAATCCGTAAACGGAAGAAAAGATGGTGAGATTTTTATAATTATTCAGAGTTTTTTTTAATTAAAAATAAAGATAATAACTTCACCATCTTATATTTTTTGCCACTTGTTAAATTAAAGTTAATATTAGACTGTTCCCATGAACACCACTCGCCTTCAATTTCTTAAGTTATTCTTTTTTTTTTTTTTTCCTTCAATGAATTTATATTTACTTGATATATATCTTCAATCTTGCTCATGAAATTTTTTTATTATTGTAATTCTTTTTTCCAAAGAGATTAATAATTCTTAAAAAAAGACTTGATACAAGATTTTTAAAAATATAAAAGAGTTATAATTTCTTAATTCATCCAAAAAGAAAGAAAGAGGGGGTTAAAAAAAGCAAGCAATCGTTCTTGCCATACGAATTTAGTTGAAAGCAACTAAGAAAAGCAACATTCAAGGCTGCAGCCTTCCAGCACAGTATCTACGACAGCATTCTCAACCACTCGGAGGAAGCCACGTGGTATAAACGAAGGACAAACAAAGCAATGATTCAGAGCCACTAGTGAAGTACATGTAATCTAAACCTCTTCTTTTTCTTTGAGACCAAATCTCCGTGTCCTTCCCAAAATGATTTTCAGTTCATATCATAACTGACGCGCAATCAAGAAGCTAAAGAGACCAACAGTTGCTACTCTCATTAGCCATGTCTTCAGCTCCAAGTAGCTACGCGTCTCTTTACTCGTCACCACCATTGCCAAGAACCAATCAAACCCCTTTTCTGTTCTTTCAAAAGAGTCATGTTTGGTTAAAAAACAACTGTTTCTTGAGCACTTCAGGGTGTTCTTGCAATACCCTTTTGGTGAAACCATTTGCTTTGGTGGCTAAAGCATCGGAAACTGAAGCACAGGCATCGCCGGAAGCTGAGAGTGGAAGTGAAGAAGAAGAAGAGAAGTATGAAGAGTATGAGGTTGAAATAGAGCAGCCTTACGGGCTGAAATTTGCCAAAGGAAGGGATGGTGGGACCTACATCGATGCTATTGCCCTTGGTGGTTCGGCTGATAAGACTGGCATGTTTCAAGTTGGTGATAAAGTTCTTGCCACCAGGTATAATTTTGTTCTGCTGCAATTCTCAAATGATGTTGAATCACGACTCATGAGATTACTGATTCTAAAGGTCAATTATATGTGCGTTTTGTTAGTAGCATTTTAAATGATGTCTTTTTAGTTGTTTCTACCACCGCTCTTTGCTGAAGTTTTCTTGGATTTGGCTCGTTAATGGTTTAATGAGTATCGGTTAAGATCAAAATTGTGTATTCTTGTTGAATTTTGATGGCATTAATGGATGGGAAAGTGACATAAGAGTTCTAAATTTGTTTGCAGTGCAGTGTTTGGGACAGAAATATGGCCTGCTGCTGAATATGGGAGGACAATGTACACTATTCGCCAGAGAATTGGCCCATTGCTTATGAAAATGCAAAAGAGATACGGTCGGTTGTTCACTAATTCTCTCATTTCGCCCCTCCCGACTAGCCGTCATCAACTTCTTTTGTTATTTTATAAATTTTCTTGTTCTGTCAAGGTCAAATAAAAAGAAACATTCATAGAAGATCAAATGCACTTCAACATCTCCAACTATCATCTCATTGATGTAGGAAATCAAAGTGCAAATGTAATTTATGCTGTCTTTGTGAAACCTTCATCTTGATCTTATCTTGAAGAAAAGGACTGCATGTTTCAGGGAAAATGGAGCAGACAGGTGAATTATCTGAAAAGGAGATTATAAGAGCTGAGAGGAACTCAGGTGTAATTAGTAACAGAGTGAGGGAAATCCAAGTGAGTATGATTTCTTAAGAATGGAGGTCACCATGAACTTGAAATTGCACACTATAACTCATCATCTCCTTTGCATTTTTATGTGACTAAATTTTTGTTTAAGATGACACCAGTGTATTTCTACAACTTGATTGTGAATACAGATGCAAAATTACATGAGAAAGAAGGAACAGAAAGAACGCCGAGAACAGGATCTTCGTGAAGGGCTGCAACTTTATAGGTAGCTCTGGCACTTTATCTTGGCCATTTGCTTTTTATTATTTTGTTTCGTATTGCTTTTTTACCCCCCCCCCCCTCCGGATCTGTAGTCCTTTTCCATGAACACATAAAATTTCATAACTATCAAAACTGCTGGTAGTGAGATTTTTCATTTGACTTAGGACTGGCAAATATGAGGAAGCACTTCAGAAGTTTGAGTCTGTATTAGGATCAAAACCAACTCCAGAAGAAAGTTCAGTGGCAAGTTACAATGTCGCATGTTGTTACTCTAAGCTTAATCAGGTACAGCTCTTGTTAGCATTAATAGAATGACAATGAATAGATTATGGAATACCATGAAAACAAATGCCTTTGATTTTCTGATTATGTTAATTGATTATATGAAATTTCATGATATATTGGAACTCTGCCAGATTAAAGCTGGGCTCTCAGCACTTGAAGATGCATTCCTGGCAGGATATGAAGACTTTAAGGTAATCTATCAACCATAGAACCGTTGCTTAGAGTTTAGCTGAGCCTTCAAAGTATCTGAAATTATTGAAATGGTTAACAGAGAGTCCGGACAGATCCTGACTTAGCATATCTCAGAACTTCCAAGGAATTTGATGCTCTTCTAAAAAGGTTTGATGAGTCGTTTATCAATGAGAACGCCATCAATGCCATTAAGTCATTGTTCGGTTTATTAGACAAGAAATAAGTCCTTGAATAAAATAAACCCTTGAATTTGCTCTAACTTACTCAAGGACTAAAGTTGGTGATTCCTCAAAGCTGCAAAAGAGAACGAAGGCTTAGTGAAATTTTTATGGTTTTGTTCGTAGCATTCATTATTTGAAGGTGAGATTTGAACAATTTTATAATGTTTCGGTGGATAGTTCGTGTTTTTTCTGCAACTCTTGACAAGAAGATTGCTAAGAACTTAAAACGGAAATACAAATGCTTTCATTTCTTCTCTGCAACAACAATATGTTCCGCCTCTATCAAAAGTTCTTACTCCAAGCACCATACAAAATCTAATGGAATAAATAACACAACGGGCATTTCATAAAAACGGAAAGTTTTAACGTCTAAATTTGATCCGATTGCTTGCCTGATGAACTTCGGAAAGCAATCAAACGGGAATGTTACTTGTAAATGGTAATTGGTCGAACTGATGAGAGATCTCAAGATCGAATCTTGATCATACACATTGCAACATGCATAGATTACAAACTAAAATTTCAGACACGAACAAAGAAGATGATTATAGCCGCAATAGTGGCATTTTATAAACATAAATGTACAACCAAAACTGTCTTTGGCACATAACAAGGCAGCTTAAAAAGCTTTTCAATATTCCAACAACTTCCAAGCCTTGGTACAATTCCCAGAAGCTCAAAGAACTTTACATCTTCACATTCTCTTATTTCTATGAAAAATGAAAAAAATTGCCGATATACATACACGTGGATCCCACGTTATGCAAAATTTGTTGCAAGTTCAAAATGAAACTTGAATTGGAAAACATGAAAGCCAAAATAGAATCGCTCATCAATTTGGATTGATAAAGGCATCTTTCACCTTTTTCTGCTTTCCTTTTTCTTTTTCAGGTGTAAGCTTGAAAATCCTGAAAATAAAGCCAAACTCAGAGCTTTTCTCTACCTGCTTATTATAGAAACCTACAGGATCTTCACGAACATCTATACCTAAGGTTTGCATTGCCCCTATGAAAAGGAAAATAAAAAAGGGTAGAGGAGACATTCTTGCAATCGTACTTGTGGATTATTTCTTCAAACTATTGCAACAGAGGACTTTCTTCCCGTATGGGCTGGTTCTGAGCACAGGAACATGGGGTCTTATTGCATCAACCAATGCTGAATGAGCACCTCCCTATTCATCACGAACATATAGGCAAAAAGAAAATTTCAATGTGAAGAAATATGATAATAGTCCAAAATCATATAATAGTTATGAGTCATTTGTTAATGCAGAGTTATGATAATAGACACAAAATATAAGAAAACAAAAAGCATTGGTATGTTTGTGCAGTATTTTCTTTGTACTAAGAATTATCGAACAATGAATCTACTCACCTTAGATAGCTCCAATGCTGCTTGAATAACATAATTTCCATAAGGATCCAGCATGACTTGATCCAGGTGAGGGTTACTTATCAGTTCCTGAATTATATGAGCACGGCGTTCATCACCTCCATATTTTAGGCATTTCTCAACAACATTACTACTATATTTCTGCATGGACAAGTCCCCGTAGTTACCCTCCAACTGGTCAAGAATATCCATTGTTGCCCAAGGGAGTCGAAGCTCAAAAACAAATTGCACAACATAGTTCCTGCACAGAACAAGTTAGACTTTGAAGTTCAAAATTATAAAATTAAATATGCATAGAACGATTTCAATTCATCTATGAGGTGAAGTGTAATAAATCTGTTTGGTCTGGCATATTAAAGCATGTTCTCTACTTGCAAATTTATGGAATGAAGCTGGTGACCCTTATCTCCAGATTTGCACTGATTTGCAAGAAGTAAAAGAATCCCTGTGGTTAATTTTTAATATAAAAACAACCTGTGCTAACCAATAAAAGTTTTGATAATTTCTATGCTCTAATTCATAGGCCACCATTTTAACAGAGTTGGCATGGAGTAAAGTGCATGCATACTCTTTCTCAAAAAAAAAAAAAAAAGTGCATTCATACTCCACTTGTAAAGATTGAAAAGGTCTAAAGCCAAGCAGTTAATTGACATTTGGATAATGCATCCTTAAATGGAAAGAGGAAAAATAAGGTACCCAAATTGATCTTGTGAAATGATTAGAGCATTTGAGGTGATCTCACTGACTAAACGATGTCTTTGCTCACCCTCAGAATGAATAAGGCACTTTTGAATCACACAACAACCATGGCGATCAGTGGCAAGCTCAACACAATTATTAGCAGTGGCTTCAAAAAGGAACTGCAGAAGAAAGAATTACCAGTATTTTTAATTTATCTATTGAACAGCTGGATTCACAACAAACAAAATCATTACCAGACAATTCAATGTGGAAGAACGGAGTACAACACTAGAGAAATCCTGAATCAATAGATACGCTCATTCCAACTATTGCAAACAGATTTGATCTATATGCATACAAAGTACATGTGCATAAGTTGAACAACTTGTCAAACAGGGGAAAATGGTTTTCCCAGAAACCTAAAGTCAGGTTTAAAACCAAATGGTAAGGGTCTTCACAATCACATAAAAATTTTGTATCAGCATCCATATAAATCAGTGTACATGTTCATTGCTTTTGTTCATGATAGCAAGTTTAAACATTTTGAAAAGTTAAAACATTCTCAACACATAATTTCTCATCCTAGTGCTCATTCAAATGCACATTTTCAGTCGATGGAAAAACTATGCAAAACTATAAGTTTACCTATGGCATTTCAGCCTGTTTAACCTCCTAAAAGCAATCAAATCAACCCTCATCTCCCATTGATAGCATATCATTGAAGAGCAGGAATTGCAAAATAATAATAATAATAATAATAATAATAAGGAAAAGAGCTAATGCTTGCAGGACTACCAAAATTTGGTATTCGAACAATTCGAACAACTTGAGAACACCATGCTCAAGTGAATTTGTCTACCCATGACTGGCTCTCATATGAGAAGATACACTTCCTTCTAAATAGAGTGTATGTAATATATGACAGTGGTTCATTTGTTCTGCTGTGAAACAGCAAATACTCACCAGATCATATTTGGTTCAAATTTTAACAGCACAATATACACATGTATACATGGCTATATTTTCCAGAACTCTCATGTTTGACACTTTGTGTCAGTGTCGAAACGCTAGATTAATGTACATGTATAAAGATAGAAGAAAAAAAGTGATCTTGTTCACATAAAAGTAAACTTCAATCCTATCAGCGTTGCATAATATACTCAAACTTCAAATTCCAATGAACTTCTTCCATTGTGTAACTTATTGAATATAAAACCAAGAGAAGTATAGTCACCGAAGGTAAGACTTATTTAAGACACAAAATTTTGACTAGACACCTAGAAATATAGGGAACTTGAACCAGACAGCCAAGTTATCCTTGGTATCCTCAATGATGAATAATATTTCCCCTAAAGGATTATTACCCTACTTCCTAGACAATCATAAATTAAGGTGATCACAGTAATGCAATTTTTTTTCATCATCAGTGATGATATGAACGGAAATGAGCAAAATGTAGAGAGATTAGACAATTACCTTCCTGTATTCAGGCAATAAATACAGTAAGCAACGTTGAGCAACGTGATTGCCATTGATATTCTTTATCAAAGTCACTATACCAGGTTTCAGTGAGGAAACAACCAAGGAAAATTGCTCTGGACTCTTAACGGTTTCAATAACCTTTTGAACAGCCCGAGTCCTGAGAAACAAAATGCTAATAGTTAAAGCATATCATGATAGGACAGAGAAATGGCATAGGTTGTAATAGCAGACAGACAGACAATGAGATAAATACACACACTCCAGCACCCAGACAGACAATGGGATAAATACACACAACCCAGCATCCCTGACACTGCAGTGAAAGAGAGAATAAAAAAGATAAATAAATAAATAAAAAGAGGCAGGGAGGGATCAACCCATGCATGTCACATGAAATTCTGATAAGATCTCCAGCTTTTCTGGTGATGGCGTGAAGTATTTGCATCCTCTGATCCTCATTACACACTTCAAGCAGCTTCTGGACCAAGTAATTTCCAAAGGGGTCAGTCATGAGCTCAACAATATGATCAATGATCTCAACAAAAATCTTTTCAATATCTTCTAATGTGCCCTCTGAAATTTTTCTTTGTAAGAAGCGGCAACCATGTTGGTCCTTGGCCATGAGATATATTCTGCCGGTGACTTCTTCGACAGAATTATATATCGGAGGTTGTGGCCTAATAATTTTGAGATCTACGGCGTCTGAAGATAAAGCCCACGAGTTCAAACCATCTAGCTGAAAGCATCCAGCATTCGGAGTAGATAAGCTGAGGCATACATGACCATTTGATACAAGTTTTCCATTCTGATTGATAGGTTTAAGCGATTCATTTCCGCCAACAGTTCCAAATTTGACAGCTTTAAGAGTGTTCAACCCTTGAGATCTTGTCAGAATCTTTTCAGGAAAATTCTGCTTTCCCACTTTGCCCAAAACATGCATAGGATTACAATCTGTAGAGGAAAAAGCAGAATTCAAATGACTCATACCCCTTGGGACTGCATAAGCATCCCAAAATTGTTCTTGATTAGATTGTTCAAGTCGGTTTGGCATCTCAAAGCACGGTTGTCTCATGGTGCGGCCCATTAACTTAGATGGAATGCTTCCATTCTGTTGAATAGGATGCTGGGATTCCATTCTCTGATTGCGAAGCTGCTGCAGATACAGATACTGTTGTTGCATCCTATGATAGTGTTCCTCGTCAATGTTCCTCCAGCTGATGGGAGGCTGGTTTAAATGTTGTGAATGCAAGTATGGAAACGAGGATTGGGTATCTGCGAAGTATTGCTGCGGATCAGACATTACGGGAAACTCCACACCAGGAACAGGCACATTAGACAGAAATTGGAATCCTTGCAACGCATGAGCATTCGGCAAGGCACCAGAGAAATTTTCGACTGGCTGACAATAGCCAACTTGCAGCTTCTTGAGTTCTTGAACATCAAGATTGACCATATTTGAACTTTCTCGCCTAACTTTTGTCAAGTCAAATTCATCAAAACCACTAGGTACACTATTTGTTGACTGGAAAGAGGAAGCAACCATCAGCTGTGAATCCACATTAGAAACAGGTTCCTTTAAGCCGTTTGGGTATTGACAGTCCAATAAAACAGCATGATTTGGTGAAGATTTACAATTTGCCCAAGGACTCACAGGTTCAATTGGTATCCCACCATTGAATCTCAATTCTGCAAATGCAGATGTCAAGGATTGGTCATCAGGAAGATTTGCTCCCTCTTGCGGAATCCTCTTGATTGGTGATTGCTGAGATTTGTTCACCAATGTTTTTCCCTCGTCTAAATTTCCATTGTTTTTGAGTTTTTCAGCCAAGGGCACTTTGCTGGAATTGACAGTGATAGGCGACAAGATATAATTCAAAGACTCCCGTTTGGGTCCAGTATCCTCAGAATGTGTATTCCCAGAAGTAGCATTCGGTATCTCACCCAGAAGCTTTTCAAATTCATCAACCACCAGCTCACTCCTCCTGTCTTCCATTTTGACAATCACAAAAGTTTTGAAAATTCTTTCTACTGAATGAAGCAAACTTGACTAGTCAATGCAGATCCACTGAAAAACCCTTCAATGCACAAAATGACACGTCAAGAGGGCACTCCTAAAATAAACATGAGACGATCATTGAACTCAATTTTACCCAACATGCAAACCAAAAAATTATCAACATCAGTTCCAACTACTATGCACGAATCTATACACAAGAGTTACAACCCACATTGTAAGATAACACATCACTCAGAATCCCCCAAACAAAATTTGAACAATTCCACAGTCCAATATGAAACCATTGATTGGAATACAGCCAAATTGCAGTACTCTTAGAATCAATGGATTTCATCACCAAAACAAATAAATTTCTTTCACTTTTTGAACTAATGCAGCTATAATCACAGTCTCCAACCCAAAAGATCAATTAAAATTAAAAAAAAAAAAGAAAAATAAGAAAACAGCTGTCACAATTTAACAATTACAAACCCAGTTCACATACAGAGACCATAAAACACTTCATCATCATCATCATCGCAGTCATCAGAGTGATCAAAGCAATTTCAAGACCAGTTGTGTCAACTTTTACATGCAACAATTTAAAAACAAACAAATCAGATTCGTGTGAACAATTCCAACACAAACAAAAACCAAAAATTCGATCTTTTGATCAAAAGAGGCCAAACCCAGAAGCCTCTGATCATCGAAATGAATCAAAATTCTATCTTTCCAGCCCAAAAGTAATCAAGAGCCAAAAAGAAACAAACCCAATTGAGAAAAACAATAAAATATCACAATGCAGAAGAAAACAGGGAACGATCATCATCGTGATCATCATGAAAGACTCACCAGCAACAACGGAAGAAGAGCTGGCATTAGAGGAACAACAACAATGAAGAAGCCATGACTCTACCACACTCAAGAATACACAGCAAGAAATGAAATTTCACACAGAATTGTTGTGTATTTTTAGTTTATTTTATTTTATTTTTTTGTTAAGTGTGATTTAGATAGAACACAAAGAGAGTGATGTAGGTAAGGTTAAAGAGTGAGGCGGCGTGAAGAAGAAGAAGAGGTTTTCAAAGTAAACAAAAACAGAACTCAAAGATAATAAAGAGAGAGATTACGAATGATTTTTATGAATTATGATTATGTCAAAAGCTTATGTATGCGTTTATGTTGTTTTGCAATTTGGCAAAAACAAAAACACCACAACGCTTGCTCACCAACTACAATACGAGATTTGGCAACTTCACATCACTCCTCTAGTTACTTAACTCAACACACCATCATCATATTAAAAACCAACCATGCATATGAATATATTTATATATATGTTTCATATGCATGGCAATGGCAATGGCATGTAATGTTATGAATTCTATGTAAAGTTGTAATTCATTTTCTTTCACTTTCCACTCTCTACATATCACTTACACTTAACTTTCTTCTCTTTGCTCTTTGGCATGTTTTTCCGATTGTGTCATCACCTTTTGCCTTTATTTTAAGTGCTTATAATAACGTTTTCTTCTTTAATCTATTATATAGTTTTTTGATTCTGTCCACATTATTATACTCATTTGATATTCTTCATTGTTGTGTTTTATAATACTATATTCCTATGTCATGTCCACTCATCATTTTTGCTACTCCCATATCTTTGTTTCATTTTTTTGACATGATTAATTATTATAAGGGTGTCCTCCCATATTTTTTTTTTTAACAATAACTTAATAACATACGAAACATCAATTAAAATTAAAAAATTAGATCGGTGTTTGTGGGCATTGAAAAGACACTTCAACGGGTATAATAGATGCCCTGTATTATATACACACACATAGGAGAAATGATTCATGTTGATTGCAATTATATAGATTTATTTTAGGACCCAACTTTCTCTTGTGAAAATTTATCTGAATGACATTTTTGTGGGAGAAGATGGGAGTGCCCAAGTCAATGTTAAGTTTTGAGTAAGTGAATGAAACTGTTGGAACGGCTGGTTGGCAGCATTCTTTGGATCATTACTAAGTGCTATAAAGTAAATTAATTACATTAGACAATGTTTTTAATATCACCGTTAATTTTTAATTTATTTAATAAGATTAAAGCTCTTATACCTTAGAATTTATGGTATGGTATTAAGAATATGTAACAACCATTCTTCCTTGAACTCTCATCATAAACACAAAATTAACTTAATTAGAGGGATGTGCATAATACATGATTATAAATTAATGCAATTACGTACATAAATAGCTTAAAGGCAACCATGGGGCCAAATGCTGCTCAGCCGCCTCTTCTTTGGTTGGAGGGATGGGGACCCTTTATTTTTAGGACATTTTCAGCCTAAAGTCTTTAGGAAAACAAGTTATTTATATATACTACTAGTGAGACGTGAAAATGGAGAAAAAAAGGAAATAATAAATGAAAAGTCGAAGACTTTAAATAGATATGGGGAAAACCATACCTTATTGCTTCAAAAATACTAGGTCCATCAATTTAACATATATAGACAACTAATGATCAAACTTAATCGACACAATGGTTGTGGACACAAATTATAATTTGCTTGAAACAAAGAATTTATATGTTTTAGATCTAGGATCTAAATAACGGACGGAGAAAGAGTTCGAGTCCCTTCACAGATGCATCATTGTAAATGTTTTTTTATAAATTTCGTTCTATTACCAAATAAACTCCATACTGTAATTGTATGAGCACCAATAAACCCTAAATTGTGGATAAACTATCTAAATTCGAAATCCATGTCAAAAGATCACAACAATATTATTTTACTATTTATCTTATCACCGCCTGGAATGCGTTTATGCCTTCTCATGCAAGTAATAGCCATGAACTGCGATAATTTTTTTTCCAAATGTGGATGTTGTCACGCGTGCAATAGCAAGATAGGCCAAATTCTTCACAACTCTTGTCGTAATTTCCAATATGGAAAAGAGGAGACTTGCCTCTTTGAGCCTATTGACAAGCAACAAGTCGGCCTCGTAAGTGCTGAGAAATTTTATCAAAATGTGCTCAAAATCAGAAAAAGATTACGTCAAACATTCAATTCAATTGCATGAATTGGGAAAATTGCGATGGTCCATTTCACGCCTTGAATTTCATGGACCCAAGAGACAAAGAAAGTAAAATGATTCGTCATTATCCAATGTGTCGCTGCAGGCTGTTCGATATTAAGATATAAAAACTGTACTTAGAAAAAATAAATTAAACTAATTTGCCACTTGTACAATAAAAATTTATAGTATCTTTATTAACATTAGTATTCAAAAATCATATTTATTACCCATTATTACTTTTTATTTCACAGCTACCAATTTTTTTTCATAATAATTATAAATTTAATTATAATTTTAAAAGTCAGGACCCATATTACCACACTATTCATAATTATTTATTGTATCACACCAGAATCTGATGTTATAGCGCACACTTGTCAATTTAGAACCTAAAGCATGCATGCAAAAAAAATTATTTATGCGAGGAATTTTGCAATGACCCGTTAATATGAACATTGAATACATTGCACATTAGCTACGACTAATTTACCTTACTCGAGTAGTAGAGCAAATCTTTGTAGTAATCGATTACCATGCTAAACACATTTTAATGATGTAAAATCATGTAATCTTCAAAACCTATGGTTATAACATTTAAGCTCAAGGAACTGTGAACGGTAACAATGTGAGCTACCGTAGAATTATCATCAGACTGAAGGAGATGAGCAAGATAAAAATTTCTTTCACTAAAAGAAGTTCAAAATCATTGCAAATTTGCAATTGTACATTTAATTGCAAATTAATAAGAGCCGTACTCTGGCAAGCTATCCTCACCAGAATCCATAAATTCTACCGCAACTAATTGAATTTACAAGAAAGCAACTCAACACCGTCAAACTGAAATATAGTTGCTATAATGGAGTCTGAACCTTATTTGCTTGCCTCTCGTGCCCTTGTTAATTAGCTTAGTATCCATATCCTGAAACAACAAACAGTAACAATAAGTTGGTAAACAGAACATGTTGCACAGAAGCACGGGTGCAACAATTAAGGCAGAACAGCAAGTGAGTTGTTTATGAATTAAGATCAGCAAAATCAAACCTGAGTTGTCCATTGGGTTACCAACGGGCGTAGCAGGTTCAGGCTCCTTGATCTCAACCACCACACAGTCGGACATCAAGAAGGTCTTTGCCACCGAGGAAGCATGCTCCAAGCAACATCTAACCACCTTTAAAGTAAAAACATTCACCAGTAAGGAACACGATTAACATTGGTTTCTGACTCCAAATAATTCATAGAAAAAAGAAAAAGTATCCGTATTTATGATTGTTGCTACAGAGCACATGCAACACAGCAACTAACCTTGGTAGGATCAATAATTCCTGCAGCCATTAAATCCTCGTAGTTTCCAGTTGCAGCATTGTATCCATATCTATGATTGTCACTAGAGAGCACCTGCAAATAGAGATATGAATCTCAACTGGAACAACAAAGTCTGTAACCTGACAACACATTGTAGCAAGCCTTACAAGAGTATAAAAAACTATACCTTCTCACTGACCACACTTCCATTAACGCCGGCATTTTTGGCAATTAATTTCAGTGGGTAGCATAGAGCTCTTTTAACAATATCTGCTCCAACCTGCCATTCATCAAGAAGGAAGTACCAGTTAACAATTTATGCATTTCAACAAAATCTTGAAGTTGATACAACACATTACCTTTTCTTCATCATTATCAAGGGTTTCCTTAATGGCATCCACCTTAGATGAGAGTCTCAGTAGGGTACACCCACCACCAACTACGATACCTTCCTCAACTGCAGCCTGAAAACCATATGAAGATGTATAATTCAACACTGGTTTACTCATGACGACAATCCAAAGGGGAAAATACTAATGTTTTCCATAGAGCAGTGCGAGCATATGTTACCTTTGTTGCATTAAGAGCATCTTCAACTCTCAATTTTTTCTCTTTAAGCTCTGTTTCAGTTTGAGCTCCAACCTTAAACGTTCAAGGGGATATCAATACACAAGATTAATATGAAATACGATTTCATACATCACTTCTCATTTGAAGAATTTGAAGAAACTGAAAATTTACCTGTATGACAGCAACACCACCTGACAGTTTAGCAATTCTTTCATTAAGCTTCTCCCTTTCGTAGTCTTGCTCAGCATTCTGAAAGGAGAAAAAATTTGAAGTTAGCCCAGAATATTTCTTCTAACAAGATAATAAAAGTTCCATATGTTCAAGCATTAGCTCTGTCCACGCAAGTAAAGTGTCACCTCAATTAGAGTTCTGATTTGTGCAACTCGTTTGTTTACTGCTTCCTGGGTGCTACCATCACCCACAATGGTGGTGGTATCCTTTGTGAGCACAACTTTAGAAGCACTACCTAGGACCTCCTTGCCAACTTTGTCCAAGGCAAGTCCCACCTCATCTCTGATTACAGTTCCTGCATGCCAAGAGATAACCCAATCGGCTACATGGACTATGATTAAGTGGGCAGGTGAAAATTTGCTCTTAGAAAAACACTTATATCTCACAATTATGAATGGACATAAGTTCAAGGATACCCAAGAGGAACTCCAAATATTATTAACTGTACAAAAGAAAGACAAATATTATCCATCAAAATCATAAAACATAATTCGCGCTGACCTCCAGTCAAAATAGCAATGTCGTCAAGGTACTGGCTCTTGCGCTCTCCAAAACCAGGAGCTTTGAGAGCAGCAATCTTCAATGCACCTCTCAGCTTGTTCACGACAAGAGTTGCCAGTGCTTCTTGCTCAATATCTTCTGCAATAATCAAAGTTGGGTATGCACCTCTAATTGCATCTTCCAAAATGTTGATAAGATCCCTTGCATTGGTAATCTTTTTATCCACAAGAAGCAACTGAAAAAAAGTACACAACATAAACGTTAACCTTTACAGGATAAAAAGCAAGAGTAATTTTATTGTGCACAAATGTACGACGTTGCAAAGTCATGATAGATTTCATACCTTGCAGTTCTCATATTCAACTGCCATTTTCTCACTATCAGTGACGAAGTAGGGAGAAATATAACCACGATCAAATTGCATTCCCTCAACAACATAGAGCATATTCTCAGCACTTTTTCCCTCTTCAAGGGTCACCACACCCTTACGTCCCACTTTACTCATGGCCTCTGCAATCATATTCCCAACTTCATAGTTGTTCCCTGCACTAACAGCTGCTACATCGGCAAGTTCACTATCTTCAACCTGAAACCCCACATATTCTCATTAAATCCTATATGCAAAATCTGATTATTATACACACAAAATGCAACGGTGGCTTGATATTTGAAACCTTGTTCAATAAAATTTCCACCCATTACCTCTTTTGACATCTGCTTGAGCTCAGAAACAAGAGCCCTAGATGTCTTCTCAATGCCTCTTGTGATAAGAACAGGATTTGCACCAGCTGCCACGACCTGAATGGTTGAACTTAGTAATTAACAGAGAAAGCACAATTTCCAAAATTATCATGCTATTAGCAAAACTATCACAAAGAACTATCATGCTCTACCAACCTTAACACCTTCAGCTATAAGCCCCTGCGCAAGAACAACAGATGTTGTTGTTCCATCACCAGCCAAGTCATTAGTCTTGGCAGCCGCTTGTCTCACTAATTTAGCACCGATGTTCTCAACCGGGTCCTCCAACTCAACCTGGATAAAATTAGTAGAACAACCTTTTAGTAATCTCATACAATGAGTACATTTTGACAATAGAAGAAAGATAAGATGGCAAAGTTTTACAAAAACGTTGAAAGGATTAAAATTTCGGCACAACAGGTGACACACAATAGATAATAAAATTGCAATAATAAAATTTCAAATCCTTAAACACATGCTCGACTTCTTGCTCAATAGAACATCATAAGCAATAGAGCAAATGCATACCTCTTTGGCCACAGTTACACCATCATTGACAATTTTCGGGGCACCGTACTTGCTCTCTAGAACAACATTCCTGCCCTTGGGACCAAGGGTAACTCCAACTAGATCTGCAAGCTTGTTGACACCATTCTGCAACAATGAAAAGACAGATTGGAAGACGTCAAAAACTAAATAAAGAAAGAAAGTTGCAATGGAACAATTAACCAGAAACCCATCAGTGTTTTAGCACCAGGACTCACTTGAAGTTTCTTCATGGCATACCCATCCTTGTTGAAATGCAAGTCCTTTGCAGCATAAATCTTAGGCGTGCGGGCCCTGCGTAGAGCTACACTCTGTCTCCTGCCGAATGAACTTGAAGAAATGGAAGCAAGTGATGACAATTTGTTCGAAGAAGATGCAAGCTTCTTATCAGTCATTCGCCCATTAGAAGCAATCATGGAGCTAACAGAAGACATGGCAGTGAAAGTCGACGCCATTTATTTGTTTAAAGCTGCCAACATTGACAAAGTAAGCTCAGACAAAGTATGCTGATCAGATTACCCACTTTCAAAGCAGAAGATTCATTGTGAATATAAAAATCCAGAAACATGAGATTCTCTTCTGCCCATGGTGTTACAGAAAAGAAATCAAACTAAATGAGATTATCTTCCACTCATAATGTTACAGAAAAGAAATCAAAGTAAATAAGGGAATCTTCGTTTAGTTACAAAAGCATTTGCACACCCACAATCTTATTTCCACCATGCTACCCTCACAAATTATCAATCACTTCAATCCTTAATTCAGCAACTTTCACATATACTCAAGAATATAAAAGCCAAAGACATCTAAACTGTACATTTTATTTATTCAAACACGTTGTCAATTTTCACAATAAGAACGAAAGTAACCAACTCGAAGGGGGGGAAAAAGGTCTCAGCAAACATCACCAACATTCAGCTAAAACAAATACCCCTCTTATTCAAAATCTAAAATCCTCTAATTCTACAAAGTCATTGAAGCAAAATAAACAATCACGATTAAACCCACAAATCCAAACTACTATTATTTATCTGAAAGAAAAACAAAGCACAAACACCCACACAGCATACAAAAAGCTTTAAACAAAAAGCAGCAGAAAAATCAAACTTGCATGCATATCATTATACCCATCATCCATTTTCAACCCAAAACCTCATCTTTCTCATTTTCCAACACAACAAACAAACCCAGAGCAAACAAAAAGAAAGGAACTCTGAACAAAATACTAAATGAAATGAATAAAAGCTTCAAGGGTTTTGCTAAACTCACTGTGAGACGGCGGAAGGTGCGAGAGTCTTAGGGTTTAAAGAGATAAGGAATGCCGCAGGCGGAGTAGAAGTGGAAAGTTGGTGGGTTTTGTTGATAATATAAAGGGCCAACGTTTTCTTAGCTCTTGAAGCTTCGAGTGCATCTCGACCGTTGGATTTAAGTCGATGGCCGTTTGTTCGTCTTTACTTTGGAACACTCTAGAACGTCTTTTGTTCTTACTTTACTTTAATGTTGTTGTAGTGTCTTGTATTTTGTACTTTGTACGTATGATTTTCACATTGATTATACAACTCTGCACAAAAAAATTTATATGTATGCGATATATATGTGTGTATATATATATTCGGATTTTGGACTTTCTTAAAATTAAAAAAAAATTAAAAATATATGCGCAATATATATGTTGTAATAAAAATTTTCTCATACATTAAGAAAGTCTAGGAATTTGAATTGGAAAATTATTATACATATAATCTTGAAATTATAAACCTAAACACTATAATCGTAAAATTGTAAGATGCTTTCAAATATTAAGAAGAATAAAATATATACTATTGGTGCATCATACATTTGAATCTCTTCCTATATAGTATAATTCAAGCAAGAGACTTAAGCTCTTCACATTTACATCTATTAAGTCCGACGTTTAATGGTTCGTTTATAAGCCTGCATGTTATGTTACCATTTGCAAGTAGGAAACTTTTAATATTTTTTTTTAAATTGAGGTTTGTAATTAAATTTTAAAAGATATTTTCATACTTCGCATTCATGTTTTAAAAAATTTCATATTTGCTTCAAAATTATACATTTTTATCGGAAGTTTGTCATTTGATATTTCAATCGTGGTGTTTGTTGGGCGTTATGAATATTGTTATGATTTATTATAGTTTTGTTGTATTTGTTAGAAAAATGATTGACTCAAAAGCATAATAAAATAAATTGCGGAGGTGCTCACCACCCCAATAATTAATAGTACGTTGATTTATACTAAGTTGGGAAAGTGAGAAAAATCAATCTTTGGCCTTCACTGTACGACATGGTGGTTGTGAATTTATATTGAACGTATACGACTTGTCATTTATGTCTTTAAGACATAGATGACATGTCGTACATTTTTAAGTCCGGAGCAAAATTTGCATGAAATGTCGTTTATTACATGAGATTTCATACAGTTTGAATTTGTGTGTGACATGTCGTGTTAAGTTCCAGCGCACATAGATAGATGACATGGTGTAAACTTTCTACTCCCATAAATGGTGCCATACAAAATTGTATGAAATGCCATATATATGATAAATTTATAAACGACTTACCATATAAAATTCGCTCTGGAGTGGAAAAGGAAGGATACACCAAATATAAATGACAAATCATGCAAATCCCGAATAATTAACCATATGACATATCATCTATATAGTGAATTTACAACCAACATGTCATACATAGAAAGGCAAAGATTAGTTTTTCTTTCTCCTCACTGAATGTAAATTGATTTAAATAAATTTATTGTCTGTCAACGTGTTATCATATATCACATTTTTAGGTAACCTAAAATTTATTTGAATTTTCGTAGACTAATTAATTAATATACAAAAGTTTAGAATTGGAACTTCAAATCCCTTGGTGGCAAGAATAAAATAAAGGGATATTATAATTTTTCCATCTAAGTTTTTCTGACAAGTCAAGTCAGTGCCATAGTTGAGTAAAAATTATATTTTACCACTAAATGTTTACCTTGTCAGCACTTTACTACGATTCCATTAAATTTAAGTTAATATTTAACAAAGTATAAGTTAAAAGATGATTGTGCCCCTAGATCATAAAAAGACAATTTTGTCTTTTGAAAAGTAATAATTTACAAAAAAGAAACTTATCATTTGTCCACCAAAAGTTTTTTGACATATCAATTCAATATCAAGATTTCTTGAAAAGAACATTTTATCGTCTAAATTTTAAATTGTTATTACTTTGCCACCAAAACGTTAAAAATAACTGAATATTTAATCTGGAGTGTAAAAAATGATTTTGTCATTTGAAAAAAAATTACAAAAGAGAAATTATTATAGAAAAGTAGCTGTTATATTAAAAGAATAGTTGTTTTTTTTAATTATATAAATATACTGTTGTACATTCAAATATCAAATTCCAAGTCATACAAGCCAAACACTTTAATTTTGATAATATCATTCAACATCAGCATCTGTAAGCCATTTTGAACACTACAATGGCAACCAAATACTCCAAATTTAACCATTCATCATTCAACAATTGTTTTAACTTTAAATGCCCTTATAATATCAGTAAATTTTTTACTGTATTTAATATTTTTGTGGTAAAGTGATAGCAGCTTAAATATTAAATGGTAAAATGTGGTTTTTAGGTGGTAAAATGTAGTTATTGGAAAACTTTAGTCGAATTGATATGTTAGAAAACTTTTAATGAACAAATGATAACATCTCTTTCACAAATTGAGTGGTTCGTTTTGGCTTTAACATGAAGTTCTTTGAATGCCCTTATGATATTAGTAAATTTTTAACTGCGTTAATGAAATGGTGGTAAAGTACTAATAGCGTAAGTGTTTAGTGATAAAATACAGTTTTCTTCAAAACATGATACTAATTTGATTTGTCAAAAAAACTTAAGTAGAAAAATGATAATATCCCTAAAATAAATATCCTTTACAAAGTGGTTAACCAAACACTTTCTCAACCTAGCAGCCTCTAGCTAAATAATTAATTTACGCAAGTTCAATTAATATAGAATCGGAACTTCAATTATTCCCACAAATGAAGAACTTGGAACTAATTAGTAGTCAATTATTGTTTCCTAGTTAATGACCTAATTGCGTCTGCCAGCTGGTGGTGAATTTGATGATTGATCTCCAAACACTTGTGTTAACAAATTATACTGATTGGCATCTGATGCAGTATTGGAGGAGCCTCTTCTAGGTCGATCTGCTGAGGACGAGGAAGATCCATCGTGGGTGTGATTGCCATCATACACAATTCGAATGTTGGTTGGGTCTGAGGTGCACCACTCGGCTCGTTTCTTGGCTATGCAACCGCTGTCTTGGCACTTGAAATAGCTCCTGTTTTTAAGCGCAGACCCAAAGAGATTAATAAATGAACGCCATGAACATATAACCCAGTTCATTCCGACTCCAAGTTAGCTACCGTACCATAAAATCAGATTAGCTTGAGCATTGTGTTTGTGTGTGGTAAATTTCGCCTCATCTTATTAGAGGCCAAAAACAAGGCGAGGCATAAACAAATGCAAATATAATGGAGCAGTGATTCAGATTATCAATACTTAATTAGAAGATGAACTGAATATGATATGCTATTAATTAATTAATTTATTCGTACCTGAATTTTCTGATGGTCTTGATGAATTTTTGGCCATACTTTTTCCACTCAAATCCATCTTCTGGTAACACCAATCTGTGGCCTCGTAGGTCCTTTTCCTGTTCTTCTTCTCTATCATCATCTTCATTTTGATCCCTATTATTGTAACATATATATACACAAAAGCTAAGATTAATTTGCTCATACTGTCATGCATCCACATATAACTCAACTAATTAACAAATCATATATATATGATATATGTACGTATTGTATGTGTATTGTATCATAAACTATGCATGAGATTATTATAACTTCATCTATACATTTTGTCTTATATATGAGTGCGTCCCTTGTGTGACAGCATTTGAAACAATCTAGCACAAAGTTACCATATTATAAAACCAAATCTAAAGAGCATTGAAACTGTTTGGAGAAGCTAGCAAGCACCGGGGAGGTGGTACTTGGTAGTTAATTAATTATGGGGTATTTTAATTGCTCTCCACCCCCCACAAGGATGCATGATATATTGGTAAAATATATAGAGAAAGAACAATAAAGAAAATACAGCAAGATGTTAAAAAATTGTCAAAGCATAAAAGCTTAAAAAGGTTCATTATCCAAACTAAACACCCAACATATGAAAGCAAAAAAATCAGCCGAAACAGACATGTTTTTGAGTTCTGAAAACTTGATTACCCATTGAATGAAAGCCTTTATTGATCCAGATCTATAGATCTGCATGTATTTTATCAGAATTTGCATGTATTTAAATACCTACCTAGTTACTCCATCTTACCGCTGAGTAAATAATAAATAAATAAATTATCAGATCTGGTGAAAAACATACATGGTGGAGGAAGAAGAAGAAGCTTCACTCGGCAAGATAAAGAAAAAGAAGAAAAAAAGAAATCTGCCCAATTAAGTTCGATCTTGTTGTAGAATAGAACTTTAGGTCGTGCCGTCACAACTGAATTGATCTAGAAATAAGTCACAACTGAGTTTATCTAGAAATAAGTCTAATAGATCTCTAATTTTACCCAAAAAAGAGAGAGAAAGAAAAAGAAAAAGCACTTTTTGTGCAAAAACTAAGAGGAATAAGAAAGATTGAGGGAGACAACAAGAGAATTGCCTTGTCTACAATCACTCGAACAAAAATTTTCCTTCATTATTGTTTGGCAACTTTTCATAAAAAAGAAAATAAAAAAGGTAAAAATGAAACGGAGTTAAAAAGATGACCTAGTTTCATGGACCGTATAATCCATGCAGGTCTTTGACTTGGATGGATGACTAATTTAATGAATCATGGAAACTCTTTAAAGATCGTCGGAATGCTATATATTTTTTTTTCCCAAGGGATAAAATGGAAAAGGAGAAAAGACAAGAACGGAAAATTAATCAAACGGAGGTACGGGATATAAAATAGGAAAAGAAAATTTGCTCCGATAAGAGTTGAGCCTAAGGAAGTGATGGAGACAAGATCTCGACTTCACACTAATTAATAAGACAGACAGCTGTTATTATGTGACGTATCTCACATGACATCACTCTTTTCACTGATCTAGGGTTTTGTTTATTTGTTTATTGGGTCCAGCTACCGTGCAACTCTTGCACGGTATCCCCTATGTTGTCTTTTTGTGTTGTCACCGTTGGATTTAATATAAGAGTAGATTCAACAGCAGGATGCTACAGTTTGGTAATTAACGCTATACTCCTTCTTGTGTACTGAAATTCTAAAAATTTAAATGTTTTAAAATACTGACATATAAATCCAGATTGTTTCAAATTTGTAAATAATTAAAACAATTAAAAAATGAAAAGGCCGTCTCAAGTTAAAATATTCGACATAAAACTAAATATCAATATTTAACTCTTTTTTTTTTTAATTTAAGGAGTGAGATAAGTGATGACTTCACATTAAAATTTAATTAATAAATTAGATTAAAAAATAAAACTAACATGACATTACTAAAATAAAATATTAAATAAATAATTATAAAAACTATTTATTTTATCCTCTTTTCTTATATTTTGGTCGCCACTTTAAAATACATGCAGACTGGATTTTAAATAAAAAATAACTACAATACAATTTAATTTCAAAGTTATTAGTTATTTAAAAATAACAAAACTTAAACTTTATCTATAGATGTAAACTAATATGGTATCAATTACTTAGAGTTGATAGATTTGATTTGTTATTTTAATTTATTCAATTACCATAACCTCACAATTGCTATCTGATTATTCAAATCAAATTATTGCATTTTGTCGTGGTAGTGATGTGAAAAATAATTGAGATAATTGATTAGGTGATGATATTTTAATTTGAAAAGAGTTGCTGACTAATGATTGATTAATTATTTAAGTGGAGAAAAAGGGAATAGAATATCTTAATATTGGGGAGAGGAGTAGAGAAAAATAAAATTATCATAAATTGATAAATAAATTATAAATAAAAAAGAAAGTAAGGGGTCCAAAGATAAAAGACAAATCCATGGTACCGTGCAACGGTTGCACCAGAGTTTTGTCCTTGTTTATTTAGTTTAATTCATTTTTAATTTAGATTATCGTCATCGATGTGGATGTTTTTGTTGGGTTGAGTTAAAGAGTAAAATTTGCCGGCAGATAAACTCGAGAGAGGGTGAATTGGGTTATTTCCAAAATTTAATCAGTTGATTTTTTTTTTTTTTTATATTATTTTGCTTGCATTTGCAATTTTTCCCATAAGCTCCTGTCTTTATTTTCGGATGACCTGTTATTAGTTTATTTTTTAGGAGTAAATTAAAAGCTCATGTTCATTACGCTCTCTCCTTTTTTAGTGTCATTTTCATTTTTTCTTAGAAAAAAATAAAGCTTTCCTCTCTATTCATTTGAGCGGAATTTAAATTTTGTTTTTCATTCAATCAAAATTGCCAAGTGAACTAGTTAGCACCCACTTAATTTTGACAGTTAAAGGTTAAATAATCCATTGGACTTAAGTGTTAACTCAAAATTTTAAACTTATTTTATTTATTAAAATATAGATAACTTATTTTCAATATGAAGTTGAGAGAACCTAATGACTGAAGATAAATCGAATTACATTGCTCTTACCCAACCACAAATCTACTACTACTAATTTCGTATTAGTTGCGAACAAAATTTATATAAATTTAGGTTTAAAAATACACGACAAGGGTAGGTGGTGCCATAATCGTAACTTGAAAATTTTGAAAAAATTTAAAATTGAAAACAAATGAGAACCTTTATCAGGATATGAAGTTGCCAGAGGAGATTGTACTGAAAAGGGCAATTGAGAAATGCTTAGAGCAAAGCATTTAACACGTTTAAACTGATCAGAAAATGATTAATTAATTAATTGAATCCAATAATTGATTGAAACTCCTTCCCTAAATGGGTCGTTGGTTCCCACTAGGCTTGGACCTAACCACAAGCCTGCTGATGGATTCCACCGAGACAAAGAACAAATCATTAAGTCTTCTTCTTTTTTTCTAATAAAAATTATTTCTTTTTCATTTCCTTAATTTAATAATATCGGTTTATATATGTTCTAGATGATTCATGCACTTTCTAATGGGGGCGGAAAGAAAAAGGCAAGGAAAATAGCATGCTCCTTTTTCTATTGATTACACACGCAAAAGAAAAAAATATGTGATGATACAAAAACTCTCCTTTAAATCTGGAGAGGAGAAGCTTAGCAAATACACAAAACAGAACCCCCACACCCCCAAAAAAAAAAAAGACAAAATCATATGTATGTTAATTAATTACATTGTGAATCTTTTGTTTGAATCTCAGCTTTTGGTTCCTCATGAGTAATCACAGTTACCAAATCCTTTTGAGTGGGAACCTCCTCATCTGGGAGTACTTGCAATGGCTCCAATGAATCCACAATATCCCGCATTAGAGGCCTTGCTTTCGGATTGTGGTTCAAGCAATGGTATGCGAGCATGGCGGCTTTGTGAACTCCTTTAACTGGGTAATCTCCTTCCAGTCGAGGATCTATGATATTGAGTAACTTTTTCTTCTCTTTAAGCAAAGGGAGAGCCCAATCTGCTAAGTTCTGCTCTTTGGCTGGTCGCGACTTGTCTAGTGATCTTCTTCCGCTCAGAAGCTCAAGCAGCACGACACCAAAGCTGTATACATCACTTCTAGGAGTTAGATGACCTGCACAAAATAATTTTTATGTCAGTTCGTTCACAAGTTAGTTACACACAGGCTTGTTTCACTCAAATAAAGAACAAATGACTGATACATTTTGACAACATAGGGTTGCATTGCATAGATCCTTAATATAGAAGAAGAATGAATAATGTGAAATTAGTAACCTGTCATTATGTACTCAGGAGCCGCATATCCATAAGTTCCCATTATGCGAGTTGAAACGTGAGATTTGTCCCCTTCTGGTCCATCTTTGGCAAGGCCAAAGTCTGAGAGCTTTGCATTGTAGTCCTGCAGTTTGTAGACATTAAGCAGATTGCAGGTTAATTTGAGTTTAGGCCGATGAAATGACAAGAATGCAAGGGATATTTGATGAAATTCTTCACAACTTAACCTTATGATTTCAGTTAACAAATACTGATTAGTATAAGACAATTTGTTTCACTATCAATTCTGTGAAACCAAATGCATGTTAACCCCTTTCGAAGAAAAATGAGCAACATTTTTTACGTACGAACCATATCTAAGAGAATATTAGATGTCTTAAAGTCGCGATAGATGACAGGTTTCTCCGCTTCGTGAAGAAAGGCAAGTCCTTTTGCAGCACCAAATGCAATCTTCATTCTGATAGACCATGGAAGAGGAAGCAGTACTTCTGCAACGAGAAAAAATAAATTACAATTTGAAAAAAATGATAAAATCATAGGCCTGTATCACCCACGAACTAATTAGTTATCCTAGCCATGTCAATTTCAGAAACCACTAGAACAGTGTGAAAACAACTTTACATGCTTAATTTGTTTCTGCTTATAACAACTTTCCATTCTTAGTTCCCTTTCTTTTAACCTTTATTGCTCCTAGATCCAAATGCAACTAAGCATTACATCAAATTCTAGCAACTTCACATCCACATTCCTTTCCATGAAAGTGATGTCTGTTCTAGGCTGAAAGGCACCACTCCAGTAGCTAGCTTTACCATCAGTCCCTTTAAAAATGCTTGAATCACAGCATTATGGGCATAAAACAAATTGAATTATTGCCTTATGGGGTTACTGGACTAACAGTATATCATACACGATCATTGCAGCCAACAACAATTATGGTACTGCTTTAATTCACACACCAGAACTGATGTGTACAAAAACTGAAGGTGCTTTTGTGGTGGAGATAGATGTTTTTCCAATTATTTTTCCAGGCCAACAATTTCATCATTCACTATATATGTCTCCAGTATGGTGCCTTGTAACACTTTCTAATGTGTAAGCATTAATTTATTGAAATGAAAGGATGAGCTTACTTGAGAACAGATTATTTTCCACACTACCCCGAGCCATGAACTCATATATTAGTACCCGGTGTTCATCTTCACAGCAGTAACCGATCAACTTAACCAAATTCGGATGAGAGAGCTGCCCCAAAAATATGACTTCTGCCTAGAAACACACAACACTCTTTATCAAATCAATGATAAATATATTTGAGGCCCTAATATACGAGAATAAAATGAGAATGGAAAAATATCAACAATGGTAACTTCTTTTCATGACATAAAGATTACCAGCCATTCCCGGTGGCCTTGATAACTGTTATCACCATCATGAACCTTAACAGCCACTGGAACAGACTGAAGCCCTTCCCTTAAGTCCTCAGAAATGAACCCTTTGTAAACACTTCCAAATCCGCCTCCACCCAACACACGATCTTGCCTGAAGTTTGCAGTGATGATTCTCAGTTCATCGTACGTGAATGCAATCAATGGATTTGCAGCTGAATCACGACGCAGGTCCTCTACTTCTTCGGGATTTGATGGTAACTTACTGTATTCCCTTTTAGCTTTCTCGGATGGACTGTCATCTTTTGGTGATTCTGAAAAGAAACACATGACAACATAACATCATATATATAATCATCCAATCAGTAGGGATAAATTCTTGTATCTTCCTTTTATCTGTTCTACAAAACATTTGAAGGCAGAATAAATTAGCTTTAAGAACCAAATTTAGCATTCTAAAGAATTAAACTAATAAAAAATAAACGTGATAACAGAATTAAAGGGTTTCTCAAATATAAAAATGTTGTTCTTAAAATAAAATTTAAATGCTTATCAAGATTAACGTGACAGTAAAATATGAAAAAATCAACTCAAAATATGTATGAGCATGGGATAAAAATGTAAATTCTAAATTTTCAAAACAGTATATGTTAAAAAATAAAAAGAAACAGGGGAGAAAGAAATAATTTTAAAACAATAATTTATAAAAATGAAGTTTACTTATTACTGTTGAGATAAGAATCAACGCACTATAGTGACAAGTATCCACTTGCACTGAAAAAGAGTAGAAGAAAATGTACCACCTTTACAGTGGGAAATTGATTGAAAATGCATACAAGTTTTAAACTTTCTTCATTTTTGTTTTCTTCTTTAATTTGCAGAATAAAAATGGCATATCTAGAACCCTACAAATGAATCTTTTTTTAAAAAAAGAAAAAAATCAGAAGAATATCAGTTATCAGAATACAAGAAAACTAGTGAAAAAATGGAATAAAAAAAAAAAAGAATCTAAAATAACAAGAAGCTTGAGAAAAAAAAAACAGAGCGTATGTTAAGTGGAATTACAGTTTGCATATGAGAAACTGGTTTTAATTATGACAAAGCATGATCATCTACCCATTTTCAGGGATTAAATTACAATTTTATTGTAGATAAATAGAATTATTGAACAAGTGAGGAGAAAACAGAGCTTTTAAAGGAAACAAACCTGACTTTGTATTTGATGAAACTATGTAAACTGAAGGCTCCCATTTACACCAACAATTTCCCATTATGTCAAAAACTTTAAACAGAGAAAAGAAAACTGATTCTCTCAGCAAAATCTCATCGGCAAAAACCAAACTTATTCACTCTTGTTTGAGTACAAACTCAAAAGAAAACACTTTCGAAAAACAGAGCCCCCCTCTCTGTTTTCCTCTGTTTCTGTAAAAACTTATGGGCTATCTATTATGGGAGAAGGAAAGCAAAAGAAAAAGAAAGAAAGAAGGAGAATTGTTTGTGGTGCAAAAGTTGATGAGAAAAGAGAGAGAGAATTGTTTCTTGGTGGGCTATAATGGGGTAAGTGCTTCAGTGGTCGGGCCCGCAAAGAAGCAGGCGATTTTGTTAATTTTCATTTGAAAATACAAAATAGTTTTTGAGTTGTTGTTGCTGTAGCTAGCTTTTGTCTTCCCAGTGCTTGCTTCGCTTGCTGCCTTCTGTTTTCTTTCATTTGTTTCCTTTTAGTGCGCGTAGGAGGCATTTCAATCTCCATTCAAAGAACGAGGAAAAGGATAAAAAAAAAACTCCACCAATCTTTTTCATTCACTAATCTTTTTCCCTTCTGAGTCACTTTTTCTATGTTCACACACCAAAACAGAGTCAGTTTATTTATTCACTAATAGCATTGCCAATAGCTTAGGACTGAATCTAATTGCAGCAAATTTGCAACAACTTTACCTACCATTTATTTGTTTAATTCATATTATTTTATTATTTTAGTTTATCACATATAATTACCAATCTAGGTGGATTTATTTTGTGTATTTAACATGTGCACATTCACATTTGAGTCAAAATTAGTGGATATTTGATTGTCCCACAAGCAAAATGATTAATCTCGTCTTGAATAATTTTGGTCATTCATCTAATCTTGATATAATTGTTTTGAGAATTGGGTTCAAAATGAATGATTTCATCTTATATTGGCATGAGCCTCACTCTGATGGATCATTGTTGAATGTACTAGAAAGCCACGAAAGGTGACACAAACTGTTTTCCTTTTTCCCGTTTCATCCCAAAGTATTATATCGAAGTGCAAAATTTCTGTTTGTGGGAGCCAATTAATGTGTGATCAATCCCTTCGATACAGTATTAATGGAGCAATATAACATTGTTTTTATTTAATTTGCTGAAGCATTTACATGCTATGCATAAATTTCATCACACCTACACGAGTTGAGTTGTTTTTTTTTTAAAAAAAAAAAATTCTTCTAAATTTGTTTCATTTTTCTATGTGTCAACTATATGTACATATATAGCCAAATGTATTCCAAAGAGCAAAAATAAATTAAAGATAAAATTGGGGAATTATAGAAATTTTATGTGGCCTGGAAGCCATCATGCATGCGAGATCGTCAACATTGGGATTAAAGAGCTCCATGATGCCAAGTGGTGCGTGCGATGATGGTGTGATTGTGCATATGATGTCATTTCGATGGCTAGCTAGGAAACATGTGTTAAACGCTAATTACAGCCACCTTTTTTTCTTAATGAATCTTGAAAAGAACAAAAACAGACAACTCATTCATGCATGGAATGTCAATAGGTCATTTCAATGGCGAAGATACGTGTGTTAATCTTCTCGATCCTTTTAATTAGTCAAGAATATTGGGAAAAAAGGCCAAAAAAAAAAATTTCCTTTGTTCAAATTTTTGCTTTGATTTTGATCGAGAGTCGTGATCGGTTCAAGGACAAAGCTATTGCTGGAAGCACAATTAAAGACTTTTTTTTGTTGTTTGGGTTACTTGCAGACTTGCACGGTTGCACTACCCCAACAAAAACCTCAGCAAAAGGAGTAAAGCAAACATAACACACGTGCAAGCACATTATTGCAAGAAAATATTTCCACTAATGTCAAGAATTAAAGTGTCGCCACTCTCTTTCATGAAAGTTATTGATTGAAATGAGAGATATCCATTCATCTACTGCTTATTGATAAAACCAGCTTGTTAATCCCATGTCTCAATGCATTACTTCCGATAAGAGAGATTTAATAAATTAACTATCTACCATTTCAACTCGATCGACTTAATAATCACCACCGGGCAATGAATGACACCATACATATATACACACACACATACTAAGCATATATATTAGAAGATAACTTGTCGTAATAAAGGCCATGTGTTGGTATCGAAGTGCTGTACTTTAAAAACTACAACTGCTGCAGAAAAATTTGTAAATATAAAATAAAAATTAATAGTATGTAGTAAATATAATTTTAAAATAATAATTCTGACAAAATTAATAAAGATAAAGTACAATTTTCATCATATAAATATAAAATCAAATTAATTTATCTTTTAAGATACAACAGTTGATGTTCACCAAATATTTTAATATTGTATCTTTTAAACTATAATTATCTAACATCAATTCTAAATAAGATTTAAGTCACATTTCTTTTCACACCAATAGGCTACAGCAAATATTTAACTTTTAACATTTTTCTTTTATTGTTTCTGCAAATTAAACTCTACCTTGAAAATGATCTTTTACCCACTACATGTCAAAGAAAATTCAAAGTCAAGAGATATATTTAAATGTAGTCCACCCTCTAAAGCACGATAACCCAAGGTCGGCAGGTAATTAAATAATACTTGGACATGCTTTGTGGTAGCTAATAAATTAAGATATATTCTGAATCTGAGAGGCAGAAAAGAAAATCTATATGTCTCTTTTACTTTTCTTTCTCTGTCAATAGGTAAACTAAAATCATGGGAATTCTTGTTGATTTTTGGAAATGCTGGTGAAAGTTCAGCTCAATGTCCCACCTACTAATGACAAACGCTTGGCTTGATGATGTGAGCGAACCTATCAACAAAGCTGCCATCATTTTATAACAATGCTATTATATTGTTCTTTGCTTTCACTTTCTGAAAGAAATGTCAGCGAAAAAAGGGTCCATAAAAAGTTAATTTCCAATTTTATAAATTTCTTTACGTGCGAGTTTATGGAAAATGGAACCGATAACGAAGAGTTTATGGAAAATGGAACCGATAACGAAAAATTCGGTAATACATCTGATCTACTATATCAGGCGTACAATAAATAAATGATATTATGATATATGTGTATTTAGTTTGAAAAACTATTATGTAAGCAGTAGTTATATTAAATCTAATTACATATATCATACATACATTAGTTGATTATATTATCTCAGATGTATCGCAAAATTTCTCGTTATTAGGATTTTAAGCTGAACTGACAGCTCGTAGAATCCTTGCTTTATATCAGTCTTACGTTCAGATAAAACACAACAGCCTCTGAAATAAAGGAGAGCAAGCTGGGTAACAGAAGATTCTCCAAGCAAGCATGTATTAATATGTACGATGGCGATGGATTCCAGCAGCTAGCATGTATGCATATTTGCTCTGTAAAATTTATTAATTCATGCCTAGCTAACTAATTAAAAGTCATCGTCACTCATCAGTTAAAGAGTATTGGAATTAAAAGGATGAAGCTGGAAGCACAAAGACTTGTATTCATTTGGGTTACTTAGCAAACTTGCACTAAACCAAACAAAGATCATGTACAAAAAGAGGAAAAGAGAAATAAAAAACAACACACGTGCATTTTCATTATTGCTTGCAAGAAAACATTTTCAACTAGTGTGTGCGGCTTACTCTTGAATGTGTCGTTTGGTTGGAATATATACTTGAATGCAGCAAGCATGCCCTATATATATACATATCTATAGACGCGGTTGGTTGCCAGTTATATATGCACTTGATGAAGAGGAAATATTTTCTATATATAATAATAATTAATTAGGTCAAGATCCGTGTCATCTTTGCATTTTATAATGGTTGTGAATTAATCTTGCTATATAAGAATGTTACATATGTATATATATATATATATATAATAGACTTGATTTGGACCAGGATTTTATCCGGTTCTGATCACGATCTTGAAGGCTCTTATTTGATTCCTTTGATAATTGATATTCACTTCATTCCCATCACAAGCGATATGGTTGCACTTTTCTAGTAGAAAAATCATCATAAATTTATTCGAGCTGGGAAGAGTCAAAACAGCGGAGAAAAAGCGAAAGATCGATGGTCCAACGGCTGCGCTAATTTTCAAAGATTTCATCCTTAAACTAGATTGGTTAGTGTCTGATTTCCAATTAATGTCGGCAGGTCATTTTAATAATAATTAATATAAGTTAATTATTAGTTAAGAGTGCACACTAATTAACTAATAATTTTCTCTCCTTTTCTTTCTTTCTTTCTTTCTTTCTTATGAATTGCACACATGGGACTTGGTCAAAACATGGTTTTGAAAGAATTTTGACGACTGAGCTCGACCGACGCAGGGCATAATGTAGAGGTATTCATAATTGGTTAATCACAATCATTGAGTAATTTAATTGTTGCAAATTCATGTTAATCTTGCCCGAGATGATCATCGACACTAGCAAATAGCAATAATTAATTTAGATGGCATACAAGCATATGTTAATTACAGCTATAAGGCACTTGCTTTGATATAATGACAATACTTGCGAAGATATAATGACAATGACTTGTGCTGCAGGTAAATGAAGAGTAATGTACGAGACTCAATTGATCATACATATATACATATATATAATCATAATGTTAATTTATTGTAATCATAATCCAACATATCAAGTAAATATGGCTGATATGTTAGGAAAATTATTAGCAAATTACATATTAGATATTCATGACATAGATTTTTATAATTATACAAACCACTTTTTACTTATAGAACGTGGCAAAGTGTACCTCTGGAAGATCAATTATGAGTCATTACCATACATAGACACACTTGTTTGTAATCATACCCTAATCTAATATATCCATTAATAAATCTTAATAAATTCCGTAGATGATTTCAACATCTCCCATTATAAATATCACCTTTTGCAAAGTCTTATTTTTCTATAATTTGTAGATTACGTATATATATTTTTGGATGCCAAGTTATAATTGGATTGTGATGTATATAATCTAGTTTCAATAATCGTAGTTTTGAAATTTGTATAATAAACGACAATACTACTGAAGTAATTATAAGAAACAATACGTTGTAGATAATTAAGCACTAGAAACAAATTATAAAGCACTTTTTACTAAGATAATGAGCATTACAATAGAGTTATATATAAAGTACTTTTTACTAACATGTACAATGAATAATATTGCATCTTTGGAAGATCAATTATGACTTGATGGGCTTCGTTAATTTCTGCAAAGAAGACTTACTTTTCCATATTGCTTGTGACTTTACTGTAATTCTAATGTTGTAATTTTATAAAATTTTCATACAGTAGTTATAAAACTACCAAATATTATATTTACAAAATTTTCATATCATTATTTACAAGTTTATCACTCAATTTGTTTTAGAAACTGATCACTCTTATTTTTCCCAAATTCTTCTTCCTCGCTCTATCTTGTTTCGGAAATCTTTTTCCATCTCAAATAAACTTGTGACGATAACCTATTTATTACTCATTTGCCTTTTAATTTTTAAAGATAGGGTCTATCTGTGATTCGCAAAGGATATTGTACTCTATAGTCTGAACATCATCAGATAATTAAAAACTACTAAAAATCAATAAATTACAGCCATCTAATGATGCTGGTTTCTAGGGTATGGTACCCACAGGGTACCATAGTTGCATCTTTGAAGTTGATAAATTTTCTTGTTAAATGAACTTAATTCACAAGATACTTTTCAAATTAAAACAATGTTAATTTAATGTTGTGGTTTAATTTATGGCTTTATTTTAAGATTTTTTTATTACTTGTAAAAAAAATTAGTCTAGCTTCCGCAGCCTGCAACTTAAAGGAGCTAGTTTCTATCAAACATTTGAAAGAACTAAACCTTATTCAATACATGCCCGCCCACATTCAAAAAAAGAAGTCTGCATAATTAGCATACTAATTGTGCTGTGAAACAACTTGTGGGAAGAAATAATGACTTATTCGGATGGGACTATTAGGTCTTCTTTTTAGCCAAAAGCATAGGGCACAATGAATTCTCTCGCTTGAGTATTCGAAAACACAATTTACAGTCAACTCTTGATAATAAGTCTCCAAGTTGAACTTCATAGACAAAATGATAGAGCGAAACTCCATCAAAGACTTGCATATATGTGAAGAACAACATGCCATGTGCTTTCAATCTGGCAAACTAAAAGTAAATATTTTACAATTGTAAAATTGAAAATTCATGAATAACCTACATTTAATTTGAAACTACAAAAAATCATAAAAGATGATTTGTTTTGCATATAAAATAAGGTGATTTCAATCCTACACCTACTCCAATATCTCATGAGAAAGAGAATATTTATGTGGCAATTTACAATTCCAGCTTATCAAAGCAAACAATATGCATGCTTTTACTTCTTCAAATTATGACCATGCATTAAGATGCAATTATGTATTGCTATGACAAAGATCATACACCTATCAACAAAGTAAATTTCTTAGTGCTTCAAACAAAAGTAGGTTTGATGATGTGAAATTTCTACATCGGAAGGTAAAACGTGTTTCATATAATCTAAGTTCTTTGATTGTAAACTACTGATTACGCAAGGTAATGTATTAGCGAACAAATGGATGATTTGATTTGTGTACAAGTTTCTCTATTTTCTTTTTTCTTTTTAAATTATTTCTAAGTAGAATAAGTAATTTTGATGTAGGACCCTCCTGCATCAGATTATATATAGATATAGAACTATTTCTACTACTCAAGTCCCCTGCATAGATTATAGCTAATATAGTTTTGATCAATATATTGATGTTTAAATCTTATTCTTCCAAGCCAGATTGATGCTTCCTAACGTATTTGTGGACTTAATTAGTTAAGAATTCGGCAAAACCTATGAAAAATTTGAGTAACGAACTTGTGATGCAACTTCATGATTCTCCATAAACATGTTTCCTAGCTAGATATATATATATATATAATTGAACCATCCGTTGCCTATATGTTAGTTCTAGTTTGACCAAATGAAGTCTATACCGACAAAACCCTAAACTTATATCCAAGATCAATCTAATTGAGCTAATATTTCATGGTTTCATTAGAATGACATGAAACTACCTAGTGTTTGCATAGACTTCCGAATTCACATGGGGAAGCCCGGTAGAAATTTCATTTAGAATCATCTTACTATTTTCGTAATTATTTGTTCATTTCAAACACATCTAAAATTGTTCTCGAAGCTAGTTCACTTGCAAGGATTCCTTACATCTGTACATTTGATATAATAAGTCATAATCTAGGATTACTAATAAAACCTTTGATACTTTTGCTACCTTGCTTTCAGTTAAGCTTAAAGGACCACGAAATTGCATTTATTAAAAGCCAATACGTTGATGCTATATTAGTGAACTTAAGTAGTTACTTTTCTTTGAAAGAAATTAGAAAGCTGAAAATTTTTATTCAAAAGAATGGTGAAAGCCACAGGCATTTCTCTTTATGGCGTTCACACTATATGATGGAGCTTTATAAAAATAGTCTTAGGCTTTAATTCTACACTAACATATACCCATAGCTAGATACAACACTGCACAAGTGAGAGAATAACACAAAAGCAGAAGCCCTTCTTGGTGCTAGCTTAAGCTTTGAAGGTAAATCACCATCATGAAACCAGCTGAAGTTATGGGAAAATATAAGTGCTTGTTGCAGCCTTAATTAGAGCCTTCGAATTCACGCACTATAAGCATCCTTCTCTTTAATGGCTATGTGCTTATTTAATGGCTCAACCATTCATGTTGCTTCTTCCGTATGGGAGACAAATGGTTTCTTATCTTCATTGTTTATGGGGCCTATTGCTCTCACTTTCACTTTCTTTTGTTCACTCAACATCAACAACATCTCATGTAACTTTATACTTCAAGTGCTTGATCCTTTAAATAATCAATTGATTTCATCTTCTCTTTTCCTATGTAATTGATTCTCTTCTTTTATACAGGTTTACGTTGTCTATTTAGGTCACAACCGGCATTGTGATCCAAATCTCATCTCAAAGTCTCATCTTCAGCTCCTCTCTAGTGTCTTCGCAAGGTTTTTACTTCATTTTCCACTGAATTAATTTGTTACCAAAGCTACCATTTCTGAAATCCCGATAACTTACTATCAATTTTCTACATTTAAGTGAAGAAGATGCTAAAAAATCCTTGCTCCATAGCTAAATAGCTTCTCTGGCTTTTCAGCAGAGCTCAATTCAAGCCAAGCAGCCTCCTTAGCCGGTAATTAATGACCTAACCTCATTGCATAATTGACGATTAATTTGTTTAATTTATTTTAAAATTCTGATCAACGAGTTGCAAATTTTAATCAAGGAAAGAAATTAATACGTGGCTGGAGAGATGGAAGAAGTGATATCGATATTTGAGAGCCAAGTGCTGAAGTTGCACACAACAAGAAGCTGGGATTTTATGGGACTCAATTTAGACAATGTTGATGAAGTGACTCCTCTGCATCTAGCCTATGGCGATGACATTGTTGTTGGGATCTTTGATACAGGTATTTTTTCTTATTTTATGCATATATATTATGCTAAAGCAAATCAATTTTACTTTTAATTAATTTACTTTTTATACTAAAAAATAATTAGGAGTATGGCCGGAATCCGAAAGTTTTCAGGAAGAGCCTTGCATGGCGCCTATTCCATCATCTTGGAAAGGAACTTGTGTTATAGGAGAAAATTTTGATCCACAAAAAGCATGTAACGGGAAGTTCATTGGCGCCCGTTACTATGTTAAGGGTTTCGAAGAAGAATACGGGCCGTTGAACGCGAGTAGCAACCGGAAGTATCGATCAGCAAGAGATTTTCTGGGGCATGGAACTCACACAGCTTCAACGGCAGCTGGATCCGTAGCTAAAAATGCAAGTTGCTTAGGGCTTGGCCAAGGCATTGCCAGAGGGGGTGCCCCTAGGGCACGGCTAGCAGTGTACAAAATATGTTGGTTCGCCCACTTTTGTAATTTTTTGAAAAGATAGTTATCTATCCCCGCCCATTAATAGGAGGGGAATTAAAACAGTTTTATTATGCTAGATTTGCTTACGTTTGAACTATACGTAAACCATACAGTGTATACACACACACACACGAAATAAGAATTCTCTAATGCGAACATTTGTCCATTTTAAAAGGTAAAATTAAGAGAGATGGTCTGTCTAGCTGCATTAATTTCAAGAAAGCAACTACTTCAAAAATGATGTAACTATATATTCCGCATATTGCACTATATATTCAGCATGTTCCTTTTTTTCAGCTTACACTAGAGACACAACTCATGACGGTATCTTAGCCGGAGGATCAATGAAAGTTTCCGATCCCTTCGACATCAGAGCCGGCCACATAAACCCCGTGAAAGCCATGGATCCTGGTCTCATCTACGACCAAAAACCAACCGACTACGTTATGTTTCTCCGCAACATTGGCTACACAGAAGATCAAATAAACAAAATTATTCCTTCCTCTCCTGATCATGAAACTGACTGCACAGGCTGCCCACAAGGACACAAAATACCGAACGCGTTCATAAATTACCCATCGATGACAGCCTGGAATCTTCAGTCCACAATCACTATCAAAAGGACTGCGAAAAATGTTGGCCAAAAGAATAATGCAATTTATTTTGCTAGTGTTGTGAAGCCTGAGGTGTTGCGGTCTTGGTTTGGCCTAGGGCTTTGGTTTTCAGCTGGTTTAAACCGCAGGTATCGTATTAATTATGTGAGTTTGAAGCCACTGAATTGAAGCCACTGAAGATGTCTCAGGGGAGATTTGATTTTGGAGAGATTGTTTGGTCTGATGGGTTTCATTATGTTAGAATTCCGTTGGTTGTTTTTGTCAACAGTACCGACTTGGATTATGTAACTCATCATTCGAGCATTTAGGGTTATTTTTATAGTCACTAGAACCAAGCATATAATTTCACCAACGTTGAGATGTTTGAGTTTCAGCATGGCTATTGTGCGGGCCATTTTTATTATCATTTTCAATCCAAAGTTATTAATTATCATGTCTGCGATGACAATAAAATACGGGTCATGATCCTGATCTGAGCATATTCTTAGCAAATTTCATTGGTGGAAAATAAATTAAAAAGAAAAATAATTAAATTATAACCATACATTACTACGGGTGGCAGAAGATTTGTAAAAGATCATAAATACTCAGATCAGGAGAGGATCATAATTCATAAAATTCACCTTATTGTCTACTTGGTTAATTAATGATATGCGTCTAATTAACTATATAATCGAAGATAAGGTTTTGTTTAGTTATTTTCTTTTGTTTTTTTTTCTTATACATCTATATTTATAACAATTGGTTTACTTAAATATAGCACTTGAATTGTACTTCAAGTGACAAGTGAAAAACAGCTCTTTAGCTTATTTTCAGTATTTATATGTACAAATTATTTGGTCAATCCTTTCACATCCATAATAAATATGTAGCATACTGTATAAGAGTCATCTGAGTATGTTACTATTGTAATGTTTGGTCGGCGATCTCACAATTTTTTAGTTATCAGTGAAGAAATTAGTAATTAAAAAATTTGGAGGATGGCATATAAATCATAAGCATCTTCAACTTTTTTGTGTTGTTCCCGATCTTCGGCATCAATGTTAATTCCTATGATCATCATTTTACTCCTAGACATAGTATTTGCTAAAAGTTATATATTATAATTATGATTAACTGTTTCGGATAAAAGAGTTGGTGAAATTCATTTAAACTCATTTCCTAAATTGAGGGTGCTTAGTCTATAATATGTATAATGAAAATATTGAGAGAGTGGGTAAGTGTGAAGAAGAAACAATAATGAGAGAGTAGATAAGTACGAAAGAGAAAAAAACAAAAGGAAAAAAAGAAGAACAAGATTATTCTAATATGTGAATACATCTTTTGACTTTTTAAACCAGTAGCTAACCACTTAAATTCCAAATAAGGGAGATACGAACTAAAAAATTAATTTAAATTTTATCCACCTCACATTTTAAAAAAGGTAAAAAATTAATTTTTGACTGATTATTAAATAATCGAGACTTTTATAGTATACTCCAACGCCATTAGCAAAATATTTATTAAAAAAAAGCGAACACTAACAATAAGCCAAACTGGGAAACATCCAAAAACATGGCGGCTAAATAAAGTGAAGTAGTTGATGTCAAATAAACTTGGTAGCTCATGGTGAGTTTACTTTCCCCAGCTTGATAATAAAATATGGAATCATTTCATTTTCTTTTATTAATTGGTGCATAGAGGTGAGTCGGCTTCATCTGCAACAAGCTGATCAACGATTGGTCTCCCTAATAGTATAAATACGTACAATACAACAAGTGCAGTGAGGGGATTAAAGAGAGGTCAATACTCAATAGGGAGATGAGGAGGATCAAATTAAAGCGTTTTCCATGAGCATATAATCTCACACTTATTTGTGAAAAAAATAATATATAAAAAGAATACTAATGGGCAACTTCTTTGCCATGGCTGCTCCGGGGAATCCTATGGTTGCACCAACTGTGGGCTTCATATGTACCAAAAAATTAACGATGCTTAATTAATTTGCCTTCCAAGGAAGGGAAACAAAAAAAAAAAAAAAAACCCTCCTCTGTCTACATTTGTGAGCAATGCTGGCCTCAATCTCCTCTAGTCTTCCATAAATTAACAACGTGTTGATTTACCGGCAGAGCTTCAAATCAGCTACCGCCCACAATGTTCTCTCCACTTTCAGAGGGAATCTGGTTATTCAATTTACCTAATTGGCCTGCCATTTTTGTGAGCAAATGCACAGGGATTATAAGTACTGCTGCGAAGGGTGGGATTTCCAGATTGGTGTTGGGTGTGCTTCAAATTAAAGCTCATCAACCATCCTTTGACCTTATTGAAGAACGCGGAATATTATGATGATGATGATGACATGATGAATTATAAGCTGTGCTTCTTTGTGAGTTTTACATTCGTGATTCATGTCGGGATAACTTGTTGAAGATAATTTGCTGACCCACAAAGCAGCACGAGCATCCACTCATCCTCTGCAACAAAGAAATACTTGTTGAAGATAAAATTCTGGTCAACTGCGCACACTGCTCAGAGCCTTAAACCACTGTGTCGGGTTGTGATGGCGATAAGGGGCACTAAGGTGAAGGAACAAATTATTCGGTGGTGGTAACCTTGAAACTTGTCGAGAGCAGCAGGGTTTAGACTTTAGAGTTGATTTTGCCTTGGATCATGCGAAGAGAACATTGAGTGCTTATTTTCTTTGAAACTATGAGTGTCCAGATTAATTCTTTTCAAGTAATCCCGACGTTTGAGATTTCTACTTTGAGATTGCTCTTAGCAGTTTTAAGAAAGATGTCTATGTGTGTGTGTGATGTACGTGAATTTGCCTCTCTGTACAAATAAATTGTTTCTCAGCTGCATGATTTTAAGTTTAAAACTTGAGGATTTCTTGGCTTATAGTGTGATCTAAGATTCTCTGCCCGATATCAATGGATTGGAACCTCCATCTGAGCGAATGGGAGATATTGTGGCTGAGTTGATGTGCTGCTACATGGTGATGCCGGGAGAGAGAACTATCTGAGTGTCTGGGTTTGCAGGATTGGAGTTACTGTTGCAAGATTACAAGCCACAGTGTCAATAGCATGTAAATTGCTATATATTAATAAGCACATCCAACTTTAAACTATTACATACCTATATAATATATGTATGATTGATATTCTCTTATAGGAAATTATTTCGAAAAAACGTACGTAGGTAGATTCTATAAATACGCAGAAATTCACTAGTCTTAAAAAGACAAATGAAGCTAAAACCTAAAATGATTCCATGAGAAATTTTGTCAACGTCCATCTCTGACTGAGAGAAGTCCATAATGGCGCACCCAAAAAGAGACCAAATCCAAAAGCCCGTGGAATTTTGCACACTCCTCATCTACCCACAAGATTCGAGAACTCCAATAAATGATACACATTCTAAAATTTTATTTTAAATTGCATCCCCTATGATATGGCATGCAATGCAATGCATTAAGTTGTTGATGATTTTTTTAAAAAAATTTTAAGTGATTTAATTATATTATCTCATCAACCAATGAATGAATACTAGATCATTTGAGATAAAATTTTAAAATATGTAGCACTATTCTTGGGACGGAACACCCATCAATTAAGTAATTTTCCTTCTCCTTCCAAAAGCATATTAATTAGGAAATCAAGTGGAGTTCTTGAAGAGGATACACATTTGAATAAACTATGATTAATTTGAAATACTTTTGTAGACGAAGTTTCCTTCTTCATTCACAAACATATTAATTAAGAAATCAAGTCAAGTTCTTGACGAGGGTACACATTTTAAATACACTGTAAAGTTTTTCACTATGGATAATATTTGTCGCAATGAAGTTTCCTTGCAGTGTAACTAGATCCAAGGCAAACAAGTATGGAAGAAAATCATGTTTTCAAATGCAAATGGAGGGTAAATTATATATAATTCAGCGTCATATTATAATCAACCATCTAACCTCAAATTCGTATTTTAAGACCTAATTCTTATGTTTAGGTCTGCCTCAATATTCAAGCATGTACCATTGGATACGTATTTATGATTGATAGTTTATTAAAGTTTAGGATAGATCTATAACATCGTAAATCGAGTTTTATAGTGTTATAAACTGATTTATAATACCGCAAATTTGTTACGAATTTTAATCTTAAATTTTAATTTTAGACCTTTTAATGTTATACAGATACAGTCAAAAAAGCAACTGAATCCCCGAAAGAAGTCAAACGTACATCCACGAATAAGAAAAGTCCAAAAAGGCCCATAATCTAATAATGGCCCAAAAACCAAAACAAAGACCAAATCTAAAATCCCATGTGATAATTTCGCATTTAGGGTTTCCAAAAACTCACACCACACATCGGATGTGGGAATTTTCAATAAAAACACAACACCCATCACCCACCGAGGCACCAAAACAAATTTCGCCCAATCACCCTCTCACGAAACAAGAAAAATTGAAAAATAAACAAAGACAGCCGCAAGCCAGTCAGGGCCCTCCACGTGGAAATGACTGCCAATCGAAAAGTGGTGATGAGATCATAAAACGACCCGCGGGTGAGACAGAAAAGGGAGAGTCCGTGGTGCTATTTGAATCACCGCTTTTGGATTGACAAAACCCTCTTCCTTTCATTCGCTAAACCCAAACCCAAACCCAAACCCTTGGCGGCTGTGAGTGAGAGAAGAGAGTAACCCCATTTTGGTCTCCTCGTTTCTAGGGTTCCTTTTAGATCTCTCGAAAAAAAATCTTTTAAAAATCCAAATTAATTTTCTTTTTTTTTTTTAAGGTTTTTATAAGATACGATAATTGAGAAAGATCAAGATCTGGTGTGTTGTTATTCATGGCTACTACTGTTGCTCCTGCTGTAGAAAGTATCCTTTCACAAAATATCGATCTGGGTATTGCTTAATTCCCTTGTTTCTCGTCTGAATCGAATTGAGTTTCTGTTAGCTTTTGGTTCTTAATTTCGTAGATCCGTTTCAAAATTCGGGTTTTTACTCGTTTAAATTACGGTTATTATGGTGCTTTTTTCGTTTGTGGAGAAGTTGTTTTCTTGGGAAGTTTGTGATGTTCAGAATTATTGTAATTTGTTTGTTGTTACGTGGTCTTGTTTATTTTTGGTTTGTTTTAAATGAATTGATGAGTGTTTGTTTTTATTCTAGCTGGGATTTAGGGTTTTTGATTGCTTGTGTGGTTACAGTATGATAGTTATATTGTTTTCAACAAGGATCTGGATTTTAGTGTTCAAACATTGGATTCAAAATTATATGCTTGTTATCGTATTGCAGCTTGAGCATTGAGATTTATAAGTTTAGGCAGTTTGTGACTGGAATTTTGTAAATTGAAGCATGGATGATTGTCTTGACATTGGCTTTTGGCTATAAAAAGTGTTTCCTTTACTTTTTTTCTTCCAATAGAAGCATCAGATTTGCTCCAGAAATTGTCGTTAGATTCGCAGACCAAGACTCTTGAAATTTCTGAGCCTACTAAGAAGGTAATTTGTTCACACATTGAGTTGGTGCTAATTTTGGCTATGGTTTACTTTTTTGGGACTGCCTTTAATCTTTATGATGGATGGAAACTGATATGTTTATGTTTGATTAATTTTGTTCGTACAGCCCTCAGCTAATCAGTATGGGTCTGTTGATTCTGCTAATGCTGCTGCAAATGGTCAGATCCCTTCGGAGCGTTCCGGAACCCCATTTCTGAATGATTTCGTGGACCCGAATATGTGCTATGTTCCCAATGGTTATCCCTCAACTGCTTTCTACTATGGCGGCGGTGAGTGTTGAGCTTTGGTCTGTAGGACTCTCTAGTTTGTAGAAGTCCAAATATGTTGGTTGGTATATTATCTGATTAATGTTATTATGTCAAATCCCTATTAAATGTGGCATTGACCTGGTTATATACTCTTGCAGGGTACGATGGGAATGTTGGCGAGTGGGATGATTATACCAGATATGTAAGTCAAGATGGAGTTGACATGACTTCTGTAAGTTATTGTGCTTCAACAATGATTGGATGGGGTTGTTTTTTCCAAGTTTATATTTCGGTCTAATGATTTGTTACATCGTTTTGGTATGTTTGCAGGGAGTGTATGGAGACAATGGGTCTCTTATGTATCACCATGGCTATGGGTATGCTCCCTATCCGCCATATTCTCCGGCAACATCACCAGTTCCAACCATGGGAACTGATGGTCAGCTTTATGGACCTCAGCACTACCAGTATCCACACTATTTCCAGCCAATAACTCCAACTAGTAACCCATACTCCCCAAGTCCTGTTGCTCCTACACCAGGGGATATTCCCACCTCTGCAGCTGCTGACCAGAAGCCGTTGCCTGTAGAAAGTACCAATGGGAAATCCAATGGTGTTGCCAATGCTGGAGGTGGGAAGGGGAATAATGGTTCGGTTCCGTTTAAACCAACGTATCAGTCCTTTAATTCAAACAATACATATGGAAGGGGTAGTTTGCCTGGACATGGTCCTGCTTCTGGATATCAAGATCCAAGGTATAATCTTGATGGGATGAGGTCCCCAATTCCATGGTTGGATGTCCCTGTAATCTCAGATGCAAGGCCAGTTGCAAGCAACACCTTCAATTCTTCAATTTCGAATGTCAATAATGTTGCATCTTCTAGAAATCAGAACTACCGTCCGAATTCTCATTACATGGTATGGATGAGTTACTGTACCCGCTTTTTACTTATGTTTTTTGTATCATGAATCAATTAGAATAATAAAATGCAGATATTTGATTTTATTGATCTGTGTTGTGAGAAAGTTTTGATATGAATAAATTTTACTGTACCTTCACAATTGATATTAATTTGAGCCTCTTCCGTTGCAATGAATGTTTTGTGGTGGATTGGTATTGCTGTTGGATCATTTTATGCACAGAAACATTCACCATTTTATTTAGTTATCTCTGAAAAGTTTTCTTTTCTCTGTTCCACAGGGTTTGCACCATCCTAGACCGATGTCTGGCATGGGCGCTGCACAGGGTTTCATGAATATGAATAGGATGTATCCTAACAAGTTATATGGTCAGTATGGTAACACATTTAGATCTGGGGTGGGATTTGGCTCCAATGGGTATGATTTGCGAACAAACGGTCGTGGATGGTTGTCTGTTGATGGAAAGTATAAATCCAGGGGACGTGGCAATGGTTACTTTGGTTTTGGTAATGAGAACATGGATGGATTGAATGAGCTTAATAGGGGACCTAGGGCCAAGGGCGCAAAAAACCAAAAGGGTTCAGCACCCAATGCTTTACCAGTCAAAGAGCAGAATGTGCTAACAAATGGGACTACTGATGATGACAAGGATAAGATTGGTTCGAGTCCAGACAGAGATGAATACAATAAAGCAGATTTCCCAGAAGAGTATATTGATGCTAAATTCTTTGTCATCAAATCATACAGCGAGGATGATGTCCATAAAAGTATCAAGTACAGTGTTTGGGCCAGCACCCCCAATGGCAACAAGAAGCTTGATGCTGCCTACCAGGAGGCTCAACAGAAGACTGGCAGCTGTCCTGTATTTCTTCTCTTTTCGGTGGGAATCTGGCTTAACTAATCTAATCTTATTTATGTTATTTTCTATATTTTCATGGTATTTACCTATTGGTCTTGAATTCTTTCATAGGTTAATACAAGTGGGCAGTTTGTTGGCCTTGCGGAGATGGCTGGGCAGGTTGATTTTAACAAAAATGTGGAGTACTGGCAACAAGACAAATGGACTGGTTGTTTTCCCGTGAAGTGGCACATTGTCAAGGATGTACCAAATAATTTGTTGAAACACATTACTCTCGAGAATAATGAGAACAAGCCTGTCACTAACAGCAGGGACACTCAAGAGGTAATTATTTTTTTGTAAGCTTATCCCTTACTTTTGTGTCATTGTTCTTATTTTAAACAGTAAGCATTGATGATGTCTTGCAGATCAAGTTAGAGCAGGGGCTTAAATTGATCAAAATATTCAAGGATCACACAAGTAAAACGTGCATTCTGGATGATTTTGGGTTTTATGAGACTCGCCAGAAAACCATTCAGGAAAAGAAGGCTAAACAACAGCAGTTCCAGAAACAGGCAAGTTACTTCCCATTTAATTGGTTTAATGTCTTGTATTCTTTCCAATATAGATGTGGTGAAATATTTTGCTGAAGAAGCTTTAATTATTTTTGTATGTGGTTGATTTTGGAAATGCTGCAGGTATGGGAAGGAAAGCCCACTGACGAGAAGAAAGAATTGGCTAATGGGGAAATAAAGGCACAGAAGTCGTCAGACGCTGCCTCTGATTCGGTTGAAGAGCGTACTACAACAGTTCAGAGTAATGGGGACCTAAAGCTTTCTGAGAATGGGTCAGTTGCAAAAACTGGAGATTCCCACAGGGGACCTAAACTGGTTGCAGTTTCAGAGAAGGTGATATTGGCAAACGGAGTTGCAAATGGCTGTTAGCCTGCGCACGGAAAGGCGGTCTGATTTTATTGGAGCTCATTGTGAGGAGCTCCATCAGAAGTTTTGCAGGTGTCAGACATTGTACAGAACTTCTGGCTGGTTCTATGTATGACTCAGGCTGCCTTATTAGATCTGCCCTGGTGCTTTAAAGTCAATAATTCATTGAGGGACGGGATTTGAAGTTGGGAGTTAAAAAATGGTGTGGCAGGCTAGATTTCTCAGAATCTGAGTAGTATTGCCCATCTCTTTTATGATGGGCTCTTTTTCTTTTTCTTTCTTTTTTTTTCCCCTCTTAAATAGTGGGTATCTTCTAACAAAGTTTTCCATCTGCTAGGGTTTTGGGTTTAGGGAATGCTATTTTAGTGGCTTTTTCTTTATGCTTCTTCTTCGATTATGCAAAAAAAAAAAAAAAAAAAAAAAAAAAAAAAATTGTCTGGGATTTTTTCCTGTCTTGTAAGTCCAGATTCTGCTGTCTTGCGGAGCAGCTTGCATTTTTGTATTTGGGGTAAGACAGGGCTGCTATGGCGGCAAGGTGGGAAATTATTTCAATGTAATAGAGAGCTTTTGATATTCAGTAAGCAAAGGAATAGAGCATCTTTTTATGGTAGCCTTTTTACTAGTGCATGTGGTTGTCCTTTTTTTTGTTTTTTGCTTAATCAAATTGCATTGGTGCTTTCTTTGTGTGGAATGGAATGCTGAACAAGCCATGTATGTTGTGGCGTGAAATTGGCGATCGCCTTCTGTTTTGTATATTGTTGGCAAGCCGGAGCTGTTATCAATAAATGGTAATCATTATGCAGGTTAAGATTCCAAATTTATATTGTGGTAAACTCACTTGATCAGTGCTTTGCCTATTGCTTTTGCTATGAGGCTTGTTAACAACGGTTGATTTTGCAGAATATCCATTTTTCTTTTGGCGTTTCTCTTTCGAGTGGTGCCGCCAAAGCCGAATTACTAAACGCGATTGCGGTTTCAAAGTAATAAGTTACTGTATGAGTTATTATCTAAATCTGTTAAGTAAATAGAGTCATGTAAACGATCTGATGATCGGATTAAAGTCTATTTTATAAAATTTCTGAAAATGTTTTTTGATGAATAAAATTATGCATTTTCTTCACTTGTTTGAGAGAGGATAATCAGATTCTGTCTCGTCCTCTCCTAATAATGCTTGAAATTAAGACTTTAGCCTCTTGGAAGCTACGAGCGTGACATGACTATCTTAGAGTTATTGTAGGATAAAAAATGAATTATAATCACATACGTAAAATAATAAATAACAAAAATACGTTATAACTTTATTAATGCGTATAGTTACGAAAGAGTGATCTACTTTTAAAATGATTACAGTGCAGTATAAAGTTGCACATTCCTATTCTACTACTCTATAGAAGTCACGGCTTCTACTCTAAAGATTGGGCATGTAGTGATCAGACTGCCACGTGCACAGAATACAACTCAGCAGCTCCTACTGCCGGCTCCACACTAAACTACAGAACTCTATCCACGTAATACTTGAGCTGTCTTAATCTCAATTCCCCACAAATCCAAACTAAAAACATTTCAAAGCAGGCAAACCCACATGAATTCAATATTTGCAAACTCCACAATCAAAAATCTTGGCGGAGATTTCAAAATATGGCTTCTGGTTTGAGAAGATTTGTGGGTTCCCTTTCACGGAGAAAATTTTCAACTGCTTGTGAGAAGAAGCAGCTAATTCAACAACACGATGGGGGTGTTGGCAGTGGCAAGTCTTTGAATTTGTACTCTGCCATCAACCAGGCTCTTCATATTGCTTTGGAAACTGATCCACGGTTTGTTTTTTTAAAATACCCGGCTTGGTTTTTGTGTTTTCTTTTTTATTCTTTTATACTTCCAATCTTTGTGGAGTTTTAGTGGTCTTTTCAGCTCGGTTTGGATTTGTAGTCCCTGATGAATTATCTTCATATTTTAATGTCTGGTCAGTGATTTGAGATTTGGGATTTGGGTTTGTATTATTTTCAATGACTATTCAGTTCGTTGAAGCAAAGTGGAAACTTGGAAAGGATGATATATGAAGTTGATTAGGATTGGTGTAGGATTAGCTGTGGATTGCCTGGCTTAGCAGTCTCTTATGTTTTGATTTCGATGAATTTATTGTTAATCTTTCAGCTCAAGTTTTCTCTAATCCTGTGAAATATGTAGTCTTCTTTGCCATTTTACATTGTTAGAGCCTCTTTATACTTTTGCAATTTCTGTGACGGTGAGTGTTCTCATGGACGGTTATGTCTCCTCATAGTGCTTATGTATTTGGAGAAGATGTGGGCTTCGGTGGGGTCTTCCGGTGCACGACAGGATTAGCTGATCGGTTTGGTAAAAGTCGGGTATTCAATACCCCTCTCTGTGAACAGGTATTCCAGACTCTATTCTTGGTGTCATAGTTCATAATCCTACATATTGAGTTAAATAGAGAGTCTCACTATCTTTCTACGTACTAATATTGGACTCTTCTGTGCCATGCATATTTGATAGGTTCGTATTATCTTTTTTGTATGCAGGGCATTGTTGGTTTTGCCATTGGTCTGGCAGCTATGGTGTGTTTGAGAAACTCATCTTTAAAATGCACAAGCTGGGAAGTCATTCTCAGCATAGTTCCTCAGGAACCTCTAATATGATGTACATGACCCTTGCTTTTATTTCATGTGTGATAGGGAAATCGAGCTATAGCTGAAATTCAATTTGCAGATTATATTTTTCCAGCTTTTGATCAGGTATAGCTATCTTCCAGAAACTAGCATCTCTTGTAGCTTCATAATTCACCTTTAGTTGACATAATCTTGTTGGTAGATTGTCAATGAAGCTGCTAAGTTCAGATACAGGAGCGGAAATCAATTTAATTGTGGAGGTAATATGTTGCTTTGTTTATTGTCCAATGCTCCCCTCTGATTATTTCTATTTTAGTTTCTCTTCCTTCCCTTCCCTCTGCTCGTGCTTTGTCCTTAATGGGCTTTCATGTGATTCCCCAGGATTAACAGTAAGAGCCCCTTATGGAGCTGTGGGCCATGGTGGACATTATCACTCACAGTCTCCTGAAGCTTTCTTTTGTCATGTTCCTGGTCTCAAAGTATATTTCCTTCTCCTTGAGTTAGTATGAATTTAATTTATTTATTTCTCTTCTCTCCTGTGGCAATCATCCTTCTTCCTAAGGGGCATGCTCCGCATGCTAACTGAAGTTCATGAGGAGTCCAAAGAAACTATTTTGTTGTACCTGTGAGATTTTGTACCTGTGAGATTACTGAAAATCTTTCAATCGGTCCTAATCCTTTTGCAAAGGAGCTGAAATTTAGCACTTCCCTTGTAAAATTGTTTGATGTTTTGATTGTTTCCAATACTTATTCAGTGAATTTTCTAGGTGGTCATCCCTCGAAGCCCACGACAAGCAAAAGGATTATTGCTGTCATGCGTTCGTGATCCGAACCCTGTTGTCTTTTTTGAGCCAAAGGTACTGTACTTCAACTCAAGTTTGGTGATTCTTTTGGTACCCATTTATCAGCTGATGATTTTTGTTATTGATATCATGCAAATGTCTTGGATATTCAGTGGCTTTACCGTTTGTCCGTAGAAGAGGTTCCTGAGGATGATTATATGTTGCCTTTATCAGAGGCAGAGGTATGCAACTTAGTCATCAATAAATAATTATCTTGGATAGAGAATTTGGAATCTGAATAAACGCAAATAGCAATGATTAGGTGATTCGAGAAGGCAGTGACATAACACTCGTTGGCTGGGGAGCACAACTGTCTATCATGGAGCAGGCCTGTTTAGATGCTGAAAAGGCATGTGATTCTTTCTCATCGCTCTAAAATGTTTTTCTTAGTGTGATACGAAGTATACGAAACTTCTTAGACCACATGCAGTGGTGCAGAAATATTATATAGTAGCCCACCCATGAGGTCTAGGTAGTTTTGTGTTGTATTTCTAATCAATCTCCAACATCCACATCATATCCCCCCTCTCAAGTATTTCCAGAATCATAATGCAACAATGTTTGATGTAATGTTATTATTAGCACAAGGAAATGCTTTTTGCTATCTCAAAGATTTTGCTTCTCATTAGTTATTTGAGCCTCGAGGTTTTTCCAGGAAGGAATTTCTTGTGAACTGATAGACCTGAAAACGCTAATACCATGGGATAAGGAAACAGTAGAGGCCTCTGTCAAGAAAACTGGGCGGCTTCTTGTAAGGATAAAAATTTCACATAAAAATGCTTCTTGATATGATTGGCTGGTGTCAGTGATGAGTTTTTTGGCACTTTGCAGATTAGTCATGAAGCTCCAGTTACTGGAGGTTTTGGTGCTGAAATCTCTGCATCTATCCTTGAAAGTTGTTTCTTAAGAGTAATCTCTTTCTTCAGACCTTTTTCCCCCCCTTGTTTCTTTCTGTTATTTAGTCTCCTGAACTTATTTTTGTTGATTTTGGTGCTAATCTTCAGTAAGAATTTGAATAAATTCTGTAGGCAGATAAATTGTTTTAAGTATGACAAATCACTGGTTGGATGGCAGATTATGTATCACAGTAAACAATTCTGATGAGACAAGGCACCTATCAAACATGGCTTGCGCACTCTTGTATAGTTAATTAATGTACTAGCTAAGTGGGGCAAAACGGAATGCTTTTCTTGCATGTAAAATATGACTTTCAGGCACTTAGCTCACAAATTTTGAGCAATACAAGGAGCCGTTCTTTGACATTGCACTGCTGGGTAACTGTTGAATAAAGCATTTGAATAGACAATTAGTCATTCTTGGTGGCACTATGGAGTAGTTGCGTGCATAGCTTTTACTTGGCATTCCAGGTTGATATGCAATGAAATTATGAGTCTGGATTGTACAGCTGTTAAATAACTACTATAAACATGCTATGCGAGTCTAATAGCACAGCTTATTTCTGCATAGTAAATTCACCCAAACATTGGGATCTTGGTATTAGTTGAAAGGTAGATATCTCACTTGGCTATCATTAAGTTATCTGAAATAATGATGTTATTTTCTTTGATAGAACAAATAAATATGGCTTAGTTCTAGAAATGCATCGGTATCTTCTCCATCATATCATATAAATTAATAAATAATTCAAGAGGTACAATGCATTGCAGTTAGAAGCTCCAGTGGCTCGAGTTTGTGGTCTGGACACTCCCTTCCCTCTGGTTTTCGAACCATTCTACATGCCTACCAAGAATAAGGCAAGTTGTCTTGAATCCTTCAAAGTTCCTACTTAGAATTGTTGCATGAATCTTACAGCTCACAGTAGCTAACGAAAATCCCGTTCCTGACTTTGGATGCAGATTTTAGATGCAATCAAATCAACCGTAAATTACTGAGTGCGTGACCAACTCGACTTCTCATCTCTGAACCCCATACACACGCCCAGAGACAAATGAAATCCCTGCAATAGTTTTGCAGGAGGGGAGGTACCAATGCTCCAATACAAACAATAATAAAGTTGTATACTCTCCAGCGTTGCTAATTATTTGTAAACTGGTGGTAATGTTATTGGAATGAGAATTACTCATCTACGTTCATGTTTGTTATGACAAGTGCAAATGCCATTCGTTTCAATTTTTTACTTTGTGCATGGTTGACTGTTAATTAATTATTAACATACCATCAATTTGGAAAGGAATTAAAAGGAAAAAAAATTAAAAAAAATAGAGCTCACAACTTGGGAAGTTCAGTCCGTGTCTTCGTTTAATGTTCGTTCGAGGGGCAAGGGCCCCCTTGATTTGTAAATTACAAATAAAGTTCTGCTGTTTGTTGAATCATAATTAATTTCTGCTGCTATTAAGATGAAGTGATGAAGCACCCAACAGCGCAAATTACAAAATTATGGGATTCCCTCCAAGAATTTCCAACCAATGTCAATGTGAATTACTTGCTACTAAGGTATGGTCTAAAAACCTGAGTCCAGCTTGAAGGGGAAGTTCGGATGGAAAAAATTAAATATTTTTTACTGCCAAATTTTATCCGCAGCATGGCAAATATAAAAGAGCTCCTTATCTCAATAAACAAGAAAATATAGAAAATGCTTTTGTAAAGCAAATCCCCGCATTAATAAATCAAAATGTTTTGGCCTCAGAGATCTTGGCGGATGTGAATCATCAGCGAAGAATTAATTTGCAAAGCAAATCCCCCAATCAAGAGTAGCAAATATTTGCCATTACATCACCGGCCAAATCAATCACAAATAAAGAAAAAGAAAAAAGAAACGAATAAACAAAAAAATAAGACACGCCATGGAGTGGAGTCAGAAGTAGCTGGTTGTTAATATCATATTTTGATTGAAACAAAATCATTGGGAATCCGTCTGATTCATTTCATCATCCATCCACCTCCATGCCGATACCAGAACAAGCTCATTAAAATAAAAAAATTGAGAAGGGAGGTACCAGGAATGTTATGAATAATGAATGACTGTATCTACCTTGTCACCGCAAAATATTTCTATTTTCCAAGAAGAAAAAACGGAGCTGAAGGTAGAGTATACATACACGAGTTTTGAGTATGTATACGGTTCTTCGCTTTGGCCTAACGATAGATTCCTTGATTCATTTTGCTATGTATCAAAGAATTGCAATATTAGGCCGGCCGCCCATTGTTTTATAAATCCATTTAAATTTAAGGCAAAAAAAAACGAAATCTTAGAGCAGAAACATCGAAGCTTTAATGGGTAAGCAGCGGATTCTTGGAATGCATTTGATTCATTCCACTTGACGAAGAGGAAAGGCAGACCTAATTTGATACATTTATATAGAAAGGAAAGAGAAACCCTAGGGTTTATCTGCGTAACCAGAAAGATCTGAACCGTCTATCATCATATCATGGGCCATTTGGCCTTTATTGGGCTTCAAACTGTTATCCATGGTGAAAGGACCGCGATTATGCCTCGTTCATCGCATATTTCTTTTTAATCCCATTGGGTTAATTTTAATTTACGAAACAATTTTAATTTAACCCCTTTTATTTTATCCCGTCATTTATTATAATACTTATTTTATCTTTATGTGAAATTATTAAAAGAATAAAAAAATTTTGAGTATACCCACATGATAATGCCTCTTTTAGATATTAGTGTTTTTAAAATTCAATTTAGGAACAGACCATGTAATGCATCTGCTCTCAGTTTACCCAAGGCCTTTTGAGGATTTTCCCTCACATTTCATTTGTAAGCTTTTTAACGTTTTATTAATACTAAATTTACTTTTGAAAAATAAAACCCAAATTAAATGTCCTTTGATATTGCAAAGCACTTTGAAATAGGTCTATAATTCACTGTAATGGTGTTTAGTAGTTGCCTGAACTCGTTGAATGCAAAGTTAGTTGGTGGGCAAGGGCGGAGCTCAGAGTAAATCTCCCTCAGGGGAGGGGGGTTTCAAACTTCAAGTATGAATAGATGAGTGATTTTAGATCTTGTTTTTTTTTTAAATCTATAATTGTGATGTAGTCGCGCGAAACTTGGAAATTTTGCTTATAAGTTATAACTTCAATAATTTTGATTTGGGAATTTTGATTGATAATTAAGGTTACTGTTATAAATAAAAATAAATTAAAAAGTAATTAACAAAATAAAAATCAAAGAGCTAGATGCAAACTTTCAAAAAGTATTTGCTATTTTGTCAGAATAAAAAAGCAATTAGCAAAACAAAGATAAGACAATTGGGCCACTTTGACTTTATTTCAGTAAATATAAAATTACATTTTCATCCTACATATAAAATTTAAAGATTAATTGTGCAAGGGCCAAATCATATTTTTATACCTAATTTTTAATATTTCCATCAAAAATTTCAAAAGTTTTTTAAAGTCTACAAGTTCTGTGGCCCCCTTTAGCCTTAAGCACCCTCCGCCACTGGTTGATGGTAAAAAAGAATGTCCTTTTGATATTGAAGAATTTTAATACAAAGTTTGCAGCACCCACGGCTGCACTTGTGAGAAAAAGAAAGAAAAAAACATGACTAAAAAGAGAATGATTATCAATGTATTTTATCAGTGTTTTTTTTTTTTTTTTTTACTTTTAAATAGATTTTTTAAGTTTTATACGATGTGGTATATGAAAAATGATAAAATTATAATACAGGTAAAGTGGGGGTACATTGAGGGATTAAAATTATTTTAAAAATTTTAATGTGGTTATTGAGAAGTGAGGACTAATAAGATAAAATGATTTAAAGCTTTTATGAAACCCCAACTCGAAAATCAACAACCATCGCCCTTTAACTACAAAATCTGCCTCTAAAAGTCCAAAACTATGTGCTATAACCTTTGATTCTTGGTCCTATTTGGAGCATAAAAAACCTATTTCAACCATAAGAATTAAGTTTGTTTCAGTAAAAGCCTATTTGGGCCATAAAAAGACCTACCAAATAGTTTCACATAAATCTGACAAGTTCTCTGTTAAATAATTTATCAATTAATAGTACAATCAATATAGCGAGAGAAAGAAAGAAAACAAATAAGAGACACAATGTCTAGAGAAAAATTTTATTCAATCTTAAGTATGTGTACAAAAAATGAGATAGACCCTCCTTTTATAATCTCATAACCATACAATGAAGTAAATAATTAATAAATGAATACATCATTAGTCATAATTTCTTTTGAGATAGTGAGAGTTATAAGAGATAAAGAGTTGTTTGGTAGAAAGATGAAGAGTTTATTTGATGAACATCCACATAATTATAATTATTTCATAACATTCTCCTAATTTTTCATGATTTTTTGGAATTTTTTTTGAAAATTTATAAAAATTATTTCAAGCCACCAAACCAACTCTTTTTTTTTTCTCCTATGGCCTAGTTTCACCAATATCTACATGTGTCCAAAAATTTAGCTCGAAATTCAATATCATCACATTTTAACGGTAAAATCCCCCTCTAAACTCTAAAGGCCCAAAATCGTGTTATTTTTAGCGCCTTCCTTTGTGAAAATTGTAAAAAAGGACAAAATCTTGAAAGAGTTTAAAATAATTTCAAACATATATTTTCATAATAAAAATCTTATTTCTAGGCAATTTATTTATTTTTTCATTATCTTAACACTATTTTGAGTTTATTTATGATTTATAGATCGGAGGGTTTATAATTTGCAGGTATTAAGATTTTTAGCTTAGTTCAATTCATAGTTGGCCTTTAATGTAATTTCGTCTAACAATATAATTTATAGGACAATTACTGCAAAAATAAGTTTTTCTAAGGATTTTGAAGGGGTGTAAAAAGGATTACTACAAAATAAAATGACATACTTCAATTCTACTTCCAAACGTGTTAAAAATATCAACTCGAAGTCCATTCGATTGCTTCCCGTTCGATTGTAGAACGAGTGCCCTTAACAATTGAGAACTAGCCCACTATTTGGCCACAAGCTCAATGACATTCTTGCAGTCTAGCTGCACTTTGGATTACTTATTTATTCATAAATATGTATGAACAAATTTTAAAACTTGAAGGTTAATATAATAATTATAAACGATAATAAATTTGTATTTTGTAGGATGTTAAATTTGTGGGCGTTTTTATATTTTATTTTACTTAATTTTTATTTATTAATTATACTTTTGTAAACGAATTCATATTAAAATTGATTCGTTATGGATGGATTCGTTATAGGATAAAAAAATAGTAAACGAATTCAGATCCGATTTGATTCGTTTATAAATTTAACTAAACGAATCAAACCGAATATTCGTTTAATAAACGAATCGAATCTGAATCAGCAGAATTTTGACCCAATTAATTTATGATTAGATTCGAATACAATTCGATTATTTATTTTGCCACCGTTAATGCAGATCTGGATGTGGGTAAATGCAAATGCTTTTTATACAAATTACAAAAATGCGAATCTGATAAATTTCTCTAGTTGGCTTTCTTTACCAGTTGAATTTCTTATGAAAAATGTAAAGCACCAAGCTCGCTTTGCTTTTTGTGGTTTTGGAATTAATTACAACATTTTCAGAACTAACTTTCAGTCACTGGTAGTCTATTTAAAGAAGCATATTAGAAGAACTGAAGAGCAGAATTTAATGGCAAGTAAAGTGAACCAACGCATGACTGATAACAAGTTTTGTGCCGCTGCAGCAGCCTGGTGTCAACTTCAATTAGAGGAACTGAGGAAATAAGTGCTCGTACAAAGTTTCGTGCTATTCTCAATAGTGTGCTAAAATTTTGAAGCTCAATTGGCAAACAGTTGCACATTCTTTTATAATAAAACCTTTATGCCTTCATGTGTAATTTTCATCAATGGAATTTAGTATTACGTGAAATTGAAACCTAATGCGTATACAAAACATGCAAAACCATCTAATTACAACCATATATCTATTCAAAAGGGTAAGAATTAACTTAGATTTATTGTAAATATTCTGTGAAAGTAGGAAACAACAACGACCAAAACGCTGAAATCAAATGCACTGTTGGAAGTTTCCATACACAAAATAGGAAATTAAATCACTGCGGAAACATTAAAAACAAAATCGGAATAAATGTATTTTTAAGGTAAATACAAAGATTTTAGTAGTATATTTTAGGTCACTGATCAATACCTTCTTATTTAACATTGTTGCATTAAATCTTCTCCTTACGAGCTACTGAAATCTACTCACTGTCAGTCACAGAACTCACTATAAATAGTGTACAACCATACGAGTTCATCAGATCACACAAATAACTCTGAACAATCTCTTTTGCAACCAGTTCATTCATAAGACTGGAGATATGGCTCAATCTCAAACTAAAGTTTTCGCTTTCATTATTTTGGCAGCCCTTTTGCTGACCATCATCAGTATGTTTAGTTTTTATTTTTATTTTTATTGTTACTTATGCTTTTACTTCTACGTCAAAACACACATACAGCACAGCTTGCATGTGCCTAAAGTTTAATCTTTGGGTAGGGTTATAATTTATTAGCTTCTTAGTAATAAGTTTTTTTTTTTTTTTTTTTTAATTTTAATTCAATTGTACATGTGTTAATACAAGCCGTTGTTTACATGCATCGGTGTGTATACAATTTTTGTTTATTTTAAGAGTAATAATATAACTACAAACTCTTTACATATTTATTTTGTACAAACTGACGTGGCATGATTAAATTGGTTTAATTAAATATCTATTGGTCCATATGATTTGTTTTTATTATTTTATATTTTTTTCAACCAATGAATTAATGCCAAATCAGTTTGCACAAAATTAATTTGTACAAGAGTTTATGGTTGTATCATCACTCTTTATTTTAATTATATTTTTCTTTGATTTATATGTACAAACAAATTTACAGTCTCCTTGCCGCCGCCATTACCAAATATATATTTGCTTTCAGTCATATTTATTTTCATACTTTTGTGGTTGCACATAAATTTAACTTCAATTTTTGTGTTACTACGTCCATCTCATTTTCTCTCTAAGTTAAGTTTTAAAATTACAGAAATATACACAAATTGATATTTATTAATTGGATTCATGAACTAATGGCTATATATATATATATATATATTCTCTTGTTTCAATATATGAAAATTTTTGCTCTTATTTGCACATAGTATCTCAAAGATTTGCATCATTAGAACCCTTTTTAATATTATTGATTCAAGTTATATATTGAGATTCAGTCTAACCTTTATGTATTTATTTAGATTGCAATGAGGTGAGCGCTTCAAAATGTTGCAGAAACCATCCTCAACTTGGAAACTGTGTTACGGGCAAGGATGATCAACCCAATACCGGTAAATGCTGGAAGTATTGTACCACCGAGTGCAAGGGATGCATTTGCAAGCCAGTCAAGAATGAACACCATTGTCATTGTATGTGTTGATGATGCATGGTCTTGCTCTATCAATTTTAAGGAGGAAAAATTGAGATGTAACGTGAATAAAGTTAATTTCTTATCGTTAATGGAAATGGGATTGTCGTTGTTTCTCAATCCATAGCAATTTTTATTTCCTATTATTAAATATAACCTCTTGTTACAGGTATATACAACAGAGTATTCGCTCTGTTAATACAAATAAAATATGTGCTCGTATTTGCTTTTTATGCATTTCAAAATAACCAAAATTTAAAGAAAAAGAAAAAGAAAATAAAGAAAATCAAACTTCTATAAAAAAAAAAAAAACTCGAAATCAATGTTTTATTTGAAACGGATTGAATACATGCAACTGAACCCAGAAACTAAGAAAAGTTTTTTCTCACGTGATCGCCTTCCTTTTCTTGATTAAGATCAAATTTTACTTTCTTATAATCTCCGAAGCTTTGACTTTTGTTACCCTGCGATTATTAAAATTATAAAAACAAAGGAATTATAGTAATAACGAACCTTTCTTCACAAGATCGTATAAAACGTTACTAGAAGAAAGTATGTATGAAATAATTACCTCTTTGCCTGTTGAACATAGTTTCGTGTTCAAGAAGAATGCCCTTGACTGATTGTAGTTTGTGCACAACATTCGTTATGTTCATTCGATCTTGCGGCGATGCCATTGAACATGCAACTCCAATTTGAACCATAGATCTGAGACATTCTATTTTACAGTTGAGTCTAGCTTGCCGCAGCCTCTGGTTACTAGTAGTATCTAAATCTTCATCATCATTTATAAGTGTTAGATCTACAATATCCATCACTTGATCGGGCAAGGCCATTCTAGCAAAATTGTGAAGATTCAAGTCTCCTTCAAACATAACGTCTGTGGGTTTTTTTCCTGTCACCATTTCTAGCAATAATATCCCATAACTGTAAACATCTCCATTTGCTGTCACCTCACTTCCTAGTCCATACTCTGCCATTAAAAAAAATTACATCAAGCACTATAGTATTTTTTTAAGAAGAAATTAAGAGTTTTAAATGTGAAAAAGCGACTCAATGGATTTGAAAAAAATCACCTGGGGCTGCATAGCCGATTGTTCCTCTTACTCCAACAGAGCTGCTTTGATTATTTGAGACTTCTTGACGTAATCTTGATAGCCCGAAATCACCAACATGAGCAGTCAAGTTATTGTCGAGAAGGATATTGCTTGGCTTTAGATCACAATGGAGTATTGGTTCTTCGCAGTGGAGATGAAGATACTCTACAGCAGATGCCACATCGATTGCAATGTTTATTCTCTCAAGAAGGGTAAGATTTCGAATCTCGTCATTTTCTTCATCTGTTTGTGGAATCGCATCTGGATGCAACCATTTTTCGAGACTCCCATTTGGCATGTACTCGTAAACAAGAGCTTTGAAGTCATTACCTTGAAAATCAATACTTGAGCATGAAGTTATGACCCTGACAAGATTCCTGTGACGGATATTTCTCAGGGCTCTGCACTCAGCCGTGAAACTCTTGGAAGCACCGCGAAGTTGAAGGTTAAGCACTTTGATTGCAACAATAGTTCCATCTTGATCGAATATTCCTTTATACACAGAGCCAAAGCTGCCAATACCAATCAAGTGTGTTGAAGAAAACCCATCAGTTGCTTTCAGGAGACTTTCATAAGACACTTTCCGTAGTGCTCTTCTCAGTATGGGTTCTGAAGGTTCTTTGCCTAATCCTCCCCTCCTTCTCAGCCAGTAGAAAATGAAAAATGACACCAGGAGTAATCCTGAAAAGACACTACAAGTTGAGATGATTACTTTCATTAGTACCCCTCGAAAGATCTTATGATTCCTTGAATTGTTCTTGGGGCATTCGGGCAGCTGCAATTGAGGTATGCCCCCACAAAGTCTATTACTATTACCAGAAACTGATATAGCACTAGCATTTGCAAAAATTCCTTTCATTGGTACTTGGCCTTCTAAATCATTGAAGGATAAATTTAGATACTCCAAAGAAAGACGTTCGAGGGATATTGGAATTTTCCCTGACAAATTATTCTGAGAAAGATCAATCTCTCGAAGACCTATCAAAGAACCCATGGATGAAGGAATGGATCCACGAAAGAAATTTTCTGCCATATGAATCTCTTCAAGATAAAAGCAAGAACCAATTTCGCTTGGAATTTCACCAGACAAGTTATTGCTAGACACAACAAACCTCTTTAGAACTTTCAGATTACCAATCTTTGGAGGTATGGATCCAACCAAGCGGTTTCGGGCAAAATTCAGTGAATCTGACATATAAGATATATTGAAAATTTCTTCTGGGATAGCTCCACTGAGGTCATTTTGGAACAGGTGTAAAAGCTCCAATCGTTTTAAATTTCCAAGACTAGAAGGGATGACTCCTGACAAATTGTTATTGTTCAGTTGAAGTACAGCTAGTGATGACAAGTTACCCAAAGAAGAAGGAATTTCCCCTGAGAGCTGGTTGCGCCTCATATTCAGAGATTGTAAGTTCTGAAGCCGACTCATTTCTTCAGGAATTTCTCCTTCAAATTGGTTATGATAAATCTCTATTGCATATAAGCTCACAAGTTTACCTATTTCCGAAGGTATGTTCCCTAAAAACTGATTGTCACCAATGAGCAAGCGTTCAAGTTGACTAGACAGGTTACCTATAGAATGAGGCAATGCTCCTTTAAATTGATTTCCATCTAGACTTAGAAAGTTCAAATTACTACAATTGGCCGAAGAATGTATAAAATTCATCTCATCTCTTTCCCCACTTCCTAAATTATTTATGGCTACATTTAGGTATGCAAGATTTTTCATGTCTCCAAAATTAACTGAAAGCTTTCCGGAAAAATTATTACCAAAAATTTCAAAATATTGGAGCTTTGAAGCATTGGAAAAAGATAATGGAATGGATCCACTGAAGAAGTTTTCTGAGAATTCGAAGAGTTGGAGATTAGAAAGAGTAAGACCTAAACTTGGCGGAAGACTTCCATGAAGTTGATTCTGGGAAACAGAAAAATTAGCAAGCAAGGAAAGATTGTAAATGGAGGGAGGGATTGTACCGCCGATGTTGTTTCCGCCAAGTCCAAGAGATTTTAACTCTTTCAATTGACCCAATGAACTTGGAATATTTCCCCCAAGGGAATTGTAAGCTAGAGATATAGCTTCCAGGGACGTAATGTTCCCAAGAAAATGTGGGATGCCTCCTGTCAAATTGTTTTCATGCATAGCTAGCTCTTTGAGATTGAATAGAGAGACAAATTCTAAAGGAATACTTCCTCCTAGCTTGTTGTGTCCTAAATATAAGCCTGTGAGCCTGGAACAGTGAGATAAGTTGCCCGGAATTTCTCCTACCAGGGAGTTATGGGATAGATACAGAGCTTCTAACCTGAACAGACGCCCGATTTCACCAGGGATTTTTCCTTGGATGGTGTTGTTGCCAAGATGGATCTCTCTCAGGAAGCTGAGGTTGCCAATATGAGAAGACAATGAGCCAATCAAGCCTTTTGACTTCAGGTCCAGGACGGTCACTCTTCTATGCCTTGGACTGCAAGTAATGCCCTCCCAGTCACAGAAATGGCGAGAATCATTCCACGAGTTCAGGACTCCTTCAGGGTCTTGAGTAATCATTAACTTGAAAGCCTGCAATGCAACACGATCTGTCTCCTGAAAGGCATTTGAAAGGGAAGTGGCAAAATTTGGGACTTGTATCAGCGCGATGTATAAAAGAATAACGTAAGGGGAGTAAGTTGAGCAGCACATTCTTGTACTTAAATGAGAAGCAATCTCCTGAGCTTGCCCTTTAATATTTTTTATTCCTTTATATATAGAGTTTGTCAAAGTGCAGGGGTCTAATTTCGAAGGCACTACTGCACTAATACTTGTCCTGATTTAATGACTTAATTGACTTGCTTAAATAGCTGCCTTTATGGCTTCCCATGTCATGCCTGAATTGAAGGCAAAGAAAATTTGGTTTCGTGCAACCCTTCGCTCAAGAATCTGAAAACCCCACTTCAACCATTTATCTCCATAAAAAATTCTAACTCAATGTTTTGGTGTCTCCATTTGGTGTCTCTGTCAAAAAACTGTTTTGTAAACACTTATAACTATGGTCTGACAGTTACCCACAGCTGTGTGGCTTAATCTTATATACCATTTCACAACTAGAGCCTTCCATTTGACATCATTCGTGGCTTAATCACCACGTAAACTTAATGGAATACAAGTTGTTAAGCTGTGTGTCATAGTCTACGTGTGCTATGTGTTCTGCTAGGTGATAATTCACACAATGATGATGACTCAAGCGTGCTTGAGGCTCATGACCTAACGCAACGAGCGTACAGAAAACGCAGATATTGCTGGAAGACTTATGATTATCACATATAAAGAGATCAGGACATGACATGACCAGACAACGTGAATATGTTGGTGACCGTAGACTTATGACTTTGGCCCTTTGATACTGACAGGAGTGACTTCATTCAAAGTTTTTGATGTTTATGAACTTCCTATGCTCTTTCTGGCCGACAATTGATGGGGAAAGCTGTGTGTCATAGTCTACGTGTGCTATGTGTTCTGCTAGGTGATAATTCACACAATAATGATGACTCAAGCGTGCTTGAGGCTCATGACCTAACGCAACGAGCGTACAGAAAACGCAGATATTGCTGGAAGACTTATGATTATCACATATAAAGAGATCAGGACATGACATGACCAGACAACGTGAATATGTTGGTGACCGTAGACTTATGACTTTGGCCCTTTGATACTGACAGGAGTGACTTCATTCAAAGTTTTTGATGTTTATGAACTTCCTATGCTCTTTCTGGCCGACAATTGATGGGGAAAGATGAGTATGGAATTTTCCTTTTTATCTCTATTCAATCTTACAAAGATGCATCAAGTTATTTCCAAGAAATATCCAATCAGTACGAAACTTAGCCACACAAGCACTTACGAAAACACTACTGGCCAATCCCACAAAGCTAAAAATTTCACCGAGCACAAAAGTTTTTTAGGCTCAATTGGTACAATTTTTTAAATAGAGTTTATTTACATAAAACTTTTGTTAATTCAGCTTTTATTCAAAAAATTTTAATTGTTTGGTTGTCAATGTGAGTTTTTATTAAAATTTATAAAATTACTTTAATAGATAAATTTTTTAGGATTATGTTATAAAAAGAATGAAATAAAATTATCAAATAAGTAAAAAATGTTTTAGAGATTTTAACATTTAAAAAAGTTTTTAATTCCTATTCCTAAAAGACTAAAATTTAAGCTTTTGTTAGTAGAGATAAAATAATTTATTTAATTTTTAAAAACTCTACTATAAAATAACTAAATAACAATAAAAATTTTGATAAGAGTTTATGAGATTAAATAAACACTTATAACCATTAGATAAGCCATATCAAATATGCACTTATTCTTAATTCCGAGGAGAAATTAAAATTAAGGTAAAAAATGATTCATATTAATTGTCCAATTTCTCCAGCCAAATGAACAATATTAGAATTTTCCATCTACCACCGGTGATCCTAAACTGTTGAAGAAGCTGACGGGCAGTGCTTGGCCACGAAATTTCTCCTTTCTCATGTGGAAATTCGGAGAGTTACAAGTGTCACATGTCACCGGATCCATATGAGATTGAGGATGATTAATAATTACACGCAATAGGAGTTCAAATGTATAAAATATATACATCCCGGCACTTAAATCACTAACATTGTTGTAATCCATGATCAGTAAATTCAGAGGAAAAAAAAAAATTTGGAACACCAAATACAATGATAGATAAATTAATAAACATAAAGAGTTGAGAAATAATACTTCAATTATCAGCAGAAGTTTAGGATATATCCTCAGTTACGGAATTGGGAGATATTCATAAGTTATAAGTTAAGTAGTATGAACTGTAATTATTTCTCAAAATTTTTTTTAATACAAAGATATGCCGAAAACTTACCTTAACCATAAGCAAAAATGATATTGGTCTCAGCTTTGGCAATGAAATGGTGTAAAAAATAAAGATAAGGAATAAAATTTTAATTCATGATCTCATTAAGAGATATTGGACGTTAGTGTTGTACAAAAACAGATCGATAACTACAACATAAGAATCATATGCATATATTAAGCTCTGCTGTCTGTTGTGAGGTCTCAATAATTTCCAGAACTTATGTGGTTCTAACAACTATTCAACCTCCAAAACTTTCCAAGATTTTATGGAATCAGATGACAAAACGCACTTCTCGGATTGAGGTTCTTCAGCTTAACATGGGAGTTTCCTAACAAAATCCCAGCACAGACAGAATGGTATTGAAAAAGAGTGCAGTTCATGCTTCTGATGGAACTTCCTTGTTAGCCTTGGAAGCCTCAGTCTTAGCAGTTCCTTCAAGATTCCTCACAAAGGTTCGAAGACAACCGTTAATTATACGTGGCGCTGCTCCATCGCAAAATCTTTTTGCAAGATCAACAGCCTTCAAGAACAAGACAATGAGTTAAGAAAGATAATGGCAATCAGATTGTAGAGAAAGAGAAGCAAACAATAAACAGAAAGGGAACCGTGAGACATGCCTCATTAATCACAATCTGGTGCCGCGTTCCTACAACTGTTATCTCAGACATGGCTAAGTGGAGAATGCTAAGTTCCAAAATTCTTCCTGCTGGTTGATCCTGAAGCATATCAATGCGAAGGAGTAAAATAATTGGTGTTCCAACCAAGCGTGAATGTACAAAAGCTTGAGTTAAATGTCAACATATGGACCAGGCAAATGAAAATTTCCTCATCTTTTATATGCCTCATCTTTTATATGCCTAAATGTATACCATTCTCAATTACAAGGACATTTGTAGTAATGTTGCATTTTGTGAACTAACACATTAGCTAGAATGTTAACTACTGAATAAATCTGAAAAGATGGCCGTCAATGCTCATAATGTAACATGTGGATCTGAACCTACTCCAGCCTTTATTCCTCTTTGCTTGTTAACCAAATATGAAACAATTAGAGTGCAGTAGAACAGTCCAATTGAATCTTGAAAGGCATATTTTTCAAATTGATATATTTTGGAGTGAAGACATTATCCATCATATGTATACAAACATAACTACACTTGTGATATCAGTAAGGTATTATCTATTTCCAAGTAATTGAAGGCAAAAGACTATTTTTGTAGGTGTCTTCCCTTAATTTTTACAAAATCATGTAAAAAAGAATTTCCCACAGATTGAACAAAAATGTTTATAATTGGTTAAGAAATATAAGATGGAATATTTCAGTTTCGCGAGATTCCTAGCAAAAAGAAATTTGGCAATGCATACAATAAAAACCATTTTCCAGACCTTCCAAATAGGTGGTACAACTTTGTCAATAATGTGGACATTACTATCCCACTTGTCCACAACTGCAACCAAAAGCTTCCTCGTGAAACTGCATGAAGCATAAAAATTAGATGCATACCTATTACCTCACTAATTCACTCATAAAAGCACATAAAAATGAACTAATTAAAGCCAATAGTTTAGTGATACAATAAAAATCATCCACTTTATCGTTAGGGATTTACCGCAAAAGAAGTTTGCTGTACACCAACTTTGGAGGAGCTGAGAGGACCTCTGCTTCTGTTTGTGATACAAAAATGCAACTTAGAATTAGGCATTTAGGCTTATTAAAGGAAGAATATAATTAAAGTGAACAGCAGCTTCAGCTTTACAGGTAACAATCTGGTATGCAAATTCAAGGAAGAAGAGGGAAAAAGAATCAATTCACCAAATTCACAAGTGGATGAAACCCACAGAATGATGAATTGGTCATTCATTCACGACCTAGATGAAGTAAACAAAAAGTCGATACAGATCTTCTTACCACATTTAAGCATAATGCTTTCACACTCTAATCCTCTATGTCGTATACATTGACTAAACTTCCACTGGAGTTTCTAACACTAACAATGCCTTAGGAGTACAAGTTTGTCTAGCTACTATAGTTAGAACAGCTCATATACTCACATTAGCTGAACATATACTAACTTTTGCTCCTATGAACTCAAAAAGTGTGCCATTCAACAGAAAGAAACGCATCAACGTGTCTAAGAAGTGTATAAAATTTTTCAGAAATGCTTTATTACCAATTGCAGACTCCTTCTCATCATTTCGCAGAAGCTCATCTGCCTCTTCAACTGTTTCCGTTGCCACAGGAGGGCCTCCAAAGCTCATATGATTATACTCCAACAACGAAGATTTGTCAAATTCATAACCAGGTTCTGCATATATAATAAATAGCAACTAATTAAACATTCAAATATCTCAAAAGCACAACAAATTCAGTGGTACCCCATATCAAGCAATGCTTGATTACCAATTGCATTACCCCTTCTAGAATTCAATCGCTTCTCAAAAAGCCGAATAGGATCAGACCCTTCTAAACACGCAGCATAAACTACCAACCTGGCCATTAAGCCTCAACAAGATTAGAACATAAAATTCAAAATTTTTTTTAATTGAACAAAAGAGCAAGATTATGGACCCCAAAATGTCTAATAACATAAACAAGAAATCCTACCAACAACAGCTTCTATTTTGGGAAAATTTCAAGGCCAATAAGTAAATATTTATCAACAACCGGCACTAGAAGCGTAAAAAATGAACAAATACATACAGAGCGAGCTCCCGAGCGGCTCTGGGGCTACAAAACCTGCCGCTTTTGTCAATCTTGGGCATCATTTCTTTGGCACTACTAGTTATAACAGACTCTCCTGTCTTCTCCAACGTTTCTTGCACTGCAAATGCTGCTGCCGAGCAGGAGACATTGCATCCCTTAGTACTGCAGACATGGCGGTTCTTGGCTGCAAAGTTCGCCAATTGTGTGAATTTTTTCCAAGAAGAAGTGTGGAGATTGAATACAAAATGGGTTTTCGAAGAACAGCTTAAAAGTGAACTCGTTGCCTCCAGTGCCATTGGACTTGCTCGCAACTCCTTATGTTTTCGTTAGCTCTGTAAACTTAATGGATAACGATATATCTTTCTATTTTTTATTATGGGTTTTCAAGAAAATAAAATATCTTTCACCTACAAACGACGCCGTTCTTTCAATAATAATTTTATGTATTTAATAAAATATGAAATTACTAAAAAAAAAAAAAAGAAAAACTTTTGTAAGCTTAAATAATTAAAAGAACTTAAAACAAAAAAATTATTATAGAGAGGTTTGTAATAAGGTAGTTGTAATATATAGTATTTTCAAAAAGTGGGGATAATATATATAGTTATTTTAACATAAAATAATATGTTAATTTTTGTTTATTGAGGTCTTTTCTTTTATTTGACAAAAAAATTGCCTTCTATTTTTTTTATTTTTATTTCTTATTCTTGTAAAAATTATTATGAGCTATCTTGGGCTAGTGATTAAAATCTAAATTAATTTTATTAGTAATTATTTTTGAGCATTCCCTAAGATTTAAACTCGATAGTGAATTTAAAATAAATTATTTAAAAAACCACTTACCTAAGTCTCTTGAGATATAATGCAAACTTAATACATTATTATGTGCTATTGTAATAAGTCAGAGTTTAAAATTTTTGTGGTGTCTTTAGCTCAATCTTAGCATGATAAGTTTGGTACATGTAAATAAATGTTACTATTACTCTATTAATCTTTCTTTTAGTGGAGCCGGAGTGAATAAAGTTTAAATTGAATCATTTTAAAAATATTTAAAAATACTAAATATTTTTAATATTCTAAAAATGTAAAAATTACCTTTTATTTTACTTAGAAAATAATTAACATAATATTGTACTAATTACTTAATCATCCTGAGTCAAATTATTTTAGCACCCTTTTTCCCTCAAGAAAAGAGATTAAAATATTCAACCTTTTACATTTGAAAATCCCATTCCGTCATTGCATTGCGGAGCAGTAATAAACACTCAGAAACCTCCACCCATCTTTCTCTCGAACTTATAAACTCTCTCACTCGCTGTTGTTTCTTATTGGGCGCACACAATATTACAAATTTTTTGCTGATTGATTTGTCGAAAGAAATTAAAAGAAAAAAATGAGAGTAGTGTTAGTTGATTTTAGGTTCACATATGCTATTGTATTGAGTTTGTTATGGGTATCTTCTTCAATTATTAGCAGATCAAATGCTGCGTCTTCTCTTCTCAGTGACCCATTTTATGGCATTTCTCCTCAAGGTCACTTTTATTTTCTTTTAATTAATGTTTCAATGTTTGATTGTTTTTTACGATTTTAACACGTGGGTTTGTCATTCTGTTGCTTTCGGATTACCCAGATGAGAATTATTACAAGACTTCATCAGATACCATTAAGTGCATAGATGGATCCAAGAAATTCGCCAAAACCCAGCTTAATGATGATTTTTGTGATTGCCCTGATGGCACTGATGAGCCAGGTTTCCATTCATCTCTTATATGCTTATATGTTTGCAATGGCATTTACAGTTTCTATTTTTTTTAGCTGGGATTCTAAACTAATTGAAGTGGGGATTAATTTTAGTTTCTTGGTGATATATTTTGTAGTTTGCCTGTTACTTCATAAGGAACCTAATCTTCTTTTTAAACTGTTTAGCAATCATTGTTATTTAAGTAGTGTTTATCCAATTGGCGGGTTATTGGGTTGTGTTTTGTGAGTTATTTCCTTAATGGGATCAGCATTTGAGATGTGGGTTATAGGTACATCGGCATGCCCGAATGGAAAATTCTATTGTCAGAATGCAGGACATTCCCCTCTTGTGATATTTTCTTCCAGGGTGAATGATGGCATTTGTGGTAAGTGTTCTTTGTGACTTCAATTACCTACCTGCAGCTTTGCTTAACTTCTTATTCTGTGCGTTGTTTCTCACTCTTGACACAAACAAAGTATTATATTTCAAGTTCTTGGTCTATGCATTTGTTTTAATGGCTTTTGATGTGCAGATTGCTGTGATGGGAGTGATGAGTATGATGGCAAAGTCAAGTGCCCAAACACTTGCTGGGAGGCTGGTAAAGTAGCTAGAGATAAGTTGAAGAAAAAGATAGCTACATACCAAGAGGGTGTCGTTTTGAGAAAGAAGGAAATTGAACAGGCAAAACAAAATCTGGTCAAGGATGAGGCCGAACTATCAAATTTGAAAAATGAAGAGAAAATACTCAAAGGGCTCGTACAACAGCTTAAAGGTACGTTTTTAATAAGCATTGTGCCCTCCCCTGTGAATATCTCTATTGTTCAACTATATTCAGTCATGATCTTTTTTCAAGGTTAGTTCTACTAGTTACATTGTTTACTCATTATGTTTCAATATGAGGCGCTCGACTGCAAATTAAATAAATGTTCATGTATGGCAGAATAGATTTTGGGCTTGCACAAACACCACATTTGAGGATATTAGAAGTATTAGTCAAAATGAGTAAGGTGGCATCCATTGTCTGCTATATGCATTTTTCTTAGTGCATAAAGTGCTTGGACCACATCTTATACGGTCAATTTGAGTGAACTACTAACATCTGGTGGAGGAAACGTGAGGCTAGTATTGTCATGAATGGGAAAGGTGAATGAGAATAGATGATCCCAGCATTGTATGAATTGAGCTGTGAAAATTCATAGTTATTGTGGTGCCCCAACTTTGATTTGCACTGCTGGAAATTTTTATTGATTTTGAAGCATTTCAACTTCCGAGAAATTGGCATTTGAACTTCATTTCATACATTTAATGCTAGATACACTTCCCTTATTGGTTGACAATAGCCTCATCTAGCAAGTGTCCTCATTTTGCATGCCTTTTGGTTCACTTTCCTTGTGTACTACTAGTGATTTTGTTCAATCATTTTTTCTATTCCAACATTTTGGCAAAATTCTGAGTGAGCAAGATACTCTTAGTTATACATGTTTTGCTAGCTGCATCACTTTGGGAAATCCTTAGGTACCTGCTTTTTCGATTGTTCGGTTTCCTCATATTTTATGTTATTGGTGAACAGTAATCTGTCTTGATTGCATTGTTGATCATGGTGATCCACAGATATGATATTAAATCTTTTTAATTTTTTGTCTGTTTGTAAGATGCTTATATCTATTGCCAGCTGGGCGTAAGCTGATCATCTTTGGTAATATAAAGCCTATTATCATAATCTTTTGCTTCCACTCCCTTGTAGAGCGTAAAGAACAAATAGAAAAGGCAGAGGAGAAAGAGCGCTTGCAGAGAGAAAAGGAAGAAAAGGAAAGGAAAGAAGCGGAGGAAAATGAACAAAAGGAGAAAAGTGAATCTGGAGAGAAAGTTATGCAGGAAAAAAATGAAGCTGAGGAGAATGCTTCCAGTGATGACAAGCCAGATGATGTTAGACATGACGATAAAGTTGGTGTTTTGGAGGAGGAGTCTCTCGATCAGGTTAGACTGCCTTTTAACCTCAATTTCCGTCTATCTGGAAATATAAATTTAAGCACATGCAATTTTGTTTCGTCTATCTCCAAATATAAATTTAAGCACATGTAATTTTGTTTCTTCTTTAATTAAAAATAAAGTTAGCAAAGTAGCTTATTGATGCACTTTGGTTAGTTACATAACCGATTATATCTCCATGGCTGCTGATAAAACATAATTTCTTTCCTTAGTTTGGTCTGCATAGGGTCATATGGTCATAAGCTTGTTATGCTTTTTGTAATGTGGAATTTTGCTTTTGGAAACCCCGTGGTAACCCCCTTCGTTTTTCAGGTTTTCATAACACAATGCAGAGTAAATTTTTTAAAATATAAAATTATTAAATCTTTTAATAGATAACTTTTTTAATTTAATTTTTTCTTGGGTGAACCCTGACGATACGAGGGAATTTTATTAAATGAAAAAGAAATAACTTGCCGAATCAATTTTTACTAGTTACGTTAATCTGCTATAGATTTTTTAATTACAAGTCCCATGCATATATGCATAATCAGAATCATTATAAGATGTAATACTTTCTTGTATTTGATACACAAATCCACTTTGATTTCTCCTCTTCCTATGGATCAACTTTATAGTTTTGGTTCTGAAATAATTTAAACTTCTATAATTCTCATGTTGCTGCTGAATCTTCTACCTTTGACAGCTAGATTTTAATTTGTATTTCTGCTTTGGTACCACATTTGTCACTCACATTTTAGTTGGCTGTTAGCTCCTGTACATGGATACAGCTATTGTTGTCTGTATATATAGTAGAAGCTCATATGTCAATGTATATTTATTGTGATTCATGCATTCTTGGTTACTGTTCCCTGCTATTGCAAATAATTTCCTTTTTCAAGATCTCACGTGCCAGCTCTGTAATAGGGCAAGGCTGAGAACCATGTTGATGAAGAGCCAGCAACTGAAGCTAAACAAATTGGTACTTCTCAAAATTCGGGAACACCAGTCAATGGAGCGCAGCAGGTAAATAAAGACTTTGTCAATCAGTATGTTCCTTAGATTTAAGTTGTTTCATGAAGTGATGCTTCCATCCAAAACTATGAGGTTGTGATATCTTCTTCCCTCTGAATATAGCATGCAACAGAAGAGATGGAGCAGTCTGCTTCATCAAGAAGCAAGGATGGTTCTTCCGCTGTACCAGAAACAAGCTCGGATGCTGAAAGTCAGATGCCTCTGGAAGCAGAGAAGAAAGAAGAGACGAACTTGGTAAATTTCTCAACAGTATTTCTGTCTCAAATAATCAAAAGAAACCTAATGAATCTGAATTGGAAACCGAAAAAAAAAAAAAGAAGAGATAAGACAAATCAAAACAAAGTTTAGCTCTTATGTATAAGGAAATCAAAACAAAATTTTTCTCTTATGTCTGGGCTTAACATGTGTGTAAATTGTCTGATGTTCTACATCATTCAAACATGCGCATATGATATATTTGTAGATTTTTTTCCCTAATCATGTTATAAACTTCAAAACACCCAAGCAAAGAATGCAGCCAGCATAAAGATAGTCAACAACCAATACTGTTAAGGGAAGTATTTCTTTTATCAATAGCCAATACTTGGTTGTCTTCTTATTTTCGGTGATACTTTTATTAGGTTTTCTTATGGCAACCTTTGGAATTTGTAGGTGATGCTAAGCTGCATTATTTTTCTCAGATCGTTGAATTCAGATTTTAATATTAAATTTCTGGTTACTTCATCTGTGTTGTTGAATATAAAGGAAAGTAGTAAGGAAGAAGATGAAGATGAAAAGTTATCTATACAGTACTTTTACAATTTTAATTAATCTTTTTCCCGTGATCTTTAGAATGTTAATAGGGAATTTTGATGTTACTTTTATCTTAGAAGAATAATGTATTGCGAACTTGCCGTTATTTTCGAAGAAGTGAGAAAAGTTTTTGTCTTATCCTTTTTGGGGCAATTGTTTTTTAGAATCAGGAACTTTCCTAGGAGTTTCTCATTCATATTTTCTTTCTGGAAATATAATCTGCAAACCTAAAATTAGCAAAACTTTGTCATTTTGTTGTCTTTGGTGTTTGCATTGCATGGTACTGCAGGAGAATGGTGTATCTGAAAATACTGAGGAGTTATCAAGGGAAGAGTTGGGTCGCCTTGTTGCTTCTCGTTGGACAGGAGAAAAGACCGAGAAGCAATCTGGGGAAGGTGGTGCAAAAGAAAATGATGATCAAGGTGAAGATGTGCCAGAGTATAACCATGATGATGAAGAGGATAGATACGCTACAGATACTGATGATGATTCAGAAAGGTATGACACCGAAAAGTATGATGAAAATGATGTGGAAGATGAAATAGATGAAACTTATAAAGAGGAGGATCATGATTATACCAGTACTTCATACAAAACAGGTGTAGATGACGACTTGGATATGTCAGGTTTGCAAGTCTTTAGTTCCCATAAATTCTTTATTGTGAACTTTATTTTATAACTTTAGCTTTTTTAGTTAGGCTGACATAATCCCCAGTCTCTGATTTGTCCAACGTTGTTATTAGAGATGACAACTCCAAGTAGTCCATCTTGGTTGGAGAAGATACAACAAACAGTACGGAATATTTTGCAGGCTGTTAATTTGTTCCAAACGCCAGTAGACAAATCAGGTACAGTTCAAGCCTTTATTCTATATTATATTTGATGTGGAAATTTATGCATGGAAATGTGTCATCTATTGTTTTGCTTCTTTAGAGGCTGCTCGTGTCCGCAAGGAGTATGATGAATCTAGCGATAAGTTGTCTAAAATACAGTCGAGGATATCGAGCTTGACACAAAAGCTTAAGCATGATTTTGGTTTGTATAAGATGAACTTATGTTTGTTAATTGATGCTCTGGCATTTAATTCTTTATCTTGGCTTCTCTAAACTGACTTGAACTTTAACATTACAGGGCCAGAGAAGGAGTTCTACTCATTCTACGGTCATTGTTTTGAGAGCAAGCAGAACAAGTTAGTATTTGCGTAGTTATAGCTACAAACTCTTGTACAAATTATTTTTGTACTAACTGATGTCGCATTACATGTTTGCTTGAATGAAAATATAAAATAACAAAAATAAATCATGTGGGCCAAGTGATGTCTTCATTTAACCACTCATGTGATGCCACATTAGTTTGTACAAAATAATTTGCACAAAAGAGTTTGTAGCTGTATTGTTACTGTCAATATTTGATATCTTCTAGGAAGCTGCAATTATCTTCAATTCAAATTATTTTGCCATGGCTGATCGTGCTTCAGGTATGTTTACAAAGTCTGTCCGTACAAAAAAGCTACCCAAGAGGAGGGCCACTCAATGACTCGTCTGGGGTAGGTTTCTACAACCATTTTTCGGTTGCATGCATTCTTTCCCCAGTTTTCTTATAAATTGAGGAAAACTAAGGTACAATCTTGGTGGGTTGAAAGGGGGATTGAGTCATGTAGGTACTACCTATTTGCTCTTTCTACAGCATATTGTTTGTTCTTCAACCTTGAAGATCTATGTTTTAGACAAATCTGAGTATTTTGGTTGACCTATTGTATATTTAAACATGTTGTTTGTATTTGGATTCATTTAATGCAACTTGGAGTAATTAAGCATAAAAAAGGGGGAATAATCAAGACAAGATAGTAGATTTGTCGGGAGGCCTTTTAGTTTGTACTACAAATGCTTGAACCCCTTCCAATATGATCATTGCCAACCCTTGTGATGTCCACATTCTTTTTGCATTCCTCTTTCCCTCTGATTACTTACTCGGATTGTATTCTCTTCTTCCCTGTTGTTTTTTGTTGAATAGGAGCTGGGACAAATTTGAGGACTCGTACCGCATCATGCTATTTTCAAATGGTGATAAGTGTTGGAATGGGCCTGATAGAAGTATGAAGGTAAGCATTATGATGTTACTGCAGTTGGTTGTGCTTTGATTCTGTTAGAAGTTGTTGGAATCCCAAATTTCTCAAGTCAATGGGGATTTTTAGTTGAAATGAAAAACACATAATATCAAAAGTTATTATGGGCCCCGTGCACTAGATACTTGTAACGACATTTTAGATTTTGCATTAGAAGATTTGTGGATTACATGTGGTTAGATCCAAAGTATTTATCACAAAACACAAACTAACTACATGAAACATGTTATTGTTCCATCCGATTTTAAGGCTTTTTTAAAGAGTTCATACCAGGGGACCTAAAATTAAGCAATATGGTCATTGAAATGGAATTCACATTAAAAGATAGATTTAATGAATTCAATCATACATGTATTGTTTCACAGGTCCGGCTGAGATGTGGATTGAAAAATGAGGTTACCGATGTTGATGAACCAAGCCGCTGCGAGTATGAAATTCCCACCATCCCTCTCTTTCTGTCTTTGTCTGTCTCCGGCTTGTTGTCTAACTTGTAGTTCATCATTGCAGATATGTGGCATTACTGTCTACCCCTGCTGTTTGCTCGGAGGAAAAGCTTCAGGTAAGTTTACTATGGTTTTTCTAAAATTTGCAGTGATAACCTCTTCTCTTTTGCCTTGAATTTTCTAATAAGATTTGGTAAATTGTGAAATATGATAGGAACTGCAACATAAACTAGATGAATTGAACAAGAAGCAACCTCAGCACCACGATGAACTTTAAATTATCTTTGATAAGTTATGCAAAATGCTCCAGAGGATGCTGACTGCTTGAGCGAATCTTGGTGTAAAAGATTATAATTCAGTTAACAAAGCTGTTGTGTTCTACATCCTCTTTCAGCAGGTGTTTTAGAGAATTTGAAGCAATATATGAAGTGGCCTCTTGACATTTTTACGTTCTAGAGTGCACCCTGTAATAGAATTGTAGTTCTTTTAGTTCTTTGTAGTGGGTGGATTGAGGCTCAAGGTCGGCTCATCAAAACAGATTTTGATATCATTTTTCATGTTACACTTTTTTCCGCTCTCTATTTTGAATTGAGTTTAGAGTAACTATATTATTATTTCTAATACAAGAACATTGTTTCTATTTATAATCAGAAATTTACTAGGATTATCTTACATCAAGTCTAATATGGCACAAGCCTAGATTTCTATCCATCCTCATACATATTGCAGGGTACCTACTCCACCTATAATAATGGGGAAGATATTTACTTTAATTTTTTAATTGAGAGAAGAATTCTAAGAGTTCCAAGAGGGGACTCGAACTCATGCCCTTGCCCCATGCCCTAGCCCACCGAAGGCTCAAGGCACCGCCCCACGCGGTGCCACGACCCTGGCCCTAAAAGGAGGCTCAGGCCTCTGAATCCACTTGCGTTCTCTCATGAGGCTATCTCCCAACAAAAATTGATGCGACTGGCTCAAAGTCCAGCACCCCCCCGAGCGCGCGAAGTTTGGCCCAAGTGCGTGTGCCACAGCACACGGTCCTTGTCCATCTTGGCCCAAAAAGGGGGCTTTGGAGCTTCTGCTCTATTTTCCCTGTTTGCTCGAGCAGCGACAATACTTTGGGCGTGAGGACGCCCTTGGGCCAGTTGCTGCCTTGATCGGATGAGTCGCCCCACCCGTCTTGGCTCCTGTTCGTGTGAACGCACGCACGGAAAAGATGGCCGTAAAACGAGATCGGACCTTGGAATCGACTTTCGTTTTCTCCTACGGTTAACTCTCGCACATACCTACGATAGCGGGCCAAAATCTCGCACCCGCCAAAAAATGCGAACTTTGGCCAAAATCCGCGTGCTACAGCACACGTTTTTCGAACGTTTTGGCCCAAAAATGGGGCCCTGGGGCTCTTACACTATTCCCCCATGTATCTTCGAGCGGCAGCAATACTTGGCCGATAAGGCCGCCCCCGACGAGTTTCGCCCCAATCTGACCAATCCCCGCACCCGTTCTGGCGCCAGCCCGCGCGGACCAACGATTGGTGCAGTGGCAACAAAACGAGATTCGGAGCTTGGTATCCACTCCCGTCTTGCCCTGCCGTTAACTCTCGCCAACACGTAGGCGATCGGCCCAATATCCCATGTGCGAGTGCGCACGAACATGTGCTGCCTGCCGCGCTAGCACTGGCTGCATGCTGCGGGCCTGTGCGAGTTGCGCTTGCGCTACTCGTAGGGAGCAAGCTAGCGGCCTGTCTGCAACGCGAGCGTCCACTGCTTGCCATGAGCATCATTGCTTGCCGCGAGCGTCACTGTTTGGGCTAGCTGCTGCCTCGATATGATGGGCCACCCCGCTCGTCTTGGCCCCCGTTCACATGCATGCACGCACTCACGCATGCACGCACGGAAAAACGGCCGTAAAACGGGATCGGATCCCAGAATCGACTTCTGTTTTCTCCCACGGTTAAATCTCGCACATACCCACAACATTGGGCCAAAATCCTGCACCCACCCGAAAATGGGAATTTTGGCCATAGCACACGACTTTTGCCTGCTTTGCCGCGAAAATGGGTCCCCGGGGCTCCCGCCCTATTCCCCACGTTTCATCCAGGGGCAGCAATACTTGGGCCACAACGCTGCCCACGAGCGAGTTTTGCTCCAATCGGACTCATCCTCGCACCCGTTTCGGGGCCCGCCCGCGCAGACCAACGATCGGTGCAGTGGCCGTAAAACGAGATTCGGAGCTCGGTGTCCACTCCCGTCTTGCTCCGCTATTAACTCTCGCCAATACCAAGGCGATAAGCCCAATATCCCATGTGCAAGTACGCACGAGCATGTGTTGCCTGCTGCGGGCCAGTTAGAGCTGCGTCGTGCGCCAGTGGGAGTTGTATGCATGCCGCGGTGAGTGCCCAATGCCTTGCGCGCGAGCATGGGCTGACTGGCACGCCACCCTGTGCTGTGCCTTGCGCGCAGACCAACGAGCGCGGGCTGAATGCCGCGGGTGAGTGCTCGCTGTCTTGCACGCGAGCGCAACCTATCTGCAGTGCGAGCGCCCATTGCTTGCCGCGAGAATCACTGCTTGCCGCGCGACCGTACGGTGCCTGCCTCGAGCGAGCGAGGGCTGCGTCCCGCCCAGGCGTGCATTGCCACACACTAGCCCGCCGAAGGCCCAAGTTATTGGGCTGCGCTGTGCAACGGCACCGGCCCTAAAAGAAGGCTTGG